>CM053404.1:117098335-117129205 GCA_028644305.1 Xerus rutilus | reverse complement strand
AGATTTTGATATGTTGTACTGGAGTTTTCATTTGCCTCTAAGATTTTTTTTATCTCTTCCTTGATGTCTTCTGTTAACCATGCATCATTCAATAGCATATTATTTAGTTTCCAGGTGATGGAGTAGTTTCTGTTTTTTAATCAGTCATTGATTTGTAATTTTATTCCATTGTGGTCAGATAGGATGCAGGGTAGAATCTCTATTTTTTTGTATTTGCTAAGACTGGCTTTGTGACATAACATATGATCTATTTTGGAAAAGGATCCATGTGCTGCTGAGAAAAAAGTGTATTCGCTCGTTGATGGATGGAACACTCTATGTATTCGCTTGTTGATGGATGGAACACTCTAAGTCTAAATTATTGATAGTTTCATTGATGTCTATGGTTTCTTTATTAAGTTTTTGTTTGGAAGATCTATCCAATGGTGAGAAAGCTGTGTTAATGTCTCCAAGTATTATTGTGTTGTGGTCTATTTGATTCTTGTATTTGAAAAGGATTTGTTTGACATACATAGAAGCCCCATTAATTGGGGCATAGATATTCATGATTGTTATGTATTGTTGATGTATGATTCCCTTAAGAAGTATGAAATGACCTTCTTTATCTCTTTTCACCATCTTTGGTTGGAAGCCCACTTTATTTGATATGAGGATGGAAATTCCTGCTTGTTTGCAGGATCCATGTGAGTGATATGTTTTTTCCCACCCTTTCACTTTCAGTTTGTGGATGCCTTTTCCTGTGAGATGAGTCTCTTGAAGACAGCATATTGTTGGGCATTTTTTTTGATCCAGTCTGTCAGTCTGCGTCTTTTAATTGGTGCATTTAGGCCATTTACATTCAGGGTTATTATTGAGATATGGTTTGTAATTCTGGTCACTTTGGTTTGTTTTTGGTTTTTACCTTGAGTTGTTTTTTCTTTTGAATGGTCTTTCCTCTAGTGTAGTTCCTCTCTTTGTAAATTTTCATTGTTGGTTATCATTTCCTCCTCGTGGAATATTTTGCCAAGAATGCTGTGTAGTGCAGGCTTTCTTGTTGTAAATTCTTTTAACTTTTGTTTATCATGTAAGGTTTTTATTTCATCATCAAATCTGAAGCTCAGGGTTGCTGGATATAGGATTCTTGGTTGGCATCCATTGTCTTTCAGGGCTTGGAATATGTTATTCCATGATCTCCTGGCTTTTAGCGTCTGCGTTGAAAAATCTGCTGAGATACGAATTGGTCTCCCCTTATATGTAATCTGGTTCCTCTCTCTTGCGGCCTTTAAAATTCTATCCTTATTCTCTATGTTGGGCATTTTCATTATAATGTGCCTTGGTGTAGATCTGTTGAAATTTTGTACGTTTGGTGTCCTGTAAGCCTCTTGTATTTGATTTTCCATTTCATTTTTCATATTTGGGAAATTTTCTGATGTAATTTCATTGAAGAGATTGTGTATTCCTTTGGTTTGAAATTCTGTGCCTTCTTCTATCCCAATAAATCTTAGATTTGGTCTTTTGATGCTGTCCCATATTTCTTCTATGTTCTGTTCATGAGTTTTTACCATCTTCACTGTATGGTCAAGTTTATTTTCAAGATTGTATATCTTGTCTTCATTATCCGAGGTTCTGTCTTCCAGGTGATCTAGTCTACTGGTGATGCTTTCTATTGAGTTTTTTATTTGGTTTATTGTTTCCTTCATTTCAAGTATTTCTGGTTGGTTTCTTTTTCAGGATCTCTAACTCTTTCTTAAAATAATATTTTGCTACTTGTAATTGCTCTCTTATCTCTTTGTTAGAATGATTGATGGTTGCCTTTATTTGCTCACTTATTTCTTTGTTGGATTGATCATTTTTTGCCTGTTATTGTTCACTCATGTCATTCTTTAGTTTGCTAGCATTTTAATTATGTACATTCTGAATTCTTTCTCTCACATTTCAACAACTGTGCTACAATGGATTCTGTTACAGTGGTATTCAGATTTATTTGGGGTATCTTCTTCCTTTGTTTTTCAATGTTGATTGTGTGTCTTCCTTTCTTGAAATACCAATCTGAGGTATTGCAGCTTCTATTGTATAATCTTGTATTGACACTCCAGATTACCTGTGTCTCACATTGGAGCTACTTCTGTTCCCCAAGTATCCCCAGATGGGCACTATTGCCACTAAAGTTGGTAGTGGAGGTAGAGGATGTACCTCTAGAGGGCAGTGGGAGTGGCCTTGGCTGGGCTCCTGAGGCAGCCCCTGAGGGCTGTTTTGCCCCTCTCTTGCACTCCTGCTGGTGAACAGGAACTCTGGAGCAGAACTGGAGGCGGGCTCAGGTCTCACTTAGGGTCACAAGCAGGAGAGTCTGTGTGTGACCCTTACAGTGAGTATGAGCTCCCCTGGGGCTGGAAACTAGCAGGCTCTGGTCTGTCTTCAACTGGGCACCCCTGGCATTCTCTAAGGGCGGTTTTGGGCCTTCTGTCTCGCCTGACCACAGGAACTTTGGAGCAGAACTGAGACGGGCCCAGAGTGCACTTGGGTGGGGCCTTTTCACACTGGAATCTCTGCAGGTCACTCTTACCCTGGGTATGCCTTCCTCTGTGGCTAGGAAGTAACAGTCTCTAGTCTCTCTTTGGCTGGACAACCATGGAGGTTCCTGAGGGCGGATCAGGGCCCTCTGTGGCTCTTCCCGGTCCACACGAACTCTGGAGCGGAACTGGGGCGGGCCCAGGCCACCTGTGGGTGGAGCTGCTTCACACTAGGATCTCTGTGGGAACTCTTACCCTGAGTTTGGGCTCCCCAGTGTCTAGTGGCTAGTAGTCCCTGGTCTCCCGTTGGCTGGACAGCCGTGGAGTTTCCTGAGGGCGGGTCTGGGCTCTCTGTGGCTCCTGCTGGTCAATAGGAACTCTGGAGTGGAACTGAGGCAGGCCCAGGCCATCCTTAGGTGGGGATGGCTCCCGCTGGTGTCTCTGGAGCGACTCTTTCCCTGAATTTGGGCTCCCCAGTGGCTAGAGGTAGCAGTCCCTGGTCTCCCTTTGGCTGGACAACCATGGAAGTTCCTGAGTGCAGATCAGGGCCCTCTGGGGCTCCTGCTGGTCCTAGGAGCTCTGGAGCAGAACTGGGCACAAATTTATAAATTTTTACAAGTGATTATACTCATGAAAACATGGCCACAATGAAGATGATGGATATGTTTGTATCTCCCCCCTGCATATTCCTGGTACCTGTTAGAACCTCTTCTCCCACTCTTTCAAACCTCCCACCCACCTCAGCCCTCAGATCTGCTTTCTCTCACTTTAGATTGAGGTACTTATATTTATAATATGTTTTTGGCCCCTTCCACTTAGTATAATATGTTTGAGATTCATCCATATTGTTGTGTGTATCAATGGTTTGTTCTATTTATCAGTGAATAGTATTTCATTATATAGAGATCTCACAATCTGTTTATTCATTTGATAGAATTCATTTGACACTTAGCTTATTTCCAATTCTAGACTATTACAAGTATAGCTGCTATGAAAATTGATATATAATTTTTGCATGGATATTTTCTTCTTATTCTTATGGAAGTGAAATGTGGAACTACATGACAGGAATATATCAGCCAAGCTATTTCCAAAGTACTGTATCATTTTCCATTCCCATTAGCAGTGTACAAGAATGCTAATTACTCCATATCCTTGTCAACTTGTGGTATGGGAAAGTCTCTTTAATTTTTGCTGTTCTAATAGGCATATGGTGGGATTTAATATTTTTTATAGTTGCAATTTGCATTTCCCCAATATCTAATAATACTGAATTGCATTTTCATTATTATTTCATATCTAATAATATCGAGTTGCTTATTTACATCTCTATGCTGACTTCAATAGTTTCTTTCAAGTCATTGTCCTACTTTTGAAAAAGTTGATTGTGTCCTCATTACTACACTTTTAGAATTCTTTATATATTCTGGATATAAGTCCTTTATTAGAAAAGTGATTTATGAAGATTTTCTTCTAGTCTATGGATCATATTTCCATTTTCTTAGCAGTGTCTTTTGAAGAAAGAAATCCTTAATATGAAAAATATCTAATTTAGGAACTATTCTTTTTATGAATTGTTTTTGGTGTTATATCTAAAAATATCTTTGTCTAAGCCAAACTTTATATTTTACATTTGTCTATGGTCCCTTTTGAAATAATGTTTGAATGTGGTGAGGGCTATGGGCTAAATTTCATTTTTTAATATGCATATACAATTTGATATCCAATTGTCTCAGCACCATTTGCTCAAGAGGCTATTTTTCTCTATGGAATTGCTTTGCCTCTTTGTCTCATTTCTTTTGCATTAATTTTTTTTCAAGATTTTATCTCCTTAGTTGATTCACAGGTACATTTTACTGCTACAACTGTTAATAAACCACCAAACACACTGTTGCTATATTTGCTCTAAACAATTATTTTCAGAGATTAAAATGTCTTAAATTGTATTTATTTACACATTTACCAATTCCATTACTTCTTGTTCCTTTGGGTAGATCCATATTTACCCTCTGGCCTAATTTTCCATTTGCCTGAAAGTCTTTAATATTCCTGGAACTACATATCTGCTGGTAATGAATTCTTTTATTTTTTTTTTGTTTTATGCATAAGACAGTGATTATTACACCTTTATTTGAAAGATTATCTTTCTGGGTTCCTAATTCTGGTTTCACTTTCCCCCCACAATACCTAGACAGATTGCTCTATTAGGCTGCATTGTTTACAAACATAAATCTGATGTCATTATTATCTTTGTTCCACTGTGTGAAATGTACCTTTTCCTCCTCTATTTTTATCTTTTTATCATTGGTTTTAATCATTTTCATTATGATGTAACTTGGTGTGATTTTCAAATTTCTTATGTTTAGAGTTCCTTGAACTTCCTGGTAGGCATCTTGCTAGTGGGTTTGGAGATTTCCCCCAAATTTGGAAATTTTTGGCCATTGTTATTTCACATACTTTTTTGTTTTCCTCTTTTTCTGTCTTTGAGGCTCTAACCATGTGTATAGGCTGCTTGGATTTATCCCATAGCACCAGAAGCTATTTATTATTATAGCAGCTACTTACTATAAGTAATCCAGAGATGATTTAAAGTATATGGGATAATTTGCAAAGGTTATATGCAAATGCTACACCATTTCATATAAGGGCCTAGGCATCTGGGAATTTTAGTGTCTGCAGGGATGATTATATACTCTCCTCTTTGATAGTGATCTTGTTCTACTTTTGCATAACAATGCTCTATTTTTATTCACTTAAAGATGTTTTGAAGGTCTGCTACATGCCAGATACTAAATGAATAGCTGTGTTACCTGCCTGTGGGGAGCTCCTGATCCAGTAGCAAAGTAAGACTGCAGGTAATCATTTAAACCCTGGAACTTCCCCATCTCTGCCAGCACAACCCCAAGCTCAAAATTTGGGAACTGTCATTGATTTCTCCTTCCCTCAATCCATATTTATTATCAGGTCCTTTTAACTCTTCTGCACTTATTTTTCTAATTCTCCTTTTTCGCATTTATTTTTACCATTTTCATTGTCATTTTCCGTACTTCTACCATTCACTATGGTAACTTAACTTGAGTTCTGAGGTGTACTAATCCAGGCTTAGGGGTACAAAATCAATAGTAGTGTGTGCAGGAGCATTTTACCTTGTTAGATCTTTATGCATATGTTGCTTGTACTGCAAAAGTCCCTTAATTGGTTTTGCTTCTATTTTTGTATTCTTATGATGCTTCCTCTAAGAGGAATCTTCAAAAAATATACATCAGATAATGTTCTTTTTTAGTGCCTGAAAATCTCTGATAAGTTCCCACTGCATTCAGCATGAGTCTTATAGGATTTAACCTCCCTGATCTATACGTACCACTTTCCTCATATATTCCTGTAGAGATTGGTTGGCCTACCTGGAGAAATGATACATGCACACCAAGATGCATTCTAGGTTGGCTAGAGAAAAAAAATCTGCCAAATACTATGTATATTACAAATATCTTCCCTAAGAAAATACAGCAGTGTATACCCTGGCACTGTCATCTTCCCTGTAACAGATCACTATCAGCTGTCAGGATAATGTAGTTAACATTAAGTAAAAAATGAGAACAAACTCTAACTATGAAATTACCCTATGCTCCTAGGTAATAATTATAAAGTAATATTCAGACTTGCATCTTTAATATTACACCCATACAATGAATGTGCTCACTATTTATTTGTGTTTTATTCTATCTCACTCAGCTTTAATGTATTTGCATACTAACATCACATAAAAGTTTACAGACCAGATAGAAGTTAGATGAAAACCTCTAAGTGAAAGCAGTAAATATAAACCAAAACCAACTAACAAACTAACCTAGAAATGTAACATACTTTTATGGCATTTGTTGGTATTTCTAAATTGCTTTCACAGAAGAAAATGTAACATGAATATAAAGTAGTCTAAGAGTTAGAAGATGGCTTTTGTGAGCTCAAAAGTCTTTTAAACTCCTAAATACTATTTTAACATAATACAGAAGGGAAATATGTACTTGGCAGTTTTTTCTGATCTTTGATCTACTTAATAACAAACAAATATTTTCCTAAGACTATAACCAGTGTATGGTTGGGTAGCAGATACTTTTATTTTCCAAGAGGACACTAAACAAAAAGGAGATCTGCTGAAAGCTGGCCCTTCTATAGATGACTAGAAAGTATCATATCAGAGGTTGATGTTGAAGTTAGGAGACTCTACGTGCAGAAAGATAACTCTCTTCTCAGTGCAAAATGAGGGCATCTATTAAACCTGTGGTTGGATGGTCTTTGTGTTGCATATTTAAGTTAAGGGTATAACAGTAACAATGACAGTCATTTGAAAGTAAGATGGGAGAATGTACCATGTATCAGGCACTTAGATATTTTATCTGTACCATCTGTAGCCAAGGTCCCTCATATCTGTGGGTTCTGTATCCATGGATTCGACCAACCACAGATCAGAAATATTTTTTATAAATATTGCATCTGTACTGAACACACACAGGATTTTCTCCTGCCATTATATCTTAAACCATACAGTGCAACAAGTATTTATATGGCATTTATATTGTGTTAACTATTACAAGTAGTTTAGAGATGATTAGAAGAATATGGGAGAAGGTGCATAAGTTATATGCAAATACCACTCCATTTTATATAAGAAACTTAAGCATCCCCAGATCTTTGTATGCAATAAAGGTCTTGGAACCAATCTCCCACAGATACCCAGGGACAACAGTATGTTAATCTTCCCAACAATTCCATGAGATAGATATTATCTCTACTTTATAGATGATATATATCTATATGCATATAGATATATATCTTCTATATATAATCTATATAGAGAATAATATATATCTCTTGATATATATATGTGTATATATTTGATATCATACTTAATCACTAGGCCTGATTTAAGGACAACTTTGAACTGCTGTTCAAGGGGATGATCAGCAAGATCTTCACAGTCCAGTCACCCTATGAAAAATTATAATGAATAATGACACTTTTGTTACTTAAGCAAAACTAATGGCAAATATGCCAAAAATAAGGCAAAATTGATTTGATAAATCATCTTTTTAGCAATTGCCTTCAATCACAGGGATATAACCATTAGTTCTATGAGAATGATTCCCAAAGAAGTTCTTACCACTCTAAACTCCATACTATCCCCAGTTTCAATCCTCCATCTCCAATTGTCTGAAAGACTCTCCCACATGGATATTCTTCTGGAGATCTAATTCAATATTCTAAATCAGAAACTCATAATTCTCTCTTTCCATTCTACTTATTATTTTTGTGCTTTTTTTGGTACCGGGGATTGAACTCAGGGTTACTTGACCACTGAGTCACATCCCTAGCCCTATTTTGTGTTTTATGTAGAGACAGGGTCTGAGTTGCTCAGTGCCTCGCCATTGCTGAGGCTGGCTTTGAAGTCGCTATTCTCCTGTCTCAGCCTCCCAAAGTGCTGGGATTACAGGCGTGTACCACCGCGCTCGGCTTGTGCTTTTTTTTTTTTTAAATCAGAGAAACCAGTATCTCTACAGGTACTCTACTTTGAAATACTTTATCTGTAGCTTTTATCTCTTACTGCTCCTTTCATCTGATTAAACCCTGACAGTTCTTATAATAGTAACTGCTCTGGTTTAGATGTGTTCCTCCAAAGTTCTTGTGTTGGAAACTTGATCCCCAATGCAGAGGTGTTGGGAGGTGGAGCCAAAGACAGGTATTTGGGTTATGGAGGCACTGTCCTTAAATGGATTAATGCCATTATTATGGAAGTGAGTTCAAAATTGTAGGGGTGATAGATTAATCTCTTTCCTTCCTCCTTTTATTTCTGCCATGGGATAGTACACCAAGAAAATCCACCCCAGATGCTAGTACCTTGATCTTATACTTCTTAGCCTAAAAAACTGAGAAATAAGTATCTTTTCATTAATAATTACCCAGTCAAGGGTATTCTGTTATAGCAGCACGAAACAGACTAAGACATCAACCATCTCATTTGTTCTTTCCTCTTCAAGTTATCACCAGTGGATGAATGCAGGAGCAATATGGTAATTTCCTGCCTAACACCTTGTCCACCCTCTTCTTCCTATTTTGCTAATTTAGATATAAGGCAGAGTATTTATTTATTTATTTATTTATTTGGAGGGGTGCCAGGGATTGAACTCAGAGGTACTCAATCACTGAGACACATCCCCAGCCCTATTTTGTGGGTTTATTTTTTTTTAAGTAGAGACAGGGTCTCATTGTGTTGCTAGCACCTCGCCATTGCTGAGGCTGCCTTTGAACTTGCATTTCTCCTGTCTCAGCCTCCCAAAATGCTGGGATTACAGGTGTGTGCCACCGCGCCCAGCTCCAAGACATGGTATTTAAAAGAAAGGATCTTGAATTCCTGAATATTACATAAAAGTAAGCAAACTGCTAAATAAGAACATAAGTCTTAAACTGTTGTAGTTGAATCAGTATTTATTTGGGGGACCTATTCGTTACCACAGATAGGCCTACCCTAATATATATACTTACTACATACTAGGCATCATGTGAAGCACTTTTATGAATTACCTCATTTAACCCTCAGAATAATACAATAAGCAACATATTATTACTATTCCTTTTTTTTCACACACACACACAAAAGCAAAACTGAAGTTTATATTCCTTAAGAAACTTACACAGTGCCACAGGTTAAGTTTCAGAATCAGCGGTCAACCACTTGCCTAATTCCCAGGCCCAGCTCTTAATTCATTAATATGACCACTTTCCCCTATAAACAATGAACTAAAGTAACTTTAAGAATTAAAGTTCAAATGGTATAGTTTCTTTAGACCATTTGAGAGATGTTTTTAACATTTTGGTTCATCGAGTCACTGAGTTTAGTTTACATGGAATGCCTGTCACTATGAATAGCAGAAGGAATTATTAAACTGAAATAGCTTACATTTCATTCAATGAGTATTTAAGGAATGGTGTTTACTGATACTCTCACAGACATTAGGTATGTGACTGTGAAAGAGACATTGGCAAAGAAATACTAGAGCAGAGAGATAAAAATATTTACTATATGTATTAGTTCTCATAATAATTCCGAGAGATATCCAGAGCAGGTATTATTATCCCATTTTATATGAGGAAATTGAAACATATGAGTTAAGACTGGTCCAATCCCATAGGATGAAATAATGATCGGGCCAAAAGTAGGTTCTGGATCACCTGATCAGAGACATCCCAAGGAAAACATTCCAGAAAGGGTAGGAATGAGGGAAAAGGATAGATGTTTATGAAGCACTGGCTACACTGTTTTGAACGAGTCACTGCTGTGATGATCTTAAAATATGAATAAGATGTTCATTCAAACACTTCTGTTTTTCCACAGAAAAGACAAAAGAGTGTGAAATTGCTCTCACCATGTAGTCTCAAAGAGTGGCAGACAACAGCATGCAGAGATATGCTATAAAGATCTTTCTGCAGCATGCCAAATGAAAACCAGCCTGGCTAGCAGCACCTGATTGCTGCAAATGCATTACAGCCATGGCTGATTCACAATATTTCATCCATAGCTTCCAAGCACACAGATCAGTTTAAATAAACTCCAAATTCTTTTTTATTTGCTAGATTCACAAAGCAACTTCTACTTTCAGAATGGGAAGAAATATCTCATGTTCCCTCAGAGGACTCTTTCCATTCTAAAATATAACACATGCATGGCTGTGTTTCAGAAATAATTGATTACCAGAGTGGCACATTCACAATTCAGTCACATTAGCTCCTTGCTTTTTTGGCTCCTTGGGGAAAAAAGTCATGTGACCAACTGATTTTATGCCTATCCGCAATGCAGACAACATATTTTCATTTTTTAAAGCAAAACAAAATGACCTTCCTGAGAAATGTTCAAGGACTCTTT
The DNA here is from genome assembly GCA_028644305.1 of Xerus rutilus. NCBI lineage: Eukaryota > Metazoa > Chordata > Mammalia > Rodentia > Sciuridae > Xerus > Xerus rutilus. The sequence continues at coordinate 117,118,801 of CM053404.1, read as the reverse complement.
GGAAACGGACACAAATCTTTGCAGCACTAAAAGGCCAGCTGTATTATAGACACTTTCAAACTAAATTTATTCTTCCATTTGACTCAAAAAGGAAAAGAAGAGAAAAATAGAAAAAGAATAATCTTTTATTATAAATGCTTTAAAGTCGGTCATTTGGACACAGATACAGTATCCACATATGTTAATTCCTTTCTAAGATAAAAGCTTGGGAAGTAAAGTGAAATTACACAGTATACTCTCCTTGTCTTCATTGAATTATAAAATAGGTGGTACTTTTCTAGTAATCTTCAAGAGCATCAATTTAGCCATTTTTAAAATTTGCTCTTCATAACAAGTCTTTTTATTTAGAACTTTGTCATTGGTTTATAATTAATTTCCAAAATTAAATTATATAAAAAGAAAAACATATACCAGAATTTCTCAGTCTCCACACCATTGACATTTGTTACTGGAGAATTCTTTATCATAGTGATGGTATGGGTCAAGGATCTGTCTCCTACGTTGTAGGACATTTAGCAATATCACTGATATCTACTGACTAGATGCCAGCAATGCCCTCTCTCAGGCTTTCACATGTAACAACTCAAAATACCTCCAAACACACCATTTCTCCCCCAAATTGGAGTAGAGAACAGGACATAAAACTGTCAGATTAAGAATCACTGACACGCACTGATGGTGCAGTTTTATTGCTTAGCTCTGAATACTGAATATACACCAATCCATCATGCAGCAAAAATGCACCCAAGAAATACTTTCAGGTATCCAACATTTCTAATCTATTCAGAATGGTTTAGAATCAAGTATATGCAAAGATAGGACTAATTAGTGAGAAATAGGTTTAACATTGAGGAAAACAGGTGTAGACAAATGATTATGCACTTGTTCTATGGTTTCTCCATAAACCCGGGGCCCATTTTAGCCTCATCCATGCCCAAGAGAAAAGTAAAATTGTCTAGATTTTAAGGTATCTTTGACTCCTTCTTGTTAAAAGGATCTGAAGAGACCCATCTACCCCAAATTCAGGCAGTTTTTAGGTAGTCCCTGAATTGGTCTGACATAGCCTCAGGACCTCAGTGATTTCTTTATACACTGAAGGAAACTAGAGGTTATGAAAAAAAAATAGACCTAAAATAATTAAGATTCATAGGTGTCCTTGGACTTGTTAGTCAGCTTATTGACTCATCCTTTATCAAGTGAGAGTAACTCATGGTGCCAGGCATTGGGGTACAAAAATTAGTAAAATACCATGGTTTCTAGAAAAGAAGGTGCACCATCATCTACTAAGGCCCCACAATGGAGCCTCATATAATGCTCACAAGGTTCAGAATAAGAGGCATCATCCACAGTATTAAAACTAGGAACTCACACTAAGAACTGAAAACAATTTGCTAAGTTTTACAGAGCCAGTTATATCAGAACTCACATTTGAAGCTATATAAATCTGTCTAGCTCAAAAATACAAAGTTTCTAGACATACTTGTAAGTAAAAATTACAAAATAATGTCTGAGTACATAACTGAATATATATATAAATTTCAGCGATAATATGGAGGAAGGGCAGAGGAGAAATAATTCTACCTAGAAAAATAAGAGCAGTGGGTGTCTATCTATACAAATCTTTCAGAATAAATAGAAATTATGACTTTTTTCATATACTATTGACTCATTTAAACATTTAACTTTCAAATGTTATTAATGACACTGACATACAACCATATATTAAGGTTCTGTGCTGAGAGTTATAAGTGTATATGCAGTGTTTTTCAAACTTGTGGTCCCTGGACCAGTAGCATAAGCATCACAGTTGGAAACACAATTCTTGGACCTCATCCCAGACCTTATGAATCCAAAGCTCTGGGAATAGAGTGTATAAATTTGTGCTTAACAAGCCTTTTAGATATTGCTTATGATGTTATGATGCATACTAAAGTTTGAGGAGTACTGATTAATTCATTACATAACAATTTAATGTCTAAAAACAAAACCTTGAAATTAATATTATAAAAGGGTTACTCATGTGCCAAGATCTTAATCCCCTCAGCACCCATGGCCACCTAGAATATCAGCCTATTACTTTCAACTATTCCAAAATCTTAAGTCTCTTAGGTTGAAAAAGTTGAGAAAGCTCTGGTATAGAGAACAAACACCATGAAATTCCAAAAGAGATAGGAAACATTGCAAATTGGACTATTAGAGAAGTATTAATTCAAGAGAGGAAACTTGAAAGGGCCATAAATTTGTTATGATCTCCTCATAGTAACTCATCACATTTTCTCATTTTTCTTTAGCCCTACTTCTCCCACTCAAGTATGGGCTTTGTCTTTGATTGATTAAAAAACTGTCTCCCATATGATGTAGGAAGTGTTTTCAGATGGATTGCACATATAAATGTGAAAAGCACAATAATAATGTTTGTAGAGGAAAATACAGAGAAACATTTTCATGCCCTTGAAGAAGATAAACTTCCTTAAATAGAACCCCAAAGGCAGTGACCACAAAACAAAAACAAATTGATAAATTGGAACATATTAAAACTAAAAACCTCTGCTCATTTAAGTCATTAACAGTGAAAAGTCAGTCTATAGAATGGGGAACACACACACACATATCATAATACATAATATATATGTTATATACATATATGTGAAAATATCCTTATATATAGCTTACATATCAGAAGAAAAATACAGACAAAATAAAAATAGGCAACTCCTTGAGGAGACACAAAAGAGGATATGAAATGGTTAATAAACATGAAATAATGTTCAATATAATTGAATAGCAGGGAAATGGAAATTAATACCACAATATGATACCATTATATACCAAGAGAATGACTAAAATTTAAAACACTGGCAAAATAGGAAATATGAATTCAAATTAGTATAAGCACCAGTAGAAATTGGTAATACTGAACAGATATGTGCTATGACCTAATAACTCCATTCCTAGATGGACCCAGGAATGTGTATGTATGTGCATCAAAAACATATGCTAGAATGCTACTAGGAACTCTTTGTAATAACCCCAAATTAGAAACTACACATATGCATCTAAGTAGAATAATAAATAAAGTATGGTATAGTCACATAATGGAATACTAAGCAGCAATAAGAATAAATGAGTTATGGTTCATACACTAATTTAGATGAATATCATAAAAATAATGTTGAGCTAAAGAAGATGACACAAAAGAATACATACCATTTAACTTTAATGAACAAAAACAAAAACACCTAAATCTATGTTTTTAGAAGTTGTGGAATGTTAGTGACTAGAAGAAAACATGAAGGTAAATATCTGGAGGGCAGTAATGTTCTATTTCTTGAACTAACTGCTGATTATGTGGGTATGTTGTTTGTATCAAGGTATGCCTAGGTGTGTAAGTTTCAAGGTGGATTCTTACAAATATTGTCTTTTATTGAAATGCAAAAGAGTACTTCAAATAGTTAAAATTCCCCTCAAACATAATCTAGACACATAAACCAGATTTCATCATCTTGTCACATTTCTTCCAACACACCAAACCTATTCTCTGCTATGTCAACAAATTGTCTAAAAATATTGCCAATGCCTTCATTTAGGCTTTTATTACTCAGTGTCTAGCACAGGCTTGAAATATGTAAGATCTCAATAAAGTATTTTTAAATAACTGAATGAATGAGTACAAAAGTCTTGTATACAGTTTCTCTTCCAATCAACTCTTCATAATGCAGCCAAAGTAATCTGTGAACAACACAAGTCTGATGGTGACATTTTCATGCTGATAACACTCCATTATTAATTCAAGTTCCTTGGCAAGGCCTGCCCTTCCTCCATGATCTGGTTTCCAACTTCATCTCTAGGCCCACCTTGGTCACTTCAAGAACACATAGTACTCTAGGCATACTTAAGGTACAGCAGCTCTCAGGCACTGAATTCTTGACTATTTCCCCACCCTGTTTCCTCTTCCTACCCCATCCTTTGTCATCTTACTTTTATTCATCCTTTGTATTATACTTTGTCATTATATGATTTAAGATATATGATTTGATCTGATTTCTTTGACTCTCCCAGGTTAAGAGTTCTGTGCATCCACATCAATGTATAAATACCTCTGTCAGAAAAACCAGCTCTGCTCTGACTACATTTGTTCATTTGTTCACTGATAGTTCCTTGCAGGCACGAATCATGTCTTATGTCTAAATACTTATCATAGTACCTGATATACATATACACATAAAGGAGGTATTATTAAAGGAATGAATGGTATACCAAACATCACCATACCAGTGTAATAGCTTTTTTTTTTCTCCTTTCTTTTAAGATTGTGAAAAAGAAGCAGAAAAATCATAAAATCATCGGAACATGATCTGATCCTGGATAACTGCTAGTATAATAAGGCTAATTATGTCTTTGTTTTTTAACTTATGTAGTATGAAAATATTTAAGGACTACTATATTTTAGGCACATTGATATTATAACTTAATCTTCATAATGACTCTGTGGGAGATATATAAATATCTTTATATATTATGTATAAGGAAATTAGGGCTCAAATAGATTTAGAAACTTGCCTATGGTGATTCAGCAAAATCTAAACTTCAACTTTCAGACTACAAAGTCATATAATTTTTCTTGATATCTGCCCAGGCTGTTTTGTTGTGCCAAACCAAAAAAATTACTGATGAAGTTCTGTAACCTTCAAATGATTTTCCTCAGGTACTTCCTCTTGTATTTCCTAAAAATTTTTTTAAAACTTAAACACTAATTTTCAACACATATTTAATAGCAGGAAAGAATGGAAGTCAAATATATGATAAAATATTACATTTTATAATAAAACTGGGGCATTTGTTTTTCAAAGTGTCCAGTGGAATCTAAATTCCACAGTAATTTGATTTTTACCATCATCTACTTTTAAAAATGAAATGTCAAGTGACAAATTGTGAAAATATATTTGCAGTATATCACACTAAAATTATTAATGTCCTAATATATAAGGAGCTTCTAAAAGTAGAGGATAAAATTGAAATCTCTATGGAGAAATGCAACACAGAAGAGGATACATGGTTCATAAAGAAGTAGATAACATTACAAATGGCTTCTAATCATATGAAAAGATGTTATGCTTTAGATATGAGGTATCTCCAAAAACCCATGTGTGAGACAATGCAAGAAAGTTGAGAGGTGAAATGATTGGATTATGAGAGTTTTGTCCTAATCAGTGCATTAATCCCCTGATAGAGATTAACTGGGTAGTAACTCTAGGCAGGCAAGGTGTGACTGGAGGAGGTGGGTCATTTGGGCATGCTTAGGGGGTACATATTTTGTTCCTGGTGAACCAGAGCTATTTCTGCTTCCTCTTTGTCATGTCCTGAGCTGCTTTCCTCCGCCATGCCCTTCTGCTTTGAAGTTCTGCCTTATCTCAGGCTAAGAGCAAAGGAGTTGACCATCTGTGGACTGAAACCATGAGCTCCAAATAAACTTTTTCTCCTTTAAAATTGTTCTTGTCTAGTCTTTTGGTCACAAGGGTGAAAGAGCTGACTAAAACAAAATATGATCAACCTTCCTCAAAATAAGATAAAGGCACATTAAAACTACACTGAAATACCACTCCTTATCTATTACATTAGTACAACTCCAAAACTTGAACAGCATTCTTTTTTGGCATGAGGAAAGAGATATTGCATACATTACTGGTGGAAATGTAAATATGAAATACTCTTATGAAGGAGAATTTGGCAATAATTGGCAAAACTACCCCTGTACTTATCTTTGGATCTAGAAATACATTGATTATACTTTCTCAAGGATACAGAGGAATGAAGATGCAAAAGACAGACACACATTGCATTGTAGTACCATTTGTAAAAACCAAGGACTGAAAACACTCAAATGTACATAAGTAAGAGACAGGTTGGATAAATCATGGTACATCATGCAATGGAGTGCTAAAGTGTTGCAAACAAAATAAGAATATGTAGCACTACAGAGTTAACTCCAGGATATATTGTTCAATGAAATTAAATCTATTGTCAAATGAAAAAACAAGAGTGGAAGAAGGAATGTAAAGTATACTATAATTGAAGAAAGGGGGAATACTCATGTGTATTTTTATGTGTGTGTATATATAACATCTACATATGCATCTGTATTATATATAATTATATTTATAATAAATGATTTTGTAGTTATATAATCAATGATGAGAGGATAGTCTAATTTGTTTAAAATGGTTATCTGTTGGCTTGGTATGGTGGTGTATACCTGTAATCCCAGCTATTCAGGAAGCTGAAGCAGAAGGATCCCAAGTTCAAGATCAACCTGGACAATTTAATGAGACCCTGTCTCAAAATCAAATACAAAGGACTGGGGATACGACTCAGTGGTATAGTGACCTGGATTTAAATCCCAGTACAAAAAAAATAAAGAAAAAAGGAAAATAAAAAGGTTATCTATTAAGGGAGGAAAAAAATAGAGTAAAAAGGACAGAGATAGAAACTAGGACTCCATTATATTCCATTTTTTAGTTAATATCCTACAGAATTATAGAACAATATCAAACATTTTTAAAAAATCTATGTGGCATTTTCTAGCAAATGGATGAAAATGGAAAACAATGTGCTAAATGAAATAAGCCAGACTCAGAAAATCAAGGGTTGAATGTTTTCTTTCATATTGGAGAAAAATGAGGAATAAAAGGCAGTGGTGGGGTGATGGATATCATAAAGATATGGAGAAGATTAGTGGAATAGAAAAAGATCAAGAGGAAGGGAGGAGGAATGGGAAAGGGGAGGAAATACAGAATGAATAAAACAAAACCATGCTATGTACATATATAGATATACCACAGAGAATTCCTCTTTAATGTATATGTGAAAAGCACCAAATGAAAATAAATAAATGAGCAAAAAGGGAGATCAGTAGAGGAAGGAGAATAGGGAAGAATAGGGAAAAAGAGAGGGAAAGGTGGGGAAAATAAGGACTTAAATGGAGTTAATCAAGTTCCCATGCATGTATGACTTTGTCAAAATGAACCCAACTACTATGTATAGCTATAATGCAGCTGAAGTCAGCTCTAATAAAAAATTAATATAATAAAAATAATAAATAAATGAAATGAAGCTCAATGCATATCTAATTGGTGATATAACCATACAGAGAGAAACTAGCTAAATGACTAGCAAGAATGAATATTAACTATTTCCAGTACTTATATTGGAAGTAGTAGTACTGGTATTATCAATTCTGAAAACCTTTTGCATATATTATGGAATAAAACAAATGACTATTGCATGATATTCTGTCATTTGCAGTGTTTTTCAGAACAAGGACACTTGCTGTGGGAAAAGAGAATATAGAGAATCAAAGCAGAAAAGTAGAAATGTTGTATAGTACTGAAATCAAATTGAAATCAAGAATAGGAGTTTGTTATTATTTTGTCTTTAAATACATTTATGCACAGTTATATATTTCTTGTGTATATCCACAGCAAAGATTTAGGAACGATAACTAGCCTAGTAGCAATAAGAGTAATAATTTGTGATTTTTCAAATTATATATTTTTACTAAAATTAAAGAGAACTCCTGCTATGGTTTGAATGTGAGATGTCCCCCCAAAGTTCATGTGAAACAATGCAAAAAGTTTCAGAGGAGAAATGATTGAGTTGTAAGAGTATTAACACAATCAGTGATTTAATCCCCTGATAGGGATTAACTGAGTGGTAACTAAAGTGGTAGGGTGTGGCTGGAGGAGGTGGGAATTGGGGCATGGCGTTGGGTATATATTTGTATCTGGTGAGTGGAGTCTCTCTCTGCCCTTTGATCATGATGTGAGCTGCTTCCTTCTGCCACACTCTTCCACCATGATGTTCTACCTTACCTCGAGCCTTGAGGAATGGAGCTGTCTGTCTATGGATTGAGACCTCTGAATTTGTGGGCCCTCAAATGAACTCTTCCTCCTCCTGTACAGTTGTGCTGGTTAAGACATTAGTCACAGCAGTGAAAAAGCTGAGTAAATACCTCCTTAGAGAAATGGGTGATTTCAGGTCTGAAGTAGACAACATTTATGATAATCCTGAAGAGTCTTAGAATATCTGAAAGCCTGCAGGAAGCTATGAAAAATTTTTATGGCAAAAGAACCAAGAGCCAACTTCAAGGAGCCCCCATTGACCAAATAGGGAAACATTTAAGGAAAACAACATATTTACAACAGTGGATTAAAGTATAACAAATATGTTAAAACCATGATTTCCCAGTAATATCACCGGAAGATGCTAGTAGACAAAGCAATTATTTTGAAAAATAGTAAATAAAAAGAATCAATCATTAATCCTCTTCCCTAAATGAATTATAAAAAAAATCCAAATAGTGATGGAGGGTGCTAATAAAGAAAATAAAATAATTAATTAGAAAATACTAGTGATTAATTAGAATATATTAATTTTGTATATCCCTAAGGAAATCGTGGAAATAGGCATTGATTGACTCCAGCTGCTAATGTCACAAAACAAGAGCTAACCAGATACAAATGCCTCCCAATTAGAGAGCACCATAAAGTAATTTTACTAAAATATATTGAGCTGCATCCTGTTTATGTTGCTAGATCCAACTATCAGTTTGCAGGATATACAGAATACAAAAGGACATGTTAAATGTAATCATCAAAGTCCGATCTCTGTGAAACTACAGAATATACAATCTAATTTCTTCAATGAATAGTCTGGCAAAGGTGTGGGGTGTGTGTGTGTGGGAGCACCCATAAATTAAAAGACTCGAGAGCCATGAAACCAATTTTAATGTATGCACTTTATTTGGATTCTGATTTAAACAAATTTAGAAAAAAACCTGAATTGGATATAAGATCTAGATATTATTGATAATTTCAGGTATGATAATATTATGGTTATGTTTTTAAAAGTCCTTATCTTTTAGAAGTAGATGCTAAAATTTTATTGATGAATTGATATAATGACTGGATTTGCTTCAAAATAATATAGGTAGGGGAGATGTGGGTGAGGATTAGTTGAAACAAGATTGGTGTAAGTTGTTAACAGTGGTTCCAGGTAGTGGGTACATGAGGGTTTCTTTTTTACTGTTCTATCTACTCTATGTGTTTGAAAATTTTCATAGTAAAATTTAAACATCTTTTAATAAGTTGGAATCATTTATACAACAGTTCCCCTTTATTTAAGAGTTTTTTTCCTGCAGTTTTACTTACCTTTAGTCAACCAAAGTCTGAAAATATTAAATGGCCAGTTCTAGAAATAAACAGTTTGTAGGTTTTAAATTGTGCACTCTTCTAAGTGCACATCATGCACTCATGATGAATACTTGAACCATCCTTCTCCATGCCATCCTGGATATCAATTATCCTTTTGTCTATCACATCTACTTCGTATCTGCTACCCATACCTTAGTCACTTAGTAGCCACCTTGATTATCAGATTAACGGTCAAGGGGAAACAGTGCTTGTATTCAAATAACCCTTATTTTACTTAATAGTGGCCCCAAAGTACAAGTAATGATACTGGAAATGTTATTACAATATATTATTATAATTGTTCTATTTTATTATTGTTGTTAGTCTCTTACTGTGCCTAATTTTGTAAGATAAATTTTATCCGAGGTATGTATGTAAAGGAAAAAACATAGCATGTATATATACGTTTCAGTATGATTCACAGTTTCAAGTATCTACTGGGAATCTTGGAATGTATGTATGTACCCCACAGTAAGGAAGGACTACTTTTTCTTTTTCTCCTTAAAATCAGTTCTACTTGCCCATTAGAATTTTATCCTAATGTAAAGGAGATCAATAGAGCATTTTACAGTTCATCTATTCATATTTATGTAACAAAAATAAATCTACAAATGTAGATTTTTAATTTTCACAATTTTCTTGGAGTGACATATCTCTAAGTGCTAAAAATTTCTTGTGAGTTTAATCATTATAATTATTGGTAAATACATAATTGATTAGAATTAAAAATAAACATTATAAATTGATAAATAATTATCAAAGATGAAGATATAAGCAAACCATTGCAGCACAGGAAACAGAAACTGATCTCCATTATTTAAAATCAATTATTATGAGAGATTTACAAATTATGCCTAAGAATATTTTCTCCTAAACTCCTACTTGGGAAATTGAAAATGAAATTAGTGGAAATGCATTCAGATTAACTTAAATTAAATGAATGTCAAAAATAAGCAATGACTAATAATTTTATTATTGTTTAACACTCCTTATGAAACTCAAAGGCTTGTTTAAATACTAAAGTGAAATGATCCATGATGTTACAAAAACCTTTCAAGTGAGACCAGTTTAAAATTTAACATAATTGCATTAAAAATATTTCTAGCTTTCAAAAAATGCTCTATGAAATTAGAAAATTGTGTCTGTATGCATAATTAACCATATAATATTTGCCATCAAACTTTTAAAAAATGTTCTTTTGGCATAAGTTCATCAGAAAACAAAAGAAGAATTAATGTTTTAAAGAAGAAGCAACAGAGATTATAAAGGGATTTTCAGCCTTGGAAAATTTCTTGTGTTATTATGAAGGTAACTGTGAAAATGTCTAGGTCTCCTTAATTTCCTGAAAAACATCTCAAAAATTGGTCCTCCAAGGGCACAGAATCACCATTATTCACTTCAGACAAGATCAAATGAGGTAATGGATATACAATCACTTTGAATTGTATGAATGTCTATAGAAATATTGGATATTACCAATGTCATTACTAAAAGTTGAATTATCATACAACCTTTCAATATTAAATTACTTCAAGAACAAAGAAGGTCCATGCAGATATGCAAGGGAAAAAAAGATCAGAATAAATTAAAAAGAGATTAATTAATTATCAGGTATATATTGGTAAACTGAAGATAGTTTAAATGTTGAATGTAGAAAGTATGAAATTCAGAGCGCTGAAGATGAAAATCATTCACTGTGGACCCTTGATTACATTGCTTATAAATCATGGTTAAAGTGTTCCTAAGTCATTTAGGAACTACATTTTCAGATCGGCCCTGACCTAGAGTAGCCCTGAGGAAAGGAAAAGATTGAAGTGATTTCTTAGATTTGGACCCAGATACTCCTAAAGTGAACTTATGAGCCACAAATAGCAGGTTAATAGGCTTTGCAGTCTAAATACAGCTGCCAAGCAACAAACATAAAGGAGCTCAGGGGAACCCAGAAAACTGCCAGCTGCTGAGTTGAAATCTTCCAGTTCTTTCTTTTCCTCCATCCTCTTTCCATCCTTCCTTGTCAACATTTATTTCCAGGTATGTGATTATATGACTTACATCTTAATACAGTTCTGTTAACTAACAGATTCTTTGCCTCATCATGGCCTCTCCCCTCCTCTACTTGCTCTTCCTAAACACAAGCTCCTGCACTTCAACTTCTTGCCACTTGTCTGCCAAAAAGAGAAGCAATGTATGCTAAGTTGTACTTCCTACTATGGTACACCTTTGAAAACATGAAGTTTTCTGTTGGGGAACAAGTCTCTCAAGCAAAACCATCCTTCTACACTTACCACTAGCCTGAGTTAACTATTTATTATTAAAACAATGACCTCAAAAGGTATAGTATCTGTCTCTGTCATTGTTTTAGCACTCATGAGCTCTGTGACCTTGGGCACCTTGACCTCCCTAAGCCTTGATTTCCTCATCTGGAAAATGTAGACATTCATAGTCCCTGAGTTGTAGAGTTGTTGCAGAAATGAAATGAGGTAATTCAGATAAAGCTCTCAGCATTCTCCTCGCACAAAGTTAGGAAAAGCTTAGCAGCTGAGCTAAGCTACATCACATGCTGCTGATGTAGTAGTTGTTGTTGCTGCTATAATTGTTGATTGTTTTGTTATTAGCATCATATGTATAATAGATATATGCTTTTTCAATGTCTCTGGGCTCCACTTAGTTCAGCTTCTATAATTATCATTTCACATATATACATAGAAAATAATCCAAATGTTAACAATATTTAAAGTCACTTTAGCTACATGCCTTATATATAAAAAAAGATATCAATATATTTCAAGTAGTCTGTAAAAGAAAGGAGTACAACTTTAGAATATTGATGCAAGGTAAAGGCTCCAAAGGGGAGAGGGAAATTCCCAAGACTCAGGGCTGGGGATGTGAGAATCTGGTGTGAGGTTTCATGATTAACCTTGGTCTTCTGCAATGCCCTTATCCTTGTCAACATATAAGATCTTCCCCTCAATGAATTGCTTGCCTTGCCCTGCCATAGAAACTTTCTCCAATCTTACTTTACTTTTTTAGTTATCTGAAAACTTCTCAAATTTTATACTTGCTACAGTATATTTACCAACTGACACTACAGTAAACTTGAAATAAAAATGAATATTTAGAAGTTAGAATCAATTAAACTAGGTGAAATCTATTTTATAAATAATAAAATGGAAAGTTGGAGTCCAACCCACTCTTTCTATTATACCCCCAAATACAATGAGGAATAAAGTTTGAAACCATTATATTAGGGAATTCTCTTAAGAAACCTAAAAGCAAGAGTTCCTTTAGATGGGGCAATAAAAAAAAGTTGGATAATAGTGTAACACTACAGCTACCATTTACTGAGTGACCTAGGTACTTAATACAGCTTATCGCATTGATTCAGAATTTAGCATCCTTATGCCTTTTTAAATTGGAAATGCTGAGGCTCCAAGAGGTTAAGTTGCCCAAGGATACTCAAAGTTTCAGTACCCTGTGACTCTACTAACTTGTTACAAATATGACCCATCAAAGGAATAGGAATCTCATTGTATAGATTTTCTAGGATATCTCTGTTCTGTTGAATAAGGTTTTATGATGTTGGGGGACACAGGTACTGGATCTCTCTCAGAGAGAATTAGCATTTAGTGTGTGGATAGGGGTGGAATTTCTGAAAACTTCATCAGCATCACCTGACTTTTATGAATCACAAGCCAATTACTGTAAGCAGAACCTCTTTAGGGAACCACTCCTCAGACAAAGGCACACTTCCTTACTCTGGATGCACACTCATCAAGCCTCAGTCCCCTACCCAGATCCCAGAATGAATAAAGAAGTGTTATTACATGATCTGTAAAGTGCTTAAACACTTTTCTAAAACCACAGGACATTAAAACAGGAGTGAACATTAATATTAACAATTATTTTAGGTAACAAAAATGTATCATAGTGGTTCATCAATTATAGCAAATGTACCACACTAAAATAAGATGTTAGTAATAGGAGATAATGTAGGTGAGGAAGTGGGAGTGGGGATTATTTGGAAACTACATTTTTTTCTCAATTTTTCCACAAATTTAAGTTACTCTAAAAATTAAAATTTATTAATTTTTAAAAAATTTCCCATAGCAGCTGTTATAAAACATTGCATATTCAAAAAAGAAAAAATAAGAAAAAAATTAAAGTTAAGAAAACCCAAATCTAAGATTCTAACTCCTCAGCCCCCAAATTTACAGTTGCACACTCATAGAAAATGCCCAGTGGCTGGAGGCATTCAAGGGCAACCTTGTGATTTAGTGGAAAAGGGCAATGGGAGAATTAGCAAAGTGGCACCATATTAATGCCCTCCTCAATGTGACCCTGAATGACTTGTCAGTTCCTCAGCAGCCAGAGTGGTAAACCCCAAAAGGCAAAACTACCGTGGGGACAATGTATTCATCAGGATATTGAACTACCCAGGGTTAGCTGTTCACCTCAAATGTCCTTTTACAACAGAGGGCAGAAAGAACTAGGATTCTGGAACACCAGTTCTCAATGCAACTTCTCAGTGCAGCATTCACCAGCTGCCTGATTTGCAACTGCATATGCACACCTGCACCAACTTGCCACTCCACTTTCTGGCTTTATTTTTTCCCCTAATGCAGTTATTGCCATTGAGCATACTATATATTTTAATTGCTGTTATGGTTTAGATATGTAGTGTCTCCCAAAAGCTCATGTGTGAGACAATGCAAGGAAGTTCAGAGGTGCAATGATTGGGTTATAAGAGCCTTAACCCAATCAGTGAAATAATAAACTGACAGGGATTAACTGGGTGCTAACCGTATACAAGTAAGGTGTGGCTGGAGAAGGTAGATCCCTGGGGGTGTGCCTTTGGGGTATATAATTTGTCCCTGATGAGCAGAGATCTCTCCTTCCTGGTGCCATGGACTAAGATAATAAGATAATAATAAGATAATAAGAATGAGCAGTTGATCACTTAGAACAACTGCCAAGCAGAGAGTTTATGCAGTATATCTATAGAGGTGTTTTCCTCTGCCACACCCTTCTGCCATGGTGTTCTGCCCCACCTGGAGCCCAGAGCAAACAGAACCAGTATCCTATGGACTGAGACCTCTGGAATCATGAATGCCAAATAAACTTTTCCTCCTCTAAAACAGTTCTTGTCAGGTCTTTTGGTCACAGAGGTGGAAAAGCTGATGAAAACAACTTATGTTGTTTGCTTTCTCACTTGATTAGTCTAAGTTTCAGGAGGGCAGAGATTTTGTTCGTACTATTGTATCCTTAGCCCACAGAACAGAACCTTGCATTTGGTTTGCCTCTGATAATATTTGTTAATTTGAATGAGTGAGCCAAAACTTGGAAGACAATGTATGTGAAAAGGATTTATAATGAGAACATTGAATTTAAGGTCCTCCTGCTCTATCTTCTGAGATGTCTGCCTCCAGCTTTTTCACAGCTTATTTTTGATACATGGTACTGGGTCATTGTATACTATCAATGAAAAGATTCCTGAAGAGAGAAACTGGTCAGCATGACTGACTGATAAGATTATATTCTCAGTGTAACTGGATGGATATATGAGCAAAATAGCTTATTGATTGAAATTGGAGGCCTTTTCCACTCCACCTATATGTAGCAAAATAAGATTGAGCAGTTGATCACTTAGGACAACTGCCAAGCAGAGAGTTTATGCAATATATCTATAAAGGTCACCATGCCAAGGTTTTCCCTACTGTGGCATAAAAATAAAAGAAAAAGAAATAAATAGCCCAGACTACTTAAACACAGTAAAATACATAAAAACAGATGCACCCCAAAGTACTCTACTTAGAGTTCCCACAACAAATCTTCCAAAATCAACAGTGTGGTCTAGCTGAATGTTATCAAAGCTCACTAGCCAGGAATTCTCATGACATGACTCAGTGACTCTCCAGTTCCTGACTACACTTCTGTTAGCTCTGGGCCTCCCTGAATTTAGCTCTCATGTGTCAATGTCAGATACTTTTAGCTCAGGTCCCTGTAAACCATAAACATTGTTCTGAGGATATACAACAGGTGAGTAAATAATCAGAAGTCAATTTGAATTTTTCCCAATTTCAACTATTCTTTTCTTTTCACATCTTTTTTTAAATTTATTTATTCTAATTTAGGTATACATGACAGCAGAATGCATTTTGACTCATTGTATAGAAATGGAGCACAACTTTTCATTTCTCTGGTTGTACGTGATGTAGAGTGGCACCATATGTGCAGTCATACATGTACTTAGAGCAGTGATGTCCATCTCATCCACCATCTTTCCTGGCCCCATGTCCCCTCTCCTTCCATCCTTCCCCTTTGACCTAAGTTCCTCAATTCTTCCTATGCACCCTCCCCCATTATGGATCAGCATCCACTTATCAGAGAGAACATTTGGCCTTTGGTTTTTTGGGATTGGCTTACTTCGCTTAGCATGATGTTCTCCAACTCCATCCATTTACCTGAAAATGCCATAATTTTATCCTATTTAATGCTAAGTAATATTCCATTATGTATATATACCACAGTTTCTTTATCCATTCATCTATTGAAAGGCATCTAGGTTGGTTCCACAGTTTAGCTCTTATGAATTGAGCTGCTGTAAACATTGAAGTGGCTGCATCACTGTAGTATGCTGTTTTCAAGTCTTTTGGGTATAGACCGAGGAGTGGGATAGCTGGGTCAATGGTGGTTCCATTCCAAGTTTTCTGCTTTCCAGATTGGTTGCACCAATTTGCAGTCCCACCAGCAATGTATGAGTGTGCCTTTTCCCCTACTTCCTCGCCAACACTTATTGTTGTTTGTATTCTTGATAACTGCCATTCTGACTGGCATGAGATGAAATCTCAGAGTAGTTGTGATTTACATTTCTCTAATTGCTAGAGATGTTGAACATTTTTTCATATATTTGTACATCAATTGCATGTCGTCTTCTGAGAAGTGTCCGTTCAGCTCCTTAGCCCATTTATTGATTGGGTTTTTTGTTTTTTTGTTTTTGTTTTTAAGTTTTTTGAGTTCTTTATATATCCTGGATATTAGTGCTCTGTCCGATGTGTGTGTGGCAAAAATTTGCTCCCCAAATTTAGGCTCTACGTTTGCCTCATTGATTGTTTCTTTTGCTGAGAAGAAGCTTTTTAGTTTGAATCTATCCCATTTATTGATTCTGATTTTATTTCTTGCACTTTAGAAGTCTTGTTAAGGAAGTTGGGGCCTAATCTGACATGATGAAGGTTTTGGCCAATTAGGTGCAGTATCTCTGGTCTAATTCCTAGGTCCTCAATCCACTTTGAGTTGAGTTTTGTGCATAGTCAGAAATAGCAGTTTAGTTTCAT
Source organism: Xerus rutilus (assembly GCA_028644305.1). Classification (NCBI taxonomy): domain Eukaryota; kingdom Metazoa; phylum Chordata; class Mammalia; order Rodentia; family Sciuridae; genus Xerus; species Xerus rutilus. The sequence goes on along the minus strand of CM053404.1, from coordinate 117,102,222 downwards.
TTTGCTGCATATGGATTTCTAGTTTTCCCAGCACCATTTGCAATTTCAACCATTCTTATAGTTGCACATGGCAACTTAAAAAACCTTCAGAATTTCATTACATCAGGTCTTCTTTCACATCACTTAAAATTGGAAATTTGGAAGAAATACTTTTGTTTTGCATTAGAAATCTGTTAAGGAAACAGTTACTTAACAAATAATGTGAGTTTCTCTTTTCATGGTACTATTGGAGTAATCCTCAAAGATAAATGATAAACATGCACAATGGCCTATATGACCTAAATTTATGAACACTTTCTTCATGAGGATCACTTACATTTTTGTCTAGAGCAATTTGTTCAAATACTTTTATTTCAGTTTTCCTATCTTCTAAACAGGACAGAAACACTTGCCATGTATATATTACCTTTGAATAAAGCTTATGGAAATGAGGAAGAACTTATGCATGATTTGGAGTTATTTTGTTTTATTCTCTGCCACCTCTCTTATAATGGATGGTTTAAATTAATTTTCATTTTGGGATAATTATCTTCCACATTTAATATAATTTAGTTGTTATTTCAGGTGATAAATATTTTTGAAACTAATTGTAAAATAAGAAATTATAATGGCATAATAATATACTTCTACTCAATACAGTGTTCATTATTGTTGTTCCTATTATTAGTATCATCAGTATTATTACTGTTTTCATATATATGTGAAAAATGGTAATTATAGGATATTTTCTAAGTGAACCTCAAATATATAAGAAATGGAAATTTTGTAGCAGAAATCTATTTTGGCCTATTCCCATACCAGTTTTCCTTTGTGGTTATTCTTTATGGCAAGAAAAAAATCTTGACTAGCCTTAAACTTTGAGAGAATAAAAATATGTATAGCTTAATTTGAATTATCTCAAAGAGTCCAATCAGATTCTAACACCTTCAAGATTTCAAACTCCTTAATCTAATTATTGTCCTGCAAAGACTGATGTGGTGTGCTCCTTCATGCTCACATGTATGTTGTTAATGTTATGTGTGTTCAATGGATCCTTCTCATTATAGAAAGGATCAGGTTTCATAAGGATGGAGCTAAATGGATGAAGGTCTTCTGGAGCATATTACCCTTGAACTCTGAAATGATAAATGATTTGGATGATGGGTGTTTATTTTTCTGCTTCTAATATGTTACTTTAGTGCCATTAGAATTGATAAATACAGCCATACAAAAATCTGTATTATAGCATGATGAGTACTTTTACTGACAATAACAAGAAACTCTTCACTAACATAGCTCAAGACTTTAAAATATTAGCTAACAAAAAAAGAGCTGTGGTACAATGTACTGATTTCAGTAAAACCAACTAAAAGCTGTTGATACTTCCACATATCTGCACTGAAGTTTTAAAAGCAGCTAGTTCTTTGCAAACATATAAAACAATTTACTCTGGTGTTTTAAGACAACAAAATATTTATAAGCATGGCATGATAACTGATAAACTTCAACTGCTATAGAAATTTGGAATTCTCTTTTGCCAAGTTTGGTGAAATGTTATTCCAATGTTGATGGAAGTGTTGTAAGTAAATGATACAGGTGAGTGTTAGTAGATCAAAATTCAAATTTCTCTAATCCCTTTACATTAAGAATTCTTTGAGCCTTTTTATTTTGGAATATTGCTGTGGTTAATGAATTCAACATTTAAAAATATTTACATTTTTTGTGATAGCTAAGAGATAAAGTAATAGGGTCTTTACTAATAAAATGAGAATATATTAGATTAGCTTTAAGTAGAAAAGATAACCAGTAAGACTGAGTGAGTATAAATGCTATCTATTAAAGGAATCCAAATAATAGACATAAAATGACAATTTCAAATAACATCTTTGCAAGATGAGAGACAATTCTCATATGCAATAAGAAAAGGCTGAATGGCATAGAGACAGTGACATTATGAATCCAAAGTAAAGACCACATCAAGCTGTACTCCAAGTTCCAGTGTAAAATAGTGGAGAAATTTACTGTGCCTTCTTCATGTTTTTACATGCAATGCTTTAGAAATACTCAGAGAAACTCTGAAACAGTCTTAAGTTCTCCCTACCACAATTAAACAACTAGAGTACACTACAGTTCAAATTCCAGCAAAAGAATCAACCTAAAAAATTATTGAATCAGATACTGTAATTTTTACAAATGCTAGAGCTGAGGCTGAGAGAAGTTAGGTGATTTGAATGAGTATTATAATCAGTCCAGATTGCCATGAACAAACTTAGACTAGGTGGCTTAAACAACAGAAATTTATTTCTCATGCTTCTGGAAGCTGGAAGTCTAAGATCAAGGTGCCAGTATGGTCAGGTTTTGGTGATGATGCTCTTCTGGGTTGAAGATGGCCACTTTGTTGTGTCCTTATATGGGGGGTGGGGAAAAAATGATCTTCTGTTTCTTCCTGTTCTTATATGGACACTAATTCCAACATGAGAATCTGGCCTTATGAACTCATCTAAAGTTAATTACCTCCCAAAGGCCCAAATATAATCACATTAGGGTTGGGTCTTAAATATGAATTTTGGGGATGCACAAACAGTACTAAAGAGTGAATTTCCAATTTTTTTTGAGTGAAAATAAGGACTAGAACTCAGACCTCCTGAAACTAGTCAGTCATCTTTTCAAACCAAATTACCAGCTTATTTTAATTTATACTATTTAACTTCTTAAATTATTTATGTATTTTAAACCAGAGTAGAATAAAACTAAAGATTAGAAAACTCCCAAAGAAAGGGATATTGAATTGGCAATTTCCCACAGTTCTGTGTGTGTGTGTGTGTGTATACGATGTTCATCTCATTCCATTTAGCTATGTGCCTTTTAAACTATTTTAACTACTAGCCTTAACAATTATACCAGCACCTGACAGAATATTTTATAGTTGTTCAATAGAAAAATTTGCTGGCTGCTAAATAAGTCTGTTCTGGATGCTCTTTGGCTTGTTATTTTTCAGAAAAATCAATTGAGTGCTTTACAAATCCTTTTTGCCTCAGACTGTGATGACTTCTAACATTTTGTTTATATATTTAGCAGTAAAAGGAGTTAAGAGCTGCCAAGTGATATTAAGGTAGAACCTACTACTGCGGGAATGCTCTTGTGAAAGCAGCATCACTCATGAGGTTAAGCAGTGAGAAATACAATTCTATCATTCTAGTTTCTAACTCTTCATGATATGGGGGCATTGGCTCTCTTTTATTTTTAAATTTAAATAGTAAAGATAATTATATTTTTTAGGATTATCAAATAATGTTTCAGTATTCATGTTATAAGATGCTTGCTCTTTGAAAAAAAACAGTATTAGCTATTAGAAAAAAAGTTAAAAACAACTGAAATCTGAAAAACAACAATAACAAAAATCTCCCCACCACATTACTCTTCTTTCCTCTCTTTGCTCTAATTCTCTTCCACATTTTCCATATCTTTTCATTAGAAAAAAACTACATCAAGAAGATAGCAACCAAAGTTGTTCTATTTGAGCTATCTCTAGAAAGGTCCTACTCCCACAGAAAAGTCCTCAGTGATAGCCTGTGTCTTAATCTGCCTCAAAACAAGTTTGTTCCCCAAGCATGGTTCACAATAACTTGGGTGTTGAGTTAGAAGTAAATGGAGGAAGATCAACACTCCCCCTACTATGTGAGTCTGCAATCCAGTGCTTGCCACTCTTTTTAAGAAAATAACTTTTTACTTCTCCATCATCAAAGACATTCTTAAATGAAGTTTTTACTTTGTCTTTCCCCTGCAAGTGCATGGCAGTGAAGGATACAGCTATGGAGACAGTTTGACCCTGCTGCCTCGACTTATACTAAGACACCAGCAACTTTTTTGGTGATAGTAAATGAATGGAAGAAAGTGAACATTTATTG
>CM053404.1:117073334-117097835 GCA_028644305.1 Xerus rutilus | reverse complement strand
ATATCTGTTTATTGATTGTATATCATCTTCTGAGAGGTTTCTATTCAGCTCCTTAGCCCATTTATTGATTGGGTTATTTGTTTTTTTGGTGTTAAGTTTTTTGAGCTCTTTATATATTCTGGAGATCAGCGCTCTGTCTGATGTGCGCATACAGCACTTCTTTTGCAAAAGAAAGTGCCTGAGGTAAAGCATGTATGACTGAGTTGCGAGATGGAAAGAGAGAGAGAGAGACAGACAGACAGACAGACAGACAGACAGACAAAGAGACAGAGAGACTGATTCTTCCAGAGAGGAGGGGGCCCAGAGCTGGTACCTAAGCGAGTGGGGGTGTCCTGCCCCTTTATAGATTTTAGGTTTCCTTTCTTCTCATGTCTATGTGACCAAAAGTGACAAAAAGGCAGGAAGAAAGCCTCAGGGGATGATTGCTTATATTGGAAAGTTCAATTCTTCCCCTTCTCTGGAGGCTGTCAGCAACAGGGTAATGGGAAGTATTATCTATCCATTTCATTTTCTTTGATAATTAGCTACCTGTCCTTTGTCCTGGTCTCAATACTGAACTTTTATTACCAACATGCTTGAAGACAACTATATTTCTGGCTTAATTGTGGAAGCCAATAAATTCCTTCTATTTAAGGAGAGAAGAGGAGAGGAACACATTATAAAAATGTGTACCAAAGTAAACTCTAATTAATAAAGTATTTGATACCCAAAAGTAGAACATTATAAACAACAGACCTTAAAATGTGATATTGGCTGAGCTGAAGTGAGGTGGAGAATTCAAGGGTAGGAAAAAAGGCAAAACCTATTACTTGACAGCAAATAAGCCCATTGGAAGATGCTTAATATGTCTTAGAACTCAAATAAAATCATATAAATATCATATAAATATCAAGTATAGAGTTTTAGGGAAATCAGAAAAAAAGTGTCACAATCTTGGAGGGTGTTAGCTACTTTCAGTCTTCAACCAGCTTATAAAAGAAAAGGATACTCCCAAACTAATCTGGCAGTTCTGGAGGAAATGAGATTAAGTCCTTGCTCAGTCATCCTTTCTGCCTTCATCTGGCACTCCAAAATGGTCAAGAGCAAATAGCCATGTGCCTTTGACATGGTAGATGTGTCAGTCCTTGCCCTTGCTGAAGTTAGTAAAAGTAGGATGCAGAATGAGAAGAGAGATCAAGATCCTGGTGAACCAGAGAACCAAACGATCACTTGTAAATACTTATTGCTATCTGTACATTTCCTACGAAAGAGAATAAAACTCTTCTACAAAACCCACCCCCAGGAATTTCCACCCCCACAAATGCTTAGGATCTGCATGACTGCTGCCTAGTTTCCCAGTTCCAGGTCCATGTAGCTGGGGTGTGAGGCAGAGCATAAAGGCTGATTACTAAGGAGAATCAGTGAGAACTGAAACTAGACTGATGGTGACTACTGACTTTCCAAGAGCTCTGGGCACCATTTTGTGGAGTATCCAAGAAATCAACAGACCAACAAATAGCAACCAGGTCCATCAGGAAAGTCAGTGGCATTGTCAGAGAAATGCAAAGGCTTACCAAACACACCTGAAAATGCCCAACTCATAAGGCAAATTGTAACCTCCAAATCCACATCTACAGGAAATAGAAACTGAAATATTACAGCTGTCTGAATGAAAACCTCTCCAGCGTCCATCTGTCTGTCACCATATAGCACAATGGAAAAGGGAGTTCCTCCTAGAACAGTGAAAGGCAAGCCAGATTCTTGAATAAACAATTTCCTTCACTGCTAAGTCAAATAGTTCTTGCTTTTCTTTGCCCAGCCGTACAAGATAATTATTATAAATTTGAGATCACTGTTCAGTGGTTGCATTCTTCTTCTTTCCCAAATGGAAGTTTTATTGCAACAAGTGTTTTCTCTCTACCACCATGAATTGGTAGTGTTAAATGTATCCTTCAGCCAAGGCATGAGAAGTTACAGTTAGACCTAACCAAGAAAAATGCTTTATTTAGTCTGGAATTAAAGTGGAAAGCAGTAACTGGATGAGTCCTATCTCCCTTAAGGGTGGAGGTAGAACAGTTTTCCATGTAGAGGTATATTTACATTATATTAGCAAGGGCCATTCTGAGAAATTTATAAGTGGGTAAGAAGGTATATATAGATGCTGGGCAGCCAAGTTATGGAAACATAATGAAAGATAGTTAACCTGTGTTTTCTTCATCCTCGAATTTTTTTTGGAACTCTCCTTTCTGAGTCCAAGTAGTTTGGGTGGGGCCGATCACATCTCCAGTCTCTAGGAATGGGCATGTCATGGGTCCCTGGCTAATTAAGTACTCACTGGAATTCTTCAGTCCCAGTTAAGTCCAATGAAGATCACATGACCGAAGGCAGGCCATAAAAGCTTTCCTCAAAACTTTCCTTGGAGTTGTTGACAAATGAACTTCAAACAGATTCCCCCTACCCCCGTCTCACCCCCTCAAATACCAGAACTGGTGCACTAGAAACCCAGAACTACTGCTAGTCACTTTTTTACATTGTATAGAGAACCTGCCCCACAATGAAGCCAATAAATAGTTTAGTAAAGCAGAGTTATGAGCAAAAGGACCTTATTTTGAGATCCAGGATGTAGTTATAGGTAAAGCTTTCCAAATTTTTGAAATCAATATATACCTTTTTGTTCATAAATGATACTGAGCTGAGCTTCTGTCACTTCCAAGCAAATGAATCCTAAAGATCATAGCTAAAGTGTTTTTTATTTAATTTTGATTCTTTCAAAGAGATAAACTGCCTCCTAAAAACACAATTTCTTTTTAAAAATGTGTGTATTTCTGCAGTCCAATATGTGTTTATTTCTTTAACAAATATAGTGTTTCAAGACAAGAATCATTGATTAAGGAACCTATGTGGAAAAAAATTCACTGTAACCCAAGATAGCATTAATAGGTAACTAAGGTCACCATAATGTTCCATATTAGAGGATAATATCCCTGGACAAAATGATAAGAGCCAATCATTTATTAATGCTGATTTACAATCTAGTTATGCTCAAAAATGTTTTGTGTCTCTTCACAATAAAAGGCACTCTAATAAAACCACTAAAGCAAGTTAAAAATAAAAGGATCCAAATAATAAAGTGAGAGAAGAGAAAAGTTAAACTGAAAACTGGGTTGAGTGCCTCAACTAAAGTCAAGTACAAAATTTATCTCTGACTTTCTGAAATGTCAAAACAAAATGGATATTGAAGAATTCTGTGAGTATGGTTATCTTAAAGGAAATACTTCATCAGAAGAGACTCTCTTGTTTCTTGCACTAAAGTCTAATAATAACTTATTACATAGCTCTTTATGCACTAGAATCAAATAATAGAATCATGAATCTTCAGCAGAAGCATCACAAAAGATGCAGAAATGTTCTCTCTATGGCTTTTATTGCAAAAACTGCCCTTTAATTAAAAATCAGAGGCCCTTATTAAATTGTGAATCTATGAAGGCAATTCAGAAGGAGGGTTTGAAATAATGAAGTACAATGGGCTTTTTTAAAGTCCTGTAGTTCTATATTGAGCAAATTTTGGAAAATTTGTTCTGGAGGAAAGGATAGCGAGGGTGGTGTGTCCCTCAAGACCACCTCTCATATTAATCATTTGATTCATAAAGGCTTGCAGTAAAAAAAAAAACCACTGGAATCTAGAATGAAAATGATCATAGGAAATTAAGAGACTAAGGCAAGTTGCTGACCAAAATGATATGTATATCTACCTGCACTAAAAACCCTATGTGTGAGCAATATGAAAATGAAAGTCTTAATTGCATTCCTTACAAGATGGAGAATAATGAATATTGTAAGAACTCACAACCAAGTATTTTCAGAAATAAGAGAATATTAGAGAAGTGTCAGAGACCTTAGAGCAAAGAAAGATTTTTTAAAAGATTTTTTTATTCTCTCTTTAACCATAGCTTCAGTCCAGGTTCTTGTAACTTCAGTCTGGATTTTTGCATTACCCTCTCCTCCAAGCTTCCTACTTATGGATTTACTTCTGTTCCTCTTCTTCCTGAATTACTTTGACCAGGCTGATCAATTCCTTCTAGGATATACTGTGGTTTTTAAATGGCCTAAAATGAAGACTGTAAGTTATACTTCCTAAGCTTTCTTGTTTATCTTTGATTTTTGTTTTTCTTATTACACTGTCATCTCTGATCTCAGACCATCTCATCCCCAATGGGAAGTCCTGGATAATGCCTCCAATTCTGACTCTTAGCTGGCCACAGTCCTTTGGACTATGTGATATGAGACATTTGTCACCCTGCTCTTCATATTTTCACTCCCACTCAACCCCCAGGGGGTTCAGAATTAAAGAAACACTTCATGTTTCTTCCCTGCCTCACTTGGTCCTCCCTTTGGAGGAAGAGTGACTTAATTCAGAAGTTAGTAAACTTCAGTTGGGGTTTGTTTTTGTATGGCCTGCATACATTGTGAGGAAAAAAAAGAATTTCTCATAACATCTGAATCCCATTTTATGGAATTCAATATTTCATGTGTATATATAATGTTTTATTGGAACACAGATCTTTTGGGTTAAATTGTGCCTCCCCCAAATTCATATATTGAAGTCTTAATCCCCAGTACTTAAATATGGATTTATTCAGCAAAAGATCACTTTATATATAATTGGTTAATACTGGTTATGCTGGGATAAAGTGAATTCCTAATCCAATATGATTGTTGTTCTTATAAAAAGGACAACAAATAGAGATACACACACAAGAATGTCATGTGAAAATGAAGACAGATCAGAGTTTTGTTTCTATAAGCCAAGGAATTCCTAAGATTTCCAGCAAACGACCAGAAGCTAGAAGATAGGTCAGGAACAGATTCCCTTTGCAATTCTCAGAAGGAACCAACCCTGCTCACACCCACCTTGATCTTAGACTTCTAACCTCCAGAACAGTGAGACTATAAATTTCCATTGTTTAAGCCACCTAGTCTCTGGTACTTTGTTAAGGCAACCCTAGCAAAATAATGCAATAGCTATACTCATTTTGTTTACATATTGTCTACATCTGCTCTTGTGCAACAAGCATAAAGTTGAGTAGTTGGATCAAAGGAGACATGGTCTCAAAGCCTAAATTATTTACTATCTGGCCCTTTTCAGAAAGTTTGCTGATGATTGACTTTTCTGATTGCGGGAGTGGAGGCTAGACATATGAGGGTCACTTTCTGTATTTTTCCTTTGAAAATGGTAACCCTTCATCAGCTCCTGACTCTTTCACAAAGGCCTGAATATGTCCAGCTGATGCACTTGGGACAAAAAAGTTCTATTCAAGATAAAAGTCAAGAGAAAATAAGAAGGCAATTTTGGGTGGAAGGCACGGTCTCCAAATTAGTTTTATATAAAAGTATTTATTTTTATCTCTTTTGGATACTTGTATTTATTTATCAATTGTTTTCAAATGTAGAGGATTGAGGTATGTGATTCATTGACCTCTATTGACCTCTACAACTTTAATTTCTTCTTCTTTTAGGCAAAAGAGTGTTGGAAATCTTACTTCCTTCTTGAAGTCTCTCCAAAAGAGAAATGAGTGCGGATTTTTTTTTTTAACTTGGTTATATCCTCTCTGAAGATACAGTTCTCATGACTCATCTTAAACCTGTACCACATAAAACCACTTGTACTAATGTTCACAAAGCATACATTTTTTAATGCTACATATGTGTTTATGAGTATCTGCATGTCCTTTTATAGAAGAGATCTAAGTTACTATAACCTTACTCAGATTTTGAGCTTTTGAGTGGGTTTTGTTATTTAAGGTCTGGTTTGTTCAATAGCTTAACTCAGTGTTGTACTTACTAATTAATGTGTTTCCCTCATTAATAATAAAACCCTAATAATACACTGCCAACATATTTATTCATGTTAACTTGATAAGGAAGAGAGCACTAAAGATGAGCAAGACATTGATAGTGCATAACAGCTTTGTAGTTTGAGAGAAAATATTTTAATCATTAATAAAAAATACCAAGAAATATATCTAAGAAAAGTCAGTCTATAATCTTTCACCCATAATTTGTCATTTACTCATTTATCTCATTGATATTTATGGAAAACACTTATTACACACAAGTTTTCTCTGATATCCTATGGAGTCTGGGGCATGAAAGATAGTAAGATTAAATGAATAATTGAGAAAGGGCATTTAACTCAGGCAGAAAAATCTGGCTTTGATTCAATAGATGTTCACAAAGGATAACTGAGAAAATGGGGACAGTGTCTGGGGGGAACTGTGTCAATCTGGATTTTATCATCTAAACCATGGATATATCTGGGCTGTTGAAGGATGGGCAGCAGAATCTGTTGTTTGGAAAGATCTAAGAATATTCAGAGAAATAACTTATTCAAAGGGAAGTCAGCTGTGTTTAAGCTCAACAGGTCACTGGAGGAGGAATACAGCAACTGGAGGGAACAGTATGGGACTTATTAACTGGTTTTTAAAATTTAGTCTTTGGGTACTATTCAGAGAGAGAAGACTATAAAAACAAGCAAAGTGAAAGGAGCAATTTCCTTAAAGACTCTGTTGAGGGCAGTGTTCTAACAGTTTTGGAAGAAAGGAAGGTTGTGTGGGGGGGTAGAGCAAAGGGTACTTTCTCTGCTCAGGGGTTACCTTTGCATTTGGAGTCTGAGTAGCACACTGCAACAGCCTGGAGCTGGACCAGACAAGTGAGAGAGCATAACACTGCAGCAGACTTGGTATCTTTGGAGGGATTCAGCTGTTCGTGACTTGGGCAGTAATAGATAACACCATGGATTCCAAACTGGATCATAAAATAATTTTTAAAAATAAGCCAAACTTTAAAAAACAATATCCCACTCCCACCAAGATTCCATGGAACAAATCTTGAGACTCCTAGAATGGTGGGTAAAAACTGTAGGAGCTGAAGTTATAAGAAATGGGAGCAGACCATAAAGACAGCATGTAGTTACAGTCATTGCTTCCAGGATTTGTGGTCTGGAAAACACCACTTTCAAAGATATAGGACAGAGGATGATATGGAATAGAACTAAGAGCACCAGATACTGGTTTTATCAAATACAGCTCTGTGACCTTGGTCAAGTTATTTAAACATTCTGTCTTCAAAACAGTAGAATCTTTCAAATGCTCTGATGAGGTCATTGTACAGTTCAAACAGGATCAGGTGTGAGAAAATTCTCTAATAAAGTGTTATATGTACATGGGATATTTCAGAACAGGCTAGCTATTAAACGTTCCAAGTGCCCTGCTTTACAGGATATGCTGTCAAATAATTCACTTGTCTTCTAGTGCAAAAATGTTTTGTGTCTTCCTAAACCATTTTCCAAGAAATAATTTTTCCCATGTATACAATGGTCTCAGCAAAACCTAGAGCTCTTTGAAATGACTGTTTAAAAGAACATCTGTGGACAACTGCATATTCAAAGTGGATGCAACTGAGAAAATACAGAAATTGCAGGCACATGCACAACTAAAAAAAAAGTTAGAAGGGAGGGTAGAAAAGCCTTTTAGGTGGTATGAAGTGGGATCATAAAAATCTTGGTCTAATTTTGACATTTTTCAGAATAGAGGCGAGGCGATGTGTGATCTTCTTGGTAGTGAAGGTTCCACTGGGAAATCTTAACTTTGAATTGCCTGCTAATCTCTATCTTGTATGTCCAGAAAGAGCCATTTATCTTTTTTATGAAGCCACTGAAAGCCCACATTGAGGGGGAAAAACTAATTATTGAGCATCATATATCCTCACACTAAGTATATAATGAGAGTAATGGTATGAAGGCTCTAAAAAATAGACAATAAATGTTTTGATAAAACAAATCTGATTGCCCTCAACAGAAAGACAGTCCTCTCTTACCTCCACTGATTCTCTGTTGCTCACCAATAGCACATCTCTGACAATTAATGGTGCTCTCTGACTCTCTAATGATAGATTTTCCCTGATAGCTCATCTCCACAAAACAGCCCTTTCTTTAGCCAATAACAATAACCCATGAATGTTTATGAGTTGCAGTGAACAAAGTCATATATATGTACATGAGATCCTCTAAATCTAGGGAAGTAATTTCTGAAGTAATTATGTGTATTAGCTTCAGGAGTATGCTTTACCCTTCAGAGTTATACATTCATGGGGGTTTTTAGATACATATTCTTTGGTTTTTACTTTTACTTCTACCCTGTTCCAGGAGCAGAGCTGTTTTCCTTTCTTACTTTAAGAAAATCAAAATCACTTTTGAATGAATTCCAAGTTCATCCTTTAATTAAAGTAAAAATTGATCACCTTATATCCACCTAAATCATACTCAGTAAATACTACTTATTTACATAAATCATCTTTAACCAGTCTATTTCTTGGAAATCTTTGTCCAAAGTTATGCAATTCTCTTAATTTTCTCTTATTAGTTTTTTAATGCTCTCTCTGACTTAGGTTCTATTAGAATAAATAAATGGTTTCTGTTATCATGAAGTTCTTTCTTCTTGGGTTATCCCCTGGAGCTGTTCTGTCCCCCAGGCATGTGGCTACTGGGCATTTAAAATATGGCTAGTCTCAGTCTAAATATGCTATTCATGTAAAATACATACTCTATTTTGAAGACTTAGAATTCAATAATAATGGCTTATTAATAATTTTTGTATTAATCATGTGTTGAAATAATATTGTTTAGTTTCAATAAAATATGCTATTAACATTAGTTCATTTCACCTGTTATTTTTCCCTTTTTTTAAGTGGCTGCTAGAAAAATTAAAATTAAATATGCGGATCACTTTTATGGGCAGTACTGACCTACAGCTTTTAACTTTTAATCTCAGATCTTCATCAGAAGCTGAATCTCTTCATCTATTTTCTTTTCTAGTAGGCATTAATATCACCATTGAAGTAGTTAAAACCCAATTCCTTTTGATGATCTATCTCTATCTTAACCAAGGAAGAGTTTCTTAGCCCACATAAGTATTTGATGCCACTCATAGCATGCATACTAATCCTGAAGTTTTTCCATTAGGAATAAAAATATTGCTTTCCTAATTCTTGAAATAAAGTCTGGATACTTTGAAGAAAGTAGGCAGAATAGAGGAAGAACATTCACAGATATTACTACTTGTCTTGGAAGGCACAATTGGCTTTGTGGATAATTATATCCAGTAAGATGGTTCTACATGGAGTGAAGTAAATTTAGTTCTCATATTCAAGGGAGTATGTAAAGATTCCTCTGAGAATGTGGAGTTAATGAAAATGGATGGTGAAACTAGTTGTTTTTCTTGAAGGACGTTCACAAGCAGTATCAGTCTAGCCCAAGGGCACAATAAGGCTAGATATTTTCTAAGTGCTTGACATCAACAGCTACGCTTATACTCTCAATAATAGTTTGCCATTATTTTTCTACTTCTGATATTTTTACAGACAAATCAAATCAATCCATACACAGATACAGCTATAACAAACCATTGTCTGCCCCTGATGTTTACAAACAGGACTCACAATGACCAGAACACTCAGAGACCCATGGCTCTATCTGTACCCGCTAACTACCATTCCTCCCTGGTAGGCTTTTTAAAATTCTTTTATTTATTTTTTCATCCTCAAGTTCTTATTCTGAAATTTGTTACCAAAAAAAACACAAAAAAACAACCAAACTTGAAACTTCAAGATAATAGTGGAATTAGAAGTGGAGGGAGCATGAAAAGGCTGTGAGAAAACAGGGACAACTTAGCAGAGCACAGACTCAGATGGGAATGAGTCATATGAGTCAACTTTTCATTGCAATAAAATATCTGAGAAAAACGACTTAAAGGAGGAAATATTTATTTTGCTTCATGATTTCAGAGGTTTCAGTCTATGACAGTCAGCTTCTTAAGGTAAAGCAGGACATCATTGTAAAAGGGCATAGTAAAGGAATGATGCTCACCTCATGGCTTCCAGGAAGCAGAGGGGAGGGGGACAAGATAGAGTTCTCAAGGCCATGCTCCCAAGAACCCACTCCCTTTAACTAGGTCTCACCTCCTACCACCTCCCAATAGTTCATTCAGCTAAGAAGGAGGCCAGAGTCCTCATGTTCCAATCACTTCCCCAAATCCCCACTTCTGAATATTGCTGCATTGAAAACTAGGCCTTCCACATGAGTCTTTGTGAAATACTTCATATCCAAACCATAACAGTCTGTGTTCTGCCCCTCCCTGCCTCTAAAACAGTTCCTGGAGCATTTATGGATTTGTTTATTTTACCATGTTACATTGCCAGGATCACCCTTCCCCAAAGATTGGTTTGGATCAAGAGATAATCTATTTTATTTTATTTTATTTCATTTCATTTTGCAGTGCTTGTGATCAAACACAGGGTCCTAAGCATGCTAGGCAAGTGTTCTTCCACTGAACTATACTTTAGTTCAGTACACTGAGAAACACTTTAAAATGCAACTTTCCATGAACATTTAAGGTCTTTCAGTAATTTACACATAAGTGTGAATTAATTCAATTAAATTGCCTTTCTACTTTGGACTTACCGCTTGACTCTCATTTCAAAATAAAGGATTACAAAGCTATCTTCTTGTGGCTACTCTTTAAATCCACCAAGATAATATTTTTTGTGGCCAAACAGGGAAAAAAAAACAACACTGTGTCAACATGGAAAATTCATAGCATTCTTCCCTGCAGTGTGGCCACCTCCTGGTTTTCCTCTAGTAAAATGGTATGAAAACTTGAAAGATTGAAGAATCTTCATTTTGATACTTGGAGGTGGGAGACAGGGTAGGATACAACTTATGGTCCTATGGTCTTAACTGTGGGAAAGGAAAGTTCACCTCTGGCTAAGCTATTTGGATAGGGTAGAGAAGATGATGCAGAACAGATGTGAGTAGCATAATCACTATAGTCACTAATTTATGTGTCCCACTCACTCTCCGTGAACAGCTGTGCAATTACTAAGGAACCAGAATATCAGGACACTGACATTTATGACCAGAATTCACAATTACTTCTATACTCTGATGGAGGCTTTCTTAGATGCTTCATGTCCCTAGGGCCTTGCTGTGTTGTTCACAGACCAAATCTATTTCTATCACCCGATCAGATACTGCCCATGCATAAGTTGGGCCATCCCAGTGGATCCTTTTTTTCACAGGTTTCTTAAGGTCATGGCACATGCTGACAAGGATTGTGTACTTAACCAAACTTTATTCAGGCTCCTAAAGCTTCCTCTAAGCTTATCTGACTGAACACTTCCTGGTAAAACCCAATTTTACCAAGAACTACTCTGTTAGTTGAGCATGAACCTCCCACCCTCAATATCTAATCACCCTCATTATCTGACTGGGGTTCCTCCTCCTGTTCCATCCACCAGGGTATGTCTGAGGTGCCCGGCCTGCCTTCAGCAAGAATTTCATTAGGTTGTTTCAGCAAGAATCTCCCTTACCCCTTGTGTTAGATAGCTTTTCATCATGGTGCCCAAAATACTTAACAAGAACAACTTAGAGGAAGAAAAGTTTATTTTGCCTCAAGGTTTCAGAGGTCTCAGTCCATGATCAGTTGGCTCCACTGCTCTGAACCTGAGGTAAAGCAGAAAACTGTGGCAGAAGGAAGTGGCAGAGGAAAGCTGTCAGCTCATGGCTGCTAAAAAAGAGAAAGAAATGGAAGCACCAGGGACAAAATATAATCCCTAAGAGTATGTCCCTAGTGACCTACTTCCTCTAGCCACTCCCTAACTACCTACAGTTCCCATCCAGTATTCCATTCAAAGTATCAATCCACCAAATGGATTAATTCACTGATTATAACTCATAATCTAATAATTTCAGGTAGCAACACTGGATAATCCATGAGCCTTTGGGGGAATATCTCATATCCAAACTATAACACTCCTGATGTTTCCTCTTAGTAATTTTCCATTCACTATCCTCCATCCTATCTTTAACTATGAATTCTTACTTGCCCAGGATGTATTTGGAGTTAAGCACAGTCTCTCTCCAATGCACAATCCTGTTGCAAAGGTCTTTTAACTCCTTTTGAAGTGCCTTGAGAAGTTTTGAAATTTTTAGTTTAATAATTCCCGGCTATGAAACCCACAGAAAACATTTTTCTTGATAACTAAAACGTTCTTCATTCCAATTCCAAGTTCCTTAACACAGAAAATCAACAGTGGATAAAACTTGAAATCTTAGGAAGTCATTATTTCTCCAATATTCTTGTAAGAGATGACATATTAGTAATATTTCTAAGATCCATATCCAGATAACTTGACACAAAAGCAGCAGTTCTTGCAAAGTTCTACATAGAATAGGTAATCAATATCTGAAGACTGACTTATTTGATATGTTTTTAAAAGCACTGAAAGTATATATGGTACTTTACTTGTAATTGTATTTTTTCTAAATACCCTCTTACCATAGTTATCCAATCATTTTAAGTTGCCATCTGGTATATAACTTTTGGCTCAGGCTTGTGCTGCACAAGTCTGCAGAGTGGAGAATTTATTACAACAGTCAATGCTGCTATCCATTCAATATACAGAGGAAACTTCTGCAATCAGTAAGGACTATAAAACAAACTAAATGAAAGCCTTGAATTTTTCCGATATGCCATGCTTAAAAATACTTTTTACTAATTCAGAGGAGAAATAAATTTGGTTGGTAGCTGGGATGATTTTAAGGGTAACAAAGGCTTAAAGAATGCAGTGGCCACATGTGGCTTACAACTGCATATTTTCACCCACACAAGTGGGCTGTGTTCCTGAGACAGATGTTGTTTTACACAGCTATGGCTCAGTACATACTAGCTCTGGCAAATATTCTCCAAGTTTGTGATGACAAACAGAAGTGCCTAACCATTCTAGAACAGTTCATCATGATTTAATCATAGAATCCAATGTAAATTAGGTGTTTTATTATTTAAGATATTACTAAAACATACATATACACAATAGTAGTCAGCCTCTAGCTTATGTCTCCTGGGCCATTGTGTATGTACAGATAGTCCCTTGGGAATTGCTGCCTTAGTCTGGTGGCTAAAGTAATTCTGTTTCCTCTACTGCTGCTACTGGGAAGATATGTTTCACAAACTTTCCCTCATTCCTTTGACCATGCAAAAATCCTTTGAACTTCCGGCCACTGAGGAGCCCAGGCAGGGATCCATGAGGTAGTCATTCCAGAAATAACAGCAAGGAAAAAGTAACAAGAGGCAGAATGTCCTCCCCCAGCATCACCATCTGAGGCTTTCCTTCTCCCACATTTCTATAGCTGCCTCTCTTCTAGCAAAAAGTCTCATTTGCCAAATCTCTAGCCCCTGTATCATCTCAACTCTTACAAAGGCTATAGATATCCTTTAGTTATTCTTTCTTTCTCTAACTAGATTCTAGGAAGTTCACTAAAGGTGAATTTAATAGGTGGCTTTGAAAAGTATAAGAGACATGGCTCAAGACCTGTCTTCTATCTGTCTTATCTCCGTGCCAATACTCTTTGGGGAAAAATTAAAAGTACTGATAGAAAGATAGGATGTAAAACATTTTTTTTCATCATTGTCTATTATAATTTCAAGTGAAACCCCTTAGAAATGTTGAAGTAAGAGATTTCTTTCTTGGGACCATTTTTCACATTTCTCAGGAGTCAAGGAATGGAAGAAATAATAGCTGAAAATAAAGAAGGTGGCAGTGGAAAGGATAGCATGCTGCCAACATCTTAGACAAAAAAAGCAGGGGGTGGGAGGGTGAGGAAAAACCCTAATTCTGTCCTAGATGAAAAATTCTTCTAGGAACTTCTAGTAGACAGAAGTCTTTGTCCCTGACAGTTCTTTAATTCTTGACATCCTGAAACCCATTAACTTTTTGTAGTGTGAATATATATCCCTCTTCATTTCTAGTGTTATTATCTTGCCAAAACATTGGTTCACATATATCCAAATAGTAATTTCTATCCAAACACCACAGCAGAAAGGTGTTCTTGCTAGCTGAAATACTTAGAACGTAGTATTTTTTTTAAAGTATTTATTTTTTTAGTTGTAGGTGGGCAGAATATCTTTATTTTATTTTTATGTGGTGCAGAGGATCGAACCCACTGCCTCACGCATGCTAGGCGAGCACGCTACCACTGCGCCATAACCCCAGCCCCCAGAATGTAGTATGTTTTTCAGCATTTCATGAGGACATGCTATTTTCACTTTGCCTACCACTGAAGTTTTAAAGATGAGTGGCACAGTGTGGACCTCAAATTGCTTCAAGTTCTATGAAGGAGAAGCAAAAACATATAAAAGGCATTAATGTGATAAATGCCAGAAAACAGGGACTTTTTGTAGGCAGAGCTTGAGAACCTAGTAAAGTGAACTAATGTGAAGAAGATAGGGAATTCCAGGCCAAAGGAGCAAGCGATGCAAATACAAGGAAGCTCAGTTAAGATCTAAGGATCTAAAAGTAACTTGATATGGCATTAAGTAGAAGTCAGGGGAGAGAAAGAAGACAATGGAGAAATAGGTGTGAATAGGTCATGAATGGCTTTATCTGATAAATATAGAAATTTGATTTTCTATCAAAGGCAGTGTGAAGACATTGAAGGATTTTTCCCATAAAACAGAGATATTATCAGATTTAACATTTTGAAAGATATGATCAGATTTAAGCTTTAAAAATTTTGCATTTTGGATAATGAATATGGGTATTTGCTACCAAAAGAAGGAGATAAGCTAATAGGATATATTTCAGGTGAAAGATAACTAACCTAGGACAGTGGCATTAGGGATGTAAGTGCAAAGTGATAAGTTTTTAGAAATGTAGACCAGATGGATTTGGTGAGGATCAATGTGTATTTAAGGCAGAGGACAGAAAATAGAGTGTTTTCAGGTTTGTGACTTGAAAGATGAATTGACTGAAGTTGTCCTTCACTAAGGCAGGAGATTTAAAATTCAAGACTTGATACATTGAGTTCAAGAGGCATCAGACCAGGTAGTTACAGATGCCATAGCAGCCAGAAGCCAAGGGCTCAGTAGGAATATGAGGACTGAAGATGCAGGTTCTTGAGGTAGATCACATGGAACTGACCAGTCTATATCTTGTTGATCTCTGCCCAGGATACAGCATCAACAAATCCTCTTTGCTCTACACTCATGAGTTCTGAACTAAACATAAGTCAAAAGCTGCTCATGAATCACTAACCTCAGAAATATGCCTGACCTGCTCTTTCAAGTGGAAAGCTGAGAGCCAGAGCCAGAATAGTGTCATATTTTCAACTGGGGCCCCTATGGCCTTGGCTTACTTTTAAAAAGACTTCACAGCTTTGGCAACTTGGCCAAATCTATAGTTCATACCTTGGGCTTTTTGTCATTTCTGGCAACATGATCTAGAACATCCTTTAGCCATTCATAGCCTATGCGAGCCCATGTAATATTTTTCATAAAGATTTAAAAAACACATCTTTGGTATTCACTATCTTAAGGACTGAGAACTTGGTAAGCAGAAGGTACCTTTGTGCAAATTAGAAAAGGTGGTCCTTGAGTAGGTCCTATCATTTGTACCTGGCATCTCTGACCTGTTGTCTGAACCGAGATACCCAGTTCTTGTGTTTGGTAGGAGTATTTAAGCCCAGTGTTAGTCTTGAACTGTTTTGTATCTCATTTATACTGGTAACTGTAAGGGCAAAAAGATCACGGGGGCAGCAAACTATGCAAGTCATTGTAGGCTTTATTCAGGAGTAGGATTCATCTGTGGAGGTGGTGGACCCATATTCCCGGTGGAAAATGAGCCCCTGAACAAAGGAAGGGACTGGATTTATATAGGCTCTTAGTTTTCACAGGACATTTAGGAATTTTGAGTTGTTTCATCAATTAGTTTATCACTCTGGTGTGGTGATAAGCCCCTTCCTTCCTGGTTTTGCCTCAGGAAGGCAACTGTTTAGGGGAGGTGTTAACTGCTGGCTTGATTAACATCAAAGAGACAGAGCTGGGAAAAGTAGGGCAGCCAGCATGATAAACATTAAAAAGAGTGTTGGGGAAGGTGGGAGCTGCCAGCATGACCAACATCAGGAAAACATTGTTGGGGGAAATGAAGGTAATGCTTGGCCATTCTTCTTTTCCTCAGACTATATCATTTTTCTAATTCCCATATCTATTAGTAACTCCTGTTAACAACTGTCATGCTTTACTTCGTTCCTACTTATTTTTAAGTTGATCATCTTAGATATTTGTTACAGTAATGGAAAGCTAATTCACACAAGCAGTAAGACAATAAGTGATAAGACACATGTAATTAGACCTTCATACTCCATTCTCTGTGCAATGCTAGCCCCAGGAGAACACTGTTTAAAGCTACTTGCCCTTGCTATTTGGCAGGAATAGAGTCCTTTGGCAAGTATAGCCACATTCAGAAAAGGATACATATTCTTCAGACATGCTCTATAGGATGGTGAATTTTACACATTAGATATATTATGGATAAAACTGGGTTTTGCAGGCAAGCCTGAGATAATGACAATGATAATAAGTCACACAAATGAACTCACATTAGGACACAATAAATCATAAATCTATGCAGAAATGTTTGTTTCCTATCTTGAAATAAATTTAGCCAGTGGGAATCTTTCTCTATCAAGGAGGCTCTAAGTCCATGACATATTCAGAGGAACCAAAAGTGAGCTGAGTTTTAGAGATTGTTCCCTAGAGTAGGAAAATAGCAAGGGAAGATTTCAGAATCTATTATCCATTTGCCTAAGGATTCACAGGCAGAACAGAATCAAGAATTCCTCTATCAAGGAGGCCCCTGCCTATCCTATGTGCTGCCTGTTTACAGGCAACCATCTTAGAAGGAATACCTATGATACCTATGTTGATAGTGACAACAGATAACAGAAAAATATTTTCAGAGGCCAAATGAACCCCAGTTTCAATATCTGAGGGTATATATGTATCTTCTCCATTCCTCGTGTCACTAAAAATTGATTGAGGGCTCAGATTATGATTTTATGCATGGGTTAGGAAATTAAATATTCCCCAATATTTTTATATAATAACTTGTAAAGTTATTCTGTCCCTATACTGAATGAGCTAATTTGAAAATAAATTATCTGCCCAAGAATAATTATGAGCTTACTGTAAAAAAAAAAAAAAGAGATGAGAATGAAGAAAAAAAATATTATTAGGAAACTGGCTAAGAGGGGTCCCAAATGCCTCTTTAATAAATTACATTCCCTTAAGAGGCAATAGGCAATGAACCATAGCATCATATTAAAGATAATGGTTTTCTCCTTTTTAACTTTCATTGTTAATATTAAAAAAAATCAATCAATGTGCAATAAATATTTTCTTCTTTGGGTAGAAATGATCTAAAAAGGAAATTGAGTGTAAAAGTTTGATATTATCTATCATACTTTTTTATATGTTTTAGTTGTAGATGAATACCTTTATTTTATTTATTTATTTATTTATGTTTATGTGCTGCTGAGGATCGAACCCAGTGTATCACACATGCTAGGCAAGCATTCTACCACTGAGCCACAACCTCAGCCCATATCTATCATTCTTTACCAAAAGAAAGAATAGTTAGGTTGTACTCTATTTTTCTTTTTTAATTTAGAAAATATTTTAAAAATAGATTTTACTTTTTAGAGACCTTATAGGTTCACAGAAATATGGAGAGGAATGTACAGAGCTTTCCCAAGTCTCCCCTACCTCCCACATGCATAGCTTCCCCCACCACAGACATTTCTCAGCTAAGTGGTAGATTTGTTGAAACTGATAATCCTACATTGACACATCATACTCTCCCCAAGTTCATTATTTACATTAAGCTTCACTCTTCCTGTTGTTTAAAGGATTTTGAAAAATTTATAATGACATGTACTTACTACTATATAGTTCTACCAAGTAGTTTCATGGTCCTAAAAGTCCTCTGCATCAATCAAGTGCCCTTCCCTGTGATTCTCCATGAATTTAGTCAATATGAGTCCCAGAATGTCAGAAGATTAGAAGCAGCTCTCTTAGTTTCTTCTCAATCTATTGTTTGGTTGTGGCTACATTTGCCCATGAAGAACAAAGATCTGCTGGACAAATTGCTGGGCAATCAACCATCATAGGAGTTACTGATTTCCTTTAACCTTGTCCATGGTTTTGTAAGCAATCTCTTAACTTATCCCACTTCATATAAATTTTAAAAGTTTCTCCTGTTTCCTGTCAGGACAATGCATAATGTCACCTTCATATTTACTCATAGAATTTATTATTACTCTTTTACATCATAAAGTAGCCAGAGCATCATAAATCAAGAATCATAAGCACCTGTATAAAATCTTGCAAACTATTATTTAACATCCTTATATATCCAATACTGGTCAGGACTTAATATCTACTTTCAGATTCAATTTTTGAAAATTGAAAAAAATTAAAACATTCAGAAAAAAATTATAAATCTAATTAAAAGTTGCAAAATATCTGTAAGAAAGGCTGATAAGATTTTCATTTTTAGCATATCAAAAACATAACAACAAATCCTCTGGGTTTTATTTATCTTGGTAGAACAAAATCAATGCTTTGTAGATGTATTCCACAACCTGGATTTATTTATCTCGGTAGAACAAAATTAATGTCCTATACATGTGTTCTGAACACCTGAACCATGGGAAACAGACCATCTCAATAGGAAGTCTTTTCTAATAATAACCAAGGAAATTTGCAACTGCAGTATATTTTCCCACTAATACTAAAGAAATTCAATGAAGTATATATAGTCCCCTTACTCTGGCTCTACCTATCACATTGGACTGATCATTTTCTCTCAAGAGAATAAAGAATTTTTTCTTATTTTATAAATTTTAATGACTATATAATGTTTGTAAATATTAACAACTTCATATATTTTCATTACAAATTCCCTCATGTTATAATAAAAAAATGGTCTATCTTAATTTAAATTTAAAAACAAGAAGAAAAGTAGAGAATGTGTGAATTTAGTTTACCTTGGTAAACAGCACTGTATATGGGGGTATGATGATCTCACCAGGTATTCTGTAATAAAGCTTACCTTAGTTTTTGGTGGAGCTCCAGTTGACATTTGGTTTGGTACATCAAGATTCTGGAAGTTTTCAGTTTTGTTTTTATAAATTCTTTTCCCCCTGATGTTCTGTTTTAAGAGTAATCTCCAGGTTTATATAATCCTATAGAACAACAAATTTAAGCAGTTTTTTCCACATACAAATAACTTTTTCCAGACAATAATTCAAGTAAGTTAATTACTGACATATCAATAAAAACACACTTTAAAATTACAATAGCTTTGAAAATTAGCATAAAATGTATGAATATTCTTAAAGATTAATAATTTTTCCAAACACATTTATCCTTAGTGGAATCAGCCCTAGGAAAGCCTAAAAACTTACTCATAAACTAAAAGTAATTTTCAACTATCATAGTATAACATACTATATAGGCATATTTGGAAACTTTTAAAAACAGCAATACTGAAGTGTTATATTTATAATTGTTATTTATTTCTTAATTGACAAATAAATGTATACATTTATGGTATATGAAAAAATATACATTTATAGCCATGAAAAAATATATATATATACATAAAACATAACTTCTTTCATTTCTTCCATTGTTTTTTGTGCTGTTCAATTTCTGCCACAATTGAATTTGGCAATATATGTTTTAATATTATACTATTATATTTAGTGATTCAAATTTATTAGCAGACTTAGACTGTTGCACATGTAAAATAATATATTTGATATTATAGCCACTTTGTTCTTAATTATAACATTGAGTTGGAAGGGCTTATGCTTTAGATTAGACAGACTGAACAGTAAGACATATAAATCATCTTAATGTATTAGATTTCAGCCTAATCACCACTGTTTCTGGGAAGTGTTGCCTTACTCCTGGTAGATATTTCTGTGTATTCCTGTACCACTTCTATCAAAACTTATGTCTAGCATTCTTATTAATGAATAATTGCTACATTAAATTGTAAACTCTATGAAAGTAAAGACAAGCTTTAATTTACCACCACTTAGCAGTGCCTGAAACATAGCAACCATTCAATAAATATCTGTTAAATAAACAAGTAATTTTGTTTTCCATGACTTTCTCTGCCTGTCTCTTCCCTAAGTTTTAGTTAATTTTTATAGTTACCACTATAGTTTGAAAGTCCTCTCCAAAACTCATGTAGAAATTTAATTGCCATTATAAAAGCATTAAGATGTGAGGCCTTAAGAAGTGAGCAAGTGATGAAGGCTAGGGCTCTGCTTTCATACATAAATTAATGTCTTTATTGTGGAAGTGGACTGGCTTAAAAGCAGCTCCCTCTTGTTCTGTCAGCCTCTCACACATGCTCTTTTGCCCTTCCACCTTCCCCTATGGGATGCCACAGCTGGAAGGCCCTTACCAGATATCAGGACCATACTTTTGGATTTCCCAATCCTCAGAACCATGAGCCAAATAAACTTTTGTTTATAAATTACCCACTCTGCAGATATTTCACTATAGCAGCAGGAAACAGATTAAAACACCATACTGGGAGAACAAAAGAATGGTTAAGTATGCTAACTTTGTAGCTAGTGTGTTAGGTTCAAAGCTAGGCTCTGACACTAACTAGCAGTTAGTACCTTATCTGTAAAACTAGAATAATACTTTGCATTTCCTAGATTGTAAAGAGTTTAATATGCATAAAACACTTTTAAAATACCTTGTCACACTGTAAGTGATGAATTAATATTAGCTATTGTTATGATAGTATATGACAGGTAAATGGATAAAGGAATAATGAATCTGTAAAATAGATAAAATAAAGAAGATATTTTCTCTGCCACAGGAATGATCCTCTGAGGATCATATGATGTGAGTTTTCAGTAATGGTAATCCTTTTTAGTGTTATATTAGAACCATGAAAAAAGACAAGCCCCAGGGGTCATAAGGAAAACACACAAAACAAAATAACAAAAAAATCTGTTTCCTTCTTTGGGAAAAAAGGGACATTAGTCAGAGAAAATTATTAGGTTTGGTTTCTTAGTGAAATTTTTCTTACATTTTTAAGTTCTTCTAAAACTAGATTTTTTGAAGTGTATAATTCAAAAGGATCGATTTAATATCTTTTTTACTGCAAATAACTAAACAAGATTTCCTACAGGCTTCATAACTCCATGGGAATTAATTTTTGATTTTTCAAATTTTATTCTTTTCTCTGAGTCTTTATCCATTGCTTAATTTTTGTAGTTCATATATTATTCATATAATCCTTTTTCATTTATTCTTTTCCCTGGGTTACCCCCTCTACACACAGAAAAAGTAACACCAAAATTTTTAAATGCTATCCTTATAGTCATTTTCTAATGTTGCTATGAATATGTATAAACCCTACAATATTAGACTTCGCTGATATGATAAACATCATTGAATATTTTCATCTATATACAAATAAACCATGAAAGAAAATCAATTATGAATTATAGAAAACCAATAGTAAAATTATCTTTCTAATATATGCCCAATTTTACAGAAAGAGAGCCTAGGAAAAAATTTCTAAGGTATTCACATTAATGCAAATATACCAAAAATTATGTAGCACACTATTAACTGTCTGAGCCTGGAGAGATAAAGAGCAAATTCTTTAGTCATTCTGTTCTTTCAAAATAAAAGACAGGAAACTCCACGGGTGTTCAGCCAAAGAGAGACCAGGGACTGCTACCTCTAGCCACTGGGGGGCCCAAATTCAGGGAAAGAGTTACTCCAGAGACACCAGCAGGAGCCAACCCCACCCAAGGGTGGCCTGGGCCCACCCCAGTTCTGCTCCAGAGTTCCTGCAAACCTGCAGGAGCCGCAGAGGGCCCAAATTCGCCCTCAGGAAACTCCACGGGTGTCCAGCCAAAGGGAGACCAGGGACTGCTAGCCACTAGACACTGGGGAGCCCAAACTCAGGGTAAGAGTCGCTGCAGAGACCCTAACGCAAGGCAGCCCGGTCCACCTGCAGCCTGGGCCCACCTCAGTCCTGCTCCAGTGTTCCTGTGGACCAGCAGGAGCCAGAGGGCCCAAATCCACCCTCAGGAAACTCCATGGGTGTCCAACCAAGGGTTGACAAGAGACTGATAGCTACCAGCCACAGAGGTAGGCAAACCCAGGGTAAGAGTCACCTGCAGAGATCCCAGAGCGAAGAGGCCCCACCCAAGTGCGCTCTGGGCCCGCCTCAGTTCTACTCCAGAGTTCCTGTGGTCAGGCAAGACAGAAGGCCCAAAACCGCCCTTAGGGAATGCCAGGGGTGCCCAGTTGAAGGCAGACCAGAGCCTGCTAGCCTCCAGCCCCAGGGGAGCTCATACTCACTGTAAGGGTCACACACAGACTCTCCTGCTTGTGACCCTGCCTAAGTGAGACCTGGGCCCACCTCCAGTTCCGCTCCAGAGTTCCTGTTCACCAGCAGGAGTGCAAGAGAGGGAAAAAAAGCCCTCAGGAGCCGCCTCAGGAGCCCAGCCAAGGCCACTCCCACTGCCCTCTAGAGGTACATCCACTACCTCTGCCACCAACTTTAGTGGCAGTAGTGCCCATCTAGGGATACTAGGGGAACAGAAGTAGCTCCAATGTGAGACAAAGGTAATCTGGAGTGTCAATACAAGATTATAGGATAGAAGCTATAATACCTCAGATTGGTATTTCAAGAAAGGAAGATACACAATCAACATGAAAAAACAAGGGAAGAAAGTGCCCCAAATAAACCTCGATACCACTGTAACAGAATCCATGGACAGCACAGTTGATTAAATGTCAGAGAAAGAATTTAGAATGTACATAATTAAAATGATCAGCAAATTAAAGAATGACATAAGTGAGCAATTACAGGCAAAAATTAACCCAAAAAAGAAATAGGTGAGCAAATAAACGCAAACATTGATCATTCTAACACAGAGATGAGAGCAATTACAAGTAGCAAAAGATTACTTTAAGAAAGAGCTAGAGATCATGAAAAAAAAAAAAACCAATCAGAAATTCTTGAAATGAAGGAAACAATAAACCAAATAAAAAACTCAATAGAAAGCATCACCAGCAGACTAGATCACCTGGAAGACAGAACCTCGGATACTGAATACAAGATATCAATCTTGAAAATAAATTTGACCATACAGGGAAGATGGTAAAAGATCATGAACAGAACATACAAGAAATATGGGACAGCATCAAAAGACCAAATCTAAGATTTATTGGGATAGAAGAAGGCACAGAATTTCAAACCAAAGGAATACACAATCTCTTCAATGAAATTACATCAGAAAATTTCCCAAATATGAAAAATGAAATGGAAAATCAAATACAAGAGGCTTACAGGACACCAAACGTACAAAATTTCAACAGATCTACACCAAGGCACATTATAATGAAAATGCCCAACATAGAGAATAAGGATAGAATTTTAAAGGCCACAAGAAAGACGAACCAGATTGCATACAAGGGGAGACCAATTCGTATCTCAGCAGATTTTTCAACGCAGACGCTAAAAGCCAGGAGATCATGGAATAACATATTCCAAGCCCTGAAAGACAATGGATGCCAACCAAGAATCCTATATCCAGCAACCCTGAGCTTCAGATTTGATGATGAAATGAAAACCTTCCACAATAAACAAAAGTTAAAAGAATTTACAGCAAGAGAGCCTGCACTACACAGCATTCTTGGCAAAATATTCCATGAGGAGGAAATGATAACCAACAATGAAAATTTACAAATAGAGGAACTACACTAAAGGAAAGACCATTCAAAAGAGAAAACAACTCGAGGTAAAAACCAAAAGCAAACCAAAATGACCAGAATTACAAATCATATCTCGATAATAACCCTGAATGTAAATGACCTAAATGCACCAATTAAAAGACACAGACTGACAGACTGGATTTTAAAAAAAGGCCCAACAATATGCTGTCTGCAAGAGACTCATCTCACAGGAAAAGACATCCACACACTGAAAGTGAAAAGGTGGGAAAAACATATCACTCACATGGATCCTGCAAACAAGCAGGAGTTTCCATCCTCATATCAAATAAAGTGGACTTCAAACCAAAGATGGTGAAAAGAGACAAAGAAGGTCATTTCATACTTCTTAAGGGAATCATACATCAACAAGACATAACAATCATAAATATCTATGCCCCAAATAATGGAGCTTCTACATACATCAAACAAATCCTTCTCAAATACAAGAATCAGATAGAACACAACACAATAATACTTAGAGACTTTAAAACAGCTCTTTCACCATTGGATAGATATTCCAAACAAAAACTTAATAAAGAAACCATAGATCTCAATGAAACTATCAATAATTTAGACTTAACAGACATATATAGAGTGTTCCATCCATCAACGAGTGAATACACTTTTTTCTCAGCTGCACATGGATCCTTTTCCAAAATAGATCATATGTTATGTCACAAAGCCAGTCTTAGCAAATACAAAAAATAGAGATTCTACCCTGCATCCTATCTGACCACAATGGATTAAATTACAAATCAATGACAGATTAAAAAGCAGTAACTATTCCTTCACCTGGAAACTAAAT
>CM053404.1:116917401-117065214 GCA_028644305.1 Xerus rutilus | reverse complement strand
CTTGTAATCCCAGCACTTAGGGAGGCTGAGACAGGAGAATCGCAAGTTCAAAGCCAGCCTCAGCAACGGCGAGGCGCTAAGCAACTCAGTGAGACCCTGTCTCTACATAAAAACACAAAATAGGGCTGGGGATGTGGCTCAGTGGTCGAGTGCCCCTGAGTTCAATCCCCAGTACCAAAAAAAAAAAAAAAAAAAAAAAAAAGAAATTGCTTCTGTCATCACACTGAACAGGAGAACTTTCATTTGATGTCTGATGACAGTCTTTCCTCCAATCTCTATAACAAACTGATTATTAAAATGCTGGGGCAGATCTCAGGTCTCATTTTGTCATACAGCCTTCTAAGTGAAACAATTATTATTATATTATACTATGGGTTTGTTAGTAACAAAATTCAATGGTTGCTATTCACATTGTAGCTGTTTTCTATTAAATTTTAGTCTAGGTTAAGTTTTATCAAATTTTATTTTAGGTTTATAAAACCTATTTCAGTATGCATTGAATAATGAGAATAAATACCAAAATGACACTCAAACACTATTGATAATAAAACTGTTTCGGAACAATTGACCATGGTTTTCAATAAAATGGACAAGATGTTAACATAGCTAGACAGGTTATTATTTCAAAGGTTTTGCATCCTAGTTTATTAGTGTAGTGTTCTGCATTTAATAGGGACCAAATCAATGTTTGCTAAACTATATGATAAGCAGGAAGCTGGAAACTGTGGGTTCTGAAATACTGCTGCTATGTGAACAAGTTATGGCTCTTCTCTCCAAAGTTAAAACTCCCTTTCTATATAAATAACTTTACGAATAACAACAGAATATATCATGTATCACTTTATACAGTATCTTTTTAAAAAAACTAACAGCAACCCCAAAAAGTGGACATCTTGTTTGATCAACAAGGTAAATGGATCTGAAAAAGGAAATGATTTACTCAATCCACCTACCCATGCAGGAAGTGGAGGATTTGGGATTACATTTTGATCATTCAGATCTTCCTACAGGACACCTACAGACCTGTGGACAATATTTTATGTAATTGTTCTTGACATTAAAGTGAAAAATCAAATCCATTCTCTGGTAAGCATATTTCTTTGTTGATATCTATAAAAAATAAACAATAGGATAAATTTCTTCCTGCTTGACTAGAACATATGTTTGTAAGAGTACCAAAGGCGATATATTCTATTTACAGCTAAAGCACAGTTTTCACATAAATTAAACATACTGGTCTCTCAGCAGGAAGAGCAGAGGGTGCTTCCCCATGCAGAAGATAGAATTAGACAAACCCTAAAGAGAACTAAGGGTATTTCCCAGGAAATTACCTGTGGCAAGGGGGTATCACTTCTAGGAGGACCCACAAACACCTCTAGAATCAAGACCAAAAGCTAATGTTATATTTTCCAGGTTGTTTCTGGTGTTTGGAGACAAAAATGGTGATATTGATGTGCAGAAAAATGTCCTATTTAAAAAAATTTTTAAATCAGACACATCTTCCTGTGGAGAACTAGAAAAACTGAGTAAAATACAAAAAGGATTTTTTCTGAAGCTATCCTGAGAGGGTAAGATCATGAAGAAGTGTGCAGAGAAGTCTGCTCATATTCAACTGTATTTTCCCTGACTTATTTGCCATTTTGGAAACTGTTCAGAGGCTGAGAAGTCATGCAAAAAATGACAGCTAATAACCAGATAAGTTGAGAAGAGCTTTCAGGAGTCCCATGGTTCTAAGAAAATAAAAATTAAGATTTTAGGGCCTTACTGTGGAGATTTGAAAACACCTCAGGCTTTTAGTTGGGACACATAAAGGGCCACCCTAAGAGTAAGAAAGAGTCTGAGACAGACCAGGCCTAACAAAAATGGAAAAGCAGTTTGAAATAATCTCAACCCTTCATTAGATTAAGGTGTTCTGCTCTTAGCTTACTTCCCAACAGATGCAAAAATAAATCTTTTATAAAAGTAGAAAACTTCACTCTGAATCTAATTTTTTGTGTGAACAAAAACAGTATTCTATTCAGAATTTCTGTGTATACCCCAAATTATGAATAAGATAAAAATAGAAATAAGATGTATAGATGATCCAAATATAGTAATTATCAGGCACAAACTATAGAATTTCACTCAAGTAGAATGTATACATAAGGATGACATGAAAATTCTAGGAAAATATGATTCAAACAAACAGCTGGAAATTTAAATTAAAAACATAGTTATAGGGGCTAGGGTTATGGCTCAGCGGTAGAGCATTTGCCTAGCATGTGTGAGGCACTGGATTTGATTCTCAGCATTGCATATAAATAAATAAAATAAAGGTCCATTGACAATTTAAAAATATTTTTAAAAAAACATAGTTGTAAAATTTAAAGAAACCATGACTTAGGAATAAATTTAACAATATCAGTGCAAGATCTGTATACTGAAATTACAAACAGTAATTGAGTACCAAAATAAATGGAGATATTTGCCATGTTTATAGTTTGGAAAACTTAGTATTTTTAAGATGTGAATTTTCCCCAAACTCATGAATAGATTCAACAGAAACACAATCAAAATCCCAACAAACTTTTGTAGAAATTGAAACTTCAATTCTAAAATTCATATTAACATGCAAAGGATTTAGAATAAATAATTTTAAGAAAAAAGAACATGTCTTTCATTATCTTATTTCAAAATTTATAGTTATAGTAATCAATACAGTGTGGCACAAGCTTCAGGAAAGACATGTACTTATTAGTTAAACTAAAAAGAGAATAAAGATTCAGAAAATCAACTGATTTTTTGACAAAGGTGCTATGGAGTTTAAAATATAATCTTTTAAAAAAATTTTTTAGTTATAGATGGGTACAATACCTTTTACTTATTTTTATGTGGTGCAACATCAAACCTAGTACCTCACACTTGCTAGGCAAGTGCTCTACTACTGAGCTGCAACCCCAGCCCCAAGGATTATCTTTCTGATACATGCACAATAACTGGACTCCTATTTTGAGAAATATGAATATCAACTCCTGTAATTAAACCATACAGAAAAATTACTTTAAGTAGATTAGAGGCATAAATTAACTACAATCAACGCTTTGTACACATGGGGTCTGTGTTCACAGATTGAACTGTGGATGGAAAATATTGATTTTGTTTTTAGTTGTAGATGGACACACAATAGCTTTATGTATATATGTATGTATGCATGTATGTAGTGCTGAGGATCGAACCCAGTGCCTCACACTTGTGAGGCAAGTGTTCTACCATTGAGCTACAGCCTCAGCCCCTGGAAAATACTTTTATAAAAAAATATGTTTACTGAACATGTACAGACTTTATTTCTTGTCATTATTCCCTAAACAATAGAATAAAACAACTATTTACATCATACTTTTTTACATTGCATTAGCTAGTTTAAATAACCTAGAGATGATTTAAAGAATATAGGGGTACATACATAGGTTATATGCAAATTCTATACCATTTCCTAGAAGAGGTTTGAATATCTGCATATTTTCATTTTGGAGGAATGTTCTGTAATCAATCCTCCAAGAATATTCAGGGAGGATTCTATATAGTAAATACTAAAAAGAGGATCTTAGGAATAGCTTTTTGCTAATAAACCTGAATATCTGGATAAGTACAAATTCCTAGAAAAATACAATTTACAAAACTCCTCTTTAAAAGACACTATCATTAAAATGAAAAGATAAACTACACACTAGAAGAAAAATATTCACAACATATATCTCCAACAAAAAATTTATGTAAGACATGAATAACTCCTACAACTCAATTAAAACCAACAACTCATTAAAAATAAGAAAGTTTTGTAGATGCAGGTCACAAAAATGAGGTAACTCCATATGCCCACCAATGATTAAAACTAAAGACTGAAAATACTAAGTGTTGCTATATGATAGAAATAGGTGACATCCCCTTAACTAGAAAACAGATGTTTGAAGAGTGCAGATGTAGATGGATTAGTGGCAATATGAGAGTTCTTGGCTTATGCTCAACAACTCTTTTTTCAATAAGACATGAGACAAAGCCATTAGTTGAGGAGGGAGTTTGTAATTTGAGGAAGAAAAAAATGAAATATTTCATTTAGAGAAAGAAAACAAAATAACTAGGAAAAAGCAATAATAGGGCTAATCAATGTAGAGAGCCCATTCAGGTGTCTACCCAACTGTTAAGCTGCTGGGGGCAAGCACAAAAGAAATAAATGTATGAGTTTGCCCCTGGTTTGTGTTTTGCCAGGCAAGCTAAGTGCTAAAGGTTAAGAGTTGACTATATCTGCACAGGAGTGATTTAATTGCCACTATTTCTGAGAGAGTTATGCAAGTTACAGTATAATGGTGATAAAATGCAGTCCAATTTAAGGTTTGATTGGATTTGAAGTCCAGGGAAGATGAGAATGTATAGAGAAGTTAAAGTCAGGGAGATGAGGGCTATCCAAAGCCGAAATATCCAATGATGAAATATTCATTCTTTCATTCCATACATTCATTTTGAGGTCTAAATACTATTTTTTCTGTCTTCCAAATTAACCTTTCCCAGATTTCGCTGTGACTTTCTCTTCCACATGTTTTCTATTATCTTCCATTATGGTTTTCCTTTTCACCCTGGACATCTTGTCTTTTTGCCACTTATCAGCACTCTTGAATGATACTGTAGTGCTGCTCATATTTCCCCTTGACTTTTACATAAATATGTGCCACGGTATTACTCAAGTCCCAATATTTCCCTTCACAACATTGCACTACCAAAACTATTAAAAAGATTGTAGCAAAAAATAGTAAACTGTCATTTAGCTATTCCAGACCATCTAATTCTTGTAATCCACAGGCCACCACTCTTTCAGTTCATTTACTTAAATGTCTCTATTCCTTTTGCTCTTTCACGAGTATTTTAAGACGTGCTTTGAAATCCCAAAAATTGTGTACCAAAGCTGAAAACGGAAATGGGGAACTTTGCACAGCGGACACTTATAGAGTTAGTATAAAACTAAAAGAAGGTGGATACAGATTCATAAAGATTTTACTTTTTGCAACATACTTGGCTGCTCTATGTTGCACCTACAAAGCCAATGCACTCTCTGAAGAGCCACTAAGGTCCATCCCTAGCAAAGTGGCTTGCTAGTATACCACAGAAGTGGAAAAAGGTCATAATTTTCTTCTGATACACATTCGCACAGGTGGCTTTCCCTTAGTTAAAACTGGTAAGGGTCCAAAGCTGCACCCTAAAAAAGCTGAATACAAAACTGCTCATTCTGACAACAATTAAAAAATGGGAGTCAAAGTAAGTGAAATTACTTTGTGGCATCCTTCTGTACTTAACTTGAAAGTATTTTCGGTTCCACACGAATAGCCTATTTGCCTGCGCGACACCTACTTCCCCTGAGACACCCCAAACTTCTCAGAATTAATGTTTAAAGAAACAACGGGGTGAGTGAAGCTGGCTCAAAAGGACTTAGAGGGAAAGTCTAGGACAGCGCCCAGCACGTTATCTGGATCGATTAAGATTAGGAGGGAAACTATAACTCGAGTTTTTACCTCATATACCACTCCAGAAACCTGACTCCCAGCCAGAAAAACCAAACCTAGTGGGCGGGAGAGAAAAAACTAAACAAAACAAAAAAAAAAACCTTACTACGCCACCACTTCCGCATTGCCGGGCCAGCAAACATGCAAAAATGGAGAAAGGCGCACACGGTGGCGGGAGCCGGCGTCCTAAAAGTGCGCAAGCGCAAGGAGAGTCTCCGCCTCCTCACCCTCCCGCCCGAACGAAGCGCGAGCACCGGAAATCAGGGCCTGCAGGCACCACCCCGGGCTTCCGCCCCAAGGCCCGACGGTCGCCGTTCGGTTCCGGTGCTGGCCCCGCCCTCCCGCGGGAACGCTCCCGAAGTCTTACTATCCGGGACGAGAGGCTGACGCTGGCGCACATTTCCGGCGACGGACGCTAAGGGAAGGATCCGGTGACGCCTGTTTCCATTTCCCCAGCGGCCCAGACTCTGGCTCTCGATGCTGCAGCGCCATCTGGTGCTGAGTTTCTTGCTGCCCGCGGAGGGAGCGCGCGCTTAACTTCCCGAACCTTCCAGAGAAACCGCGGCCCCGACTTGCCTTTTCCTCACCCCTCCACTTCCCGCGAGCAGGGAGGGACCAAAGGCTCCGCCCCACTGAGTTCCCGCGCTGAAAGCCTTTGGCGGGGACTCTGAAGCAGAAACTGCCTGTAGGAGGGATGAATACCCCAGAGGGAGAGGAAATGTGCCTTTTCTAATTTCAAGCCCAGGAAAAAATAGTACCCCCACCCCAGGCCTTTCATAGGCCTACCTACATCCCTTTTTTTACTCTCTTGCGACTGGAAGCCTCCATTTCTTGCACTGTGGGGAGATGGCACAGGGTTTTGTGGCATTGATTAGCCCCTGCTTTTTGTTTCCATTTGCCCATTCAACTAATGTTAAAATCATGCAGAGTGTTCCAGACCCATCAGAAAGCAGAAAATTTAGTGGACAATTTGCCTTAAAAAGTATCCTCAGGTTGGGCGTGGTGGCGCATGCTTGTAATCCCAGCTGCTCTGGAGACTGAGACAGGAGGATCATGAGTTCAAAGCCAGCTTCACAATTTGGGGAGGCCTTAAGCAACTCAGATAAGACCCTGTTTCCAAATAAAATACGTTAAAAGGTGGGGGATAGGGATGTTGTTCAGTGTTTAAGCGCCCCCTGGGTTCAATCACAGGTACAAAAAAGGTTTCCTCAGAAACACTGAACATAGATTTGTTTATGTGGAATATTTCTTTTAGGTAAACAGGGAAAGTAAGCCCTTCAAAGTTAGCAAAATCAAAATAGATCTTTAATTCTTGCCTGTAAACATTTTCCTGGAAGCTGAAGGGCTTACAGTATTAACTGTTGTTTTCAGTGTTTTGTTGGAATGCTGCCTCTGTATCAAAATATGTAGTGAAAGGAAATAGCCCTTATAATTCAGATATTAACTTCCATTAGATATTTGTTCTGTAGCCTTGGTTCTCAAACTTGTGCATGAGTCAGAATTCTCTGAAAAGCTAATTAAAAGATTGCTGGGCCTCAACTGCAGAGTTTAATAAGTGGGAGGGAAGATCTGGGAGTAAGTAGAAATGGATAATTACAGTTGTTAGGTGATAATGATGCTGTTGATGCTAGAACCACTATGGAATACTTAGAGTTCAGGATTGCTTTGTCAATAATGCTCTTTGCTGTTTATTGCAAGGGAGGTTAAATTGATGATATTAAAAGTGGACTATTTTTTTTAATTCCATGAAAGGGAAATAATAAATTAACCTCTAGATCTAGGAAATTTTTACATAAATACTTATTTAGGCAACTAATTCATATAAATATATTCTGTATATGATCATACAGAGGGTGCTGTAACATCAGGTATATTAAATATTCCAATTGTGATGTAATTTCTGTTCTTCACATTAACTGTTGAAAATTGGTAAATCAGAAATGACCTAAACTAAGGAGAAAAGAGTTT
This sequence comes from Xerus rutilus, assembly GCA_028644305.1. Classification (NCBI taxonomy): domain Eukaryota; kingdom Metazoa; phylum Chordata; class Mammalia; order Rodentia; family Sciuridae; genus Xerus; species Xerus rutilus. The sequence goes on along the minus strand of CM053404.1, from coordinate 117,057,715 downwards.
AAATACTTTAATTTTACCCTTTGGAATATGTCAGTTTTTCAGTTTCCTTTTGCATCAGGTGATATTTCCTTGTTTCACTGAATCATCTACCACTTAACCCCATACCATCTAAAAATGTACACACTGCTTTCATTGGTAAAGATGGTCACCTCAAAATTTATTTCCTTTTCATCAAGCCTTTAAATTCTGTCAGAGCCACTGCATTTACTGACCCTTATCTATGAATAAAGTGTGCTACACACTATAAGCTTCATCCTTGCGCCTAATAGAAATACAAATATTGTTAGGTTGTTATGTTTGTAGCTGATGATATTTCTAAAACTGATAAAAACTTTGGAATGTTGGTTCTAGTATGACTTACCTTACTATAAAAATAACTTTATCTCCTTGGTTTACACATTAATGTATCTGATAATCAGTGAAGACAACAAAATTGTGCTTTTGCTTTTGCAATGATTCAGTAAGATTTCTATTCAATAAACGTGATTTTAAGAATTTCACTAAAGTGATGAAAGAAATGGATTCAATATGAATTTGCAGACTGAATCCATACTATTATTAAGTTACGTCAGATCAATGCAATTGTACCTTACATTGTTTTTTTAATAAAATTAAGTATTAATTATACTGGCTTCTTTTCTTTCTGTATATTTCAAGTCAGTCCACTAGATTACTCCGATCTCAGTATCTGATGCTGAGTCCCCTAAATCAGTTTTCCTCTAAGGCAAGCTCATGGGCTTTGATAGTCCTTAGGGAAAAATGCAAGGCTCATTTTCTGTATTTTAGTAAGAATGAGCCCAGTTTCATAGACTCGTTTTTTACTCATAACGAAAGACTTCTTAGTTGCAACCTACTGAATGAGTTATTCAAGCTAACAATCTGGTATTTATAGAGTAAAATTATTGCATTACCACAAATAACTGAGGATTTTAATTATGCCATTAGATGGTCTGGTGCCATCATCTTTTGGCAGCTTTGCACACTCTTGTTCTACGTGCATACATACAGGCTATTGGAATTTCTCTAACATCCAAGAGAGCTATTTGTATGCCAGTGTATTATCAGCATTACCTGGAAGTGTTGACTTCTTTTTTTTTTAATTTTTTTAGTTGTTGATGGACCTTTATTCATTTATTTGTGCTATACACTATAAGCTTCATCCTTCATCCTTGCTCCTAATAGAAATACAAATATTGTTGGATAGGTTGTTATGTTTGTAACTGATGATATTGCTAAAACTACTAGATAAAAACCTATAGACTACTGATAAAAACTTTAGAAATTTTTATTATTCTTTCACTTACTGTGTTTGTGAGAGGTTTTACATTTATGCATTGTGTTGTATTTTTTGTAACTGCTAAGTGTCATAATCTGGCTTTAAAAAAATCTTGAATTTCAGGTTTGTTTGTTTTCCTTTTTTCTTTTCCCTTTTAATCTGAATGAGCCTCCTTAACAACAGCAGCAAAGGATAAAAAGCAGGGGAGGGTTGTTGCTTAGAAGAACAGTCCTAAAATCATGGCATCACACCAAAAGGCTGAGTACCTTGTGTTTGAGTAATTATTAATTAGCCATTTAGACTAAACAGAGAAAAGTACATGTTCTGTACTTTAATTGAAACCAACCTTATAATGAATTCACTAATGAATGGGGGGAACTGTGACATAAAGTCTATCTACTCAATAGTAATGGTACTTGCTATATATGGGGAACATCATTAAATAACTATTTTCTTGACTGAAAGTATTTATGATATATGTTTATTATGGATATTAGCATTACCATTTATCCTGGCTCATTTTGTCAGTGAGCATTATATGAAAGGATGTAGTTTACTTTTCAACCAAATTTTGATGGAGTTTGATGCAGTAAGTAGATTAGGACCCCAGTGTCAAGATTATTTTTGAAAGTAATTTTTATTATCAGTAATTATTGGGGTGCCATTTGTTTAATTTTGTTTGTTTTCCCTCTTATTTTCTCAGAACACAATAAATACGTAAATGGTTTATAATGGACATCTGTGGAAAGAAGCATTTCTCCAAGAAATGGGAAATAAGATGATTCAGCTATCACAGATGCCTTTATTATTACATACAACTTTTTATAAATATAGTTTTTGCTGCAATCAATTGACTTATTAAATTTTTCATTTTAGCCTAACAATATTGGTGTTCACATTTTGACTTGGTGTTAGACCAGTTTTTGTATCTTTTATACTGGCAATATATCATTTTGTCAGTCACTGCCAGTTGAGTCTCTGTAGACTTCATACTGCCTTATAATGGTGTTTTAGTTTTCAGATTTTCTAATCTTTTGATTTTTTAAATTTTAAGATCATATTCAAATTGTCTATTATTTCAAACTAAGTTGTTCTTTGGAAATAAGTTTGAATTAAATATTCTGTCTTCATTTCATGGGCATGCTCTCTTATGGTGAACTAAATTTATTATTGTGTTATCAGAATATTAACATTTCTTGTTTGTGATCAAAAGAAGACCACTAATGCATTGCATTTATTATTGATAATTGATACAATTTTATATATGGATGTTATAATAACTTTTAAATGAGAGTACTGACTGAAGCAGATGATAATTTCTTTTGATTAGCACATTGTAAAACAGATAAAATATACTACCTAATAACATATTAAAGTATATATAAGTTTGCCATACTAATTTCAGCAATGCCAATTTTAATACTTCAGAAAAAGTAAAAATATCATGGTATTTTACATGATTTTAAAATATTACCACAAAAATAGCCATTTACTAGTAGATATTTTTTACAACTGTTTATATTTCATTGTGATTATTAGCCCTGAACATGTATTGCTCAAAATTAGTCATTAGCACTACTGAAATGAGTCTAGCTTTTCAGTATCCTTGATGTTTTACTTATATAGATGTAGCTGTTGTGGGAACCCCACTTTATTTAACATATAGACTTTATTATTTTTTGCAAAATATGCATTGTTTGTATAATTGTATTTATCTTTTATTTTTTAGTTTTGATTAACATATATTAGATGCACACATTAATGAGTGAGAGTGTGATATTTCTATATATACATACAACTTTCATGGATTGATTAAATCCAACCTCCTGTTATCCATCTCTCCAATCATACCTTTCCCGATCTTTATTTTAACCCCACTGTCTTAAATGTGTCTCCATACCAGATGGAATTCAATCCCTTTAAGTGAACTTCTATTAAACCATTTTGTATCAAGTACAATAATGTGTCCGCAACACAATTCCTATTGTACAGAATTCTGGATATACTTATTTGTACTTTTCCCACAACGGTGAGCATTTAGGATGCTATGTATAAATATAAGTACTTTTTCTTGAAGTTAATTTTTTTTGAATTATAACCAAGTATGTGATCTTGAGAGAAAAAAAGGAGGTAAAATATATAGGAGAGCAAGTGTAGATATTTTTGTAATGTAATCTTGGATGGAATATAGGAAGCTGAGGCAGTTAAACTAAAGGAAAGGAATTTAAACCTTTGGAAGCTACAGGGCAAGAGCAATGTTCTACTATGGTTATTTATGCATTGGCAGTAAGTTCTCTGGAAGGTGAAACAATGAGGTAGAAATGATTTGAAGAATACCTTATACTGGAATTTTCTCCTTTAAATATCCTAAGCTAAATAAGGCAAGTGAATAATCAAATTCAAAAGCACTGACCATTTGATGGAGCTCCAAGGGAAAATGTTACAATTCTTGTTTATAATAAAGCAAAACACACATTCATAAGCATTGTAGAAGACTTGTGAATTAAGGAAAACCAAAAATATTTTTAGGAAAAAATGGATACTAGTTATTGAATAATGGTAATTATTCTCTTTAAAGGTATTTTAAATGTTATTAGTTTATTTTTATAGTGAACTGTCTGCCTTTATTTTAAATTTATTTATGATTATAATCTCTTAACCCTGCTTTACCTATAAGGTCCTAATTTTTTCCCCTTTCTCTTACAAAAATAGATTTTGAAAATGCAGCTCTTATGTTGATATGTAATGCTAAGTGAAGGAATAAAGTTAAAACAACTTCAATACTAGACAAAAAATATTAACTTTTTTGTAATGGCCTGAATAAAGTATGCCTAAAGAATATTCTATATAAAGAATTGTATATCTTTTATTTAAAATAAGCAAAGTATACATCAAAGTAAAAAGAAGTTATACCAAAATAATAGAAGTACAGATAAAACCGAACATCACAGAAATCACTGATGAATAGCTAATCTCTGTCCCACTGGTCAGTTTTGAAGCAGAATGCCTCCAGGGACATACCTTTATGTGAAGTGTTTTTATCAGTACTCTAAAGGGGAATTTCCAACAAGTTTTGCTGATGGAGCTCCACAGTATGTTCTCAGCTATTCAGTGAGCTCTGGTCATTTCTTCCTCTCCAACAAGACTTTGATCTCAGTCCTGGGAGGGTGTTTTCCTGGGATACTCTATCACAAACTTAGGGATAGTGGCTGCTGCTTATATTCTAATTCTGAAACCCTTTTTTTTTTTTTTTTTTTGAGGAGTACTGGGGATTGAACCAAGAATGTTTTACCACTGAGCTAAGTTCCAAGCCCCCTGCTTTTCTGTTTTTTAAATTTTGAAACAGGGTCTTGCTAAGTTGCTGATGCTATCTTCGAACTTGTGATCCTCTTGCCTTAGTCTCCTGAGTCACAGGGATTATGAGCATTCGCTGCTAAAACCCAGCTAATCCTGAAACTTTAAAGTGCTCTCTTTACTATTTCTCATTACTTGATTACCCAGCTGTACACAAGTCATTACATTAAACTTGTTCAAATTACTGTGTATTTTCTCTCTTTTTATGGCATGTCAAAATCAGAACAAAATGAAAAATGAACAGTCTCAGAGACCTGTAGGACACATAAGCATTATATATATATATATATATGTTTATATGCTTCCATATACATGTGGAACCTTAGAAGGAGAGAAGAGACAGAAAGAAATGATGATCAAAACTTTCCAAATTTGCTGAAAAATATTAATTTACCTATCCAGGAAGTTCAATGACCTCCAAAGAGCATTAACCCAAAGAAATAGGAAGACACATTATAGTCACACTTAAAAACCAAAGATAGAGAACATCTTGAAAAATGACCAATCACATTCAGTGGAATCACAAGAAGGTTAAGAGCTGAATTCTTATCAGAAATAGTAGAGGCCAAAAGGCAGCAGGCTGACAGAGAAAAAACGATCTATCAACCTCAAATGCTATATCCCTTTAAAGTACCCTTCAGCAAAATGAAAGTGGAATAAAGACATTCTCAGATAAAGTCAGAAACAATTTATTATCAAAACTGCCTTATAATAAATATTGAAGAAAATTATTTTGAGTCAAAGGAAATGACAATAGACAGTGACTTGAATCCATGTGAAGAAATAATACTGGAAATGATAATTATAAAGTTGAATATAAAGGACTATATAAGTAAATATTTTGTTCTTCACTTATTTAAAAGATAATTGCATGAGAGGATAATTATAAAACTATCACTGGGCTTTTAACATAACATAAAGACATAACCTGTGATAATAACAAAGGAGGGAGGAGAAAATGAGCTATATTTTAGCAAACTTTCTATATTTTACTGATATTTAGTATTAATTTGAAGTAGATTGTAATGATGTAAGATGTGTATTGTTAACACTAAGAGCAACACTAAGAAAATAACTTTATAAAAAGTTCTGCAAAAGGAATCCAAGTAATACACTAGAAAATGTTTATGTAACACAAAAGAAGGTCATGCCAGAGGAATAGTGGGAAAAAAAAGACTTGACACATACTAGAAAAAAATTTTAAAAAGCTGAAGTTCAACTATATCAATAATTTCATTTCATGTAAATAGATTAAGTGATCCAACTAAAAGATAGAGATTATCAGACTGGATTTATAACAGCAAACAAGATCCAAGTCACTGCTGCCTACAAGTGCTACATTTTAGATCCAAAGACTCAGTCTGTAAGTTCAAAGATGACAAAAGATATATAAACAGTAGTCATGATAGAGCTGGAGTGAATATACCAATAAAGAACAAAAAATACTCCAGACAAAAGAGTGACATTTCACAATGATAAGAGTTAATACAACAGGAAAGTAGAACGATTATAAATATATACACTACTAACAGATTTTTTCAGGTATAGGGAACAAAAAATGAGGAACTGAAAAGAGAAATAGAGACACTAACACCTCAATCTCAGTAATTAATAGGACAATTGTAGATAGATAATCAGCAAGGATATCTTTTATATCACTCAACACTTAACACTATGGGCCAATTAGCCCTAAGTGACCTCTATATAACACTCCACCAAACAAAAGCTGAAGACACATTCTTCACAAGCACACGTGGAACATTCCCCAGTATAGCTCACACTAAGCCATAAAACAACTGAAATACGCTTAAAAGGATAGAAATCATGTAAAGTTTGTTCTTGTAGTGTAATGAATAAGTCAGAAATCACACACACATTACATGTAAATTGTAACTCAATAAAGGTATTAAGAAATCAATGAAAAGAGAATCACATTCACTATAGCAACAAAAGTATAAACCTTAAGAACACCTTTAATGGGAAATATTTGTGATCTACACAAATAAAAAATAAAAAGCTTTGAAAATAGAAATAAATCAGCATACTATGCTTCTGTATGCCAACAATAATTCAAGATGTCAGTTACCTCCAAGTTATAGATTTAATACAATCCATGGGAAATCATAATAAAATTTTGGTTTGACTTGTTTTCCATCTTGACAAAAATCACAAAGTTCATCTAGAAGTTGATAAACACAAAAAATGCACAGAATGTTTTGAAAGGAAGATAAATGATTTCTATAAGTTATACTAGACATCTTTATTGACAGATGATAATTGTACATGTTTATGGAGTACAGTGTGATGTTTCAAGAACATATTTTAAAGCTTTAATAACAAATACATTAATACCAATATAGGAATAGATCATAAATTAACAAAATACTCAAGAAGTATAACTTAAATGTTTTAGTACATATTACACAACATTAAAAAATAATTGAAGCCAAGCACAGTGGTGCATGGCTGTAATCCCAGTGGCTTAAGAAGCTGAAGCAGGAGGATCCAGAATTCAAAGTCAATCTCAGCAACTTAGTGAGACCCTAAGCAACTTAGGGGGTTCCTGTCTCAAAATGAAAAAAAAAAACCGGTCTGGGGATGTGTCTCAGTGGTTAAGCATTCCTGGGTTCATCCTCAATACCAAAAAAAAAAAAATTAAATGGATAATTCAATAATTTTTGTTGATGTAAAAAGTTGAATTTGACCTAAGGATTTTATTTCTGGGAATCTCTTCTATGAAAATAAGCATAAATTAAGTGAGGCAAAAATACTAATTTCAAGTTCATTGATAAGTATAGAAAACTGGAAACAGTACCTAACTAGGAGATTATTTAAAATAGCCATAGTTTTTATTCCCCAGCACCACTAAATAAAATAACCATAGAAAATGTATAATTCATAAGGAGAAATGGTACAGTTATTAAAATGATTAGAAGTAATATTATAAGAAATAATGCAAATAAATTCATATTAAGTGATATAAGAAGTTAAATTACATAAGTGGCATGATTATACCCACATAAACAAAACAAAAATAACTTTGCATAAAGATAATAGAAAATACAGTGACATTTTAATAGTAGTTTTATGTTTATAATCTAAATAGAATTTCTATATATTGTTTATAATTATACAAATGAGAAAACATTATTTTCACTGTATTTTTTTCAAGAATTATAGCAAAATTTTTAAAATTCATAGTTAATTTATTTTCAGGATTCATAACAAAGTCCCTAATAAGATTGCTTTTCAGTACCAGGTATTGAACTCAAGGAAGGTACTTAACCACTGAGCCACATCCCCAGCCCTTTTTATTTTTTATTCTGAGACAGGGTCTCCCTAAGTTGCTTAGGGACTCACTAAGTTGCTGAGGCTTGTTTTGAACTTTGGATCCTCCTGCCTCAGCCTCCTGAGCCACTGGGATAACAGGCATGTGACATCACATCCAACAGATTGCTTTTTCTTAAAGATCTTGGTTGTACTATACTGAGAATTTGGTGAACATGGAAACTACTTATCCCCTTCATGAGTCTGTGAATTTCAATTATTTCTTCTCTTAACCTTTATATATCTGGCCCAAACAATACAGACATTTAATCATATAAAAAGGTATAATGATTACATCTCTAATAATTACATCTGTAGGACACCATTGAATGCACTAAATTAATATCTCTTGTACAAAGAAACTCTTATTATTGTTCCCTTCGCCACTTCTCTCTTTGTTCCTCCTCCCTTTTCATCTCCCTCTCCTTCCTTTCTTTACAATTAGGATATGTTGTTGTTTTAGAAACTTAAATAAGCTGAACTTGATTTTTTAAAAAATTCGAACACCACCCTGATATTTTAGTAATTTGTGATCATTTAAAAGAAATGGATCTGCTCAAACAGCATAATAATCCTGTACAAATATGGGGAAATTTTTTTGAAATTTTCATATGGCATTATGCAAATAGATTTCTAAAGTATTGGTTATTAGTTTTGAAATTATCTTATTCAAAACAATTTCTACTCACTTTTTGAACTTTATACAAATTTTAATTATTCATAAGACTTAGTATTTTATTATTTGCTGTATTTCCTTGAGGACAGTAACTGTAGCTTATTTTTCTTCATAATCTTAGTACTGGCATTTGTGCCTGCTATATAGAACGTGCTCTGTAAACATTTTTTGAACTGCTGCTTTTATTCTGTATTGGACACTTAAAGTGAAACACTCTGAAAGAATGTGGATTTTGTAAAAAATACTTTATCTCCCCTCCACACACACACCCTTTTGGTTTTCTGGAGAAATTAAAGTAAGCCAAAGTATAAAGACCTTGGTAAGAGGTAGGGAGTCACACAGGTAGACAGTTTTTTCAGAGGCTATAGGGGACTTTGGGAGAAGGAGGTACTGAATAACCATGGTCCCTAAATCTTAAGGAAATTATAGAGTTGCAAAATGTTACTTCTCTGAGTCAGTGCATTCTCAAGTGTGGATGACAGAAGCACAAGGGAATGAGCCACCATGTGATGTGAACTAATAAAAATATTGTTTCATAAAAATAAAAAGATTACAAAACCAAATATAGCAAGAAACGACTTTGTAGTAAAGGTTGAAATACAATTTCATTTGTAGAAGAGAAATGAAGCAGAACTTTAGTAAGTGAAAAAAGAGTTTCCATATCCTGCCAACATTTTTTTTCCCACTATAATCTCTTTCCTTTACTTGCAGGTTCTGTGTCCTGTGCAAACTTCCTAACTTTCTATGCCTTATTTTCCTCATCTAAAATTGAAGGATGATAATGGTTCTTGCCTCACAGAGTTGTTAGGATCAAATCAGTCAATATTTTAAAAACACTTCAAAGGGTGCCAGGAAAATACTAGGGACAATAAGTGTTTGTTAAATAAATAAAACTTAAAAACAAATATGCTTAGTAAAACACATACATTTTCTTTTGAAATTGTGGCCACATTGGTAAGATACTTTTCCCCAGTCTTGTTTTTGACTATTCATACTTTTTTCTGGAATTTAAAAAGAAAAAGAAATAGTCTAGTTGAGAAAAAGAAGGGAAAGAAGATTGGATAGAAAGAAAATGAAAAAAGGGAAAGAAATCAAATGGAATTAGTTGTTTTCTTTAAGAAGAAAAGTAAAATTTGTGTCCTTTCTGCTGAGAAAATAGAATACTGATTCTTCTTGTTTTCTGTTTTCTACTATAGGATTTGACCTCCTAGGAAATGGAAATCATGATAAATACGATAAAAACATGACTCATCTAATATTCAGTTTGACAAATAAAATAATTATAATAATATTTTCTACTAATATAACACTACTGCTGACATCAAGCACAGGCTTCATGCAATATGAATTTCATTTTTTAAAAGTATTTTTTAGTTGTTGATGGATCTTTATTTAATTAATTTATTTATATGTGGTGCTGAGAATCAAACCCAGGGCCTCACACATGCAAGGCAAGTGCTCTACCACTGAGCCACAACCCCTGCCCATTATGAATTTCATTTTTAACTATCAGTAATCTGCAGGTTCATTGTTATCCCTTTCTAACCAACTCATTTATCTGGAAATTAGTGTATATCCTAATGATTGAAGAAAATAAAATGTTAAATGTAACAATAGTTGACTTTTTAATTTAATGTTTCTAGCATATGCTTGACATGTTTAGAGTGCAATTTTTAACAGATCTGTCATTTAAATTCTCTCTTTCCCAGAAAAATAATAATTTTAAGTGATTAGCAAAGCCTATTATGTTTCTTCATTTGCTTTATGTCCATACATTAGAGAAGTTTGGAAAATATTTTTGAAGACCATTATTTTTATAAAATTATTTTCTAAGCTACATTAATCTACCACATTATTTATAATGTTTCTTTAGAATGCAATCTCTTGTTTTCCTAAAAGTATCACCAATTTTATTCAATGGAAACAAATTCCATTTAAACACAAAACATGATATTCATATATCTCTTAGGTTTGAAGTATTTTAATATTTTACAGCTCAGGAAAGCTGGAGAATAGAGATATTAAGGAGGGTCAAAATTTCATATATTTGGCATTATGAACTGCATATTTATGTCTTCTGTCAATTTATATGTTAAAATCCTAACCCTCAATGTGATAGTATTAGGAGTTGGAGTCTTTGGAAATTAATCAGGTTTAGATAACATGAAGGTGAAGCCTTTATGCTGGGAATAGTGCCCTTATAAGCTGAGGAAGAGAGACCAGAACACACTCTCTCTGCCATGTGAAGATACAGCAAGAAGGCTCCAGTGTGCAAGATTCAAGAACTGAATCTACTGGCACCTTAACCTGGGACTTCTCAGCTTCCATAACCATGACAGATATGTCTAGTGTTTAAGCCACTCAGTCTGTGGTATTTTGTTATAGTAGTCCAAGCTGACTAAGACATTCATGTATTATTTTCTGAGGGCTTAATTTGAAATAAGAAAGTGTTAACTGACATTATAGGTAATGTCCCAATATACTAATATACTATACACTATATTAGATATTATATCTAATATACTATATTAGATAGTATACTATATTTAATATACTCTTGTACATATAAGACAATAATAGTGTGGCATAGTTGTGTGGACAGATAAGTAGGGAATATAATGTAGTATATTAAATATCACTGCAACATTAGTTCTTAACTTTTAATGCATTTTCCCCCTCTCACAAAATTTCAACTTGGTTAAAAGCTTAAATTATGAGGTTTAGTTTAGATTTTTTTTAAGCCAAACAGTCCTTCTATAGATGGCCACAAGGCATAGTATGTTAGGGAGACATTATTTTAAAGGGAAAAGATTTTAAAGATAAAAGAATTAGCTTTGAAAAGGTCTGAATGTGTTTAGTTTTTCCCTTTTCCCACAGACCCCAGGGGAACAAAAAACATGACTATGTTTACATAATCAATCTTGCAAACCATGAGTCACAATAAAGGGATTTTTTCATGCATCATAAAAATTGTTGCCAACAAAATTGAATAGATCACTGCAGCAACAGTTTAAAGGAAATCAATCTTGTTTGAGACTATATAACTAAAGAATTTTTGATAAGTACACACGCTATCCACCATTTAAAAATTCTTAAAATATCTCATTGCCAATTTGAATTTAAAAATATTTGAAAGCTGGTAACAATATCAGGTAAGTTCTAGCTTTTTGTAGTCATGCTTTTGTTAGAATGAATGAACTTGCAGACACACAAAATCAGAACCCTTCAAATAAATATAATTAAGTATAATCTTATGTTTGAGTTCTAGCCATCTCTTTTTATTCTGCAATCCGTTGACAATAGCTCAGCAGACTTAACTATTTTAGTATGGAAAGCATATTTCTCATGTCTTTGGTGTAGGCATTAATAAGCTTTATGAAAGTGTTATTTCTCTCAGAGTCCACTGTTGCTAGCTTGCATTAAATATATATATTAAATATATGTATATATATATGGATATAATACTTGCCTGGTGCAGTGATGCACACCTATAATCTCAGCTGCTTGGGAGGCAGAGACAATAAGATTGGAAGTTTGAAGCCAGTCTGGGTAATTTAGCAAGATTCTATCCCCTCAAAAAAAACCTTTTTATTTTTCCATATTTTTATTGGTGCATTATAGTTGTACATAATGGTGGGACTTGTTACATATTCATATGTACATACAATATAACAATATAATTTTACCAATGTAATTCTCTAGTATATTCTCTGTTAATTCTCTCTTCTCTTCCTCCTGGTTCTACTGATCTCCCTTCAACTTTCATGAGATCCCTCACATGTCTTTTGTTTTTCCTTTTTCTTCTGTAGTTTCATGTATGGGAGAAAACATATGACCCTTGACTTTCTAAATTTGACATAATGTTCTCAAGTTCCACTTATTTTCCTGCAAGTGACATGATTTCATTTATTTTATGGCTGAATTAAACTCCATTGTACATATACCCTATATTTTCTTTATTAATTTATCTGTTGATAGACATCTAGGCTGGTTGCATAGTTTGGTTATTGTGAATTGTGCAGCCATAAACTTGGGTGTGCATGTATCACTATAATATGATGATCTGAATTCTTTAGAATATAAATAGGAGGAGTGGTCCCGATGGGTCATATAGTGAGTCCATTCCTAGTCTTTTGAAGAACCTCCATACTATTTCTATAGTGGTTGTACTAATTTGCAATCCCACCAACAGTGTAAAAATGTTTCTTTTTCTCCATATCTTCTCCAGCAATCATTGTTTTTTGTATTCTTGATAGCTGCCATTCTAACTGGAGTGAGATGAAGTCTCAGTTAATTTGCATTCCCTAATTGCTAATGATGTTGAACATTTTTTCATATATTTTTTGGTCATATGTATTTCTTCTTTTGAGAAGCATCTGTTTAGTTCATTTGCCCATTTATTAATTGGCTTGTTTTTTTGTGGTATTTTTTTTTTTGAGTTTTATATAGTCTGGATATTAATTCTGTCGGAAGAGTAGCTATCAAAGATTTTCTCCCATTCTGTAGAATCATTCTCCACATACTTGTTTCCTTTGCTCTGCAGAAGTTTTTTAATTTGATGCCATCCCATTTATTAACTCTTGGCATTATTTCCTGAGCTTTATGAATCCTATTGAGAAAGTCATTGTGTCTATAAGTTGAAGTGTTGACCCTATGTTTTCTTCTAGGAATTGCATAGCTTCTGGTATAATTCCTAAATTTTGATCCATCAAGATAAAATTTAAAAAGGGGTGGGGATGTAGCAGACCTTTCTGAGTTTAATACCCAGTGCTGCAAAAAGAAAAAAAGAAAAAAAAATCTTGTTTTTCTAGGTTACCTCCTTAACCTTTCCTAGTTTTAGTTTGCTCTAAAAGCACTTGAGCTTGTAAAGTTACTGATCCGAATAACTTAGAAGCCTTTTTCCCCCATTTTTCTTCTTCAACTTTTTTGTTTGTTTGTTTGTTTGTTCTGGAGTTCTAACAGATGGATGTTAGCTATGCATGAAGGTGAAATCCTGAGGGCTGGGGATGTAGCTCAGAGGACGAGTGTGTGTTTAATATTCACAATGCCCTGAATTTGATCCCCAGCATCCCTTTCCCCTCAAAAGAAGAAAAGAAAGAAAGAATGAAAATCCTGAATGTTCTTGATTAAAGTTAAAAGAAAAAAAAAGCAAAAGAGAATTACAGGATTTATTCTGGGGTTTAAAACCTTTGCAAATAACATGGACATTTTGGGGAGAGGGACCACATAGATAAAAATTATTTGCTTGAAATTTTTTCTACTATTTGTTTTGCAACACGTTTTCCTATGACAGACTCTGATTCCTGTGATCACTACTAGAAATTCTTTTATTTTCTAATTTCATTACTTAGAAGTGTTTCATTTATTCTATTGCACTTCTTATCTTTTAAAAAATGTTTTTGTGAGTGACTTTAGATGTATATTACAAATTGGATTTTACAGATCTGTGCCAAACTACCTTCCTGAAATTCATAACAGCCTTCTACCAGTGTGTTGAGTTTAATACCGTGGACAGCCATGAATAACTTCAGACTGCTCTTCATTTCAAATCCTCCTAAATTAGTTGCTTTTCAGAGCTACTTGCTAATCCTTTGCAATCCAAAGATATAAAAAATATTATACTGTAATGCGTTTTGTACAGCGCAGAGATAATTTACAGCATTAGTCAAACAATTCCAAAGGTGTCATCATTTAGTAACAACCTCACCCTGGGGCCATTATTGTACCACATAACATGACTAATGCACTGTCATTTCTTTCTGCTTAAACCATAGCCGCAGTTGAAAAGTAACATATTTTGGCCTTGAGATTTCTCCATCAGCCTGAAAGAACTGGTCATCTTTTTTAACTTTAACAGCTTATTATCTCACTTCAAAGTTTTCAAAATATTCAAGCTGAGATAACATTTCCATTGCTATCTGAGGATAATAGATGAATTACAGTCTTTAAAGATGTTTAGTTCAGAACCTCATTTAAATGCTCCCTTTTCTTATGAGATATAGATTTACTGTAAATGTTTTTTGTTCCTATGTATGTGAGTAGCAATTTTGGAAGAGATAAGATCCATATTTCAGATTTATTTTAGCTATTTTTTAACTTTTTTAACTGAAAAAGTTTATTATCTATAATTTTCTTTAAGGTCTTGCCCTCATGGACTGTAAACCTTTGATCATTCTCCAATTTGGCTATCAACACTCCTTCATGAAATGTCCTTACTCACATTTTTCTTCCATTCTCATGTGTCCAATATTTATTCAACACTATCTCCAGATCAAATGACTCTCCATCTATGAAGTCTGGTACTCTCCACAGTCAGTCAGTCTTTTTTGAAATGAAATAGTATTTTACAAATACTTTTAATTTTGCATACTTATTAATTAGATACATATTAAAAAGGTATGTACCACTAAACTTTACAAGGTCTAAGATCCTGTCTCATTGGTCTTTCTATATCTTGGAGTATCAAGTAATTCATTAATATATGTTTATTGAATAAATAAACTATGCAGCAAAACAATGTTACTTTTATGTATTCAAGGACTAATTTACCTAATTTGGTTCTTTAGAAGAAGAAACTATGTTTCACAAATATTCTTTGTAAAAAGATAAAGCTATAAAATGTTATAATATTAGTGATTATAAGTTAAGTTTCATATATCACAGCATATTTCCTAGCATGATAGTTGGGAGCTGAGAGGAGAAACAACCAAGGAAACCCTTGATCCCAAGGTAAAATTAAGATTTAGCATAAGCTGTTGGAGGGGCTAAGATTTAATATTGTAAGATACTGCTGAGACTTTTGTTTTTTTTTAAACTGGGGTTTATGTTTTAAAAACATAGCAACTTTGTTGTCTTTGGAGAAGTTTTAAAAAATAAAATATTAAAAAAGATGTGTTTTCAAAAAATATGTACTATATTTCATGACTTTAAATAAAGATCAGACTGGTAAAACTGAAGAAAAGTAAATTTCTCATGGATTTAGTAACTTTTGCAAACCATTGGTGATGGAGGACTTGAGCCTCCAATCCAGGAACAGAGAGAACAGGAACATCAATTATGAGTAGGCTCATGCAGATCATTCACCTAGCCCAGGACTCTACTTCTGAACAAATAAACAAAAAAAATCACAGAAGGACATGATTATTGGCATTAAGATCAGCCAACACCCAGAGACTTTATCCAGAGTACCTTAGATATTCTCTTTTTTGCTTGACTGTGTCACAGCAGTTTCCTATTTATTCATGGATTCATTCAAATCAATGTCACTTTCAAAAAGCTTTCCCAAGCCCAAAATTAATTGCTTTCCCCTTCAGGTTTTAAAAGCACTTGTGTCTGTATCTGTTAAAGAATTTACCACAATATTTATGTATCCTCATGATCTCTAACTGCCTGAGACTCAGAGACAATATCTGGTTTACTGTACAAGTCCAGCCCTAGCACAATTTGTGGCACTTAGAAATATCCTACATAAGGAATTCTCCCTTTAGTTATAAACACAGCACTTCACCCTATGGTATTGTTGTATCCTATCCTCTTTTAAGGTTGCTCTCCCTTTCATTTCTGTGGAAACTTCAAACAAGAGGCCCAAAAGATCACAAGGCCAATCAATGGCATGGGAAATAGAGCCAGCTTCCCATCCTCTATTCTCCCACCCCAAACTTGTTAGTAAAGTAACCTAAGAGAAGTTAGACATTTGCCGCCATCAGAGCAACCTCTATTCCCAACTGGAGATCTTTCATAGAATTAAGCAGTAGTATGGGTCACTGCCTTCAGGTACAATCTATCACTAGGCAATCCTGTGTCTGAATTCTATCCTTCCATAATCTATTTCTTATTTCATCTAGTTTACAGCAGGCCTTCCATCACCTACCACATTATTTAGACTCTAGCATACACTTCTCCATTGTCTAATTTGATGGTTCAGCTATTTCTTATTCCTCTACATTTTAAGCAAGCCACAGAATACCCTTCTAGTATTCCTGCAGTGCAATTCTTGTGCTTTACTGCACATGTCAGCTTTTCTCCAGAACGTTATTTAAGCTTCATTTGATTATGGTTTAAATATATATTGCTGAAACAGAATGCTCTGACTCTGATAGGTACACACACCCACCTCCAATACACTTGGCTCCAACAAATAAATACAAAGAAATAACTTCTTATAAAATTCATAACAAATATTCTGATAGGAGTAACCAACACAAAATAAAACTGACAATGACAGAACTCTAACCTGAGAGTATACAGAGAATCATGATATCTGTGTGAAAACAGATAACAGGGAGCCAGAGAAAACGAGATCTTAGTAAAAATAATAAACACAAAATGGAACCAACAGTGAGTAAAAGGTAGAATCTGTGGCAGAGTACAACTCACAGAAGAATCAAAGCTTGGTATTTAGATCATGAAAAATGGAATCTCCTAGAGTTTATAAACCAGATCACAAATTTATAATGGTGGAATAGTAGTTGATAAGTTCTTATCTATAAAACAATACGATCAAAAATTGTTCTGTAAATCAAATCTTTGCTTAATTTACACAGAAAAAGGATAGCAATGAAAGTAGACAAAAATGAAAATAGTTCAACTACATAGAATATAGAAATGATGTAATTATTAAATTAGTTAATGAAATTCACTATGGAATATACCTTTTCAGCAATTATTTATCAATGCCAATGTATTTATTATTGAAACACTTGTACATCATACACATGAGGTCAAAAAATTCCATGTCTAAATAGCTGGGTCAAAAATGTCGAATTGCATCCCTTTTGAGCCAGAAGTTTCCCACTTTTATCCCCTGAATCTTCCCTTTGAAGTAAACAATGCTTTAGGACTTCACTGGGTCATGCATTGCTATTAATAAAATGACAATGTGCTTATGGACTTACTTTTTTTTCTTTAGAAAAAGGAGAACTTGTTTTTAAAGGTGCTGGTATTTAGGGATTTTTTTGTTGTTATTCTACTGTCTCTATGAATCATTAACATGATTTAAAAGATGTGGGATGGGGAAAAAACAACTGGGAAACTACATTTTGCTGAACAGGTGTTATTCCTGAGAAATAGTTTCTCTTCATTCTGCAGTATCAACTCTTTTATCATGATGTATATATTTCTACTCCTGAGACTCCTACCATCTTGCTTTGGGACTTGAGAGTACATTGACATAAAGACAAAGAGGGGCTGCTTGGGACTGTGGACAGAAAAACAAACAGGTATAGAAGACCTGGGATCAATGTCAGAAATGCCAATGTTGATTAGAATTATGGTTTGGATTAGTTATTTTGTTTGTTTGTTTTTGGACTGAACCCAGAGCTTGTGCATGCTAGGCTCTACCTTTGACCCAGATCTCCAGTTCTGGTTTGGATGTTAAATGTCCCCCAAAGGCCCATATGCTAAAGGTTTGGTCAGTAGTCCATGGCACTAATGGAGGATCCTGGAACTTTTAATAGGAGGGGGTGAAGAGGCAAAAGGAAGTTAGTTAACTAGGATCATCCTCTTGGAGAAAATATTGGGACTCTGTCCCCTTTCTCTCTTTTTGCTTCCCAGTCACCATGAGGCAAGTAGTTGTGCAGCACATGCACTTTCTGCCATGGTGTTTCACCTCCCACAGGCCTAAAGCCAATGGGGCCAAGCAAGCACACACTGAAACCTCTGAAACTGTGAGCCAAAATAAATTATCCTCATTATAAGGATAATAATTATAAGAATTAATTATCTCAGGTATTTTATTGTAATGAAAAGCTAGCAAAAACAGGAAACCTAAAGGGGTAGCAATGGCAAATAAACCATTACCTAGCTCACTAGTTTCAATAACTTGGAAAGTTTCATAAGATGCTTAGCACTCTTACTAGAAAGACCATTTTTTGAAACTTGCCTTAAATATTTATGTCCTAGATATATGAAACAGTCCAGAGAAATAATACAGTATCAGAGGTAATGATTAATTAAACTTTTGATTTAATCCAATTTTGTTTCCATGGGGTTTCCTGTCTGCATAGGATGGCTATCTGTCTCTAGGCACTAAATAAATGAGGAACAATTAATGTCCTGGTTTGCTAATTATGTCAAAAGTCCCAGGATATAAATATGTAGGGAGAATTAAACAATAAATACACTAAATATAAAAAGTTGTCTATTCAGTGTCTTTACAGCCTCAGCATAATTTATAGAATTTACATTTAACTATATATTTACCCAAGAAAGATTTGTTAAATCA
Organism: Xerus rutilus; assembly: GCA_028644305.1. NCBI lineage: Eukaryota > Metazoa > Chordata > Mammalia > Rodentia > Sciuridae > Xerus > Xerus rutilus. The sequence goes on along the minus strand of CM053404.1, from coordinate 117,038,860 downwards.
CATTTCAGGAAGATTTGCTATATCTGTCTATATATCTATATAACTATATCTATTTCTATACCTAATTTATATATAAAATTCAGAGTAGACTTAATAAATAATGCTTTTGAGATTTATTATTGGACAAAATTACTCTAGTGATATATTGAGCTAGGAAATTCATTTTTCCCATAGATCTGCTATATAATGGCTTTTTAACCACTGCCCTTTTGAAAGAAATTGGCTTCACAAATATGACAGTATAGAAGACAAAATCAATACCTTTACTGTTGATATACTAACCATTGTGATCTGAATGCAAACAACACAATGCCAAAGTTTATTGAGCCTAGGTCTAGAAAATTTACATATTAAAGGTGGGGAGAATGTTAATTTACATATACTATTAAATGGCTAGTATAAATATATCAAATAATCTTGTATATGATATTGTAACCATGTTATTCTTTGTCAGCAAGTAAAAAGGACAATGTAAATTTCAGTGTTACTTCCCACTTATACCTTGCTCATAAAAGGGTAAGTTGATTAAATACTTTGAAGAGTATATTGACAACATTGAAAATGAGGTGTGAAAATATGTGTGCTGAGATTAAATATTCTGTAGCAAATTGTTTGCAATTAGAGGATGGTCTGTGCTCCATCATGGCACTTGTTTTAAAGAAATATTAGGGATTTAATAATCTTAAATAATAAATAGAGTTTGAAGTAAAAGGAAAAACATTGATTAAGGGGAAAATGAATGAAAAGAAAGCTTCCTCATTATAGAAGGACCAATAAAAAAAAAGAAGTTTTCAGAATAGACCTTCGGTTGGGAAGTAATGATTACACTAGCATTTTATTATGAATTTGAATTATAATTGATTTGCTGTTTTGATTTTGAACTATAATATATAGCATAGATTATACAGATTATTTTGGGGAGGAATTTATTTTATGATGACATGGCAATAGAGTGAATTATTAAGTAAACTTTCAGACAGAAACATGAATTTTCCCCTTTGATTAATAGTTTAAGATCTAGATAAAATAAAACGCATAAAGAAAATTATGTTTATTTCTATTAAAAATTTATCATCCAAAGAGAAAATCAGCATGTAACTATACTCTTAGCACAAGCTTAAATAATGAATACTGTGTCTCACTTGAATCATTTCAAGTTAAACCTTCCTTTGATTCTGTGTATCATGAAGATATCTATGAAAGAGAAGAAAGTTAGAACCCTAAAACCTAGCTACCCAAGCTCCAGGGCAAGTTGAATTATTTGGGAACTTAGTTTTCCTATCAATTGGTTGATAATATCCTTGATGCTTTAGGTCTGAATGATAAAACATATTGAGACACCTACAGATAATTTAAACTTTATCATTTATGTTGCCAATTTAACCCCCCATTCAAAGATATTTTCACCCTTCTTTTTTTCTTGGCAAGAACAATGTAATAAATACCCCGGAAATGTCTAGGAGCCACAATTTCAAACATGTAAGTCTAATGTGGTGTCCTAATTTCTGCTGCAATTAGGTAACAACTAAGCTCACCACCAGGTGGATTACCCTTTGTTCACTTTTGTGTTTTCCTAGTTTGTCTCCAAAATCTTTACCGAAACTCTTGATGATACAGAACTTTTTTTCTTTGTTAGTCCACGTATAGTTTGCACATATGTGGGGCAAACTCCCAGAGGAGGCTCCTATAAAAGTGCTTCCTGGAGGAGCAGCTGGCTGAAGCATTCCCATCCTCCTCTCCTCTCTTCTCACTCATCAGTTAAGGCACCTTACATATCATGCCTGTTGAGTTATCCTTAAACAGCAACAACTGTGCACTTGAGGTTGTGGGAAAAAATTGTTCTGTTTTTGTTTAGGACTTGTTTTGAATTTTTCTTTGAAGTGCTAATTTGAAAGATGTATAGAGGGACATGACTAGAAGAAGGAAATATAAATATTCTACTACTAGCAGTAAATGATATGTTTCCCATAAGTTGCCTTTTTTTAGCATTGCTCATGGGACATGTACTGACAGGTGTCCTGAGATGAAGGAATTACCTTGTGCCTTGCTCTGGGTATCCCTGAAGAGGAACCCTTCAGTACAGATTCCATGCCATAAATTTATGGCAATTCCCAAGTTGGTGTCTGATAGTTTTTTCTTTGCATGATTTGAAGGGAATGGGCACTTAGCAGACTCATAGGGGAAGATATTGCTTCTCTCTGGGGTTGAGAGTCCATTCTAATGAATTATATCCATTAAGAATCTTAGCTAGAATTACTTACATTGGAGAATGGTTTGGCATTCATAATTCACATCGCATCTTGTTGAAATTACCAAAGTGAGGAATTCTTCACAAAGTGAACCAAGGTCTTTCAATCCCTAAAATTAATATCCCAAATTCAACTTCTTTTAGTTTGCTTTTGAGAAGAAAAGAAATATCTAACGTGTACATAGTTAAAAATTAAATATAGCAGTCATTTATTGTGACAGGATTTTTTAATAATTTGTTTTATATTAGTTGTCTAACTCAAATGCCTAATTCTAAATGTTGGAAAGGTGAAAGACACTTGGGCAGCTTCCTTCTCTCCTGAGCCAGGAAGGCTGCACTTGAGTCCCATTCTTCTGAGTAGTTATGCTGTGCTCAAGTTTGCCAAAGATCTAACACAGATGGGCTTTAATGTAGGAGAGTGGGCTCCATACCCTTTCCCCTCCTTCTAAGAGGAGAGGATGCTATGGTGGGGTCCAGAAATGACATGGAGCCTACTCTGCAGCAGGTACTTTTCAGCCACATAAATAACTGCTCACTTTTCACAATGACTGGATTCTGTGAGTGGGAGAATTTCTCTCTCTCTTTTTTTTTTTTTTTTTTTTGGTAGGAGTGGGGATCAGCAATGCCTTTTATTAAGTAGTGGAGTCAAACATCCAAGCATTGGAGGGGCATATTTTTCAGGAGAGAAAATGTTAACTGGTTACAATAGCGGTCTGATTTTTATAGGGTTTAAGTGAGATTTTGTTGCCAAAAGCATGGTCCTTTTCCCTGATGCCAATCCAATAATGAGGAAACAGTTTTGAGAAAAAGAAAAAAGAAGGCTTATTGCTTTGCTATAAAGAAGAAACACAGGGGACTCCTGTCCCAAAGGCTGTGATTCTGCCCATCAGCAGGAATAGGGGGCTTTTAAAGAGGTGATTCAAAGGCTATATTTCATGTGTTCTGTGTTGGAGTTATAATTCACTTGTTATTTTGAGAGATATTTCTGAGATCTTCTGGTATCATCCCCAAAGTGTGGATTACTTCATTCCTATTGAGTGTGTACTCAAGGACAGATAAATCTGCCTAAAATGGGGAAGAAAGGTAATCCTGTTTCCCCTGAGATTAGGGTGGAGGATAGATGAGAGAGGAGCAGGAAGAGAGGAAGAAAAAGAAACATGTACATTTTAAAAATCAGTTACAGTGGCAGAGCAGCAAGGGCTACATTCTAAGCATAAAGTGGACCACTATTACAATTCTCCACTCTCAATTTTTACATTTCATTTCTATGGAGAAATGGGCAACAACATCTCCAAACTGCTTCCTGTTGAAAGGGGGCAAAGTAACCCAAAGTCCTTGTTCTCTATCAGGTGGTACATGGACAGTTAAGGGCATTCAGCATCAGAACAATACAGAGGTCCACAGTGGCAGATGGCAGGTGACTGGACAAGATATGTAGGATAGGGATCATGCTAAAGGCTCCTTTTGGGCCTTTTTCTTATATTACACATATTGATATGTAATGGAGGGGCTCCTTTCCATCCTTTTCTTCTGGCTTCCTTAAAGATCCCTTTGTAGAAGCTGCCAAAAGGCCAAAGTTGTCATGATTTTCCTGAGTTCTCATTCCTTTTTCTCAAAGTGGACCATGATGGAGCAACTTGTACCATCTCCTATCTCTGCTGTAGTTGGCTCTCAATAAGTTTGTCAGCACTATGAATCCTCAGCATGGAAGTGGGGTTCCTTCAAGAGCCAGGCCTCCCCAAGAAAACTGCTCTTGGGTCCCATCTAGGGTGCTAAATTTGTTGCCGAAATCTCTTTCCTTGGCTCCAATGCCAATCCAATAATGAGGGCAGGGTTTTGAGAAAAAGGAAAAAAAAGGGGGGGGGTACTGCTTTGCTAGCAAATGAGAAACACAAGGGACTTCTGTCCCAAGGGCATTCAGCATCAGAACAATCCAGAGGTCCACAGTGGCAAATGTGGATTCTGCTCATCAGCAGGAACAGAGGGCTTTTAAAGAGGCGATTCAAAGACTACATTCCATGTGTTCTCTGTCTGGAGTTCTAATTCCTCTCTCTCTCTCCCTCTCTCTTAATGCTCGAAATTTAACCTAAGGTCTCGAATGTTCTAAGCATATTCTCTACCACTGAGCTCCTCAGTGGGAGAATAGTTAAGGGGACCTGGAAACATGCCTCTTATGGGAGTTAAGAATGTGCAGGCTATTGAGAGCAGAGGAGGTGCTGAAAAAATTCAAGCACCAAGATTTCCTGCAAAATAAAATAATTCCCACTAGCCTGGGAATGCCAGTGTTTTGAGGACCTTACGTTAGCAGCTTGCTGGAACACAACAAAGCCTGGTAAATATTAATTAAAGTGAACAGCAGAAGCAGTGATAAAGAGTTGTATATTTACTTAAATAAACAAGAATATGCAAGGTTTCTTTTTTGTCTGCCTGCTGAATAATATACTAATCTCCAACTGTCAATTGTCCCTACATTTTCTTTCTAGGTACCATATTTTCTTACAAATAGTGCAACATACTGATGACTTTGGATTGCAAACCATTTTTCTCAATGTTTTATCTTTTACACTATTTTCTGAATGTTGTCTTTAGCATATTACGTTAGTATATTTACATTGGATATGCATTTCTATGTCATTATAGTAATGAAAAAATCCATGACTTTGGCCTCTGATCAAAAATGTGTTCCTAGGTCAAACTGGCCATCAACTTGATCATTGCTAATATTTATCAGATTATAAGTGCTTTTAAACTTTATTACAGACCAAAAATATAATAGTATTTCCATTATGCTTTGAAAAATAGAAGAATATTGAAGAGGAAGAAATATAATATAGTTGAAGCATATTTCTAAACTTGCTAGATTGTTTACTTATAATAGATGAGGACTTAAATAGCATAAGTTGTTATATTCTCAGCCTAAAATCACCATTTGCACAGTGAAGGTACACATATCTATATTTTATCTATATTGTGTATATATTCACATATACTTATATGACATAGAAATAACCACAAAGGTCTTAATGAAACTTGTCTAAAATATTACTTATTGGAGAAATTATTTTGCAATGTCAATCACTTCATTACTTTAGTTTTTCTTTCTGGATATATTTCTGTTAATTGTTTACATGCTTTCTTTCTAATGAGGTTATTGTATACTTTTTGTTTATTGTTACATATATTAGATATCAAACTGAAATTTTACATTATAGTTTATAAAATATTTGCTTCTAAAATAAATATCTTCTGTTTGTTAGTGCTAGTATAAACTGAAATTGAAGCTTGAGATAATAAATATTAAGAGGTATGAGAATGGGGTAATATTCGTGAGTTAACTTCCAACCACATCTCTCTGGCCTTTGCCCTTACCTTGAAGTCCAGACCATCATGACAGATTGCAGTTTGTATGTGTTTGGCTGAAAGTAGCTTTATGGATTATGTCATCTAGGTTTAGCTTACATAACTTTTACATAAAGAGAAGTATATTAAAAGGATCCTGCAAAGCAACTGTATGACAATATTTATAATACAAGTATAACTAAGCAAGAAAATTGCTGAACTATCCTTGTTCCTTATCCTGCAAACTCTATCTCAACTCCCTTAGGAAGTAAATAAAATTGAATTGGTTTTTAGGAACTAGTCCAACATTTTTAGTAGTCAAGAAAACAATTTAAAGATTGGATTTTTATCCATTATCATTAAAAATGAACTTCATTCCAAATATAAACTATGATTGAGATTTTAGCTCAATGACAGCAAAAAGTCACCAACATTAGCACAACATTCAAATTATTTTTATGTCCTCTCTACATTTCAAAATGCTCTGTTTTGCACGTTTTAATGTATACAATAGTAAGTAATAAATGAGTATATAATTTGTAAACAAATCTACATATATAGTGGAAGTAAATTTAAATGTTTTACTGAAAGAGGTAGGTTATGAAAAGTGCACATTGGATACTAGTAATGAGTTTGATGCTGTTCGTCTTGCTTTAGTTTCTAAATAACCTTATATTCATTTCATATAGATCATATCAGAGATTTAGTTGCTCTCATTTTTTGAAAGATATGACTAATGACATACATTTTACATATACCTTTCAAAAATCAACTGTCAAGCAGCATTTCAACGGATTGGCTATAATTGGGTTTAACTGTCAAACTTCCTGAGGCGGATCTGCATAGCCAGTGAATTCCCTCCAGGTAGATACCAAAGTTCTTGACATTAGTCCCATTATGATCAGCTTTTTGCTGTTTCTAATCAGAGGAAGCTGGGGTGTCTAAACCTCAGGAAAAACCTCAGCAATATATTTATGGTCATTTCTTTAAAATATAGCTCAAAACCAGAAAGCTCACTTGGTAGTCCATAGATCTGTATGTCTGAAACATTTAGAAAAAATGAGTTAGGTTTAAAATGAATAAATAACTACATTTGTCATGAGTCAAAAAGCAACATCCGTTATTTTAATGAATTTCACAGTTCATGCATTACAGAGCACTTTTAAATTTATGGAATCTACTCTCACTTGGCTTCTCTTTTTTGGAAAAATAAAATGTGTCGATGGGTTAAGAGAAATTTGGGAATGTTACATTTGATGACTTCCCATAAAGCTATGTTTATTTGCTGAATAATAATATCTTATTAGCAATAGATTTCTACATTTGTTATTCATTTCTTTCCTGTGACTGAGCAAATAGCTGGCCAAACTAGTGAGCTCTGGAGCAATAGAATTTTTACCCATATTCCTTTGTCACTAGGTCAGTTGTGACCTCAAAAGAGCAGAGATAACCAGATGTCCAGCACACATTGTTCAAATTCTACATTTTGTGGGGATTCGGAAAAGAAGAAATGAACAAAGAGATGGCCAAAAGTCCCTGCACTGCTTTTCTTTTTCACATTCCATTCCCTCTGCTTGCTCTCCCTTCTTGCCAATCATGTTGCCTAAGGCTCAGGAAGAATATTTGTAGGAACAACTCATAGTGCCACAAAGTCAGTATGAGACTGATCTCTTCAACTGTAAAGTTCTTGAGATAAAGAATCTGTTTTCAAGGTATTTTTAATTTTACCACAGTACTATCCCAGTGGGAGTTTTATGGGGAACAGGAACTCATTAAATCTTTGTTAAATGTATTAATAAGCAAGTGGATTGATGAAATTAGAACAATTAAGTAAACTCTTTTGGCCAATGGCTTGTGTGTCCCTCCTTAATTCAAGTGTTGTCAAGGCCATAATATAAAGAGGTTGGGCCTTTAAGAGGTGATTTCACCCTGTGAGTTCTTCTGTCATGGATAGGATTAAAGCCTTTATTAAAGAGGCTTTATGCAGAGGCTACATTGCCCTTGACCTTCTCCCAGATTAAGATGCAGCAAGAAGGACCTCACCAAACCAAACACTACCACCTTGATTTTAGACTTCCTGCCTCCAAAACTTCAAGAAAACAAAATTCTGTTCTTCATAAAATCAAAGTCAGGTATTTTGCTGTATCACTGCAAATAGAAACATCTTGTTTCTATTATCTATTAAGAATTTTTAGTTCAAATATTTAAAATTATTGTTGGTGCTGCTCCTTGATGGTTGATAGCTACAATTAATCTTCAGTTGACTGATTCTCTAAAAAAAATGAAAACAACATAGTATTCCACACACCCATATCAGTCATTTATTCCCCAAATGTTCCTTTTCACAGTAACAAAATTTAGAGAAATCTTAAAGTTTTTCCACCAAAGATAGAATAAAAAATAATATGGATTAGAGATTAAATTACACATAATGTAATATGGCTTAGAGTAACAAACCTTAAAATAGTTTGATGGAATATTTTGGAATCATCTGTGGAAGACACTCCTAAAAGCATTCTTAGTGATTTTAATATCTTAATGCTTTAATTGCTGGTTTAAAGACACCATCTTTATAATAGCAGCTGGGCATACTGATCTTTAAATCACTCTCTTCAAGTTTTCTTATTCAATGACTAAGATTTCTTTAGGATTTCACATTTTACAAAAGTCCTTTCAAATACATTTTATCATTTAAACTTTACCACAATCCTGATTGGTATGCATGATTATTTCCAATTCTTTATGGCAGAAACTGGTTCTTGATTAAGTGATTTACGTAAGGTACTACACAATTTTGCAGCACAAACCTTGGATTCAAACTGATCCAAATCCAAATATATTACATTTAATCATGGTGCTCATAATCACAAAGGTGACAACTTCTACTCTACAGAAAAACTAACTCAGTGCAAGACATGCTTTCATTTTTTAAGGATTTTTCCTTAATTTTAAATATTACAGTATAAAGTCTCAACTATTTCACACTGTTGTACTTTAAAAAATTGAGTAGCCTATCCAGTATTTAAATGGAAATGTACCTGCATCTTCTTGTATGTAAATTTTACCAAAATAAGAAAATGAATATACTTAATAATAACCAATAGTGTTATGAAGCAAAATCTAGTAAACAATCAGTTAATATCAAATAAAATGAGTTCCAGAAATAAACACACACAAATATAGTAAACTGACCTTTGATAAAAGAGTGAAGATAATTCAATGGAGAAAGAATAGTCTTCTCAACAACAAATGGCTTTGGAACAACTGAACATCCACATGGAAGAAGAAGAAGGAGAAGGAGGAAGAGGAAGAGGAGAGGAGGAGGAGGACGAGGACGAGGAAGGAGGAGGAGGAGGAGAAAAGGAAAGAAAAAAGGAAGGAAGGAAGAAAAAGGAGGAGAGAAAAGAAAATGATTTTAGACATAGACTGTGTACCTTCCACAAGAATTAACTAGTAAAAAATTGTTGGCTTAAATTTAAAACTATACAACTCCTAGAAGATAACATAGGAAGAAATCTAGGCAACTTTTGCTTTGACAATGGTTTTCTAGATACCAAGCCCAAAGCACAACCATGAAAGACTAAATGAAATTCATTTTTCTATAAATCAAAATTGCTTTAAAAAATTTATTAATGAAATTGTACTGTTAAAACCACATATCTCATATTAAACAAAAAAATTTAAAGAAAGGACTCCACATACAAATAATTTGAGGAAAGTATATACATTGTAAAAAATAAAGAAAGGAAATCAATTTGATAGGAGGTCTGCTGGGTCCATTTTTCCTCACTTTTTATAAGAAAGATAGTCTTATATTATGTTTATTCGAGATTAGAAAACACACATACAAATACATGCCTTGATCTCTCCCAGGGGAATACAAGAAAGATATCAGAACTGTAAGATTTTCAATGAATACTTCTTTAAAAAGTCAACTCATAGCTCAATTCTAAAATAAATTTAGAATATTCTTATAAAATTGCAGTTTCAATGGCCTTAAAGACATTATACTCAGGTTCTGTAGTTTAGTACTTTCTAACTCAGTTTTAATAAGTAGATTTTGATTTATTAACTATATAATAAACATGAGAAAATTTTCTGCACAATAATTTTTAAATCATCCTTTTCCTCATGCCCACTTTCCCCATAATTTAGCTTTTGAGATTAGAAGGATGTTTTAGTGTGCAGTGTTTATCAATCCTTTCTTAAAACTCTGGTCCTGAAATATAATAATTATAGAGGAAAATCAGTTTAGGTAATCATCCAAGGCTTTTCCCATCATAATACTGTAGGAGATCTGTAAAACTCTAAATAAAAACATTTCAGGAATTTCAAGTTAATGTATTTATTAGAGTGCCATGAACTCCTAATAGGCCCAAGATCAATTCCATAACCTGTATTGCTTGTTTAAATTATAATAGAGTAACTGTATTATACCCCATGTAAAAATGAAGATCAACCTCTAATATCCATTTGAATGTGTTAGTCCTCTGTGGGACTTCAGCCCCTGAGTGCTTCAGCATCTCTCCACATCTCTTTGCATGGCTCCATCTTAGATCTTTCTTTGGGTAGTTCCAATTTTTGGTTTATACTTTCGCTGAAATTTTGATTACCTGGCTTTTCTCTGTCCTTATATCCTCAGGCACCCTCTGGAATTTCTATATCATTTCCTTGGCTGGCTTCCTTATTTCCCTTCTTGATGCTTGGGTGAAGGCACCATTAACTCCAGAAACCACAGGCAATGTAGGAACGCATCTATTCTCCAGTTCAGGCACGACTGTAAGTAAACTTTAGCAATTCTAATTTCTAAGCTATGTACCAATGCACTCAGACTGAAAGTCTGTTCACAGTCCTTGAACTATGCCAAGACAAGTACAGATTATCACAAGGAATATTAATAATTGGAGTTTTTACCACAGTATTGAGGAAGACACCTAGGGACATGAGGAGTAGGGATCTTCTTTGGAGTTATGTAGACATGACCCAGTTTGATAATTTGGTCAAATTCCTATTGCTTAAAGACAACATTTAAAATCATATAAAGATGAAACATGCCCAATGTTAGTTATCATCAGGAATATGTAAATGAAAACCACAGTGAGATCTTACTTCATATCCATTAGGATGGCTATTATAAATAATACAAAATAACAGCTATGGAGAAATTGAAACCCTTGTGCACTCACTGCTTGTAGAAGTCTAAAATGAGGTAATATCTATGGAAAACAGAACTGTGGTTCCACAGAAAATTAAAGATGGAACTATAGCAATTCCACTTCTGGGTATGTATGCCAAGGAACCAAAAGCAGGGACATAAACAGGTGTCTGTGCTGTTCATCATCTCCATAGTAACATTATTCACAATAGCTGAAAGACGAAATACTCAAATTTCTATTGACAGATGAATGGATAAAATAATGTAGTACATACATACCATGATATACTATATATGTATGTATGTGTAATATATATACATAATCTTAAAAAGGAAAGATATTTTGAAACATGCTACAACATGGATGTATCTTGTATTCTACTAAGTGAAATAAGCCAGACACAAAAGAAAAATATTGTAAGATATGATTTAACTTATATGAAGTACCAAGAGTAGTCTGACTCACACAGAGTAGAGTGGTGGTTGTCAGGGTCTGAAGGAAGGACAATTGGGGAGTTATTATTTGATAGTTATAGAGTTTCCACTTGGGCAGATAAAAATTTCTGGAGATGGATGGTGGTGATGGTTACATAACATTGAAAAATATGTAATTCCATTGAATGGAGCATATAAAAATGATTAGGATTATAAATTTGTTTTACTGAAAAAAATTAAATAAAAATTTTAAAATCAATAAAAATACAACTAACATTCAATGAGATTTACATACCACAGCTTCTGTTTTATCAGTGCAGAAACTGAAGCTATGGCAGATTAAACTTCTGAGTTAAGAAAACTCTATTAGTTTACATGACAGAGCTATAACTAGAATCCCATGTTCCTGGAGACTCCCAAACCAGGATCTTTCCATCATCCCAGAATTCTTTCCTTTTCCTATTTAGCAGCTAGTTTCACTCAGCCACTTTGATTCTTAATTTTCTTGAAAAGCTCCAGGATGCCCCTAAATCCAAGAGTCTGAACAACTGTAGTCCCCTCTGGTGATAGCTGATGTTTTGGAGTTGAGGGGGATGGTGAATAGTGTTCCCAGAACACTGATACAGCTTGACAGCTGGAATAAGGTGTCTTGCCCTAACATGCCAACTTAATGAAAGGACCAGATGTTCAGTGAGCACCAGGACCAGTGATCTGATACCTTCCCATCCTGTTAATTCCCTGTTGAATCAGATGTCCAAAGTTGTGCAAGACTTTTTGATGAGGGGTCTCCACAGTAGGCTTAAGACTCTGATATGTGAATCCCAGCACCTGCAATCACCCCCACAGTGCTATCCTTTCCCATCCTACCTTGGGTGAAACTGCTTTGACAGGAGTTTTTTTTTGAAACTCCAGCCAAACATACAGAACTGGTATGTGACAACAGCGACCGTCTGCAAGCGTCTCTCTTTGGTCAATTTTCTTGTAGTTTCAGGCATTTTCCTCATAGTTAAAAGTTTTCAGCATAGAGTCTTTACCTGATTGTTACTCATCAGTAGTAGCATTTGGTAAAAACTTCCTTATCTAAGAACCAGGCATCATATAAATTTATTTACTCATACTTTCTCCAATTCTAACATTTCTCCTGCATGAGGACAAGATTAGTTTCCTTTTGAAGACTGAGAAACAGACACTCAGATTAAAATGGGTTTATCTAAGTCCTTATAGACAACCACTCTTATGTCCTCAGGTTCTAATCTCTCACATGCCCTATTTATGGTTGGCTTTTAAACAATCCTTCAGAATTTCATCTTTAGATCATCATTCAAAACTTCCCCGTGTCTCAACAAGTGCTTCTTAAACTTTAATGTGCATGAGAATCATCTATCTTTTTAAAATGCAGATTTAGATGTACTAAGGTCTGAAGTGGAGCCTGAGCCTCTGCATATCTACATCTGCATTTCCCAGATGTTGCCAATGCTGCTGATCCCCAGACCATAATGTAGAAGTTCAGACCATAATGTAAAGTTCAAGATCTGTGCTTCCCAATATGATCTAGCTGTGTGTGGCTATGAAGCACTTGAACTGAGTCTGAACTGAGATGAAAATTTAAATTTGCGCGTGTGGTTCATATTAACTTTCTATTGGACAGTGCTGCTCTATAGAATTCTCCTGGATCTTCTCTATCCATTTACATTCATCACACATTGGGAGAACTTGCTATTTAATGCAGGAAGCTCCTAAAATTCCAAGCTTATATTTCATTATGCATTGTAAAAGATTATGTCTTTTCTCTCAGTATCGGCACCTATAGGAAAGTACCTACCTTCTAATAGATTCTCAGTGATGATCACTGAATATAATTTGAACCCTAACTATCTACTATGGCCTTCTATATTTCAAAGTATTTAATGCAATGCATTTTATTTATTTTCATTTTTGCAGTGCTGAGGATTAACTCAGGGATGCTTTACAACTGAGCTATATCCCCAGTCCTTATTTTTTATTTTAAGACAGGGTCTTGCTAAGTTGCTGAGAGTCTCACTAAATTGCTGAGACTAGCCTTGAACTTGGAATCTTCCTGCCTTAATCATTCAAGTAGCTGGGGATCATAGGCATGTGCCATAGCACCCAGCAGCACAATGCATTTTAAAAAGGAGGTCCTAGATAAAGGTCTAGGTTAGGCCAACCAACCTCAGTGCATTGTTCACAGTGTTTATGGATGACCTGGCCTGCTGTCCTCTCTGCTGAGGGAATTCTCATAACTGTAATATAAACCTACTCAAAACATAATTAGGAAGGCAAACTACTGTAAAAAAAAAAAAAAGCCATGATCTAATGCATTCTAAAAAGAGATTTGGGGATTATCTGCACCTCTGGTTTCCTCCTTTAGGATAATTAAAAGTTGATTGAAAGAGAATTGCTTAAAAATAAAGGAGGTGACTGCCTCCCTATCAGTACCATTGTTACGAATGAAATGAAGAACTTGAGAAAGTCCTTGGCTGGCAAGTAAGGGGCACACACAAAAGTATGTCAAACAGGATTTAAGAAGCATTTATTCATCTTTGGTTTGAGGTTCTAGGATCAGCCTGTCCTAATGTTCACTGCAGTTCCTGGTACAACTCCTTTCTTTCATTGAATTCACTCATTCATTCACATACACACTAACTGACTCACTTATTCACAGCTTCTCCCCCACTTAACTCACAGGTTCATATTTCCAATAAGCAATTTTCTGGGCATCTACAATAAGCTGGATGCTGGTGACTTCAGTTCTCATAAGGCTGCCCAAGGCAAAGGTGGACATATTTAACTTCTTAAATAAATAGGAGTTTCTAGACCATCCATTTTCCTTGATAACCTCAAAGCCAAATCTGGAGGTTTATTTTACTTTTCTGACAAATCATTAATTCATCAGTATCATTATATACAGAATTTAATGAAACTTTAAACACATTTATTCTTGAAGTTGTTCGAAGGGCTTAAAATCATTTTTTTCCAATCTGTGATTTAAAAAAAAAATGATTCCTGTTGCTTGTCTCACAAAGCAACATTATAGAATACTGCCTTAGAATTTATAACGTGGACTGGGTGTGCAGCTCAATTGAAGAGCACTTGCTTAGCAAATGCACAGGGCCTTGAGTTTGATCCCAGCAACACACACACACACACAAATTAACATATGCAAGTTTTTATTCCAGTAAAGTTTGAAATTTCATGTTCATTTTATTTTGAGGATGAGCCTGGTTCCTGTCAGTAGAATCCTCCTTGAACTGCTTCCCTACATTACTCTGCAAGAGCTGCCTCCAAGAACTGAAGAGTTTTGCTGCAAGGCAAAGGCAGATGAATAGTCAAAATCCATCTCCAAGGACTTAGGCCTGTCATTCACATGCATCTATCTATCTTGTCTTGCAGATGGAAAAGTTTAGCTAACCATGATTATCTGAAAGCACATTTTAACTTTTTTTTTAACTAAAGAAAACTCTCCATTGGAACTTTATCATGTTAAAGAAGATGAAAAGGTAATTTATAAACCCATTTTCAATTTTAAAACATGTTTATTTGCATGTGCTATATGTATGGATCAATGAATCTTGATGGAATCATTTATCCCCAACTAGAAAAAAGTTCCTAGAGAGACTTGTCTTTTTCAGCTTTATATTTGCCAAAGTGTGCTCAATAAAGTTTTCTAAGTTGAAATGGTATCTGTACTGCATAAGTTAGGCCTGACAGAAGGAAAAAAGAGGCATTCTCAGTTCTAAGTCTCATTTCATCATTTCATCACTGTCGTCAGAACGAATTTAACATTCCTTATTTTCTGAGAAAGAAATAATCTATTTGATATCCCAATGTAATCATATCCTCTGAGAAAAATGATTCTGTTCATTTTTCAGGAGCCACATAGGGCTGTGCATTTAAGGAGCTTCCTGTAGCTGAGCTCCACACGAGACAGTCATTAATCTAGTAATGACACTGGAACAGGACAAAATTAATTTCTTGCCCAGAGATATATGAAGATTTAAAAAAACATAAAAATCTATTATTTGGACAGAGTTGAGCTCTGACCTACTTAAGAAACTAATGCAACTGTGATGTTCATTCATTAATTAAAATTCCTTTAGCTTGCATTTTATATTAGTTATGTGTTTTATGTTCATTTTATGCATTCCCTATTATAGGCTGTATGCCCATAGCACTAATATTGGTAATTAAAGATCTGTCAGCAGCCTGCTTTTTAGCAACATGGTTTTGAATCCTAGGAAGCTGGTACCTGCCACCTAATTTGTCATCGATGTTTGAGTTTTATTCCCCCCCCCAATTTAATCAGAATTAGTTCAATTTGGCTAAAAAACAACAAAGCAAATATTTTAGGGCTTTTCATCAATTGTTTATAAGAGAATGGGAGACTCCAGAGATCAGACTTGAGACTAGTGGATAGATTTTAGAATTCTGCCTTAAAAAATGAATATTTATTTGTTTATGCATATGAATCAAATTCCCTTTCGTATTCAACAAATAAAAATTATTTTTTAGTTTGCATCCATTTTTAAGCCTTATTTTCTACTATATAAGTGTTCTTATTTTCCTTTTCTTTCTTTTTTTCCATTTCCTTCTCCTCCCCTTCCTCCCCCCACCTCTTCCTTCTTGCCTTAATTCACCAGAAAACTACAAAGGTTATTTCAGAGTTGAAGTCTAGAGGAAAAATGAAGTCATAATGTGATCAGAAGGAGACACAGTATTGCTTAGGAGACTAGCAATGGGTTAGAATCTTAGAGCATCATGTTCTTGCCAGGAATCAATTGTTTACAAGAAAATGGGAGACTCCAGAGATCAGACTTGCAGTTGAGAGCTCAAAGAATCTAGCATTTTGACATTGCAATGTTTTTTGAAGACTTTTAAACAAAATCATTTTATTTTAAAAGAATAGCAACAAAGAGATTTAAATATTTGCTTAAAATAGGGTTTAATAAGTAGTTCTTGATTTCTTCCCAAGTCAATTTTCTTTCTTTCTTTCTTTTTTAAAATATTTTTTAGTTATACCTGGACACAGTGTCTTTATTTGGTTTACTTATTTTTATGTGGTGCTGAGGATCGAATCCAGTGCCTCACATGTGTGAGGCAAGCGCTCTACCACTGAGCCACAACCTCAGTCCCCCCAGGTCAATTTTCTGACACCAGCATGGGGAGAAATTGAAGAACTTTATGGGTTGTAATAATTTTATTATTTGGAAGCTTTTTATGTAATTCAACTAATGTTTAATGAATACTTTCTGCAGAGTAGGGCTGATACAGCCCTAAACTCCAAGCCTTCTCATAGAGTTCTGCCATATGCAGGCAGGCTAGACTGGGTGTTTTGGAGCCCAACACATCACCAAGAGAGGTTGCAAGGCCACTGGGTGCATCCATGGTGATAGGCAGTCTGACAGAGAGGTGGGAAGAATTCCAGAGATGCTCAACAGCTATAAGAGGTCAATATGAAAGCCTGAGGATCCCATCTCTCTATATAGATCAAGGTTGATAATGCTCAGCCAAAATATGGAGTGAAAGATCTTCATCTTTTTTTTTTTTTTTTTTTTTTTGGTACTGGGGATTGAACTGAGGGGCACTCGACTACTGAGCCACAACCTCAGCCTTGTTTTTTGTATTTTATTTAGAGATAGGGTCTGAGTTGCTTAGCGCCTCACTTTTGTTGAGGCTGGCTTTGAACTTGCAGTCCTCTTGCCTCAGCTTCCTGAGCTGCTGGGATTACAGGCATGCACTACTGTGCCTGGCATATCTTAATTAAATTCTTAGGATCTAACTTTAGCTTTTTACCCACAGCATTCCAACTGTCTTGTGAAATTATTATACTTCCATGACATCATGTGCAGTTTCATGCTAGTCTTACCTAAGTTAGAAGGATTTAAGAGGTCATGTTCATATCTAAGGGGTCAGTCTCTGACCTTGAGTCTCAAATACCACTTTCTCCTTGTTCCTGTCACAACATCCCCAAACTCCATCATCTCCACATGTGTCCCCTTATGTGGACTGGATATCTATGTCAGGATTTATCTGCCAGAATATCTCATCCCTCTAGAGGTGAGATTAGTTTCTATCTCATTTACTCAGGGCTGGCAAAATTCCCTGGTGGCAGTTGTCTGAGTTTCTCAAATAGCAACTTCTTTTTACTTCCTTGTCATGTCATTTTATCCAGCCATAAAAACCCAATACATTCTGATCCTTGCAGAAAGATCATGGGCTTTGGATTAATTCAGATACAACCACCAAATACCCCTAGAGGTCTGTTTAAACTACAAGCTTTGCCAAGGCCCCTTCTACCATAATTAATCATTGTATTTCTGGTTTTATCATAAGATCCCATAAAAGCTCTAGGAGGATGATTTTCTAAAACCATAAACTTTGGAGTTTATTTTATTTTTTGGTACCGGGGATTAAACTCAGAGGCATTGAACAACTGAGCCATATTCCAGCCCTATTTTTTGTATTTTATTTAGAGACAAGGGTCTCACTGAGTTGCTTAATGCCTCACTGTTGCTGAGGCTGGCTTTGAACTCATGATCCTCCTGCCTCAGCGTCCCAAGCTGCTGGGATTATAGGTGTGTGCCACCGTACTTAGCTGGAATTTATTTATTTTTAACTAGAACTTACTAAAACATTTGGATTATTTCTAAAAATTGTTTTCTAAAAATTACAATAAAATATATGAACCTAAAATTTACTATTTTAAGTGTACAGTTCAGTGGTATTAAATACATTCTTATTATTGTTCTATCATCACTACTACCCTCTTCCAGAAATGTTTTATTTTTACAAACTGAAACCCTACCCACTAAATGCTACTCATTAAACTCTCTACTCCCCAATCCTTCCAGTCTCTGGCAACCACCACTCTACTTTATGTTTCTATGAATTTTACTACTCTAGGTACATAATGTGAGTAGAATCATATAATATTTGTTCTTTATGACTTGCTTATTATACTTAGCATAAAGTCTTGGAGGTTCACCCACATTGGAGCATGTGTCAGCATTGCTTTCCTTTTGGTGGCTGAATAATATTCCATTGTCTATAAGTACTTTGTTTTGTTTATCCATTCATCTGTGGATGGATGCTTGGGTTGCTTCTACCTTTTGGCTATTGTGCATTATCCTGCTACAAACATAGTGGATATCAGTTCACGTCCCTTCTTTCAGTTCTCTGATATATGTACTCACAGGTGGAATTTCTGTATCATATGGTAATTTTATTTTTAATTTTCTGAGAATTTTCTATACTCTTCTAAACCTAACATTGACTAATAGCATCTTGTTATATGTACTTCAGAGATAAGAGTATAATGAACTTGAGTGCATTATAATAAATGGGATTGTGAAGGGATGTTATTTCATCATCTTTGAAATAGAGTTTAAGTGTGTTGATGTTGGGGCAAAGTACATTAGATCCAATTATGAAGTTAAAGAAAACATCCAATAAGATCTGAATATGTGGATTACACAAAAAATATTTCAACTGAGGCTATTCGCTAAATGACTTTCACATTGTCTCTTTGGCATAACATAGCATTCTAGATAAGAGTTATAAGTTAAAAATAAAGTGGATCACTAGGTTTAAATGAAGCAATTTAAATTATAATGAAGGCAGAGTTTGAAATACTAAGGTTATCAAGGAAATTGTTGATATATAAAAAGCTATCCTTATTTTAGTTATACCTAAGTCATTCTAAAAACATACTGAAAATCTTCAATATAAGATAAATGAGATGTGAATATCTAGGTGAAATCCACTTTAAACAAATGACTTATTGTGTACTCTAAAGAACAGAACTCGGGGAACTCCATATGAAGTTATAGTTTATTGCAGAATAATAGATCAGCTATTTGGAAAACTCATGTTGTGATAGCATGGCATGACTTTTTAGCAATTATAAAATGGTCAGATTTTAAATTCCACTGATTTAATCATACCCTGAAATATTCTTTTACAAATTGTTACAAGATTGCTTTGGTAAAACAAATACAGTTTCTACTAAGCTTCTACAAATTGTGCTGAAACTTGCCATTAGGGAAAGAGTCAATACTCCATTCAAGGGCTATTCACTATTAGATGGTATTTATCTCTGAGACTGTAACTGAGTTTGAAATTAGATGCTCTTCCAGATATTAACTGACTAAAGTCCAAAGACTATCAGTGAATCATTACACAATGTGTGAATTGATACTTTATTCTAAGCTATGATTTATTAAGCTGATGACTATTGTTGTTAAGATTGCTTTTAAATGGAAACTGCATGCATTTAACACAGAAAACTAAAAAGTTTATTTGCTTTAATTGTTTTGTTTTAAAGCCCAATTGTTGGTGTTTTCATCATCCTTGTGATGCACAAAAAGCCCCAAGTGAAAGGGCTAAATTATCAAATTATATCAATTTAAAAATGTTTTACTAGAGTCCATGGTTTAGGTCATGAACCCACAATATATAACGTATACTAACTAGGAATCTCTATAACACACATATTGTTGCTCACTAGTACTCTAATGTGTTCCTATCATTTTAGTTAAGAGAATTATCACGTCTCTCCTCATTTAGTTATATAACCTTTATTGTACAGTGGGCATAGCAGTAGGCATTGGTGAAATACAGATAAATAAGCTTCTATCTTTGCCCTTAAGAATCTCAAAATGTAGTTAGGCAGAATCTTGTAGTTGGATGAATCTTGATGGCTATTAGTTGATGAATTTGAACTATGACATATCTTGTTGACAGAAAAACAAGTGAGTGTCTAAGTAATGCAATTTGTTCTCAAATTTTCTTCAAGAAACTGACTATTAATCATTTTGTCTTTGCCAACTGACTCTAGTCTCTAGGGCATCCTAGTATGTATATCAAGAAGTTTATGATCTTTTTTCTTCCCTGACTGACATCAGTGTCTTTTCTTACTAAGCCAGTGGTCTCAACACTTTTTCTTTACTTCTACTCCCAGAGATTTGAACATCATACCCTATTTATAAGGCCCCATTGGAACTTAGTCCTTCCTGGGACTATTGCACCATAAGAGGACAGCCTGGTTTGATGGTTGTGAATGTTCCCTAGGGACATCCATTAGTAGATAGAGACAGGACAAAATTGAGAAAAGACTGTTCTTAAATGTCTGTGACGAAAGATCTCATGATTGCACTCTTAGATTCCATCTCAAATGATTTTAGCCCCATCTTGCTATCTTCATGTTTCTTTATTTATCTTCCCAATAGCACACTGTTTAGACCAAAATCCTCAAGTGTAAAAACAGTTGTGATATCATCTGATATGGAAGTAGTTTCGACTTTGTCATAATTTCCATTAGTAACTTCCCCTCTCTGATATAAACACAACTGGTGTCTTCTTAGTCTTATCAAAGGAGCAGTACAGACATCTATGGGACACTTTGCTGATTTTAAAAACTGATTTGTAACCTAAAATCTAAAAAGGGACACACACACACAAAACAACCAAAAAAACCCTTCCCTTGAAGAGCTTCGTGACCAACACCTTTGCTTCTAAAATATGCTGTTAGAGTCTAGGTACGTGGTATTTCTCAAAAGCTGATGTATGAGACAATGCAAGAACATTTTGAGGCAAAATGATTAGATCATGAGTTGTGATCTAATCAGTGGATTAATCCAAGGATAAGGATTAAAAGGATGGTAATTACAGACAGGTAAGGTATGGCTGGAGGATGTGGGTAACTGGGGGCTATGCCTTTGGGGTATATATTTTGTCCTTGGTGAGTGAGAGATGTCCTCCTCTGCTTTCTGATCACAACAATGAAAGAGAGAATAAAACATACACCATACCTAAACTTCTGGACAGAAATTCTGGAGGTTTGGCTAAGGAGCTGGATGTTTTTCTTTCCTTGATACAATACTAAGGAATATTCCTGGTTTGCCATGACGTAAGAATTTTTCTGGATGTGAAATCTACAAGGGGGCACTTTCAATGGTATGAATTTCAATTTTAAAAAGGCATTCATCTTTTCCAATTTCCTTTAAGAAACAGCCCCATCTTGGCCCTGTTGGACCTGGTTTTGTTTCTAGTGTCCTGACAAACAGAGGCTATATCTGCCCTCATTATTTGAAAAGCAGTGATTAAGGAAACATTGCATCCCAGCCTTAAAATCTTCCCGTGTTCCATGAACTCCCTCTGCACTATTTATACTTTTGGCATTAGCACTAGGTCCTTTTCTTTATGGAGCTCAGAGAGTTCTTAAGAACATCTCCAATTCTTTTCTTAGCTTAAAATCAAATGAGCAGTTTGAGGATCTCAGCAACAACCTTAAAAGACACACACAAAAAGATGACTACCCTTTTTTCCCCTTTTATTGACACCTCTATTTTATTAGTTACTTAATAACAGTGTTTACTGATTTCTTTAATAATCAATAAATAATACTTCAATACTTTTTTTTAAAATTTTTAAGTTGTCGATGGATCTTTATTTTATTCATTTATTATTTATATGTGGTGCTGAGGATCGAACCCAGTGCCTCATGCATGCTAGGCAAGTGCTCTACCACTGAGCTACAGCCCCAGCCCCAATACTTTTAATAAATAAAAACTTCATCCTCAGGAGCTTAGGTGAGGTGATTGGCTTTACTCTCCTCATTCAGTTCTTGGAAGGCACTGTGGACAGTTAAGCATAAATTCCTGAGCCTTTCAACAACAACCATTTTCCACAAGAAGGCCATTTGAAGGAGGAATTTAGGTCAAGAGTAACAAAGTTAAAAGAAGCAGTACACAGTGACTAGCAAAAGTACCATACGTCACTTAATACCTGAATAAAAATTAATATCATTTTTTAAAAAAATGTCTGATTTCTCCTGGCTATGCTATTGAATAGGCATGTGACCTTTGATGAGCCACTTAAGCTCTTATGCAATTTTCTAGTGTATAAAATGGGGAGATAATGTTCATTTTGTAAAAAAGGATAAATAGACCCAGAGTATTTCCAAGCTTGTGTCTGCATATTTTCCTTCAAGCCCCATAGAACAGAAGGGGAAAGTGCTCTTGTTGTTATCATTCTCCCTTATACCTTTTCTGTTTCAGGCAAAACTTGGATTGAAGAAAGAAAAATGTTGCTAGCACCTTTCATTTTCAATACAATGGGAATTCTACTATGCTTGTCATGGTGAGTGAGTGACATGTACAGCTCAGATGATGGAAAATCTAAGGTGGAGAGACTGAGAATAATTGTTGTCCCCCAATGATTATTTCTATTGTTGCATCACAAAAGAGTATAAGGGTTAAACTAAATTAGCCACTTGCCCCCTATGCTTCAAAAAGCAATTTTTTTCCCCTGATACAGTCAGCAGACCTTGATTTCTGTTGCTAGGAAACCTGAAAGGCACATTTGGTCCTCATGGAAACCATGTTTAATGCAATCACTTTGACCTATTCATTATTGGCTGTTTGGCTTGATGCCAACTCAGCAAAGGCTCACTTCAAACCCTTAGCAGGTAAATCTAGTAGTGGCAAATGGTGGTAGCCCTAGGTGCTTTGTGGAAAGACCTCAGGGGCCTCCTGTGGGTGGGAGAAGGTGGGAGAATTTGGGAGGCAGAGGGCAATAATCCCTCTGGCTCTTCAAGCAAAGTAACTCCTCTTTGATCTGCTTGAATGTTAGGCTCCCTTTGAAGAAAATATTTGATGGGGGCAGAAAGGAGGTAGGTGGGTTAAGAAAAAAAAAGAGTTTGAAAAGCCTTGACCTAATCAAACACAAAAGAAAATTGAATCTCTGAGTAACACTTGCCAAGAGTTGGGCAGCTTATAAATACCAAGCCTGGGGATTACACAGGGTCTTCGGACTATAAACCTCTTTCCATTACCCCATGCTTCCTATTGCTCTTCATCCTGTTATACCTAGTTCTTCCTCTAAACCTGATCTGGTGCCCCACGCCTGATGGTTCCCAAGAGACACAAAGCCCAACAGCCTCTGGAAAGGGTGAGCCACAGCTGGTATAAAAGTATCTACAACGTTTTTCCTAAAGATGCTGAGATCTCTAATACCTGGCAGTTTTTTAAACTATGGAGTACCACAGTTTAATTATCACTAAAGTTGTTTTCTTCTAGACTGAGACCTCTGTTCTTTGTGATTTCCCAATCGAAATTTTCAAACTTTTAGGAAGAAATAATCCACCAATAGAAATTAGGAGACAAAGAAATAGCATGCTTAGAGTTCCTAAAACTCCTAATATAACATTCTGGTAGATTACAAAATAAAGATTTTTTGGGAGGAGGTACTAGGGATTGAACTCAGGGGCACTAGGCCACTGAGCCACATCCCCAGCCCTATTTTGTATTTTATTTAGAAACAGGATCTCACTGAGTTGCTTAACACCTCGCTTTTGCTGAGTCTGGCTTTGAACTTGCCATCCTCCTACCGCAGCCTCCTGAGCCGCTAGGATTACAGGCATGGGCCACCGCACCTGGTAAGATTTTCTTTTTAAGAACTTAAGATGTTTAAAAAAATGAAAATAAGAACTATTAAAATTAGGTAAATTAAAATAGTAGATTAAATAATTACCAAGTACAATTTTGAGAAAAAGATCCACTAAACTAAAAAATTTAATCAACAGGTTAAATAATCAAGTCAGAACTGAAGAGAGACCCTGTGAATGGCAAAATATATCTGAAGATATTGTATTACACAGAACGGACTCCTGAGAAACACAGGAGTATTAGAACAAGCACAGGAAGCTAGAACAAACATCACCAATATGTGTCTCAAAGGAATGACAAAAAGAAATGATAGTGATCCTGAGAGATGGGAAACATTCAAGGAGAATAGGGCTTAAACATTTCAGAAATTTTGGAAACTCACAAATCTTCATATTCATATTCACATAATATAATGTGTGCTATGATAAAAAAGAAATATCTAGACATGTGACAAGTGAAATTATAGAACACCAGAAATAAAAGGATTTTAGAAACAAGATTTTAGAAGAATCCAGAAAGAAAAGGAACAAAAATTTTTCAATAACAGCATTCTTCACAGCCATAGTAGAGATCAGGAAAGCGTAAGATAAACTTAAGAATGCAAGGAGGAAATATCTGAATGGCTACAATTCTACATCCACCTAAACAACAATGTATCAATAAGATTGAAGTACAGACATTTTCAGATAAAAAGGTATATAAAATATATATCTGTTAGAGTCCTTCATTCAAATAAACATCAAACTTGTACTTTAAAAAAAAAAAGAAAATCAGGCTGGGTGCAGTGGTGCATGCCTATAATAATCTCAGTGACTCAGGAAGCTGAGGTAGGAGGATAGCAAGTTCACAGCCAGCCTCAGCAACTTAATGAGGTCCTAAGCAACTTAGTGAAACCCTGTCTCAAAATAAAACATTAAAAAATGGCTGGGGATGTGGCTCAGTGGTTACATGTCCCTGGGTTCAATCCCTGGTACCAAAAAAACAACAACAACAAAAAAGCAAGCCGGGCACGGTGGCTCAAGTCTGTAATCCCAGCACTTAGGGAGGCTGAGACAGGAGAATCGCGAGTTCAAAGCCAGCCTCAGCTATGGCGAGGCACTAAGCAACTCAGTGAGACCCTGTCTCTACATAAAAAACACAAAAATTGGGCTGGGGATATAGCTCAGTAGTCGAGTACCCCGAGTTCAATCCCCAGTACCAAAAAAACAAAAAAACAAAAAAACCCAACTAAATCCAGAATGAATAAGATGTAAGAAAAAGTTACTAGACAAAATGTTAGTGAACACATGAGTAAATTGACTTTAACACTGACATAATGACTAATAATGAGTGGCGTAGATACTGTAGAACTAAATAGAACATACTTCTGAAAAAAAAGATAATAATAGTAGTGTACAAAAAGGAGAAGGAAGAAATGAAGATAAAGAATTTAGGGACTCTGGATATAGCTCAGTTGGTACAGTGCTTGCCTCACATGCACAAGGCCCTGGGTTCAATCCCAAGCACCACACACACACACACACACACACACACACACACACATACACAAAATTGTATAGTGTTTCATCAAAGAACATGCCCTGCTGTCTGGTTGTTTCCAGTTACTCTCCTTGTAAATAAAGCTGAATGAACATTAAAAAAAAGAATTTAAAGTTTCTTGAAGATGCTAAAAATGCTTATTTTGTTCAAGAAGAAGGTAGAGTCCTTAACTATACTAAATTGTTGAGAATGTGTTCTTAAGTTTTAATTCTGGCTGTCCAAAGTAAAAATACGAATATAACTTATAAATTAAATGGAAGGAATTAAAATTATAAAGACCTTATTATAAGGACTATAAAGAACATGATTAATCGATCATTGGACAGAATCATGAAGCAAAAAAATAATTGAAAAGTAGAAAAAGCATAATTTAAAATGGTAAAATATATCTCGATACAATTATAAGTACAAACTGTACTCACCAGTTGCCACAGATATTAAAATTGGATTTGCCATGTTACTTACACAAAGCTTACTTAGAACACAGATAAGTTAAAGGTAAAGGATGGAAAACTAACAAAGCAAAAACTCTACCAGATGAAAGTTAAATGAAAAAGCACTATTAGAGATGTAGAGCATCAATACCTAATATTTAAGGGGATAATTCACTAGAAACATATAACAATTTAGAAATTCTAGGTCTTTATAATACAGATTTTTCACATTTAAAGCAGAAATTGATAGAATTACAGGGAGAAATTGACCATACACAATCATAATAAAAGATTTAAGCTAATTCATAGATCAAGAAGACAGAAAGCATCATAAATATATGTGAGGTTTAATAACATAATAATGTGGATCTCATAGAAAAATATAGAATCATATACTCAATTGTTGGAGGATATAAATTCTGTTCAAGCACAAATAAGCCACTGATAATAATTGCTGATGTACTGAGTCATTAAAAAATTAGGCACATACCAAAGAAATGATATAAAGTATATTTTCTGACTTCAGATGCTATAGAATTAAAAATTAAAACCAAAATTGACCCAAAATTTTTCATGTTTTTGGACATTTAAAAAAATTCATAAACCAAAAAGAAATACTAGTTGTAATAGGTAAAAGGATGGAAATAACCCATATCCTATTTCCTGGAATCTGGGACAACCTTAGGTTACACAGTAAAGGGGAATTAAGGAAGCAAACAGAATTAATGTTACCAATGAGCAGACCTTCAATAAGAAGATAAGTCTAAATTACCCAGGTGGGCCCAAAGTAATAAAAAAAAGTCCTTAAAAGTCTACAAGAAGTCTGAGTGATCAGTGTGCAGATGGTCTCTGGAAGTTGGAAAAGACCAAGTCTCCCCAGAGACTCCTGCTAGGATAGCCCTGCCAACTCCTTGATGTTAGTCCAGTAATACCAATTGCTGGACTTCAGATCTACAAAACTATAAGATATTTTGGTTAACAAGAGTCAAGAAAATCCAGAAGAAAGAAAATTAAAGAAGGCAAAAGAGAAAAATTATTTATAATAAGACTTTGTAAAATTATTGTAATTTAAAAAGTAAGGTAATGGTTCAGAGAGTGGAAAAATAGATCAATGAGAAAACCTAGAAACAGATCCACAAACATAAGGAAACATGGAATATGACAGGTAATGTCATGAATCAATGGGAAGAGGGCAGGCTCTTCAACAGATGGTGTGGGATAACTGATTATCCCTATGAGAAACAGACACAAGTAAGTCCCTATTTTAAGACTCAAGTTCACATAGCTTAAAGATTGGAATTAAAATTCTTTTGGAGCATAGCATGAAGGAATCTGTAGAATATAGTACCAATGAAAAATTTCTACTAAAAACACAAAATAGAGGAAAAGATTAATAAATTAGATTACATTAAAAAGTAAATTGAACTATATTAGAAATAAGTTTTAACTAGATTAAAAATTAAGACATCATAAATGGAGTGAAAAGGAAAGTCATAGTTTGGGAGAAAAAATACCAAACTTATAAAGTATCCCTACAAATAGAAATGTAGGTAGAGTAAGAACAGACTATTAAAAAGAAGTCCAAATGAAAAATAGAATCTGAAAATATGCTCAACTTTGCTACTACTTTGAAACCATTGAATTAGCAAAAGATAATTAATCTGGAGACACCAAGTTTTGGTGAATATGACTTTATTAGGGAGCATTTTGCAAGTGATAACTTTGGTAAAGTTGAAAATGAATTATGGCTCAGAAATTTCTGCTAAAAACACAAAATAGAGGAAAAGATTAATAAATTAAACTACATTAAAAAATAGTCTGAGAGTCTAATTTTTGAGAGTCCACCTCAATAAAACTAGGCATGTGTCAAAAAATGTTGATTGCATATTTCTGACCAGAAAAATGGGGAAAAAATTGCATGCCTCTGAACAGGACACTGAATTTAAAGAATTATTATTTTTATTTAAAAATATATTAAATAATCTTTAATCTACATTAATCAATATTCACATTGATAAATTTCAAACATGGCAGGTGGAGTGAAAAAAGTAAATTGTAAAAAGATAGTTAAAATATTGTTTATGTAAATTTAAAAATAATGCATGAGTATTTATACATACATGCATATACACATACATTTGAATAAAATCATACATGGTAAAAGTATGTAAAACTATGTAGGAACTACACATGCCAACTTAAGGAAGTTCTCTCTGAGCAGAAGAAGGATGAAGAAAAGAGCTGAACTGTATCTTCAAGGTTTTATTTCCTTATGAAAAAAAATACAAGCTCTGTTTCCAATAATAACATCTAAACCACTTGATGATGTTATATTTTTTGTTGCATGTTTGATTGTCTTAATGTTAAAAGTGAAATGACTCGTTTTACTTTGCACTTGAAAAAAGAAAAGTCAGGGAGTAGGAGTCATTCACATAAGCAGTTGGGGGCACAGCCCTGCACCCACTTCCGTGATTACTCTGAGCCACTGGCGGCCTCCTGATCCTGTGCCAAGTTCCTATATTTCCCCAGGGAATTTGGCCATGTCTTGAGTATTGGCTGGCAGTGGGCCATAGCCACTTGGCCTTCAACTTGAACAGTGACCATCCAGAGGTCATCCTGTGGCCACTAGGAAAAATCATGGAGAGCTCACCCTATGGGGTACTCATTGAGGCGTGGGTGGTCCTGCTGAGGAAATCCAGGTGTGTGTTAATTTACTTTTTTGTTTTGCTTTTTTTTTCTTTCCTTGCAAGTCAAGATGGAAACAGGGACAAAATCTATCTGTATATCCACCCAAGATCATTACATAAGAGCTCCAGAGGGAGGGTGACCAGATGGTCCCTCTGTTCATGACTGCACAGTCTCCATCCTCCTCCTCTTTGAGCAGCACTGGAAGGAGTCATTCAGGCTGGCTTGTGACCAGTGTGAATGAAAGGACACTCTCGTGGCCAGATATCAAGACACGTAGGAAGTTATAAGAGAAAAAGCATTTTGTTTCCACTCCACCCATTGACCTTTTGTAGGCCAGATTTCAGTGAAATAGCAATATCCTCAGAACGCTTAGAGGGACAACTTTGTAACCTGGAGGAAAGACACTGCTGCTAAATATAATTGACATGGCTTTCCTGTCTTAATTTGGAGTATCCATTTTCCACCACATAATCTTCCTATTGTCCACACTGATTCCTGTTTGGTTTGGCAGGACTAGCTTCTGGCAGGCTTCCACCAGGCTGAGTGCTCCTTGCTCCACTGTCCTGGGCTTGCTGAAAGAACAGCAAACTTTCCCTCACTCTTCAAAAAAGGAGCCAAATGTGACACAAATTGTGAAATTCATTTCTGGTTACCAGGAAAATGTAAAGAAATCCCACTGAAGCAAAAAGGTCGATAAAATTCTTTCCAACATTTGAACAGAAAAGATATTTTTAGTACCTTAGATTTATGGGAGTCAGTTCTCCAACTGTGCTACACTTTCAGACCTCCTGTTCTTTGCACTACATTATTTGAATATACTACAAACACCCTTAGTTGCTCTAATCGCAGGCCCACATTGTGCAAGACAACCATGGTCTAAAGACCTTGTTGAATCTGAGAGGCAGAAGTTCCGTTTCTGGCACATAAACTCGAATCACAGTTATTATAAGAGTGCCAATGAAGTCTGCATTTTGACAGCTAGAAAAGCAGGTCATTTATTCAGAAAGACTTTGAATCCATGCCCAGAGTCAAATGCAATCCTTCATAGAGCCCAGCAGGCTTGAAATGAAAACTTCACTGACTTAATCAGTGTTCTGCCTCTTAGGGCGTAGGAAAACCTGGACATGGAAGAAAGGCTGGAAAATCTGGGGAAGGATCATTTCCATACTGGTGTTTCTGCCATGATATTTTCTAACTTGTGCAGAGTAAAGATTTATATTATCATCTCCTTGCGAAAGTCCCCAAGCCTGGGAAGAAAACACAAAGAGAAGGAAGAGAATATGGGATGTATGAAGCCTCTGGCATAAAACTTAAAAAACCTATAGGCATCAATCAGTCAATCAACTAGATTTAGTGAATAAATGTACACCAGTCCTGTGCTAAGAGTTCATGGGATGAATATGACTAATGCACAACATCCACCCTTAAAAGAGATTGGGGAGGGCAGTTTAGAAGGTAAGAAGAAAGAGATGGGCTGATGCCTTTTGTGCTGTAACAGTGGTAACACACCCTCCCAGAGGGTGGAGTAGCAGGTCCATTGTCCTGCACTGTGAACTTCCACTCTCCCCACTGACCTTGCATCTGCTTTATTCTTCTGCCTCCAGGCCTCTATCAATAACTTCCAGACTACTGGGTTCCAGCAGTTTTGTCCTCTGAGACCAATAGGCAACCTTCTTCCACTTCCTGAAATCAACTCTTGCAGGGATATACAAAAGTATAGCTATTAAGATCTTAATAAGAAGCTGGGAGTGGTGACACATGCCTGTAATCCCAGTGATTTAAGAGGCTGAGGCAGGAGAATACCAAGTTTGAGGCCAGCCTCCGCAACTTAGGGACAACTTAAATGTCCCAAGCCACTTAGGCTCTGCCTCAAAAATAAATAAATAAATAAATAATAAATAAATAAATAAATAAATAAATAAATAAATAGTTAAAAAAGGAACTAGGGCTGTGGCTCAGTGGTTAAGCACCCTTGGGTTCAATCCCCAGTACCCCCCTGCAAAAATCTTAATAGAATAATTATTTCTACTATGTGTAGCCCTTTCCTTCCAAGGGTGCCCTCCCAGGGTCTTCCCTATTCCAAACAGAGTCTTGGAAAAAGTGAGAAAAGTCCCCCTTCTTTATGAACCTTGACTTTCTTATGACAGAAAATTGTAAAAAAATATAAATTTACAACATAAATGATGATTTCCTATGTGTGCTTTTGGTCAATGCACAATCTGATCATCTAGACACGGTGGCCTGGTATGCAAGATGGGAAAGAGAAAGTGAGGCAGTTTTTCTTGAATCACCGATTTCCTACATCATGTAAGCCTTGATGCAGAAACAAGACCACCCTTCAAGACCTCTCCATGAAGCATCTCTTCAGAGAGCTGGTGCTCTTTTCCTCCTGTCTATCCCACTTCTAAGAAAATGCCCATCCATCCTGGCCATTAGACAAACATGTACAGTCTCAATTCAAACCTCATGAGTTTTCTCTCATAGTGCTCCTGGGCCCTATGCAAATTTTGGGTGGTACAAATATCTGTTAATTGTATAAAATGTGAGAGGACTATAATCTACTGGGGGCAGGATGGCTCTGTTGTGAATAAGATCTGGGACAGTCCTAATTTTCATAGCTGTCCTGTCAGAGGCTCAACCCATTCCCAAGCAATCTTTTATGCAAAAAACAATAGTTAGTAAGTAACCTGCTAGCTCTTTTTTTTTTTTTTTTTTACTTTTTAAAAAAATTTTTTTTTTTTTTTAGTTGTAGATGGACACAATGTCTTTATTTTATTGCTCTGTATGTGGTGCTGAGGATCTAACTCAGGGCCTCACACCTGCGAGGCAAGCGCTCTACCGCTGAGCTACAACCCCAGCCCAGCCTGCTAGCTCTTAAGGCATCCCCCCACCCTCCTGCCCCACCCCAGGTCATAAATATTCTTCTGAGCAACTCAGAGTTCAAACTGAGGTATTAAGTTTGAGTCAGCATGAGTCTATTAGAATTTGAATGTCCTTCAAAGGTCTATATGTTAAGTTGTAGGCTCCAAAAGGATTGTATTTGGAGGTGCTGTGGACCTTTAAGTGGTGGAGCCTTATGGGAGGTCCTCAGGGGCATGCCCATGAGAAAGGGATTGTGGGACCCAGCCTCTCCATCTCTATCAGCTTTCTTGCTTGTGTTATAAAAGACTTGTTCCCACGTGTGCTCCCACCATAATGGGCTGTACTACCCAGTGTTCCAAAGTAATGGTGATGCTTAATCTTGGACAAGAATCTCCAAATTGTGAGCTAAATAAACATTTTATCTTTATAAGTTAATTGCCTTGGGTATTTTGTTATGGTCATGCAAAGGTGACTAAAACAGGGTCCTTTCTCTTTTTCTCAGAATTATATTTGAAATGGACAGGCTCTGCTAGACACTGGTATGCACAGGGGCTATGGATTAGGTACCAGGATGAATGGAATGATCCTTGCCCTCAAGCAGTAATAAGAGTAGAACTGTCTATCTTCTGTATCTCTGGGCTCTTTATTCATAGATTCAACCAAACTGTGGGTCAAAACTATTTGGAAATAACTATATTGAATGTATACAGGTTTTTCCCCTCCTACTTACTGTTTCCTGAACAAAATAGTATAATAACTATTTATATGACCTTTACATTGTATTGGCTATTGTAAGTAATCCAGAAATCATTTAAAGTATTTGGGAAGGTATATATAGGGTATATGCAAATACTATACAGTTTTATATAAGATACTTGCACATCCACAGATTTTGGTCTCACCAGAAGTTCCTACAACTAATCCTCCTCTGATACTGAGGGATGACTATATCTTATAGGTAAGTTGGATGAGGCTGAAAAAGCATGAGTCTGAGCTTACACAAGTGATAATGACAGTTGAGGTGGAACCTGAAACTGACTCTCTGCTTTAAATCCTATCTCCACAAGTGCAGGCTAAAGCTATGACAGTTCCAAGGAGAAAGTGGCATGATCAGTGTCACAATAGGAGTGCAGACAAAGAGCCTTGAGCTTAGAAGGAGGGGGAGCAGTAAGGTAGGAGGGAGGAATAGGGAGGCCAAAGGCAGCAGAGGTAGAGCAAGTTCAAGTAGAAGGGTAAATCAGCAACAGGCATGGCTTTGGCCCACCCAAGCACTGAGAAGGGAGAACTTCAGACCTCAGTGAACTTCAAGGGAACACCAGTGCAGCTGGTCTGGAGGGTTGTGGGCTGCAGAGCTGTTGAGGAGTGAGATACCAGAGGTCCTCACAGTCCAGGCTGTGTGTACAGTGAGTGCAGAGGGCATTGCGCTAAGTGAGGCGTGACAAGTTCAGATTTGTACTTCTGGGGTGTAATGCTGACTTAGCAGCAGAGTAAAACATGGGATCATCGGAAGGTCTGAAAAAAAAGAGTCAGAAGATCTTGATGATATTCTTAGGGCTAAAACTATGGGGCAGGGATGTAAACTAGGGCAGCAACCATGGGACCGTAAGGCAAGAAGGGAAGACAGAGGTTGTAAGAAATACATCTACTCTCTGTTTTTGGATATTCAGAAGGTGATTTTTAAATGCACAGATACATCCTGAGTTGTGTTATTTTTTAGTGGTAGAATTCTATTTTTTAGACATCTCTTTTTGTGGATGCCAAATTTTTAAAAAATAAAACAGATTAAAACAAAGCTGCTTCAGCCAAAGCAGGTTACCTTATTGCCAAAGGTTTCATCTTCCCAAGCTAGAACCTGAGGCAACCTAACTGCTTGAAAATCAGTGCTCCAGTAGGATTCAAATGCTGCCTAAATGTACCTTATCTCTATGGATACATTTTTTTTGTTCCTTGAAAATAGGAATTAGATTCTTTCATGCTGTCTGTGGCTTATCCCACCCAAATATTGCTCTGCGAATGTTCAGAATCTCAGGACTTAGGAGGAGACCTGGTTCCATGAAGACAAATGCTGGCTTTTCTTGTATTTTTCAGCTAGCCAGCTGGTCAACAGGTGTCCCCTGGGCACTGATGCTATGTCCACATGCTTCTACATACTGGGGATGCTTCAGTGACTGACAAGAGCTGCAAGCTCAAGGAGGTCATGTACTAGGGATGGAGCTAGGTAATAAATACATGTGAGCAAATCATAATTTTAGATAGATTCAAGTGCTCTGAAAAAAATAAAACAGAGTGATGTGATCGAGGGCTGAGGAGGCCAGGCAATCTGAGGAGGTAGTGTTTGACCTGTGACCTGAAAGATAAGAAGTAGAATGTCCCAAGCAGATCTTGGAGATGGACATTTTAAACAACAGGACAAGCATGCTACCAAGCTGGTGAGCCAGTGTTCACTCAGTGCATTGCAGGGTCAAAGACAGGCAGTGGGGCTGGGAGGGTGGTGAACGAATGGGAAAGGCGTAGCAGCTGGGTTCTTATTAGAAAAGCATAGATCAGCCTGGCACAGTGGTGCAAGCCTGTAATCCCAGCACTTTGGGAGGCTGAGACAGGAGAATTGTAAGTTCAAAGCCAGCCTCAACAACCACGAGGCACTAGGTGACTCAGTGAGACCCGGTCTCTAAATAAAATACAAAGTAGGGCTGGAGATGTGGCGCAGTAGTCGAGTACCCCTGAGTTCAGTCCCCAGTACCAAAAAAGAATAGCATATATCATATGGGGCAATATGGTTGTGTTAACCAATAGAATTTTATGATAAATATTTTTGTAATATTTATAATATTCGCTCAGGGGAGTGAACAGATCTGGCTGACATTGTAGGGTTGCATAGGCTGCTAGGTGCAGAATGGACTTTTAAGGACAAGAGTGGAAAAAGAGAGGGAGTTAGGCAAAAGAGGACCCTGACTTGGAGTACTGTCCAAGAATCAATAAGAGAGTAGTGCTAGAGATAAAATTTGAAGGTAGAATCAACTGACAAATCCAGTTAAATCCAAGTAGTGGATTAAATGGGATGTTGCGCAACGAAAGTAATCCGCGAGAACCTCTGTGGTTTTGTCTTGAACAATTTGGTGGCTGGTAGTGCCATTTATAGAGAGGGGGAGGATTTGAAGCTGGGGGTTGATTTGGCCTAGGGCAAGTGTTGAGGATTGTGGGCAGGAATCAATCCGTGGATCTGCTTTGGCTGTTCAGCAGCAGAGATATAAGAGGAAACGGTGAGAGAGCAGTTGGTAGCTGGTGCTCAGAGGAAAATTGAGCCGAAGGTATGGATTTGGAGTTAAAAGATCAATACGTAGTATCTTAGACTACTCACTATATTCTTGGCACCAAAAGAGGAAAAATACTTCCCATTGTCAGAAAAAAATGCCTCTCTATTGAGGACTGGCTCCCAGAATAGTTTAGAGCCAAGGCAATGCCTGCTGTGCCTTTGGGCTGGATAGTGAGAGGAACTCCCACCTGTTTCTGAGAAGAAACTTTCCAGGGTAACCATCTGGCATCCTCTGCAGAGTACCAGATCCTTGGCACAAACCTGTCTTTAAAATAATAATACAAGGAAGCTTCTGTGAAGCCTGGTGCTGTGTGAATCCACAGCATTAAAGATACCATTGTGACATCGAGGTACCATTCCAACTGCTTCACACTGCACCCAAACAAAGAGGCCTTTCAGTGCAGTGTGAGTTCACTCTCAGATGGAAAAATCTCTGCGGGAAAATAAATTACTCACCAGTTGTAAGTACTGTTCAGATCAACTAATAGTTACCACATATCTCTATTATCTTCCCGTGTTTAGCTTCTTTAAAACAATTCCTGATGCTGCCAGTCCTTAAATGAATCAGCTTAATGTTAACAATGTAGTGCCATCATTATTTGTATTATTTATGTTGTATTATTGAACATACCTAGCTCTGCAGTGGAAGCCACGCCAAGCATTTAAAAACATATTTTTTTCCAGAGTTAGATTTGCTTTAAGAAGATAATGAAAGGAAGGAAGGAAGGAAGGGAGAGAGAGAGAGAGTGCAAATAAAAGAGAATGAGAATAAATGAAAGAATGATAATAAATGTGAGATTTAAAAAGGAAGACAAAGAGGTGTGAAGGAAGGAAAGGGGGAAGGAAGAATGGCAGGGAGAAAGACAGGTTTGAAGAAAGAAAGACCCTCCCTCATAGCCTCAGACTAAGTTGAGATATATAGGGACAGTAGGTGTTTTTAATAGTCAGCACCAAAGGGCTATTAGATAAAGACTTCTGCTCTTTTTCCTACACATGCATCGTTCTCTGGATGCCAGTCTCAGAAATCTATACTGAGAGAGTTTGAAGAATTTTCCATCTATACATCTATCCATTCTTCATTAATTGAGCATAGAAGAAATATTTGAGCAATGGTGTAGACAAGCTATAGAGAAAGTCTATGAGATACCAGGTAAGCACCATCCTAAGCATTTGCGTAATTTTTCACTCTCTCAGCAAATGTTTACATTAATGTCTACCATGAGCCACACACTGCCAGACACTGAAGATACCCTTGTGAAGAAGAAATGGTTTTTTCTCTTAAATGTGATCATCCTTCAGTTACTAAATAAATAATTACCTGGGTATTAATAAGAAATAAAATATATAACTAGAGGAATATTCTTTAATTGTGAAAATGCGGCAGGAAAAGTATAAAGGACAGTGAGGGTGCATAACAAGATGACCTCATGTGGGCCTGGGAGAAAGGATAGGTTAGGCAAAGTTCTGGAAGGGAAGGATGTTTCAGTTGAGACCTGAGTGACAAGTAAAGATGAACCAGGCAGGGGGGCATTGGGAAGGAGTAAGAGTGAGTAACCCTAAGGAATGGGGCACCTAGATGTGGAGATGCGCATTCCCTCAGTAAGGCCAACTCACATAGTGTTATCAGCACCATTAGCTTGGCTCAAAAGAGAGCAACAGGCCCTGAGTCCTTTTATTCTTAATTAACCCTGCTCCTTCTGGGTTTTTGTTTTCTTTCCCTTTGTTCTTTAATGTAGTCTACCTGGGGTTAAATCCAAGTTGACCGCTTGGTTGTGTGACCTTGAGTTAACACAATAGCATTACAATGTTGCTGAGGATTAAATGAAATGCCAGTGACTGGAACAGCGCTCAGTGCACGTTAGGTGCTCAGCAGGTTAGGTCCTCTCCTTCTTGTATATAAGCCATCAAATGGTAATTAATCTGCTTTACAGAGAGGTAATGTCAGAGAATACTTAATAAGTGAAGGGGCATTTAACTTAGCTTTGAATTGCTCTATTTCCACAGAGAGTGAATGATACAGGAAGTTGTGGGGCTTCTGTTGTTGTGGAAAGCCATTGTATTATGACCAAGGCACAGGAATAGGATGGTATGAGCAGGGGAACTTGCCACTTAAGCTCAAGAGGAGTGCAGAGTTGAGCAGGAAATGAAGCTCAAAGATATGGTTTGTAGGGCTGGGGAAATGGGGATGTGGCCCAGTGGCAGAATGCTTATATGAGGCTCTGGGTTAAATCCCCAGCAGATAATAATAATAATAATAATAAAAATTGTGTTGGAACCAGATTATTTTGAACTTGGAATCAGATTATTTTGAACTTGAATGACAATTGAAATAATGTTTATTTTATAAACATAAGCAAAGGGGAAGAATTTAAGATTTTTGAACAGGAAGTAAGAATTGTCTTAGAAAATGTAATGGAACAGAAAGGTTAGGGGAAGGGATAGAGGTATTGAGAATATTTAAGATGACTTATGTAGCCATGATTTAGTGTAAGGGTAGCAAGAAGAAATTGCAAACTGAGGGTCGATGGCATCTAGTGACTGGGTATCTATGAGGGGTGGGAGAAGGGGAAGGATTATCTATAAAGCTAAGAATGAGCCTAAGTGGAACCCTTACATCCCAGGAATGCCACAGGCAGCTCCTGTCAGGTTAGATCCTGTCAGGGTCTCCCAGTCTTCTTCCTCTAAAAAGCCAAAGTGAGATTCAACTATAGAACTCTTACTTTAAAGAGCTGTGGAATATTGGGAAGAAATGCTTGAAGAGCTGTTGAAATGAAGAGCTAGAATTTGGCTGATTGATTTGGGCTGTCTTAAAAGGAGTTTGTCAGTCTTCCATGTGAGGTTGGTGACCAAATGGTGGAAATCCATGAAATTAGAGCCTTAGAGCCAGAACACTGAGAGGATGTGGTCTCTGCGAATCTAGAGACCACTAGACATTGTAATGTTATGACAATCATGTGGAATTGTAGAAAACCAAGGTGGCATGATGATGATGTTCTTTCAAGGATGTCAGTTACTTCATGGAAATTAAGAATAGTGAGAATTTTTGGAAGAATCTGTAAATGAAAATATAAAAATATATTGATGCCTTCTAAGAGGCTAAAGTCATTGGGAACTAGAATGTAAAATTTAGGGGTAAAATAAATGTGTGTGGGTGTGTGTATGTGATTACACATTCACACATGCACACACATAGACACACACATATATTATACCTGGAAGGATACACAGACACAAAACTGTCACCTTCAAGGAGGAGAACTACGAGGCATTTTAGATAAAGTTTCCTCTGTCTTTTGGTATACCTTTTTGTATGTTTTAGATTTCATACAGAGGATAAACACATTAATTTTGCTAAAAATAAATTAAAGCTGGGTGCAGTGGTGCATATCTGTAATCCTAGCAACATGAGAGGCTGAGATAGGAGGATCATAGATTCAAGGTCAGCCTCAGCAACTTAATGAGACCCTATCTCAAAATATAAAAGTAAAAAAGAGCTGGGGGTGTAGCTCAGTTGTAAAGGGCCCCGGGTTAGATCCCTAGCATAAGTAAGTAAATAAATAAGAATTATGTGGTGATTTATCTGTTAGATTTTACTTTCAGACAGAGGAAACAGTTGATAGGACAGAAGATGCTGATGTGAGGAAAAGCAGGCAGGAAAAGAGCAAGCAATGTTCTGACAAAGTGGGGATGCTGTGTTCAAAATAACCAGAGATGACACGCCTTCGGTAGAAGTATCTCTGCCCCAGAGGTGAGCAAAGAAGAGGTTCAACATGGATACCAGAGTCCTTTGTAGATGTGGGATTGTCAAGCACATTTCTAGCAGAGCAGGGACCCTAATGATCTATGTGGGTGTTTTCTGGGGAACACTGAGGGTTATGCTGTGCGTTTAGAGGGAGAAAGTCCATGAAAGAATGTAACTGCTATAAAGCTGGAAGGCAGGATCCTGGTACAGTGAGAATGTCAAGCATCTCTGAGAATCTTAGGCATTTAGGTCAGACCTCAAAAACACCACACCATATGAACAAAGACCATACCCACAGGCTATACTTTATGACCAAAACAAACACCTGAATTAGAACAGCTCTAACAAAGAATGGAACAAAGTTTGACAGGGCAGAGAGGATTTCAAGTAATTCACTTGCTCTCCAGGCAACATAAAACTTTCTTTAATTGAAAATCCTGTAAATGAAACTCCCTGTAATGTGTTATCCACAATGTCAAGTGTACTATCAATTATTATACATGAAAAAGAGAAAGAAAATGCAACACAAAACTAAGAAAAAGACAGTCAAGACAGACCCAGAGTTTAGCCTAGATGTTAGGATTAGGCAGCTAGAACTTTCAACCACATAATATAAAGATGTCCAAGAACTTAAAGGAAAATGTGGAAATAATGAGTCAACAGATAAGGAATATCAACTAAGAAATAAAATGGTTGAAAATGGAAATTCTAAAACTGAAAGTTATTTGAAATGAAAAATCTGTCAGATGGATTTCAAACCAAATTATAGATTGCAAAATAAAGACAAATCCATATAAAATAAATCTATATAAAATCCATGAAGACAAATCCATATAAACTATCCAAAATGGAAAAGAGAGAAATGATGGAAACACATGAACAGGACCTCAGGGACCTACTGGACTCTGTTTAGCTCTCTCACATACATGTAATATAAATTCTAGAAGGAAAGGAGAAAGGTAGACAAAGCAGGAAAAAAAAATGAAGAAATAATCATCACAAATTTCTCAAATTTAGTGAAAACATCAAGCCACAAATTTGAGAAACTCAATAAAGTACAGAGAATAAACACAAAGAAAATGACACCGAGATATGTGAGAGCAAACAGCTGGAAGTCTAATATAAGAAAATTACTGAAAACAGCCAAGAAAAATACTATATATGTACAAAGAGGCTTCTATAGAGACTAATAGTGATATAAATTGCTGGTACCCTTCTTGTCAGAAATAATGAACAAGAAGATAATAAAATGATATCTCTAAGTGATAAAAGAAAAAGGAAAGGATTTTATATCTAGTAAAGATATCCTTTGAAAAGAAAGTAAAATAGAGATTCAGATAAACAAAAGTTGAGAATATATTACCAGCAGATCTGCTTAAAATAAATACTAACAGAAGTTCGTCAGCCTGTAAAGAAATAATGGCAGATGGAAATTTGGACCTAGAGGAAGGAATGAAGGGAAATGGAGATGACAAGAATATAGGTAACTATAAAACATTATTTTTATCTCTTCATTTCTTACTAAAAATGACTTTAAAGATATTAACATTGTAAACTGGATTATTATGCATAACCATTAATATGAAATAACCTAGCCCAAAAATGGAGTAGGTAAATATAAATATGCTATCTTAAGTAAAGTAGCATCATATGGATTTTACATTTATTAACAGAATTAACTTAATTTTAAATTAATATGAATTTTTTTATAAGTTAAGACTACAGTATTATAATTTGTAGACTATCCACTAAAAATGATATCTAGTTTAAAATATTGATATAGAAAAAAAGCAATAGAGAAAGTAAAAAGGGATACTTAATATGTTTGATTTCCAAAAAAAAAGTAGCAAAGAAAAAATAGCAGAGAAAAATAGGCAAATAAACAAAAACAAATGGAAAGATGTAAAACAAGTAATAAGAAGATAAATTTGAACCTAACTATATCAATAATCAGATTAAATACAAATTTGCTAGAATTTCCAATTAGAAGAAGAGTTGGGCTGGATACAAATTGTCTCAATTATATGATGTCAACAAGGATCACACATGTCACTGTAATTTATACAACAAATAAACACACAGAAAATAGGTGTATAGCACATTTGAAAAATACTATGAACTCACATGACCTAGTTGAGACTTACAGAGCAATACATCCAACAATGAAGAAAGCACATTCCTTTCAAGTGTATATTCTGCATTCAACAAGATAAATCATGTATTTTAAGTAATTACTGAGTAGGGCTGGGAATATAGCTCAGTGGTATAGTGCTTGCCTAGAACGTGCAAGACCCTAGGTTCAATCTCCAATACTGCCAAGCAGCAGCAACAACAACAATCTTAGAGTAAGATTCAATTTGAAATAAATAAAATACCTATAAATCAATAAGGCATAGTATATAGTAAATGCAGCACATGTAATAAAACATATAAATATGAAATATAATAATAGAAATATCTAAAAATGTTCCCAAATAGCTGGAAATTCAAACACATTAACCTAGAGTCAAAGAATAAGGGGAAATATTAGAAATATTAGAAAATATTTAGAAATAGATGATAAAGGAAACATATGATGCCAAAATTTGTGAGATGCAGCTAAAGTGTTCAGAGGGAAATTTACAAATTTAAATGTTTATGTTGGAAAAAAAGGATAAAATAACAAGCTAAGCTTCCATCCTCAGAAGTTAGAGAAAGAAGAACAAACTAAACCTAAATCAAATAGAAGAAAGGAAATTTTTTAAAAAGGGGCAAACTAAGTAAAAAATGTGTAAATAATAAGTGAAATTAACAAAATCAAACATTGGGGATTTTTACAGAAAAATAAAATTGGTAAGTATTTAGCAAAGAAAGAATATATAAATTAATGTCAGCAATAAGAATATTGTTATATATCCAAGAATAATTTTAAAAAAGATGAAAATTTGTTGAATAAATTTAAAAACTTAGATAAAATTGACAAATTTTTTGAAAAACTCCTTTAACCAAAACAGACTCAAAGAGAGATTGAAAATTTGAGAAGACTGAATATATTAAAGGAATTGAATTTAGAATTCAAAATATTTTAGCTAAGAAAATTATAGGCTCAAATGGTTTCCATGACAGTTTCTATCAAACATCTAAGAAAACAAACTACCAATTCTATATAAACTTTGTCAGAAAATAAGGAAATGAAAGCACTTCACAATTCATTTTATAAGGCCATAAGAGCACTGTTACAAAAGACTTTAAAAACAAGACCAAAAACTCTCATGAGCATAGATGAAAATTCCAAATCATTAACAAGGTAAATTGTTCCAATAACATATGAAAAGAATAATCATATACTGAATAAATGGATTTTATTCCAGGAATGCAATCAGTGCAATTAATTTAGAACAACATGAAAAGAATAACAGGAGAGGAGGATCATATAATCATGTAAATCATATCTGTATTTGAAAAAAAAAAGAGAACAAAACAAGGGCAAAAAAAAAAAAGGGTACCAACAATATCCAATGCCTTTTTATGATTAGAAATCAAAAACTAAGAATAGAAATGTACTTCAATTTGATAAAATGTATTTAATGAAAAATATGCAGCTATCATTTTGCTTCATGATAAGATATTGAACATTTGCCCCCTAAAACTGGGGCAAGACAGAATTGTGTTCATATCACTCTATTTGATAAAGTAGTAGAGGTCACAGACATTGCAGGAAAGCAAGAAAAAGAAATAAAAACTATAAATAAAGAAAACAGAATTAAAACTGTCTTTATTCACAGATAACATTATTATGTAGAAAGTGCTAATAAATCTATGAAAATGTTACTAGAACTTAAAAGTGAATTTAGCAAGGTTGAGGATACAAGCACAATATACAACAATCAACTGCTAGCAATGAAAACATCTTGAAAATTAAATATAATATAGATTTTTTAAAAATGTAAGTTCTAATATGCCATACCATACACAAACATTGGGACTTCAACCTAAATCCAAAACCATGAATCTTCTAGAAAAGAAAGAGAACAATTTTGCAACTTTGCAGTAGGTAAAATTTGCCTAGAAAAGACACAAAAAACCCTAAACATGAAATCAGATAAGTTGGACCTAATCAATATAAAAATTAAAAGGTCTGCTCATGGAAAGACTTTATCAGTAAAATGAAAAGGAAAGCCACAGATTGGAAGAAAATAAGGATTTATGTGCACATACACAAACATTTAACTATATATCTATTAATTGATCCATCCATTTAATAAATATAAGCAAATAAATTTTAAAAACAGGCAAAAGTTTTGAAAATATACTCTGTTTCTGAGCGAGGGTGGGGATGGGTGGAGGGTACCAGGGATTGAGCCCAGGGATGTTTTACCACTGAGCCATATCACTAGCCTTTTTTCTTTTGAGACAGGCTCTGGCTAACTTGCTTAGGGCCTCAATAAATTTCTGGGGCTTTCCTCAAACTTTCAATCCTCCTGCCTCAGCCTCCTCAGTGGCTGGGATTACAGGTTTGCACCACCATGCCTTGCCAAAAATATACTTCTTAATAGAAGCTCTAGAATCATAGAAAAAGAATGTCCAATGCCATTAATTACTAGGGAAATGTAATTGAAGACACTAAGCATTTCACATCAACTAGAATGGCTAATTTTTAAAGGAAAACTGATAGCATAGTACTCC
Organism: Xerus rutilus; assembly: GCA_028644305.1. Taxonomy (NCBI): domain Eukaryota; kingdom Metazoa; phylum Chordata; class Mammalia; order Rodentia; family Sciuridae; genus Xerus; species Xerus rutilus. The sequence goes on along the minus strand of CM053404.1, from coordinate 116,995,976 downwards.
AAATGTTAGTGAATACACAGAACAGCTGAAGCTCTCATACATGGTTGGGGAAAGTGGAATACATTACATCCATTTTGGAAAGCTTGGCAGGTCTTTATGAACTTATGCATATATCTCACCTCTCAGCAGATCCACTCCTAGAAATGATAGTGTATGCCTTAAAGACTTATTCAAATGACAAAATGTTTGAGGAGACAGATTTACACAAATTTGAATATTAAGCAACATATATACATATTGAAACATCACATGGTACCCCATAAACATCTACCATTTTTATCAACTAAATGTTTTAATTGCAAAAAGAAATAACTTCTTCAAGAATATTCATAGCTGCTTTATTTATAAGCCTTCTGACCTAGAAAAATCCCAAGCAAACCAAACTAGAAACAACCCAATTATCCTTCAGTAGGAGAATGGATAAACAAATTGTGGCATAGTCATATAATCGAGTACTAATCAACAATAACAATGAATGAACTACTGGTGGATGTATTGCTGAAATATTTCGTGTTTGTAAGCAATCTTCGACAGCCATTGGGCCCTGATGCAGGCAGAGTGAGCCTCTGACTCCCTGTTTTTCAGTAGTTGAATCCAACCTGTGTTCATCTGTATCACTGCTTAAAACAGAGCATGGTGAATATTTGAGGTTTTTTTTTTCTACCCATCTCACCAAACCTTGAAATCAGCAATGGTCTTACCCATCTCTAAATCTCCAACATCTTTCCCAGAACTGGACACACACACACACACGCATGCGTGCACACACACACACACACACACACACTCACATACAATAAGATAAAAGGGACAAAGGGACACTTGGATATAGCTTTTATTCCCTCCAGTCTCCTAAGCCTGGTGCAATAGTTATGCAATAATGTCTATTAAATACTAAGTGAATCTCATTATTTGGATGTAAATAGAGAGCTGGATAAAGTTTCTATCTCAACAACAGTTTGTCTAGATTAGTTATGGATAATTTAGTTTAGTCCAGGGCAACTTGCCTGAGGTCATCCAACCAGTCAAGTGTCAGAGCTGGTACACATGTGGCTGAATAGTTCTTCTTGCCTCACTACAGCTGCCTGCTCTCATGATATGCTTAGTGGCTTAAGTGCTTGAATGTGTTATTTCCTTCCACACAAGAGCAAGTGCAGGCTGTCAAAATTCCTGCAAAGAAGATGTCACCCTGCTTGTCTGGGGCATACTGGGCGCAGTGGGAGGTGAGGTAGGCACTGCTCATTCTGAGGGCAGCCATAGCTACTCTGTTGCTTCCTGGATGTGGCCTGGCCTTTCCCTTTGGAAGGGCAATGCAGAGCAGAGGTCTCTCTCTGAAAACTGAGTAGGAGCAAGCCTGGGCATTGGAGTGAGCCGAGAACTGATGGGGGCTGAAATATTTTAGCTGCCTCATGTTTGAGAGACTGATAAGAAATCATCTTTCCAGAGATAAGAATGTGAGTGGCAAGCAAGACTGTCCTTAACTACAAGTATATTCCAGTGATACTCTAAAAAATTAGTCTAAACCTGGATGTCTGGTCTTACACAGAAAATTGATAATAGTGTTTAAGGACACATTTAGGGTGATCATTTAAAAAACTCTTTAAAAATTTTTTAGTTCTGATTTGGCCTTACATTTTGTTTCTTATAGAATGTAAGCATGAAAATTTCAAATGAGAAGCTCTTAGAATTGTCTATGAATAGACTATAACTATCTCAGCAAGAGATGTGATTATTCTAAAGACAGAGAAGAAGAAAGGAACAAATAGGAAATTTGTTGAAGGATGAAGTTTGCCTAATCCTTTCCTCCCCTCAACTAGGCAGATCTTGTCTTCTTTCAGCCGTGCAAACCTCATTGCCATCTTCCAATCAAATATTCTATTCTCTCAGACCTTTAGCTACACACGAATATGATTATAGAAACAGACCTTTAGCTACACACGAATATGATTATAGAAAACACAATAAGGTACAAACGACCAATGAATGAAATTAATCTCCAGTATTTGAGAAAACGCTTGGAGAAAGCAAAAGGAAAATAAAGCTATTAGTAGCATCTCAAGAAAGAAGTCATTAATAAGACTCTCACGCTCAGAATTGGTGGTGAAGTATTTTCCATCAGCAAAATCATATAACCTTTGCCTACTCTGTGAGATCAACCTAAGAAACATGTTACCCACTCCTTCTCTTTCTCTTTGCAAGTGATCCTAGATACCACCAGTCTTAGTGTCATCATTATTGAATGAAAGAATATATTTTAGTCCAACATATGGCCCAACTTGAGAATGGCAAATCTGGGATGTAGAGGCTTACCTGCATTTAACTCCATGTTGAAAAGCCTACACTTTCCCTTGTATGTTCTATGATAATCCAGAAGTTGGTTTTGCCCCCTCACTCAAAAATGTTATGGGCATCAGGGCCATAGTCATTCATTATACTTTGAAAAACACAATTACAAAATTAGTTATGATAAAGGGAAATGGAATTAGCCTGATGCAATCTTCATTAATATTGATCTTTTTTTCTATTTTCAGATTATTATACTACCCTTCTATCATAAATACCAATATTTCATCATATTTTTCTGCTTAAATCTAGAAAGTGTTAATTTGATATTTCTTTTCAAGTGGTGTAATTATTGAATTTTAGTGCTCATAAAGAGTGTTTATTCTTTCACTTAAAAGTATTATTTAATTAGCTACTATGTATAAAGCATTGGGCTAAGGGTTATCAAGTATCTGTTCTGAAAATGCAGGCAGGATTTATCCATCCACTTGCTGATAGGTACCTCTAGTATAACACATGGATTATGTTCTTTTCTACCTGAGGACAAAAAGACTGAGCTGCTGTTTTTCATGATTGTAGTCATGGTCAAAAGGTGGAGAGGATACAGTGGTTTTTTCTGAATGTGAGAATCCAAAACCTGCCATTGGCTTGGATCTTCCTGTATATGTGTGTCTCCTTTGTGGCCTAACCTTCAGGGCTCCGCAGTGGGTCCCTGTCTTTTCTGAAGCAAAAACAACCAAAGCAGAGAAATGGATCTTTAAGCTATTCAACTGATTCCCAGCACAATAGGGTAAATCCACTGAGATTTATTTTGTATACTTTATGGCTATTTCCTAAGACAGTCGTTTTTGTTTCACAAGGAGACAAATTTGAGTGAAAACATATTTTCTTGTTACTGTATTTTCTCTCTTTCTCTCTTGATGTGTGCATGCGTGTGCATACACACACACACGCACACAATATTTTCATGTTATTTATTCCAGAAATTGAACTAGGGATGCAACTTCCTTTACTCTTTCTCCTTTGTACATGGTACTAGTGAAACAGTTTCATTAATAATGTCCTATTTGCTTTTCTTCTAGTCATTTTTCCCACTCCAGATAAGAAAAAGTCTTCTGAGCAATTTTGAAATTCAGGTTGTGGTATGAATTTTGAGTTAGAACAGGTTCTTTCTTTTTTTCTCAGAATTCTATTGAAATGAATCTATCTGTTGTAATTGGCATTAAGATTAACTAACTCCAGTTTCTCTCACCAAGTCAGAGTCCTGAATCTCATAATCAGAATAAAAATGTGGCCAAACTCAATCCATTCTGTGCAAAGAAGCACTGTAGAGAAATCAAAACTCTTTGAAGAACTGAAGTCAGGAAGCTAAGACAGTGCACCTAATTAACTCTTTCTTTGCCTTCACCAGCCATCTGCACCTCCATGGCAACACAGAGACATCAATGATGTGGGTGCATATCTATTTTCCCTAGGTTAGCATGACTTCATACAGAATGCACAGAGATTGCTGAATCAGATAGACCTGTGTTCAAATCCAGCATGAGTCTCCTGCTTGCATCTGATGCTGGGAAAGCTGCATAACTCTTCACATAAATTCCAATCCTGAGTTTCATTCTCTGTAAACTGAGTAGTGAAGATTACGTGAGATGATATTTGCTCAGTGCTGATAGTCAATACATAACAGCCATTATGTGATTCTGATTATTGTAGTGCCCTTTCAATAAGAGGGTCACCAGCAGCTTCCTAGCTTTGTTGAGATTAGGACAGTTCTACTTCTGCAAACTGTGGATTATCCACTAGGTCCCTGTCAATGACTTCACCAGCCAAACACCACCATAAAGCAGACTTTATAACCAGAAGTGTTGATTTCACTTCTAACTATGCTTCATTGATAAAGCAACAACATCAGCTCGTTTGTAAGTAAATAAATATACTCAATAGTTTAACTGGAAATTACTGGTAACATTTATCTCAAATGTTCTGGAAGAGATATCTGTTTAAACTAACAATGACATTACCAAGAGCTGCTCTTACATGTTGTCTTTTTAGAAGTGAAAATAAGGTTGCCAGTCAGAAGTGGTTTTTTTGTGTTTGTTTTTGTTTTTAAATATATATACTTATTTGTTAGAGATTTCCAGATGGAGCCAAATTTGTGGTTTGGCCTTAACATAAATGCTGAAAAATGGTTTGTGATGATCTTAATTGTGCTTTCATTTTCTTAAAGTCTAAAAACAAATATGTATGTGTTCTAGGAAAACACTGTGGTTTCTAGGTTAAGTCTCTTTTAAATTTGGTAACTGATATATATAAATATTATGTGGGACACTTTATGGTATTCTTTGACATAAGCATATACTCTGTAAACTGATACTTTTAAGTTGGTAAGAATATAAAGTGAACCAAAAAAAAGAAAATACTGGATTTTCATGCCATTTACTAAGCTCTCAAGATCCAAGGAATAGCTGGGCAAAAAATCAATACTGTCTCATTGCCTCTCTCCCTGGCCTCATTCTATCAGAAACACTATCTTATGTTGTAAATCTTTAATTTCCTTCTAATGTGGCAACAATCTCAGAAAGTCTGCAAAATCTTTTAGATAGGTAATTCAAGCTTGGTATCATTTGGTTTATGAATATAAAAGAAATCAAATGCACGTCAAAGGCAAATGAAAGCCTTGTATTGAATCTGATGTAACTTACATAATATGTGCCAACAGACCTTGTTATTATTTCACACTTATATAATTTTTGTATATTTGCAAAAGTCTTTGAGCTTGCTTTTATTATCTATTTCTCAAAGCTGCCCCATGGGGTAAGTTTGAGTAGCTTGTTTTAAAGGCAAAGTGCCAGTGAAATAGAAAAATGAAGTGAGTTTCTTGGAATGACCCAGCAAAGCAGTTACTGATCCAGATTGCAAATTCCTGGTCCCTTGGTCCCTGGCTCATTAGCCGCCAAATCCCAGTTTCCCTCATTTCTTTGCATCCTCAGACACTCCTGACCCTCTGCTTGTTTTAATGGGGCCCCTGAGACCTTCTTTTGGCCAGATTTCAAGCCCCTTTCCTACCACTCCCCCTTTCCTAGCTTAGGAAAGATTTCCTTTAAAGGCTAGGGAAAAGTTAATTTGCTGATATTTATTCCAAGCTGGCCTGCTGCTACATTGCATACTGATTTTCCCTTCAGAGGTGCCTACAGAGACTCAACATATTCACTCTCCACCATGTGATATTGTGGTTGGAACAGTATTTCAACATGCCCCTAGGGACCTATACCCACTTGGATGAGCTAATATATATGATAGTCTTATCCAAAGGTAAAATGTGGGAAAAATTAAATAAAAAGGAGGAAGAATTTTTGTAAAGAGCCAAGTCTATGGAATTCTACCTCGTTCTTCATAGTCCTAGATATGATCTATCCTCTGGAGCCAGATGATGGAAGAGCTTTTCTTGTGTACATTCAGTAGACACCGAGTTCCATGTCCTAATCTTCATTCACTTTCCTTCACTTCATTGGCTGTATATAATACGGTAGGAGCAGGAAAGGAACTTCTTTTCTAACACCTCTCCTATCCTAGTCTTACTGTTGTTTTTACCCAAGTAGAGAGATTCAGAACTTCTTAGGCAATGATTAACTCAGTTGGCATTCTTTATGAATTCTTTTGACATACAAGCCTGTATTTTTGAAAACAAAACTCCAACCAAAAAAAAAAAACCAAAAACCCTTTAGTCTTTGTAAGTTAGATCCCAAGTTCCTGTCATCCCAGTGAGTGTTATATAGTAGTAGAAATCAGTGCTCTGTCCAGTCCAGAGAAATGTTTACCCTGTTTTATGAACAGAGAGCAAGAATTACTTGGTACTCTTTTTCCTACACAAAGGTCCTTGGTTAGCGTAAAGTCTAGGGATTTGAATATTACTAGTACTTTTAGTGATGTTTCAAAACATATCATATTCCTTTTAAGGCAAAGCCAGGTATTAATTTCTCAAAATACCCAAGTATTATGCTACATTAAAACCACAATTATCTGGAGTGTTAATAAAATCAGGTAGATATTTAAAAGAGCATGATTTTGACTTTCTTCTCCAGAAGCACTTAGACTATCTTCTTCCGATACTTAGTTTGGTAAGTTGTGCATGGGAGAAATGATTTCATATTGTTGATGGCTGAGGAAGCGCTACGTTCCTTATCAGAGTGCTTGCCGCTTTACCTCACTGTGTATGTGGATATAGCTATAAGCTTTGGGCTAAAAGATAAAGATAGTGGGAAATAATCCTGAATATTTGTATTTTATTTTAATAAAATTTCTATGATAGTTCTATTTGTTACATTTTGATTAATTAAAATTTTAGATTTTTAGAGTAGAATGAAAAGATATTATAAGCTGTCAAATTTTTCTTACTTCTTTAAATGTCTATGTAAAAATGAACACTTTCCAGATTCAAAATACCATGCTCAGAGACAAAGTTTAAATGTTTCATAAAATCTGGTGAGCACAAAACAATTTACAGTTAAAAATTATAGTTGCAAGGGTAGAAGGAAAGATGCAGTCATGGTGACACATTTTTACTAGATTTGAAATAAAAAGAAAATCATCCATCATGAAAGTTTTAGGTAATGGTCACATTAAAAGAATTCCTGATGAAAGTGTTGCTGAAGAAATCCAGTTTTTGTTATTATAATGGAATCAACATTTTGCATTTAGTAGCTTAATTTTTCAAATGGCACTCAACAAGGTTGATAGTGGCACTGTCAATCTGTTGTTAATCCATATAATCAACATGCTGTAGGCAATTTACATACAGGCAAAGAATATATAGAATTATTAGTCATTGAGGCTTTAATAAGACATAATAAGACACCAGCTCTTCAGTTTTGGTGATTTTTTTTTTTTTTTTTTTTTGGTTCTGGAGATTGAACCCAGGGGCACTAAACCACTGAGCCCCAGCCCCATCCCTTTTTATTTTGAAACAAGGTCTCACTAAGTTGCTTAGGGCCTCACTAAATAGCTGAGGCTGGCTTTGAACTTGCAATCCTCCTGCTACAGCCTCTCTGAATTGCTGTGATTACAAGTATGAGCCACTGTGCCTAGCTCTTTTCAGTTCTTGTATAATTTCCTATAACATTCTTGTTGCTTGCTTTCTCTGGAGAATTTATTGTAGCCCTAGTGAGCTGATTTCATCACCAATATCCAGCACTACTTTGACTAGATGCATTACTTAGAACCTTTTGAATTAATTTATAACATCCTGCCAGAATTTTAGTAGTGGATGTTGATATAAATCACAATGTAACCATGAATCTTATTCAGAAAATCATTAGTAGGATAGTATTTATTTTACTTTATCTATATTCTAGCATGTATTCCACTATATCTATATTCTAACCTAGATATCTTTATATCATTTGAATTATTCAAGTAGAATACAAAGTAGAAATATTTCATCCCTCAAAAAAAAGTGTGGGGGGTGGAATGAAAGGAGAGAAAAGCTTTTGGTGCTATTGTAGAAAAAAAGATATTGGTAAAATTATCACCAAATTTAACAATTTCTCTTCATTGGTATATACTTCATTTTATAACCTTCTAATTTTTTAGGTCTCACTCTGCTAGAAAAAAATGTATTTCAGATAAAAATCAACCAGTTACCTTATTGCTTTCCTAAGATTGATCACAATGCCATGAGGCACTACATTCTAATTTTTTTTCATTTCTAATAAAGATTCAATGAGAAAGGTATAATTTCTTTTGGGAAAGTAGTGATCGTTAATGGAAATGAATAGTGCTCAATGAAATGATAACCCAAGAACTAAATAAACATAGCATTAGTTCTACAAAATTTCAGCTCTATCACTTCAAAAGGGCAAAAGTGTCACTGGACCAAGTTGTTATTTTTCATATTGTACAATGGACTTACTTTAAAATTCCTCAAAAATGTATTTAATTCCTATTAAAAGGTGTGTGAATTGTAAATAACAATAAATAATGCTTGATAATGTTAGCTGTGTTCCTTAGCCATGCCACTCATTGCAATTAAACTTCTGAGTATTTAGGAAAACCCTCATGTCTATTTTCTTTTTGTCATATGAATGATGCCTAATGCTATGTATCAAAGGATTGAATGGGTTTTTTTAATCATATGATATCCTCTTTTTTTATGGCACATAAATGGAAGTTCTAAATGAATGCTAGAGCCTTATGCCAGGGTCTTGTAAACAGATTCATAGATCACCCCCCACAATTGCCTTATTCATAAGATCTACTCCAGGTGTACCTCCCATAAGAAAAAATGTATATTGGCCTATCTATATACATAGACACACAGTAATATGTTTATATATATATATATGTATACATATATGTATGTGTGTATGTATATGTATATGTAGTAAATAGATACGTATGTATTACTTAGTCATTATCCAGTTTAATAAATGTTAAGTTGTGGAAAAAACATGAAAGAAAATGCACATTTGCTGCCGAATGTCCTTTACAGATTGCATCTACAGCCTCCTCTGTGTTGAAATCTACATAAATGATTGGTACAACTTGTGAAATATGATCACTGCTAAGTTATATTTGGTTGCATCTTTAGAATAATGTTTAAAAAGTAAAACTGGCAGATGTTATTATATACTTGCATCTTAATCTGTTCCTAAATTTCATTATTTAACCATTTTATGTGAAAGCCATTTGCAGAACTGAAAAATTTATCCTGGCATCCAAGGTGTGGGGAAAGACCTCACGTAGGTCTGGAAAGAGCATGCCCACCCCCAACTCCCAGCCTCAGGTAGTGCTGGTACATGAACTGGAGCCATGAAGAGCACTGAACCCCCATGACCACCTTCTTGGTGGCCAAACTCTGTACATAGGGATTTCAGAAGGACCCAGAGATGACAAAAAGGTTACATTGATTTGCAGCTTTCAGTCAAATACATTCTTCAAATAGTCAAAACACTACTTTTTTGTCTACCAGGGGACACAAACTACATTTGATGATTCAATGATCGTTTTTAATGGGTTGGAAAGAATTTTTGTTAAAAGATGGCCAGCATATAAACACAAATTGTTTCAATAACCTCACTTCTCCTCTGATATCAGAATGTTAGGCTTATAATGTATTTTATTCATGCTATGACTTGATTTTTATCCCTGAGCTAAGAATTCTGAGTGGCATCAATCCATAGCATCTGAAAGCATTTGCCAACTACATGTCAACTTCTTTAGAAAACAAATCACTCCATGAATTCTAGACTTACACAACATTGGTGATTTCACAGGGAAAATATGCTTTAATGATCCAATGGTAGAAGATGTTGAGTAAATCCATGGAAAGCTTCTTACTGTTTTCTATAGGTGTTTCCTAGAACTTCTGAACTATCTCTAAACTCACAGCCCCATGGTGTTTTCAAAGTCTGATTTACAAAGTAATAGACACCTAAAAGGTGCTCTATTCCAAAGTGATTTTTTTTAGAAGTTAAATTTGAACATATATCTCAAAATCATTTTGCATCACCAAAATTTGTTCTATAGATCCAAAATCTTGAAGGAGCCATGAGAGAGAAATCAATTCACCTAAGGTTAGACCACAAATAAAATGATCTAAATTACTATTGCTTTTCTTTAAATGCTCACTTCCCTTCTATTTCTCTCTCAGATGTTTGGATTACTTCACTAACACAGGAAAAACAAACAAAAAAATAATTTTAATTGCCCCAGGGGAAATGGTGCAGCTATAAAAGGAGGGTGGAGTGAGATGTGAAGCAGTGGGCAGGCTCTGTGTTGGCAGCAAAGCAAGGCTCTAGCCTTGTGCTTTCTCCACTGTGCCCACACCAGGGCCTGGCAGAGGGAAGTCTGCAGTGGAGGTGTGTACCAGCTCTCTTGGAGATACTACTAAAGTGGGACATTCAAGACACTCTTTTTAAAGGCCTTTTAAAAGTTTACCATAAACTAGTCCCAACATTGGAGAGCTCTTCCCTTTATTTTTTTATTAAATATTTTTAAGTTGTTGATGGACCTTTATTTATTTATTTTTATTTATTTATATGTGGTGCTCAGGATCGAACCCAGTGCCTCACACATGCTAGGCAAGTACTCTACCACTGAGCCACCACCCCAGCCTGTTCCCTTTGCTTTAGAAAAGGCTTCCCTATGCTCAAGGAAACCTTTTAAAGTGCCTACTGTGTGGCCCTTCACTCTATGTAAGGGAGATACTCGGTATTAGTATAGCAGAGTGGGGTGTACACCATGGTGCCAGACTGTTCCAGGTTCAACTTCTGACTCCTATCATATGCTGTGTTATATCCTGTGTTCAGTTTTCTTATCCAATAAGTGGAAATTCAATACCTACCTCATAGAGTTGTAAGAAAATGGATATAGAAACATAGCAAAGATCATCACTTGTGGTAAATATTAGATACATGGTAGCAAACATGATTTTTACTGATTTATGATGATTGTGGCTACTCACATGCTTTCTGTTTAGTCCTCTATTTTAAAGAACAAAAGAAATAGGATTTTTCCCTCTTCTAGAAAGAAGAGACGTGGAAGCTCAGTAGCTTCTCTTGCCACTACACTTGTGATTGTATTTTAAGTAAGGAACGCATAAAATTTATCATGTAAAGTAGGATGCTTTGGAAAGTAAAATGGGGTACCAATCCAACAGGACACCAGGATAACAGGTATAAACTGAGACTCACTCAGGAGAACTGGGAGATTAGTCATCCTAATTCCATGATTTTTCAGGAACCTGAGTCCCTAAACCTCCTTCCTGTTTGAATAAAAATTGTCTTTCAAAATGTGAAACACAACCAGAGTGAAAAGCATGAATTTTCTCAAAAGATCATTCTCATAGCTTAAGAGTAGGAGGTATTTGCACCTGTTATTTTATATAGAAACTCCATTTTAAACAAATAAATAACAATGAAAATTAATATGCCCATGTCAAAAACACTGGTTGGGTCATCAAGACCCTTGGGGTCATTGCCTTGCTTGGTAGCTAATTATCAGTCTAGGTCATAGTTTTGTAGCCCACACAATCAGTGAGTTGTTTCCAGGGACCTCAAAGATCTCTATCTAACAGTTTAGAATTATCTTTGATCTGAAGTAGTATTATGTAATAATTTCAGAAATATTATCCTCAAAGCTCAGGTTTTACATCCTTTTGAAAGTAGAGTTCAATCAACGTTATCAGCAGCACATTACTCCTGAAAACAAGATAAATGAAGGAACAAGAAGCCTTATTTATTTCTAGTAGGAATATTTCATGTGCCAGATATCATTATTCATTTAATCCCTATAGCAAACCTCTGTGGTAGGTACTGTCCTCATCTATGAAGAGGGGAAACTGAGCCATAGAGAGATGTTAAATAACTAATCAATGTCTTACTACTAGTAAGCTCAAGCATGATTTTATATGGAGAGAGTATGACTTCAATGGCTGTTTTAACTCTTTTTTTTTTTTTGTACCAGGGACTGAGCCCAGGGGCACTTAACCACCGAGTCACATCCCTAGCCAGTTTTGTGTTTTATTTTGAGACAGAGTCTTGCTAAATAACTTAGGGCCTTGCTAAATTGCTGAGGCTGGCTTTGAACTTGCAGTCCTCTTGCCTGAGCCTTCCAAGCTGCTTGGATTACAGGCGTGCGCCACAATGCCCTGCTTTTCCTAACTCTTGTCATTAAACATACCAAGTGACCTGAAGGAAAGGGGAGGACTCCAATCTTTACCACGAGGAAACAAAACTTATTTATATTTTAGAGAATATATTATATTTCCATGGCCCACACCTCTAAGTGCTATCTTCAGACCCAGACTATAAATGAGAACAAACTATGTCCTAAATAGGGTAAGTAACCAACAAGGTATTTAACACATAGTCCTCTGGAAAATGCTTAGTTTCTGTTCTCCAACTGGAAAGCTTGGAATATTAACATAACTCTGAATTCTTTCTGTACTCACTGGCAACTCATTTCAGGGTCTCACCAATCTGCACTAAACAATATGTGATCAAACTTTCAACTAGCATGGCATTTTCTACTGAATTTCTTAGCAGTCATTTGTGATTTTGCAGTTCATTCAAAGGCTCTGGTAATTTTGGGTCATTGGAAAAGACCAAAAGATAGTTTCTAATAAACTCACGCATTTTATCATATGAAAGAAACTCAAGGAAGCTGTAACATGCTAAGCTAGATAATTTGCTTTCAGAAAGTAATTTTAAAACACATGAGTTATGCCGGGCGCAGTGGTGCACGCCTGTAATTCCAGCACCTTGGGAGGCTGAGACAGGAGAATCGCGAGTTCAAAGCCAGCCTCAGCAACAGCAAGGTGCTAAGCAACTCAGGGAGACCCTGTCTCTACATAAAACACAAAATAGGGCTGGGGATGTGGCTCAGTGGCCGAGTACCCCTGAGTTCAATCTCCACTACCAAAAAAAAAAAAAAAACCCATGAGTTAAATTGATTTGAATTGCATTGCTACATAAGATTCACATGAAATCTAAAGTTCATCTGAGTTTGGAATTGTGTTTCTTGCAGAGTCAATTTTATTAACAAGTTGAAAAAAAATTAATTCACATAACATCTGCTATTCAACTCAGCAGTCCAGTTATCTTTAAATGGTAGTTTAATTTGCTGCAACCATACTGCTATACTTTTTTATTTTCAAACTTGTTCAACTTTTAACCAAATCTGTAGTTATACTTTCATTCATTCATTTATGCATATAGCTAAACTTTTTTTGACTTCTAATGACTTTTCCCGCTATTTCCCATTGTCTTGTTCATTTAGCAAGTTCTCATGAAATTGAATCAATTTGTGTTGCTTTGGATATGTATTTGTATATTTTACCCAGTTTTGATCTTTGTATTTGGAAATTCAGTATGAAATAAATGAGGTTTGGTTGTTCTTCCATGGTTTTTATAAGTACAAATTTGGAAACACTGTACACACAGGCATTGCTTTCCTAAATAATTGCTATGGTATGGATATGGTTTGTTTCCACCAAAACTTCATGTTGAAATTTAATTCCTGACATGGCAGTACTAGAAGGCAGAGCCTTTAAGAGGTAGTTGAATTGCTACAGGGGCTTTGTCCTCATGAAGACATTAATCAGCTCTTCTGGGATGGATTAGTTCTCCCAGAGCAGGTTGTTATGAAGTGAGCCTGGCACCTCCCCTTGTTCTCTCTTACACATTTACTCCACCTGTTTACCCATTTCCCCTTTCTACTTCTCTACCATGACATGATACCTCAAGAGACCCTCAGCAGAAGCTGAGCAGATGCTGATAACAGGCTCTTGGACTTCCCTGTCTCAGAATGAACTGAGGGCCAAGATAAATCGTTTTCCTTTCTAAATGACCCAGCCTCAGATATGTTGTCAGAGCAACAGAAAATGGACCAAAACATACAAGAGTGGCAACTCATTTATTTAGAATACTTAAGATAAGAAATTATTCAGATCTGTAGAAATTCTATCAGGTTAGCATTGCCAAAGTAGTTGATATTAGATTCTACCCAACCAGCTTGCATTGTTGTCAACTCTATAACTAAGTATCCCCCTATAATCTTACTCTGTAGAAAAATCAAGATGGGATAGAACTGTAGAGATAATGAGATAGCAAATTAATAATAATAAAATGAAATATTAAAATATCCAACTTTGATATTCAGATATTGCACATAAGCATTTGTTATGTGTTTATAAAATACTAAGACTCAAATACAGAATGGCTGAAATGATAACATTGGCAATAACTACATGCCACACAGAGCACGTAAAGCAAGTAAGTTATCATCATGCTTCTAAAGACTTTTGTCCTTAGACACTTGTGGAGGTCACATGTCTCCCAAGTGTTCTATGAGAGGGAATCATCTTTTTTTCCCTAAACTCAGAGATTATAGATTGTGTTTGGTTGTACCTGTGCAAGCTTTTGTCAGCTCCTGAGTTGATGGATTCATTCATTCTGCAGATATCTGTGAACCACACAATTTTCTACATGTTGAAGGTAAAACAGTGAACAAAACTGAAAAGTCCTTACTCTCATGCAGTCTATGGTCTAAGGGAAAAACAAAGAAAGGAACAGGTGAGAAAATAAGGTAAAGCCAGATGATGACAAATGCTACAAGGAGGTGAAAGGATGATACAATGGAAATCTGGAGACTGACTCCGAGACAGTCACCATAAGATAGAGAGGTCAGAGAATCTTCTTGTTAGAGTGGACATCAGTCATGGCAATTCTTAGACCAAGACCATGTTGGCTTGGGGAGAAGCTACTCCATATCCTTGAGCATCTGCTATGTGCCAGGGCTGTCCCAGGGATAGAGAATTCAAAATTGCACAAAGATAACCAGAATCTTTGCCCTTGTGCAGTTTACTATACATAGGAAAATAAAACTCCTGCCTTCAAGGAACTCCTGAATGGTTAAAGAAAATGGACTTGTAAGCAAATCATTGCAGCATAGCAAATTTTCCCAAGTAGCTACCATCATGGTGGCAGAAAGAATGAAATGATCCAGCCTCCCTGGACAGAGAACAGGTAGAGGAGTCTTCCTAAGGAAGACTGGGAGTCACCCATCTAGTTAGTAGCCAAAGCAAACCATTAACATGAATTTCCCAATTTCTTATTCAGTTCTTTTTGTTTGTCTGTTTTGTATTATATTCTCAGTGGGATACAGAAAAGAAAGGAAAAAGGGAGGAGATTAAAAGGAATTATGTATCCAGGGAATTTCCTGGATAAAGCCAAGGAGGCATGGACATGCTTTTGAAAATGGCACAGTTAATACTTGTGGGGTCTAGTACTGTACTTCCAAGCTGAACTTAAATATTTCTATAAGGTCTGAGGCTCTGTAGGGAAGATTACCAGAGTCTGTGAAAATGCAGTTACCCAGTCCAAAGATTCAAAAATCGTTTTCCCCGAAGAACTAATTTGAGGGTGGTTTTGATTTTTTCCCTTCTGAAAAAAGGGCCTTGCTTGTGGGAGAGTGATTAAGGAATGGTAGGTAGGTCATATTGCTGTTTCCTAAAGCTATTGTACAATCCACCATTTATTACTAGTGTCATCTGAAATTAAAGCTACTCTCTTTTCTACACTTCTGTCTAATTTTACCCAGATAGGCCCATAAGGGTCAGTGATTTCTGTTTCTTGGGCACTGTTTCTCAGTTTGATCTGTATCGCTAAGTGTGCCTGGGGCTCCTGAACAACCTACAGAGTTTCTTTTTACTTAAGCCACAATCACCTCTTGGAAACAAATGAACTCTCTCTAAATCCTGCAATTAGAATATAAATGCAAAATTCAGATAGCCTGTAATTAGAATATAAATAACCTCTAATAGCCATGCAAATGAGGGTGTTAATGTATTATAAATCACTAAGGAAAATAACAGGGATGATAGTTCCTTCCCCTTCTTCTTCCCTTCCAGCTTGGCAGTTTCATTCAGTGGTTCATTGGAAACCCGCATCCCTGCTTTCTCTAACTCAGCACAAAAGACCAGAGTCTATGCATTTAATGATGGATTTGGCAGATGGCTTCAGTATTTGTTATTTTTCACATAAATCTCATCCTGTCCATTACTCATGAGACTGTTCAGACAGCAGATCCTTAGGTTTCAAGCAGGCTTAACACCTACTCTGAATTATGATTGGAGGACGGCTCCTGCGGTACTAGAGGAAGTGAATACACTTCAAATTCTGCTGGTTGGTGAAGATATCAGTCTCATATGAAGAAGAGAAAGTGGAAATGAATGCTTTTTTGGTGGGAGATGGAAAAAATACATTGTTTTTCTTTTCTTTTTTTCTCTTTGCTTATTAAGAAATGCAAGCATGTCCCAAACTTTATTGAGTAGCTACTGTATTTATAGAACCATGCTGGATGCTTGTTTTCTGTTATTGAATTTTCAAAAAAGCCTTGAGATACTGATTATTATTCCCATTTGTAGAGATAAGGAAACCAAACTTCAGAAAATTGAGTTGCTCAATCTTGTAACTTCCGGTAGCAAAAACCTGCTGTGTCAGAGACAAGCTATGGGAACAGAAATGAAGTTTCTATTCAGTATTGCAAAGTTTTTGTCATGCTCATATAGAAAAGAAAAAGAAATACCGACTCTAAGAGTTAATTTTGAGATACAACTATTACATAACAAGTATATATATGGCAATCACCTACCAAGGATTGTGCCCATGCTATGCTCTAGGCTCTTTGAAAATCATAATTTTTCTTTTTTATATTTGCCCCTTCCTTTCTATCCTTTCTTGTCATCCCACTGAAAAAGTTCACATCAATTCCCAAGAGAGTACACCCTCTTGTGAATACTCTTGAGGGAGAAGAATGACAGAATGGATGAATGTTGCTGAGGCAGTCTTCTATTTTTACTTTCACTTTTTAATAGACGAGAGAAGAGTAACTGTCTAGAGGGTGGGAATTAGGGACTATGAATAAAATTAGAGCTCACAAAAAGCAACACCTGGATTTGGCAAATGTGAAGGGCAGGAACTGTGATTAACAATGCAGAGAAGGCTGTCTAGAGCCCATTTGAGCAAGTTGATTGGATAGAGAAGTTTGCTGGTAGGTAGTCCGTGGAACAGAAGGCTGCTGCTGGGCAGGATGCTCAAAAGAACCACATATTTCTGCTCTCCAGGTAGCCTGAGGAACTGGTTCTTATTCACCAGTCTTCCAAACAACTCTGTGAGGTGAAGACCCTAGACTCCTTTCACAAGTGAATCAATTGAAGCTCAGGGACCTTAAATAACCTTCTCTGAGTCACACAGCCAATTAGTGGCCCAGGTGAGATTTAGTAACATCTGGCTAACTCCAGTGTCCCAAGGGCCAGATGGCAGGGGAGGGGAAGCTGTGGGGTCCCTGGATACTGCAAGGAAACCTAGGGAACAAACAAAGTTCCCTCCTTGTTTCTGAATAAATAAAACTGAGATCAAGGAAGGCCAGGTTTGGACTGAAGCAAGACCTCAGGGTGAACTCACACACAAGGACAATGCTATCACAGAGTATAAATATTGGTATTAAGCATTGGCCCTGTGCTGAGGACTGGGAAGAGATGGATCTCTGTTCCCAGCTGGCTGAAGAGGGAGAGCTCTAAAAGTTCTCACTCTGTAGGTACACACATAACAAGTACTGCTGTACCTGGAGATTCTCTTGAATGCCAGGAAAATGAGTTGGGCACTTCAAATGGCATGCACACACCAGATACACACAGTTGTTACAGACACACAACACACACACACACACACACACACACACACACACACACACACACACACACACACACACCAGTCTGGAGAGCCTGAAAGAATGCTATTTGCTTATTTTGTCGACAAACCTCCATAAGAGAAGTTTCTCTGCATAAAGACGACCTTCAAGCCTTGTTGTTGATTCTGCTTGACCGTGTCCTGGCCACAGCTGACTGGACAGGGGCCAACAACTCATAAGGTGGCCCAGCATAAAGACAGGGCTGAGACAATCTCTCGGGAAGATAAATGGAGAAACATACACTGAAAATCCTCCTTCTTGAGGTATAAGAAAGGAAAAAATTTTCTCAAGGAATTTCTCTCTCAAGAATTCTCCTGCTGCACACCCAGGGGACATGGCAGCATGGTCCCTGATCCCACAGTTCAGCCACCTTCACCTGGGGAGGGGACAGCCAGTGTATCTTGCACATGGTTTATGAGGTTGGTGAGCAGTTTACGTCTCCTCTCCCTAGCAATTATCCTAATTCAAGCTACCCTTTTCCATCCAGGAACTCTCCATACCCTCTCACCTCCCCGCCAATAAATTCTAGTCTTCCTCATAAGAGATGCTTCATGTGGAGGTGAGATAAAGCTCAAAAGACCAGTTTGCTCACTGCTTAGGGCTGAAGGAGAAGGTATCTGGATCCTCTTCCAACTTCTCCTTAAAGATCTCCCCAAATCTTAATACCTGTTAGCTTCAGTTTTGAGGCTTTAGCTAAAATTCTGAGAAAACAGGGAATTCTAAGAAAACAGTGCCAATCAGTGACTTTGGCCTAAAGGCAAGAACTGAATCAGCAAGTGAAGAAGCTAGAACACTGAGGGCCCACCAGGTAGAAGATATGGATGTAAAGGAGGACCGAAGAAGGCCAAAAACATGAGCAAGCCACACAGTACTGGATTCAATTCTGGTCTGGCCATTTCCTAGGGTGTGACTTGAAGCAAGATTAGGCCCTTTTTAGCCTCAATTTCTTCATCTGTAAAATGGGGGAAATGATATATCTGTTGTCATTGGGTTGTTGTTGGAATTCAGATAATTCTTGCACAGCCTTTAGTACCACACCTAGTACATAGTACATAGTAAGTGTTCAATAAATACCAATTAGTACAAGTGAGCAAAAACTATGTACTGGAGGGAAGAGTCCTGGCCCTGGGGAGTCCCATCACATAGGCAGGGATGTGAAAGTGCCCCTGTGTGGGTGCAATGTAACCCTGCTCAAATGACGCTGAGAAGCCTATTGCCAGAGATGAGGAAGAGACAGAAAAGGAGGGGAGGGAAAGGCATCGTTGGGCCATGAAAGAATGAAAGAGGTTAATTCCTATAGTTGACAACTAACAGCTTCCTGTTACAGCTGTGCTTTTATTTCAAGCTTATAATTGACTAAACAAAACAAAAATGCATTAGCAACTGCTTGTGGCAACTTGAGTGAGTATTCTTAAAAAAAGTGTAACAAACAATGAGTGTGCCTCCTGGAATGTTCCAATCCTCCCAGGAAGCCTCCCTGGACAATCCTAAGAATAGCCATTGTCTTCACTTAGTTCTAATAGAAACAAGAAGAACTTAGGAACCTCCCCATCCGATGCCTGAACTGTTCTTGAGGTCAAACTGAAAAGAAAAATCTTCCAAGGAAATAAGAAGGGGAAGGAACAGTTATTTCCTAACCAAAAGGTCATTGAAGACATTAGTGGTAACTGTTGCACTGCCTGAGTAACTGAGCATCAAATTATTTCAGAGAATGGACATTGAGTAGATTTTACATCATTAGAGAATAAATGCCGCAAATCAGAAATAGCGAATTGAAACACATGGAAATTTTCTTTCTGGACACCATTTGGCATGGCTTTATTACACACACCTTGCCAGTAGTTCGTTGTGGTAGATAGCTTACAGAGATGGATGCAACAGTCCTTTGCAGTGTGACCTTGCTGTTCCTCCCATTAGGAGGTGGAGGCTATCTCCCTTCTCCTTGACTCTTTGGGGGCATCGTGACTACATTGACTAACAGAATGGGGCAGAAGTGAATCTGAGAGATCTTCAGGCATCTGCTTCAAGATGCCTTACAGCTTCCCTTTCTGCCATCTTGCAACCCTGAGACTTCCATGTTTGGGAGCCTTCCTTAGCCTTCTGGAGGATTTAAGACCACAGGAAGAGAAAGGCCTAGCTAACAGCCAGCATCAGCTGTCCCATGATTTGAGTCATTGTTGGACAATTCACATGCAACCAGGTCATCAGATGACTGTATCAGCAGGTGACCCCAGGCAAGAGCAGTGTCAGAAGAATCACCCAACTAAACTTAGCCCACATTGCCAAACTGCAGAATTGTTAGCAGTGGAATAGTGTGTTTAAGCCACAAAATTGTGGGGCATTTTGTTATATGGAAATGCATAATTGATACCTCAGTGTGAGCAAGTACTCTTTAGACTATGCAGTGGGAAGGGAACAGAGGCTATTAATAATTTATTAGTAATAGCACTGGAGAAACTGCAGTGTCTAAGGCGGGGGTTATCTGGTTAGAAACTTGGTGTCATGGAAAACATTTTAGTGTTTAGCAACATGAAGTATAGGGTTGGCCTCTGTTCTGTCTGTTAAGGCTAGAAGCAAATGGCATTTCATTTGCCCTGGGGACTGAGTTTGAAGTGTGTAAAAGTTTACACATGAGGATACCCACAGGAGCTAGGGGATGGTTAACTTCTTCTGAAGCCCAGTATCACATAGGATGGACCTTATTTGCATGTACCAGCAACAAGATCACAGAGGGGGTTTTCCCTTTTCTTTTCCTTCTGCCAACTCTTACAGTTAATTGAGAATTCTGTGACTTTTCCAGCTGGAGGATATTACACAGAACACACATCTGAGTAATAATGGACACCAGCTGTTGTCAGAGAGACAGTAATGATTTTTTTAAATGAATAAAAAGCTTATCAAAGCAAATGTAAAATTGATTAATACAGTGAAGTCCAAGCACAAGAATAAAACCTCATGGGACGATTCTGTGCACAACAAGAGACCATATCCCAAGTGCACACTCGACTGCCTGCTCTGTCCTGCTCTTTGTTATCGAATAACTGCAGCAGAATACAGCTGGTCCTTACCCCGACTCATTTTCTTCCGAGGCTGAGAAGAATGTGCACCATGCTACCCATAGATAATAGAAAAATGCGACCTAGTGAAATAAATATTCTGTTTCTCTTTCACTTTTCTTTCCCATCTTCCTCTCAGTGATCCTCCTATAGGGAAAAACGTTCTGCCCCAGGGTACAGCACCTATGTGGAGAAAAGTACCTTAAACACTCATGGATTTAGGAGAAAAGTCCCAGAAAATTCTGCAAACGCCCACACTTCTTGGCTATGGGCTGCTCTGCACCTGTTTTGGCTTCAGAGGACCTCAGCCATGGGAAAAACCAGGCACTGTACCTCTGGGGACTATTCTTGGTTAGTTTGTGTTGTTACACAAAGGATTTTGCTTTAGCAATAGGGATGAAATATAGGCATGAAAGCCATCATCATTTTTCAGCTTTGAAATCCCACACGAGTTCCAATTTTTAAAAAAATTATCTTTAGATCAAGTACAACTATCCAAAATTCTGGTTGGACTGTGTGAGGGAGTGTTAAGAGGTTATATTCTCACTGAATTCAAAACAATGAAATGTTATATCCAAGTGATGTTAACAACTAGATGGTGTCATATAATATAATGTTTCATTAACTTTTAAGTAAGACTTTGAAAGAGTAATATTTCATGTGCAAATAAATTCAATTGTAAGGAAATTAATGATATGAAAGAAAATACTTTATACGTGATGGATTCTCATTTTATATTTCAAAATTGTAGAGAAATATGTGGCTCACCTAAAGTAGAAAATAAAAATTTTAGAGTAATATGTCTCATTAAGGGAGTTTTGCACCAGTTCCAAAGCATTAATTTAAAATATATCTGCATTTCACAGATGTTGGACCAGGCCCTTTTTAACTTTGATGTTTACAGTTGCAAAAGGGGTCTTGTTTATATCTTCTCAGAAGGATTCAATCTCATGCAAAAGGATTTGATCTCCTTGGGGAAAAGGTGGAATCAACAGAAATTCAAAATATGTTTTTCTTTTTATCCACATCTCACGGGACTCAAAGAATTTTACCTCAAAAATATTTACCTCCGTTATTCTAGTAATCCCTGTAATTCGCTTTAATATAGAAAAAATATATCCAACATTTATGTTTTAAGAAACAGTTTTTATGGTGCACTTTTGCCAATTTGTGCAAAATTGTCCTGTCCTGGGTGAGAATCTAGTAGCTCAGGTCAACAGAGGTAATTCAGCAGCCCCCTCCCATGCTTGCCTACTCCCTATCCCAAATAAATCATTTGACCTGCATCATGTAGTTTGGATCCATGGATTGGTGGAACTATTCAAATACTTAACTGTATATTTTTAACATTAAAAATATTTAATTGCATAACACTTGTACATATTTGTAGAGTATAGGATCATAATTTGATATAATGTGAAATGATCAAATCAGGGTAACTAGAATTTCCATCTCCTCAAACATTTATATCTTTATGTATTGGCAGAGCCTTTGGGCTCTTATTTTCTAGCTATTAGAAATATATTATACATTGTTGTAGGCTAGAGACACTCCTGCTAGGCTATGGAACATTAGAACTAGTTCCTCCTAACTGTATTTTGGTAGCCATTACCCATCTTTTCTCTATCCCCACTCTCCTCTACCCCAATTCCTAAACTGTATTTTTATACTAACAATGACAACTGCATTCATAGGAAATTATCTTGGAGGATTCTTGTGCCGCAAGCCTGATATCTAGGTTGTTGAGTCACCATCTCATGATGTAATTATACATCCAAGAAGCTATAAGTGGGAAAGAGCTAGAAAACAGCTGGGTTCCACAGGGGTTAGCCTAAGCATTTGGCAGAATAAGATCCAAGCACTCTTTTTCCTGAGATGCGTGGCAAGTAAACTGATATTTCTCTTCATTATTTCTATTCTTAGTTATTTCCATTTTATTGTATATTTAACTAGGTTACTCAGTGAATATATTCATTTTTTAAATACACCCTCATGGGGTGATGATAAATGCACTTCTCTAAGATACAGGAGACTTATGATGTGGTTTTGTCTACTGTGCATTCTTAGAGAAATAAAATAAAAACAGCTGCTACTTATTAAAAGCTTATTCTGCTAAGAATTTACACAAGAGTTTTATTTTAATATTTTCAACAACCCCTTTAGATAGATGACACTATCTCTATTTTCAAATGTGGAAACTGAGTGTCAGAGAAATTAATTTTCTACTCTTCATTAGGCAAATGAGCTGAGCAGAATTTGAATCCATGTCTTTCAGACTTGAAAACAGTCCCACAAAATGTGGATAAAAAGAAAGTCTGTTCCTACCACCTGCAGTGGGTTTCAGGGTTGGTGGGTCTGGGGACAAATCTCAGCTCTGCCACTTACCAGACTTAGACCAAGGAAGTTACTTAATTCTCTTTCCTGTCTGCCACACAGGAAGGATATTATTTAGTACAGAGTATTGCAAAGATTATAATGGCATTAGGTAGAAAGGGTTTTCTGTGTTCTAGTCTCTAAATAGAAGTTAGTTGCTTCACTTTACGACTTCCATGAACCTCATTTTCCTTCTTTTTATATTAAAGAGGTCCATGAGGCTATAAAAATATCACAGTATATTTGACTGTGTACATGTAGAAAATTAAGACCTAGAGAAGTGACTTACTCTAAATCACAGCCAGTTAGTGAGTTGTTTGTACTTTCAGGGCACTAGTTTTTTTTTTTTTTTTTTTTTTTGTTATTGGAATGAGACTTGGACCTAGTCTGATCAAATTGTCTGGAATCCAGATGATCTAGATTCTAGATAATTAGCAAAACTGCAGTTACCGTATTTTATTTGTTTGGGGGTTTTGTCCTACACTGCCAAACATATTTATTGCATATTTATTATTGTGTGAAGGGTCCTTTGTAGTTGTTATCTGAAATGTATAGTTGTCGGTCTGATATGGACTTCTCTAGACTTAGAGCAGTTCTCTGCTTCTCATCTTTCAGATCTAAGCTCAAGTATGATCTCCTGGAGAGGCTGTCATTGGCAGGTTTCCACCTCTCATAGCCCCCAGATACTTTGCATCATGCCATCTTCTGCATCTCATTAAAGACACTTAATATAATCCTTAATTTTCATGTTTACAATTTACTTGTTTAGCATTTCTCTGGCTATACCACAATATAAATACCACAAAGAAATTTTGTCAGTATTGTTATTTGTGGTATATCCAGCCCTAAGCCAGAGCCTGAAACATAATAAGTTCAAAATAAATATTGGTTTAACAAATACTTGTCAAATACAAATTTAGCATATAATCCAGCAATTCCATTTTTAATTATATATAAAGAAGTTAAAAGAAGATATGCTCATGCAAACATATGTACATGAATGTTCATAAAAGTGGAAACAATCCAAATGTTCATCAGTCCATGAACTGATAATGAAAATGTGATACACATATAGATCGTTTATAGTATATATGTACACATATATACACATATAATTCAACATTAACTCAAATTTAAATTACATGTGTGTATATATATACTCTCAGAAGGAAATTCTTATTCAAGGAATAATGACATACATGCTATAACATGGATGAAATCTAAGACATTATGCAATGAGATTAAAAGCCAGACACAACATGATAAGACATACATGAACCATGTATATGACATGTGCAGAACAAATACACAGAGATAGAAAGTAGATTAACTGTTTCCAGGGCTGGGTGAAGGGAGAAGGGGAGTGACTACTGGTGGGTGTGGGATTTCTTTAGGGAATGTTAAAAATGCTCTGAAATTAGTGGTGGTGATTTAACAACATTGGGAATATGCCAAAACCCCTGAATTGTATACTCTAAAGAGAGAACTTTATGGAAAGTAAATCATGTCTCAAATAAGCAAACAGAGCAAGATAAAAAAAGGAAGGTTAGAATATAATTCATTGAAAATTGAAATAGACAAATTTCTGCAAACTATTCTACCATGTTGAAAAGCTGTTAGGTTCATTTATGACTTAGTTACAAACAGAGAAAATTTTAGAAATACTTCTGCTTTATTTTTGCATAACATTAAGTCTTCTGTAGCCAATTGAAAATAAAAGAATAATACCTTTAGATTTTGTTACTTCTTGTCTTGCCTTCCCAATGCCTGGTCCTGTGGCCCTTGACTAGCCACACCTCTTAGTGACTCATTTCTCTTTGTGAAAGGGGTGGCTTGCTTGCCCCTTGCTCCCCAGAGGAATGCTCCCCAGTTCACAAAGTAACTGCATGGCATTTTACAAGTTCAAATGCGTTAGAAATACAAGTTAATAATAGGAATCCTTCTTTCTTTTAATTGACTTTAATGGGATAAGCAGACCTAATCCCTTCTGTCTTCTAAATTCAGAATGTAATTATTAGTGAGCGGTTAGCTCAGATTTAAATGTTATTCCATAGTAGATGGATATAAACAACAATTAACTTTTGAATTGCATGAACCAAAATTCTGGCTAAGTACTAATGCAACTAAAATCAGAGCTGAAAAAATGCATAGTTCCCTCATAGGAGAAATCTATGTATAGGCTAGAATTGATGGTATTTTTTCGATGACCCATTCTAATACATCAGTTCACAAGGTCAATGTATAATAGTCAAAGTTTAATGATGTGTAAATCCATAATAAATGGAGAATTTATAAATCATTGCTATGTTCTCAAATTAAGACATTGTTAGTCTCTTCCCTCCCAATATGTTCCAGCCTATCTGTACATAGGAGTGAATGCTGCCTCATTTACTTGTACTCATTTGCACTCCTTTGTATGTTTTTATCAAGCACTGAGACAGTTTATGTCATCTTTTATGTCATCAGTGTATCATAGCACCAGATGCTTGACCTTTGGGGAACAAAGTTTGTGTCTTTTTCATCTGTGAGTCTCCAGCATTCCAAGTAGTAACTGGAACATAGACATTGAATAAATGAATAAATGAAGGAATCCACAAATGCCAATTGCAGGTAAATTGCTATATGAGGACAGGATAGGAACAACCACAAAGAGGTATTGGAATTGAATCCTAGGACTGCTGGGACCACCGGCTTTAAGTCCTAAGGGCTTTAAGATCCACTGAGAAACTTGCAAGAATAGGCTGTAAATGGGAAACATATTAGAAGCTGAGGTTCTTGGCATAAAAGAATTGAAGCAAGTTGCTGCCCACTCTTGGTCCATCCTGGCCATGCCTGCTCTTGCACATGTTCTTCTTCCTATCACTTTCTTCCCCCTCTCCTCATTTTACTTTCTGGTTCTATTTTTCTTGATAGCAATTAGCAATGTGTATTCTCATTGTCTCAGTTTATTTTCTGTTGTGATAATAGAATGATTGAGACTGGATAATTTATAAAGAAAGGAGGTTTATTTTGGCTCATGGTTCTGGAGTCTGGGAATTCCAAGAGTATGGCACCAACAAGAGCCTTGTGCTGCTTTCAACTTCAGGAAGAAAGTAGGAGGGCAAGCAGGTGTGTGCAGAAGAGCTAAAACATGAAGAGTGGACTTGCTTTACAACAACCCATTCTTGGGGTAACCAACCCAGTCTGATGAGAGAAAGAACTCACTACTTCTGTGAGATGACTTAAATTCCATTATGGAGCCATTTCTCTTAAAGGTCCCACCATCTCTTAATGCTACTACACTGGGAACCAAGCCTCAACATGAGTTTTGGTGTGGATAAATCATATTCAAACTGTAGCATTAGTAATTAATTTTATTAATTTGTTTATTATCTGTCTCCTTTTCACTCTGCCAGAATCTAAACTGATTTGATGCAGTCTGTTTTCCCCTGATTTAGACAATAATAGTGTATGCTAGAAAAAGATATATGCTGGAAATAAGCCTTAGAGATAGTAGCTGCTCAACAACTATGGAAGGAAGAAAGGGAGGGAGGGAAAGAAAACGAAAGAAACGAAAGAAAAGACCAATCTAAGAAAGAATGAAAGGCATTATAAGATTTTTACAACTTTTAATATATTCAAGTAATGTTTTGGCTCACAGATTTGTTTTGTTTGGTTCACAAATGTTATAAAAAATTTAAAAGTTGGTAATTTCCAATTAAAAATTGAGTTATAATCTTCTCCTAAAAAACTAGGTCTGGTTAAGCTAGGTCTTAACTTCTGACCCATGTTAATCAGGCAGATCTGAATGGGCAGCCACAGGGGACATGGGCTAGAGGATTTTAAAGTTGGGATGGAAGCTGGAGTCTTTCCTAGACTTTCTGAATGGCCCGGAGAATCTCATTGTGGATATATAATATAGAAAGTCCTCAGGATAGTTTAGTCTGATGCAAATTCATATTCTCAAGGAGGTTCCAAAGAAAAGGAAGGCTCAGGTCTTTAAGTCCTGCTTCATTTAAACCAGAGATCCCTGAAACTTAGTGGAGAAGGGCAGGTGTGGCTAGACATATCCTCTACTGATCCCGCTTCCCCAGGTACTCTCTGCAGAGTACCCTAAATCTTGCAGGTCTCTGGTGAGGGTCTTGAAGGTACATATGTTAGGACATGTCCACTCATTGGAGTGACAGAATCACAACATGTGTATGCATGTTGTGTGGTACCAGGAATTGAACCCAAGGCCTCATGCACACTAAGCACATGTTCCACCACTGAGCTACACACCAGTAGTAAAATAGCATATTTTTTGTGGTAAAATATACACAATGTGCCATTTTCACCATTTTAAATATGCATTCAGTGATATTTAAGTACATTCACACTGTTGCACAAGCACCACCATCACCCACGTTCAGAAGTTTTTATCATCCAAAGTCAAACTCTGTACCCATTAAATATGAACACCCCATGTGCCTCATCCCAGCCCCTGGTAATCACTATTCTACTTTCCATTTCTATGAACTTGGTCCTGTTCTAGTTACTTCATTTAAGTATAGTTACACATTTTCCTTTCCTTTTATGTCTAGTTTATTTTGCTTAGCATATGGTCCTTAGCTGTCATCCACGTTGGAACATGTGTCAGAAGTTTTTTCTCCTTAAGGATGAATAACATTCCACTGCAAGTATGCTCTATATTTTGTTAGTCCATTCATCAATCCACAGGCACTTGAGTTGCTTTCACTTTTTGGCTAAAGTGAACGGTGCTGCCATGAACAGGATGTATAAGTATGACTGCTATGCTATGTAGTGCTCTCAGCCTCACCAAATGCTTCTGAGTCACAGTGTTTGTTTGTTTGTTTTCTTTTTTTTTTTTAAATATTTTTTTAGTTGTGGATGGACACAATGTCTTTATTTTATTGCTTTGTATGTGGTGCTGAGGATCGAACCCAGGGCCTCACGCATGCGAGGCAAGCGCTCTACCGCTGAGCCCGAGCCCCAGCCCCAGCCCCTTGTTTGTTTTCTTCTGGTTAAAAAATCCAAATGCAAAGTTAAATCACTTTTCAATCTAGGGGTAGTTTCTGACTCTTGTTCTGGAGTTATCTTTTTTCTTGAAACAACTTTTCCCCTTTGTCCCCATGATTCTTTACCAGCTAATGGAATACCAAAGCAAAACTATCTTTGTTGGATGCAGTTTGAGGTCAGATACATTTACTTGTACATGCTAAGGGAAATTAGTAGGCTCATAATTTAGGGGAGAGCTATTTTTAAAAATTTATCTTTTAATTTATTTTTTAAAAATATATCTATTTGTAAAAATTTATCAGTTTTAGTTTTAGCTGTTTCTTTCTCCAAGAAAATGACGCTTAGGCTACTAAACCAAATTTAGTCTCTCTCCCTACTCCAATAAACCATTTATGATCAAGTTCAAACTTGTATATATTAGAAACCAGGAAATCACGTCTATAGCCAAAATAAATCTTTGTTGGTTAAATTGGCTTAAATTGTACCCGATGTGGTTTCAGATGCTATTCTTTGATAACACTCTTCAGTAAATTCCAGAGATGTCAACACTGTGTTTGAACAGAGAGTTTGAAAAGTTGAAAGTCCTCAGATGAACTTTGAGGAGAGTGAGGCTATGTGGGTGGGTGCAGTTGGGTCAGCTAAGCTGTGTGTCCATAAAGCTCTTCTCAAGTGGAGCTATGATTTTTATGTCAGCTCATCTGTACTTGTGCATTTTTTCTCATTGGAATTCGTATTTGTTTGTGTTGATAATATTAAGCAAGAATTTTAGACTAGCGACATTTGTGCTAGTCCTCAATTTCTGTTTAAAGAGAGATTTCTAACAATTAAAACTTTCCTTACTGTTAAAATTTATCCAATTTTTAAAACTTTTCTAATTCTAATAATTCCACATCAGTGGGGAAATATCCCAAGTCTGTGCTTTGCCTGACTTACTTGCTTTCTGCCTTGGCTTGCTGATCTTGTCAGGCACAGGCCCATGGTGACGTGCAATTGTTTTCTTTGATAGTTTAATGCAGGGTGGTAATTCTCACTGCCTGTGAGGCAGTAAGACACTAAGTAACTGATTTGTGCTATTGCAGTCTTGATAATGTTGCCTCCTTGGTAGTGTTACCAAATATAAAAAGGAAAAACATAGGCTACCTATTTAAAATTGAATTTCAGATAAACAACAAATACCTTATAAAAACACTGAATGGGGGGTGTCTTTAATTTATCCAGCTGTACTGTTCCTTGGATTTCTGCCAGGAAGACTACTCAAAGAGTAAAATCTCAATGTCATTAACAACAACAACAACAACAACAATAAAATAACAATTAGCTACTCTTAAATGCAGGGAATGTGGCTCAAATACCAGTTAGTGTGACAGAATTTTAACCTGGTGACACAGAAAGACCTAAATTGGAAGACAGACTGTAATGATGGGGTTACAAGATAAGAGATAATGAGTACTGTTTTAGTCAGTTTTTTCACTGCTGTGACTAAATGGACCCAACCAGAACAACTGTAGAAGAAAAGTTGATTTAAGGGCTCACGGTTTTTGAAGTCTTAGTCCACAGAAGGCTGATTCCATTCTATGGGGCTCAAGGTGAGGCTGAACGACATGGTGGAAGAGTGTGGCAGAGGGAAGCAGCTCATATCATGATTAGAAAGCGGAGAGACTCCGTTTACCTGATAAAATATATACCCAAAGCCATGCCCCAATTCCCACCTCCTCTAGCCACACCCTACCACTTCAATTACCACTCAGTTAATTCCTATCAGGGAAAATTAAATCACTGATTGAGTTAACACTCTTACAACCCAATCATTTCTCCTCTGAACCTTCTCGCATTGTTTCACACATGAACTTTTGAGGGATAATACATCTAAACCATAACAAGGACTTTCCTCTGAGCTTGTGACTTTCCTTTGAAAGCAGACACTGATAAAGTTTATTTTTGCGGGTGATCAATCTGACAGGCAGAGTTTGTGATGCCAATCAAAAGAAGAGGAGGTAACATTAAATTTTGTTAATCCTGAAAATCCTGTGGGATGTATAGGGACTTCACCATGGAGTGCACTGTGCAGGAAGACCAAAGGAGACAGAAAGGAGGAGAGGACAGGGATATGACCTCCCAGCAAGGAAAAAAAAAATCTGATTAGATTCTAATATACAAAAAACATCTGATTAGGTTCTAATATACATATAGGCAAAAAAATACCTCACATGTACAGTAATTATTTCTTGCCCCACCCCAAACTGTTTGAATTTCCCAATTTAGAGTCATTATACTTTTATCCATTTAATTATACTAGGTACTCTACAGTATATATTTCCTAACACAAGGGAAGAAGACAGGCTTGCTCAGATGGGATCTGGACCCTTCCAGGGTTTAAAGCATTTTCGAAAGGGAAACTAGAGATCCCTGATTGTAAACTCCCTTAAATGAAAAGTTTAGCTTCTGTTTTTCTTGGCTGAAACTAATTCTGTGGCACCTGCTCCTCCTACAATTTTAGTGATTGACAAAGTCTGACTCTGAAGTGTTGGGAAATTTCTATAGGAAGGGAGGTGTCCACATGCTTCCTCTATGAGAAGGAGAAACAACAATGGTGGGTATTAGTTTGATTCATCCTCCTCCCTCCACAGATAAAGCATAGGGATCTCTTTTGCCACAGTGCTCCTCTCCAGTGGCACCCAGGACCTGAGGGGCGAAACCACCAAGTGTTGAACCCATTGTAATTTCTCAAGTCCATATTTCCATCGCATTGTCTTTCCCACTGACTGAACTGTCCTTGGAGGTTCTTTTCATCCTGCTCATTTCGTTTCTGTGGTCCCATTACCTCATGTAATACTTCACTAAATAAGGTTTTAGCAGTAGACTCATTCAATGTATTTTTTGCAATTGTGGAGAGTTTTTGGTATCACAGTGAGAAAGAACAAATCAATGACAGAGGTTCCACATCAATAGCACATTTCATTTGAGGTTTTCTCTGCAAAATATGGAATGACTGTGTTTGGATTTGGTGAGAATTCCCTTTAATACATTCACAGATTGTTGCATGTGATGGAACTTAACAATGCTGTCTTACCTTGAAGAAATTGGACAGATTTGGATTTCAGTTCTGGCTCCATCTGTTGTTTTTGTTTTGATTCAGAACAAAACAGCTGCTTGCTTTGACTGTCAAATACCAAACTAAGTGTGTGTGTGTGTGTGTGTGTGTATATATATGCTTTATTAATCCTGATGAAAAGGATATAGTGGAACAGCTTGTGACAGACTTTTACAAACTGTTCTGGGAATGTCACAACAATGACAATAAAGGAGGGAGAGAGGAAGTGGAGTTCTTTGTTTTTGGAGCCAACATTTCAAAGACAGGGACCTAGCAAGTCATCCAACAATAAAATCCAGATTCCTCAAAGGTGAAGTCCTGCCTTTTACTTAAGGCCAGTTCTTCATCATGTCTTACCTAGTGGTTTGGTGGGATTGGAAATGGCACTTGGCGTTTTTGCAATTTGTGTACGTTTTAAAAGGAGCAGCTCTGTGGTATTTTTCACATTCTCAAAGACTATATGACTAAACAAAAAAAAGGAAAAAGAGTAAAGAACTCTTGACCTTAATACCTAATGCCATAAAATGCTATAAAACATTCAGGAGGCTAAAGTGGAGGACAAAAATATAAGGAAAAAAACAATATATGGGTATTCCATCTTGTTATGGTCAAGAATTGATGACCACTTTTGTACTTCTTGGTAAGAAAAAAGGATAATTTAAGTTATCTCTTCTGACCAGCAGCTAAATGAAAGCAATATTTTATTCTCCCAGCTCCATTCTCTTGCCAGGTCCTTTGTGCTGGTTAATTTTGATGGAAAGGCAGTGCCTAATAGGATTATTTCAGACAATGGAGTAATTACTACCTCAGATTTTCTTTTTCTTTTACAGGAGAAAGTGCTTCTTTATTTTGGTTTTCCTAGTTCTTGTCTCATAATGAAGCTAACTAATATTGTTTAACCAACTGAAAGCTTTCTGGCTTTCAGAGGCAGCCGTTGAGAAAGGGTGGATTTGAAATGAGAGAAAGGGGAAGCATTAAGCTAAAAATAAAATGAATGCCAAGCTCTGACGCTCTCCAAGGGTCTCCAGGGTGTCATAATTTTGGTTAATGAAAGTCCCAAGAGGGAAGGTCATAAATCAATGTTGCTTGGCTGGTTCAATACAAGCTGTTGGGCTGAATGTGTCAGTGGAATCTGCAATTGACCATCAGGACCTGGAATCAACCAAGACATAAAAATGACCTCTGACATGCCCCTGAAGGAAGAGAGGCTCCTGCTAAAATGAAACTAGGCCATGTGGTAACATCAACACATTCTTTTAACCCCAGGACTTGTGCCAACAGTTCTGGGAATGGTATGACATGGCTTCCTAATCTCTAAGTGGAAGGAAATTTATAGATCACCTCCATGGATCTCAGGAGAAGTGGCCAATGTTTCTCTGAATTCACCTTGTACTGCTGTTTTAATGTTCCTCAAATATTGATCAGACCTTGCCATATAGAATCATGGCATTTATGGGCTAGAAGTGATCCTCAGTGTCATAGTAGTGCAGGAGCTACCATGCTCAGCTAGAAAGGTGAATCCCTTGGTAATAATAATAAAGCATATGGTTAAGAGCAGACTGCAACCAGATTGCTTGGATTTGAATGTCTTCTGTTTGTCACTTCACCTTTCTTCATCTCAGTGTCCTCATATGCAAACGAGGGGGAGTTTAGGCATATATAGTATAGTATGTAAAAATTAGACCAGCTAATGTTGTTTCAAGTGCTTAGTAATTCTGATAAACTAAGTGCTATGTAATGTTTGCTTATATTGTCAAAGAATTTCACAAAGAACTACATAATATTAATTATATGGTTTTAAAATGTAGTATTAACCACAGTGAAACCTGTGTATGTTTGGAAAGTGGTAACATCTGTTCAGTTAACACTGTGTTTGGTGAACATTCTTGGATCATCCACACTGATTAAACATAAATTCTCTCCTTCATTGCATTTGTTGCAGAGTTTGGGAGCTAAAATTCTTTCCATTCACTCACCCATTCAGCATCTACTGAGCATCCACCCTGTTTCAGAGAGTGCTTCAGGTTCTGGAGATATAGTAGTGAACAAAAGAGTTGAAAATCCCTGCCCCCTTTCTAGTATACCCAGTGAACTCTTTAGACTACTGATTTGTAATATAAGGGAAATGAAACTTGGGGATTGCTCTTCATCTGGTGTAACTAGAGAGAAGGCAATGGTTGTGACTTAGAGTCCAGGCTTAGGATGACATCCAGGTCTTGCCACTGGTCAAGTGGCAAGACTCAGCTGATTGCCCAAAGCCACATGACTTCCCCTAGATCCCTTATCACATCAGGCTTTTAAACATTCTTCTTTACCATGCAGTTCTAAAAATGTCTAAAAGATGTGTATTTGCCTGTCAAATGAGCCAAGGCAGAAACAGTGCGGTCACATAAACAAACCAGGTGTTTCCATCTGACTGAATCGTGTGTCCTAGCCCCTCAGGGCCACCTCATGTCCCCCCTTCCTTCTCCACACTGTATCATTTCTGTTACTTCCATTTAGAAGGCTTCTGATAACTATGGTGATAAGTGAGGACAATAGCAATGATAAAGAAAAAAGGATTTTAACTATAGAAACGTTACTAAGAGAGAGAAAAATTTATCTTGAGAATTTTTAAGCTTCACACTCCACATTAAGTATGTTCTGGACCTTTTGGGATAAAATGCTTATGTGGGTTTGATATCTTTGCCAAACTCTCCAAGTTGCATCCTGAGATGTTCAGAAGCATTTATTTTCTCAGGATTTATGTACTCAATTACTATGCCTTTATGTTTCATTTTATTATTCATATAGATATGCATAAGCAGGTAGTTTCAGGTTTTTTAAATATTTTTTTGTTGTAGATGGACACAATGCCTTTATTTTACTTACTTATTTTTATGTAGTGCTGAGGATTGAACCCAGTGCCTCATACATGCAAGGTGAGCACTTTACTACTGAACTCCAGCCCCAGCCCTAGTTTTAGGTTTACTGTGTATGTGTTCATTTATCTTCCAACTATTATGTTTCTTCATTTCTAAAATAGCATCCTGTGAGTAATAAATCATTATGTACCACTAAGAAAGAAAAAATAACACCATCAAGTAAATATCCATTGCTCTTCTTTGTAAAATGCATCCCAATTTGAAGGATTTAAAAATGTGGAAAGAGACTGAAAGGTCTTCATGGGTAAAAATATGTCTCTTGTGATCCATTACAAAATTATCCCTTTTAACAGATGCTGAAGAATTGTTGCTCTGAAATACTTTGTGACTAATTGGTTCAAATACCTGTTTAAAAGAAAATGAAGCCCAAGGAAAAAATGAAGTGTTAAAACCAAATTGGGGGTTTTAAATTCAAGGTACAAACTGAAATATTTGTAGATAAAAGGATGATGTCTTAGATTCACTTCATAAGAAATTTTATGATGGGTGTCGTGGGAGAGATGGATGGGACTAGGATGAGCTGTAAGTTGTTAAAGCTGGATTGCAATTACATGAAGACTTTTTATACGGTTCTCCTAAAAGTCCAGGAAAAAAATCAAGAATCAAAAATCTCAGTGGTGACAGAGCTTCCCAGAAATAAGATTGGGCTCTCATGTGTCCTATCTATGGCTAAGGTGATAAGTTGCAGATAGAGACTAAAGAATGTGCTTCCTGAAACTGTGAGTGAGGAGTGAGGGAAGGATGATGCTCATTGCTAGTCCTTCATCTTTCTTCTGAATATCTTATTGTACTGAGCTGCCTGGGTCCTATCTTTTATCATAGGGGTAGCTGGCTAGTTCTTGTAATTACACTTGCCTTGAAGATCATGTACTACTTTACATCAGTGTTCACTTAGCCTAAGGGATGTGAAGGATTGGAAGATAATTAAAAATAACAATAATAGCAATTTGAACTTGTATTGAATGATCTAGTCATTGTGATGAATTGCTTATTATATGTTGTTTATTTCTCACAACAACCCTGACAAGTAATAATATTGTTGTCTTTGCTTTCACCTATGAAGAAACAGACTAAGAAAACAAATGCATTTCCTCAAACTGGCCAGTGGCAAGACCTGGATGTCATCCTAAGCCTAGACTCTAAGTCACAATCATTGCCTTCTCTCTAGTTACACCGGATGAAGAGCAATGGAAATCACACCTGTTGAGAATTACTCTAAGACCAGGACAAAGGACTTAGCCTCTGGCCAACAGTGAGATGATGCAGATGGATACAAAGGAATACAGACACAGGAAATGAATGAATCCTTGTAGAAACAAATCAAAGAGGAATGCAGAAAACTCTGCTACAAGATAAACAGTTCTAGCAGCAGGGACAGGTGAAAGGATGGTTTCCATTCCCTCCTGAGTCTTTAAGCCATATCAGAGTATGCTCATTCTTCTCATCACGCCTTTGGTGCCCAAGCTGAGCTGGGTAAAATCATACCATCTCCTAGAACTCAGATGGACCTTCCAGACTTCCACGGTTTGCTCCACTCCATCTGGAAACTTACTCATGCTCACTACCATAAGAGAGGAGTATTCTTATTATTTTTTAACCACAGCACTGTCCCTGAAGGGCCTTGACTGTTCAACCACCCTTTGTTACAAAATCTAATCATTATTCTTTGCGTTTTTACAGATCATGCCTGAGGAACTGGGCGCAGTGGCACACGTCTGTAATCCCAGCAGTTTGGGAGGCTGAGACAGGAGAATCATGAGTTCAGTGCCAGCCTCAGCAACAGCAAGGTGCTAAGCAATTCAGTGAGACCCTGTCTCTAAATAAAAAACACAAAAATAAGGTTGGAGATGTGGCTCAGTGATCGAGTACCCCTGAGTTCAATCCCTGGTGCCAAAGAAAATGATCATGCCTGCCCTGGCAGGACAACTACTACATATGTACTCACAAATATCTCAGTAATATTTAAATAAAAATAACTTTTGGAGCGGGAAGTCTTGAAGTCATCATCTGGATGGGTGGACATTTGAGTTGCAGGATTTTGAGGCGGGTAGCTCAAGGATGATGTGTGTATTTAAAGTAATGAAAGCCGTGTGGGGTGGAACCATAATAGAACATCTAGCTAGTGCCAGACTTGGCATGTAGCATGTCCTCTCCTACATTTCCTCTACATTTCTGATAATTTCACCAGCGATCACATTGAACTTGAATGGGGCACCTGTAAATTCTTCATGGTATCATTGGAGACAAGATTAAGAAATATGGACTGAGCTAATGCAATTAAACTGATTAATAATTAGATGAATGTGCATACTTAGAGGATATCACCAAAGATCACATTACCTTCCCTGTCTATGAAATTTATGATTAAATAAAATTTAAAGTCTTATTAAACAAGTACAAATTCTTCTGAGTAGCTGTGCATTAATGCTACAGACCAAAGTAAATAATCTTTTTTTTTTTAATATTTTTTTAGCTGCAGATGGACATGTCTTTATTTTATTGCTTTGTATATGGTGCTGAGGATCGAACCCAGGGCTTCACGCATGTGAGGCAAGCGCTGTACCACTGAGCTACAATCCCAGCCCTGCAAAGTAAATAATCTTATATTTATCATTATTATATAGCTCATTAGTCCAACCTGTTAAGATCTGTTTGGATTTTGGATCTTGATCTTGTTGATATGTGAGTGTATTATTCTTCTTGGCTTTGTATACAGAAATTTATTAAATATGCATCTATCCAAGACATTGATAGAAATGTTTATTAGAGCAAGACTATGAGTTTTGTAAAGTTACCCTCTGCCAAGTTGCTAATATGCACCCTCTAAATAAGCTCATTTAAACTAATTGCATTAGTTTGATATGTATTTCTTTTTTATCAATGCATTGTAGTTATACATAATATTGGGGTTCATTTTGACATAATTGTACATGCGTGGGATACAATTTGCTCCACTTCAGTCTTCAGTACTTTTCTTTTTCCTCTTCCCTTTCCTCTCTGGTCTTTCTTCTATTTATTTATAGATTTTTAAAAATTTCTCAATCTTATCTCCAATGATCCCATGACAGATTTATAAAATGCCTCAATGAAACTCAAGTGTGTTTTGTCTATAACATTTTCTTGAACTATTGTTTCTCATGAATTTGGTCAGATTCAATTTAGCTAAAAGCAATTTGACAGAAAAAAAAGCAATTTGGCTAAGAAGATAACGATCTTGTTAAAATGAAATAATGCCAATCGTATCTTTCACAAACTGGTCATTTTTGTGTACTATTGGATATAATTGCCACCAATTTTGTGCCTTATTGTTTTTGTCCATACTCTACTTTTGCTCAGTCATTTGATTTTTTTAATTCTAATACATTTTTAGTCCATTAACTCTAGCAAGCATTGCTTATAAGGTAGAATAATTGAAACAATCTAAAAGTTCGGCTGTTAATTTTGGATGAATGCGAATGTCGAGCACTTGATGGAGAAACTTAAAAAACATATGCTAGCTTTCAAATACCATGTAGTAGGGAAAAGATCATATATAACTTTCAGGAAAGCACATGAAAAACTATCACACACTCATGTACAATTATTGGTTGACACCACTTGAATGGGACTATGCTTAACATTTTTTTTCTGGTTTCTACTTACTATTTTCCCATAATAAGCATGTGTTGTTTAAAACATAATTTAAAATTGTATTTGATTATTCAACTATCTTATTAGTTTCAGATGATTATCTCCTATTGTTGGATCCTTAACTTATTCTCTAAGCAATTAATTGTTCAAAATTTCACAGTCTAGATAGAATAATTATTTGGATATGAATTTAATGTATATAAAATGATTTTAAAAATTCCTAAAAATTATGGAAGAATGTTTAAGATACAGTGTTGTAAAGCTGGCTCATGTTTTATCATTCATCATTGAACTTCTCATAGGAGATACCTGTTTTCAACCAAAGCATTGCATTGAGCAATTGGCTTTGACCAAATTACTTTGGGCTAAATAGCATGCTATCTATCAGGCTGGTAACACATTAAAGAAAAAAAATGTGACTGTATTAATGGTTTCCTTTTTAGTGAACCCATGCTGGACTTTAGGGATCCTCTGGTATCTCTTTTGGATGTTCAACAAACCACTTTAATGAGCCATTTTAGAACCTTGCCAATTTGAGAAAATTGAGCAGCATTTATAAGTTCCTTTTGAAGCTATCTAAAGACAACAATAGGGAACAGTCTTCTACTTGAAAATAAATACTGACAAACTAAGCTCGGATGCTGTCCAGGGCATTTTATTCCAAGTGCTTCACATTGACTGATTCTCAAGGAAATTGCTCAATTCTCCGTTCTCTGGCATGGCTACAGAATCAACTCAAGAACACTACATACATTTTATATTCTTTCTCCCCACAGGTTTTCCAGTGTTATATTTCCCTTGACCCATCTTACTGTTATTACAATTATTTTAAAAATCAGTTTGTTTCCAGGGGCTGAGTGCTGTTTGGCTCTGCTCATAGCTTGTCCTTATGGCACCTGGGAAGGATGGTGTATAAAGTTCACTAAAGCTTCCATAAATTGCCAAGAAACTCTTTGTGAGCCCTCTAAGAGCTGCTGCCAGGCTCAAGGGTGGTAGGTTATACTTAAGATGATTTTGTCTAGATGAGATGGAATGTCCAACTTATTTTCCATCTTGTCTACAAAGGATCTAGTGAGAATTATTCACTTTTAATATCATAGTCCTTACTTTCCTAGGATTTTTTTTTTAAAATAAAATTTCCAGGTGCAGTGGACACACACACCTGTAATCCTAGTGGCTCAGGAGGCTGAGGCAGGAGGATCCTGAGTTCAAAGCCAGCCTCAGCAAATCAGCAAGATCCTGTCTCTAAATAAAACATAAAAAAGGTCTGGGGATGTGGCTCGGTGGTTAAGCACCCCTCAGTTCAATCCACAGTATCAAAAAATAAAATAATAATAAAATAAAATGGTCTAATTACTCTAATTGCATCTGAGAGCTAGTGCACTAGAGTTGTATGTCCATGTAAAAATGAGAATGTTTAGAATGATTGGATTCTTCCAGGAGGGCACAACATTGTAGTAGTTAATTGCAGCTACTTTTTTCAGGCTTTCCTCATTAAATAAAAAATGAAAGTCAAAAATAAAAAAAACTATTAGTTCTAGAGACTAACAATGTGACAGCCTATCAGTGTGAGCCTTAGAGCAGTGGTGATTTCATCAAGGTCTGGTTCTTAGCACAAGACAAAGAGTCTTTATTCCTAGCATTTTTAATTCCTGTGCCTTCATCTACCTTTGAGGGACTGTTCCTCAAATTTCTCATGCTGAGAAATCAATCTGAATACATCCAAGATGAAAATACCCCAGACTACCAGAGACGAAAAACCTAAGAACCTGAGTGACTCTTTCAATACAAGAGATGTCATATTTGATAAAAGAAAGAGAGAAATCTTGAGATTTATTTTTTCTGGTCCATGATTAGGCAATTTTCCCTGAACCGACATAGGCAATATATTTCACTTTAGTTTATCTCCCCTTTGGTTTTTTTTTTTTTTTCCTTTTTATTTTATTAGAACAAGAGAAGAAATTACTGAGCATGGCTTTGATGTAGTGTCTGGTTAATGAAACTAAGACATTCTTAAATATTTATTCTCACGCGCAGGGTATTTGGATTGCAGATTTGTAGAAATGTAGAAATGTTGTCAAGTTAAAAATAACTCTTTCACAAGGGAATGGGACATTGGAATACTAATCCAAGCTCACTACTACTCTTCAGAGCCCACATCCTGGGTGTCCTGGCTGCACAAAGTAAACAGCCCCAGCTTTGCTTCCTGGGAAAACCTTCACCTTTCTGTTTGAACCATTTTAGAAGTGTGTGCCAAGCCTAGCAAGAAGCAGAGAGACAAGAGAAGAAAAATCCTCAAATGGTCCCTTGATACTCCACGTTCCTTACTGTGTGCCTCGTGGGGAAATGTTCTTCCTTCTAGGCCAAAGGTAGCGTCAACATTCTTATCTAGAGGGTGGACGAGTGTCTTACATAAGTGGTGTACAGCTAGCTAGTCAGCAATGCGGTGCAAAGCACAGAGCCAAGAGAACACCTGTGGTTAGGAGAGGAAGCTTGGTCCAGGAAGGAAAAAGCCTGGAGGGTGGTTTCCTTAAGCTAAGGCTACGGCTCCGGATTTTAGGCAGGACATCCTCTGGGGCACACCTCAGTCTGCACATAGGAGGGAACACGTGTCACAGCAATAGATGCTGGTACTTATACAAAAATGTCAACCACTACCACAATTGAGAATGGCAATATTGAGCAGGACTCTGATTGTTTTGGAGGGAGATATGGATGCAGATTGATGCTCTTTGTTAAAGGGAGAAAAAAACAAAGGGGGTTAGAGGATCTCAGGGGAAGTTTGAGATAACCATAAGTCACTTAGTCCTGTATAGTGGACAAAGGCAAAAATAGAAGAGCAGGAATGTGTGGGCAAAGATTTGGGAAAATAGAAGCAACTTGATTATACTCTATATCTCTTCTCCTTTAAGGTGTCCAGAGCATACAAAGAAGATTCAGCATCTTATTTTCTCCTATTGCAGACAAATATTTTATGGTGATGTCCTCTGGCAAACAGATTAGTTAGCTAATAGCATTGAATATTCCACCTTTGGAGTCAGGTTAAACTTGAACAAAAACATTAAAAGGTCCTGTAAATTTCCACAGAAAGATTGGATTTTGTTAACATTAGACAAGTAATTACCTTATACGCTGTTGAACTTGTTCTACATCATTTTATGTCAGACAAATCCCTGGCTCTCAGTCTATACTATAGTAATTCCCAACTTCCCAATTTAATTTTCTACAATGACAAGAAGTTGGCCTGCACACGCCAGCACCTGATCCCAACAGATTTTCCACATCTTGCAAAGCTACACCAGTGCAATTGTAGCATTAGGGTTTAATTAATCTCCTCCTATGCCTAAAGCAAGCAC
Organism: Xerus rutilus; assembly: GCA_028644305.1. Lineage (NCBI taxonomy): Eukaryota > Metazoa > Chordata > Mammalia > Rodentia > Sciuridae > Xerus > Xerus rutilus. The sequence continues at coordinate 116,955,016 of CM053404.1, read as the reverse complement.
CAAATGGCATTTAGGATAAAGACCCACAGATCTGGAATGACATTTGGTTACAATTCTACCAGGGCTGCTTTTCTGTCTATGGGATTGATCTGTACTGTACTCAGATCTCAAGTGGCAAAGATAATTTGATCCTATCTTAAAGCATACTGATCACATTGAGAGCACAGAGAAAACCCAGCACTGTGTGGACACTTCCAACAAATCTACGTGACTGTTTTGTTATGGAAGATTTTTTATTTTCTTAAACAGTGACTTTTTTCTTTTAAATCACTGCTGTTTGTGCACATTGGACAGTGAGCTGTTATTCTTAAAGGCAAGAGGTTAGGCAGCATGCTAAAGTTTCACATTAAGCAACAAAAGAGTTTCAAGGAACGTCCTCAAATTACACTCACAGTTTCAAAGTTCAAGAATTGTGGCTGAGCACTGCTTACCTTACAATTTCAGGTCCAAAGGGGTCTTTAAGTTTAAGGTAGTACATCAAAGGTGCAGGATTTATTTTCTTGCATGAAAGTCTCATCTGTCATAGCACCCAGCTCCCCGGGAGGAACCAGCCCCTTCTTCCCGAACGCCAATGAGGAAGCCGGAGAACACATGTGGGCAGTGGCTTCCCTGAAAGCCTGTCACAGTCTGCACATGCTCTCTGTGATGGAGGTGCCAAATTAACCTTGGCGTTAGGCTCACAAAGCACCTCATTGTGAGGCCCTGGACATCTCAGGGGAAGAAAAAGGTTATAAAAAGCTCTAGCCAATCTGAAGTCTTCATACTTTTGTTGAGATGTGACTCTCATTCAGTGAACATAAAGAGGAAATACTGTCTGTTAATTAGCTTTCTGGGGAAAAAGTATACTATTAAGAGCCCACCAATAGGTTGAGATAATAAGCAGGCTTGTCTTTTGGAATTCTGCTTCTGCTGCTGTTCCTGACTCTTGTGAAAGAGTTTTCTAGTTCAAGGGCCATATCACCACTTAGAAAAGTGTCCATAAGTGCTGACAGGACGTTTTATTGCAAGGAAGTTTGTGATAATGCATATGCAATAACATTTGCTAACTATCCCCCACCAGGACCAAGGATACAATGAAAATTGACTGCATCTGTGTTATAAAATCAATCTGTGACATATTATTTCTAGTGAATTATCCCCATCAAGGTAACTAGAAGTCACTGTGAGAAGGAAATACAAACCTTCCCATAGGACATGGACATACAATGACCAGATAAATACTCACCTGTTGCTTTTTTACCTGCATATTTATCCACCTGCTACAGTGTGCCACAGAAAAGAAGTATTGCATTTGGAAATTTTTTAAAAAGTCAAAATAACTAAACCTCTTCAAAATAAAAATGTTAATACTCCAGCCATGATTAGTCTTTCCATGGAGTTTTACATTCAATCATTTCACTCTCCTTGCTAGGAGGCTGGTCAAAAGCTATTAATCACAGTGAACAGTTAGTCACAGATGATAGTAAGAGAGAAAGTACCTGTAAGGAGAAAGTGGGGCAAAGAGACTCATGTTCAACATCTGGTTCTGGTTGTACAAACAACAAACTCTAACTCTGGGTAAGTCTTTAGGTCTCTCTGCATCTGTTTGTGTGTGTGTGTGTGTGTGTGTGTGTGTGTGTGTGTGTGTGTGTGTGTATAGAGTGAAGGACCTGGACTAGGGCTTGAGTAGGTGCTGAGGTGAGATGGACAACATGTGTCTGCATTTTAAGCAAAGCTACCTCTCTAAAATAGCTGGCTCTCAGTTGGAATGTCGGTTACATGTGTCATTTCTAATGTTTTAAAAGAAAATAGAAATTCAGATTGTCTGTGAAATCTCCTAAATTTTATATGTAGTCAACTTAAAATATTTAAAAACATTGTACCAAACAAAATCTATCTGCAGATTCCCCTATGGACCACCAGTTTGTGACTTCTAGGATAGAAGATCTTGAATCTCATCTGATACAGGGATTATTTATTTTCTAATAAATAATATTTAGTCTCTAAAATAAGTTGAGTTTCATGATACTAAACCCAAGGTAGAACTTAAAAAATATCTGCCTAGCACTTTTGTGGTGAAATTGAAGACCCTAATTCTTCAAGTTCTTGTTGGTGGTCTCATGACCAATGATCTCCTTCGACTGACCTTCCTTGGAAAGGGACCTTGTAGGACCCATGGCATTGCTAACATTCCAAGAATCCGATGAATGAAAATGGACATGAAAACCTGCACTGGAGAGAAAAGGAAATATTGTTCCAGTAATGTAAAGACCAACCAGATGCAGCACCATTGCCTTATCTCAAGACTGAAATATCAAAAGTAAAAGCAAAAGTTACAACAGGGTTTATGATAAGTAGCTTTTTTCAGGAATAAGGTAAAGAAAGGCTTATTGACTTGCTAAATATAAAGAGATGTTGGATCAGGGTGGAGATGCTTGCATAACAAAGTCTACTAAATAAGTGTCTGAGAGAGAATCCTATTTGGTGAGTAAGAGTTTCATCTTTGTTGATTGTTAAGAATGCCAGCTCAGTGAGGAGACAAGCCTGCAAATGCTCAGTAAATATTTGCTCTGACTGATGAATCCAGGCAAAGAGACTGTGAACCCACTGAGATGGGAGATGGATAGGCAAGGCCTCCAGTCTTTCACAAATCAGTTTCAATATGAACAATTTATTTTGAGAATTTTATCTTAACCTTTCAAACTCCCTTTTTTGTAGAATGTCCTTTATTTTGCCTTTAATACAGTTCTTAAATTGCATTTTGATTTTTTTGTCTTGTTGTCTGTCTTCCTCACTCAATTGTAAATTCCTTGAGGTAGGGAATCACCTCTCCTTCTTTCTTTTATTTCTCAAATCCAGCACATTGCATACTTGGCACACATAAGGATCATAGAAAATATCAGTTGTATGAGTCAGTAAATAGACAGGAAGCTAATAACTAAAAACGTAGCATATGCAGTGAAACTAATGTGATGATAAGGAAAGTCTTTGGAAGTATATTAGATTTAGAGGTATTGGATTTTTTCAAGTAGAATTACATTTTCTCAAATGTATGCTTAATATTTTTTTTTAATTTTATGCTATTGTGGGTTTTTAGTTTGGACATTATTTACTATACTATTCCTTGCTGCAATATTTAATGATTTTGTCATAATCTGAGACTTCTAAGCATTCTTATTTATGGTTCATATGACCATCTAAGGGAATGTTTTGGTCAATAATTAGTGTATAGCTGGGAGTTAACATAAATTGACCAACTTCATATCTCATATTGCTCTCAGAATTGCAGCAGAGGGAGCGAAGGTAATTCATTTAGCTGTGAACAGTTACATGGCAACCAAGCACAGCCGCAGCATGCATTGTAAGGCTTAGGGGACCAAAGAGTAGGTAGATAGAAATGATAGAAATAATTCTCCGTACATAGCTTTGGAACTTACTAATGTGAGCCATCACCATAAATTTAAAAGTGAAAAATAAATAAATAAATGACATTTCAACTGAATTAATTTCAACCATAAGATTCTATGATTATGTGAAAGATTGAAGAATATGGAGAAATAGAGGAAAAACAACATAGGTGATTCTTTCTTTCTTTCTTTCTTCCTTTCTTTCTTTCTTTCTTTCTTTCTTTCTTTCTTTCTTTCTTTCTTTCTTTCTCTTTCTTTCTTTTGATGCTGGGGATTGAACCCAGAGCCTTGTGCATGCTAGGCTATAGTGCATGCCAACTGAGCTATAGCCCCAGTCCAGGTGATTGTTTCTGATATCCATTGCTGTATAGCAAACTAACCCCAAATTTGATAGCTTCTCATTTATTTTCTCAATGGTTCTACAGGTTGACTGGGCTTACTGAATCCTTCTCCTGCTTTATATGGTAGTAGCTAAGGCTGTAGTCATCTGGAGGCTTATGAATTGGAATCTTGAAGAAGATTGACTGACATGTCTGTGCCTTGGCCAGGATATCTGGAAAATGGACCTAGCCGGTCTTAACTGGGACACTAGGGCTGTTGCACCTTTACTCCCTGTGTTATCCTAGGGCCTCTCCTCCATGTGAACTCTGCCATAGTAGCCAGACTTCTTACAGGGCAGCTGAGGATTCCACAAAGTACCAAATAAGTCATTACACCTTCCTGAGGCTTAAGCTTGGCATTGTCACAATATCATGTCTACCCCATTTTGCTAGCTCTTACTATATGGAAGGACAAAGGCGGACCTTAAATGCATATTGAAGTGTATTCCAGGTTTAGAAGTATCCTTCCTGAACCTTCCTGAATATGGGGTCAACTGTATGATTACACCTACATAAAGTTCTGGAAAAGAAAAAACTAGAGACAGTTCAAAACAAAACAAAACAAAAGAAAAAACAGTGGTTGACAGCAATTGGGGTCGAGGGAAGAGATGAATGAATGGAGAACCAAGGGTTTTGAGGACAGTGAAACTACTTTCTGTGATGCTGCAATGTAACTCCTTACACATTTGTCCAAACCCATGGAATGCACAACTCAATGACTGAACCCTAACTCAAACCATGGACTTTAGTTAACAATAATGGTTCTGTGCTGTTCTATCAGTTTTAACAAATGTATCACATTAATGCAAGATGTTAATGGGAAACTGGGGTGGGGGAAAAGGAGAAGGTGGGGTATATGGAATTCTAGGTGTTTTCTGCTCATTTTTTTAAACCTAAAACTCCTTTAAAAAATAAGCTAACTTAATTTTTTTTAAATGGAGTCAAGAACAAATTGCAGAGTATTTTCCTTTGTGAAGTAATTGTTTTTTTGAAAGTGTCCGTAAAAACTGCTTTGATTATAAAAAAATTCAAGTCATGTATTCAGTTCATTTCTGAAAGGAATTTGCTGTTTAAACATAATCTTGTGGTGATTTTTTTTAACCAAAGCTATCACCTCTTCTTCACCTTTCATCAGTGAATCTTTATCTTGATCAGATTTATATAAGGAAGCACATACCTGCATATAAACTAGGAAAAAATTCTAGTCATATTTTGAGAAGTTGTGCAGTCATTTGCTATAAACTCAAAAATACTAATCAGGGCGAGCAGGTAGGGTTCTAAGACTTGTCTGATTTTTCCTTTCTTTTTGCTATTTTTAAAACTCAGAACATGCCTTAAAATTTGAGCAATGACTTTTTTCTAGTTATTTTGTGAATTGGCAATAAGACCCACCAGAAGCAATGTAATCATTTGGCTAAACTTCTCTTTCAGGGCTTCTTCACCCTGTTACTCCTTCTATATCCTTCTTCCATTCTCCTTAAACTTCCTCTTGGTGCCCAGTGTCCCACCTCATTCCTTGATCATCCACAGCATCTGTTGAATAATAGCCCATCTAGGGTTTCTTTTGATTCAACTCTGAACCTCAAAATGCATCTGCCACTCACCATTCCCATTTTGGTCCTGCTTAGGGCTATGAAATTATGAAATTACTCTTTCTGAATTATAATTCCTTCATTCTTCTGAAATATCTTAGCCACTCAGAGTGAGTAAAGGTGGTGGTAGTTGTATCTGTTTATACCAAATTCCAGGCAATATGTTTTAACTTATCCCAGAGAAACCACATTTCCCGTGTATAGTTAGAAGTGGTATTATTGATATTGGGATGGATTTGCCATAAACAAAATCAATACCAATGGTACTTAGCACTTTTTGACTCATATTTTAAAGTGATGATTCTCAACCTTGGGATAAAGTGTGTACATTGAGAGACTGTATCAGGGTATCAGGAAGAGTTTGGAGAAGTTAGGTAAGGAGTGGTTATTGTTACCTAAGAAGTAGTTCTAAACTGAGCATGTCTGCGTTCCATCTTTAAATGGCTAAATCTGTTGTTTATGGGAAGAGGGTAGGAGAAAGGAAATGAAGGAGATTTTTTTTTTCTTTTTCATCCCAGTGCTGGAGATAAAAGCTAGGGCCTTGTATATGCTAAGCAAGTACTCTATCACTGATCTATATCTTGGTCCCTGAGATGCCTTTTGATAAGAATTTTCTAGCTTATATGACTCTGATATGTTCTCCAGTTGAATTAGAATTTTTAGAGTGATAAAAGAATAAAATTCATTAGAAAAACTTCAATAAATTATGAAACAATTATAAATGGAACGGAAACATTAATGGATACATATGAAAAACCAATCTGGAATTCTTGAAACAAACAAAAATTTCTCAAAGAACTCTAACCTAGATTAAGTCAAAGAAAGAATCAGTGAATTCTTGAAAAGAGAACAGAAGAATTAGCAGATATGCAACATTTAAAGGAAAACAGCTGAGCATGTTATAGAATTGAACAGAGACATTAGTTCTTATCTATAGAAACTATGTAAAGTACTAATAGGATATAGTAGCTGGCTTTTCATTGCTGTGACCAAGATACCTGACAAGAACAACTTAAGCAAAATATTTGGTTTGGTTATGATTTGAGAGGATTCAATCCCTGGTTGTCAGGCTTCATCTCTCTGGGCCTAAAGTGAGACAGAACATCAAGATGGAAGGGCATGGGGGAGGAAAGCTGCTTAGCTCATGGCAAATTCCAGAAATAAACAATTCATAAGCTTTACTTCACATGCTGTTCTGAGTAGCATAATAAAATCTTGTGCTGTCTGGTTCCATCCTGCCTGGGATGTGAATCATCCCTTTGTCCATCATATCATCCTATATGTGCTACCTGCCTTGTCTGTGAGTCCCTTAGCCATCTCTGTTATCAGTTTGACAGTCATAGCATTGCAGTGCTCATGTTTAAGTAACACTTATTTTATTTAATAACAGCCCAAAGCATAAGAGTAGTGATGCTGGCAATCTGCATGTGCCAAAGAGAAGTCATTAAGTACCTCCATTAGCTGAAAATGTGAAAGTTCTCAATTTAATCAGGAAAGAAAAAAAGTCACATACTTGGATTGCTAAAGCCTACGGGAAGAATGAATATTCTACCTACTGTAAGAATAAATATTCTGTTAAATTGTGAAGAAGGAAAAGAAATTTGTGCCTATTTTGCTGTTGCATGTCAAACTTGAAAAGGTATGACTACAGTGTGATAAGTGCTTGATTAAGATGGAAAAGGCATTAAATGGGTGCATGTCTGTGTAGGAGAAAAACAGAGCATATGTTGCATTTATTACCACCTGCAGTTTCAGGTGCTCATTGGGGGTCCTGGAACATATTCCTCTTGGATATGGGAGAATCATTGTATTGATAGTGATACCCATCTGTTAGAAGCTTTATATAAGACCACACGTTAATTGACATTCCTACTAACAAAAGGTTGGTATGTCCCGACTACTCTTGTATCTGGGAAAGCTTGTGACTGTATCAGTCAACTAAGTATGGTAGAAGCAATGCTTTGTGATTCCCAAGGCTAGATCTTGCAGCTTCTGTCTCTTGCTCTATGGATACTTACTTTCTGGGTAATATCTGTTAGGACATTATCTCTTGGAATCTAACTGCCATGCTCTAAGAAGCCCAAGTCACACAGATGGGCATGTATAGGTGATCCAGTAAATGATCCTAGGCAAATCGAATATTCCAGTCATACCAGCTTAGGTACCAGATGTGAATGTGAGAAGCTTCTGGTTGATTTTAGCTCCCAGCTATTTGCATCATCCCCATCTGAGACCCCAGACATTATGAAAAATAGCCACCTTTGCGGTGCTGGTTGGTTGGAATTCCTGATTGTCAAGATTCATGTGCATAACAAAATGGTGATCTAATACCACAAGTTTGGGGTATTTTGTTATGAAGGGATAGATAATCGGAGCTGTTGTAAAGATTAAATGACACAACTTATATAACTCCCTAGTTCACCACTGCACTAAAAAATATAGGTTGCAATGTTCATGCAGGATATCCAGGTAGATGTTTCAAATTATAGTAGTAGTAAGGGTAGTGGCAGCAGTAGCTACTAACATTTCTGAGCATATTTGATGCAACCAGTACTGTACAAAGTGTTTTATACGCATTTAGCTCACACTGTCCTCACAATAACCCCAAGTGCTATTAGTGTCACCATTTTTCTGATGAGGGCATGGAGACTCATGGAAAGGTTAAGTCACTTGTACGAGTCACACAGGCAGCAAATCAATGATGGGTTTTGAACCTAGACAATCTGACTGCAGTCTCCCTAGACAATCTGACTGCAGCCAGGCTGCAGAATGGATTGAGCCTGGGGATCTTGGAGCCATTCAATCTCAAAACTTTGGGGGCAAGCCTTCTTAAGGAGTGAATATAAAGATATAAGAACCCAGTATGGACCTGGGAAATCTGACTAGAAAAGGGAGGGGCCAATAAGACAAGCAAGAGTGCTCCAATTGGGTAAAGAACGCAGGGGGATGTATGGTGGGACTGCAAGTAGTGCAACCACTCTGGAAAGCACTATGGAGATTCCTTAGAAAACTTGGAATGGAACCACCATTTGGCCCAGCTATCCCACCCCTTCGTCTTTACCAAAAGGTCTTAAAATCAGCATACTACAGTGATGCAGCCATGTCAATGTTTATAGCAGCTCAATTCACAATAGCTAAACTGTGGAACCAACCTAGATTGCCCTTCAATAGATGAATGGATAAAGAAACTGTGGTATATATACACAATGGGATATTACTCAGCAATAAAAGAGAATAAAAATATGGCATTTGCAGGTAAATGGATAGAGTGGGAGAATATCATGCTAAGCAAAGTAAGTCAATCCCAAAAAACTAAAGGCTGAATGTTGATAAGTGGATGCTGATCCATAATGGGGGAGGGGGGAGATGGGAAGAATGGAGGAACTTTGGACTGGGCAAAGGGAAAGGAGGAAAAAGGGAGAGGGTATGGGGGTAGGAAAGATGGTGGAATGAGATGGACATCATTACCTAGGTACAAGTATTATTTTACAAATGGTGTGACTCTACATGGTGTACAACCAGAGAAATGAAAAGTTATGCTCCATTTGTGTACAATGAATCAAAATGCATTCTGCTGTCATGTATAACTAGTTAGAACAACAACAACAACAACAAAAGAATGCATGGGGAGAGCCCAAGGAGAAAGTAACACTGGAAAGGAATTTAGAAATATACCTACCCTTCTCCTATGGGCTGTCTTCAGGGTCAGGGAGAAGTGATGTTCCCCTCCTACAGATTTGACCATGGATGCTAAAGGCAGAGAACTAAGCATAACTACAACTAATTGCATAGTTGAAACATAAAAATTTTTTGCCAACACATCCAATTAACATCTCTCCTTATTAAAGGGCAAGATCCTTTCTCTCAAGAGAGCTCTCAAGTTTATTTGCAGCTAGGAGAGATCTAATTGTTTCTAAAATGTTTTAATCTTCTCAGTTAAGTCCTGAGATATGTCAGACACAGAGGAGCCAATTTGCTCACCCCTTTGTTCCTCCAGAGTGATGACACTGGAAAAGCTTTCTGTAATGACACCATGAGCTGCACAGGCGATTTGACCACGAGAAGCCTCCTTTTTGCACACTCACTCACAGGCTATCTGTGACATTTGTCGCACAAACTGAATTATTCAGTTGAAAATAAAACCATGGTATGTAATGCATACAGTTGGCCCTCTTTATCCTAGGATTTTACTTTCATGGATTCAACCAGCTACAAATTGAACCTATTTAGGAAAAACAAAATTGCATCTGTATTAAACATGCACAGACTTTTTATTCTTATTGATTAATCCTCCAAGTAATATAGAATAGCAACTATTTGCATAGCATTTATAATATATTAAGTATTATAAGCAATCCAGAGATGACTTAAGCATGCTAAAAGATGTATGTTGGTTCTATGAAAATACTACCCTATTTATATAAGGTACTTGAGCATGGTGAATTTTGGTATCTGCCAGGGATCTGGAAGCAATCCCTTATGGATGCTGAGGGACAACTGTATTATTAAGGCTTGTGTTCAGGACTGAATTCTTCCATCTGTAGAAGACAGACAATTGAAACAGTGACAATGACTATAAATGGAGGTGAAATTCTGAAGGGAATACTAACCAGGAGCAAGGGAAGTAGAATGTGCAACTTGGTACATGACCCAGGAAGTTGATCAGGTAAAGGATCTGAGATAAGATTTCTCTGTTTAAAAGTGCCTGAGAATAGAGGTAAGTTGAATAAGACTGATTCAGAAAACTTATTTAAAATTAGAATAGGTCAATCATACCCATTGCTTTTCTTTTTTTCTTTTAAAATTCACCAGGCCATGAGAATTATCATTCAAATCAAACGTTCTCTTAGTAATCAATGACTTGGCAAGGCGGTAGTCTCAGACCTTGATTCTGGAACTTTCTGAAACTCCCAGGCTTTCCTGTCTGCCTGAACACTTCATTAAGTATTACCAGAAGATTGATTTTTGTCTATAAACTGCCAGAGCAAAGAAAACTTTCAGATCCCTCCTTAGGAAAGAAACAAAATTAGTTTAGAGGGTGGTGGCCTTAGATCCCTGCATTTAATGCTTAGCTACACTCTTCTCTGAAGTATTTCAAGATCCTAACATTGGGGGTAAGGTTGGGGGATGTTGTAGGACTGGGCAGACTTAATTTTTTTCATTCTGAGCACCAGATGATATCCTCATCAGCAAACAAAACTTTGTAAGGATTTAACCTAACAATGTGAATCCAGGATTTAGCACAGGGTCTGGCAAAGAGAGGTCACAAAACAAATTATAGCAATCCTTAAACTCCTGTTATTTGCCTCAGTCCATTTTCCTCTTCTCTCTCTTTCAATTTTCCTTTCTCTTATCTCTTTTTTTTTTTTTTACCAACATTAAAAAACAGATTTCTCTCATTGTTTCTCCTTGAAACAAATGTGCTATGCCTGAAGGTGGAACAGTCCCATTAAGAGTTCCACAAAGGACCTTAGCCCAGCCCTTCTCATAATTTCCCTGTAGTGACTGACCCCTCTAAGCTCAGTCCTGGGCAGAGGAGATGAAGATGTTTTTGTACATTGATGTGTCCCCAGGCTTTAGGCCCTAAGGGGAACTTTTTTTGGTATTCCATTTTTGTGATATACAGAAATGCTGTTGAAGCAGTTCTAATAATCCCTGCCTGACTTCGACTCCACAGCAAATGGGTAAATTTGGAAGCTTTCCTCCCTGTGTTCACCTTCCTGAACTGGGGCTCAAATGAACCCAGTTTATCCTGGGGAGGTGGTGGTAGGCTCCTGGAGTGACTCTGTAGTGCTCTTTCTTCACATGGACAGTCCCTAACACACAGAAGCAAGAAACTGGTTGCCAGAATTTATTTTTCCTTGTTTAATGCTGGCCCAGATCCAGTAAGCTCTTATATGAAGAAGTACCAGCTCCCAGACATATAGAACAACGAAAATCTGCTGTAGGTCTTCAACAAATTGTCTATCCTGTGGTGACTTTAAAACTCTTATTCTATCACAGTGGGTGGTGATTAAGAACATGTGTCTAGAAATCCAAAGGCTATTCCCCCAGTTTGAATTAAGGACATTAGAAAACCAAGGGTGCCGTGGATTCTTCTGTTGGGATGGTCAAAGCCCCACCTAGCAATTTCTAAAATCCAATGTTATAATATTTGATTCTAGTTCTCACGTTCAACATTAGTCGAATCAGTTTAAAATGTTTGTTTTTATACAAAGCATTATATGTTCCACATGTTCTATACAGTTTGCCCTCTAGTTAAATTTCATTTTATATAAACTTATCAGTCACTAATATAATCAGCCTCGAAAAATATCCATGATTTTTCTGATTAAAGTCTCATTTGTTTTTAATCTTCATGCAGAACTAACATTTTCAAACATCTGTTTTTATCTTGTTCATTTCTGCATACTTGAAATTTAACACATAGTAAAAAGCAGTAGGGAGGTGGGGGTGTTTGCAATCTTGGCCTGAAATATAACTATATCAGAAAAGTGCCTGGGCTGAAATTCAAAATTATATTTACTTATTCAAAAAATAAACAGCCTTCTCTGTGTGCCAGGCACTGCTCCAGGTTCTTCATGGATATTAAGTCATTTAATCCTAATAATTCTGAGGGGGTACTATTATTGCCCCCATTTTAGGAATGGGAAACTAGGATACACAGAGATTAAGTAATTTATTGACTACCACATAAAGTCTGAGTAGACATTTATTCTTATTTAATTTTGTTCTTATTCATTTTCATTATTCAGACCTGAACCTTCAGAATAGTATAAGTCATTGCCATAAAAAGAGGTCCTGTATACACCAGGGCTTTGTACATTCACTATCAAGGAAAGCATGAACTTTGAGCTATGCTGATCCATTTCACAAATTCTTCTGGTAACCAGAAGCATGCACTGGGAAAATGTCCAGCTAGATCAGGGGTGCAGGGAAAGAACCAAGCCAAATGGCCCACAGGCTTTCAAACCCAGAGCCCCTGTGCTTACCCACAGAGTGGCCAGATATTTTCAGTATTCATGTCTAGAAGTGTTTCAGGTGATTTTTCCCCATAAGTGTTCCTATCTTTTTTTTTTTTAATATTTTGTTTAGTTGTAGATGAACACAATATCTTTATTTATTTTATGTGGTGCTGAGGATCAAACCCAGTGCCTCACGTATGCGAGGCAAGCGCTCAACCGCTGAGCCATAGCCCCAGCCCCAAGTGTTCCTATCTTAACCCCAAGTCATTTGTCTTGCTAAGCTTTATTTTCTCTTCAGCTTTGAAACTCAGCTTCCACCGGAGTGCTCCTTATACTTTTTTAGCCTTGTCTGGTCTAGAAAGAAAACTCCCTTGGTTCTCATTTGTCAGCCGCCTGCACCAGGGGGTGGAGAGACACTTTCAGCCATTCTGCCTATGCAAGACAAGCACATGGCACCTGAAAAGAACCTTCCCTTACTACTCAGGAAAACAGCCCTTCAGACCCTTTTAAACCAGTTCCTGGCTTATTTCCAGTCCAACTAGAAAGGAAAGGAAAGTCTTACAATGATGCAAGTAGTTTTAGAATCACTGGGTTGTTGGAGCCCCGTGTGATCCTGATTATTTAATCTAGCTTCTATCTAGAAGATTGGAAACTAAGTAAACTAGCCCTAAAAAGAAGAACTCACATTCTATTTTAAAGGATTCTTACTGGAGTTGCCAAGCCTTGTTTGTCATGTGACAGATACCTTTTGGTTGCTGGACTCAACCCTAGCTTCCTCTTTACCTAAGTCGGGGCTCATTAGTCTCATTGCAACATCAATATAAATTTCTAAGAAAAACTTTCTGAGCCCCATCTGGATTACACTCAAATTCTATACTCATCATACTTTGTATCCCTAATTTATTTGAGGATTGTTTGCCTACTACTTGTCTTCTTCTAATACAGTATAAAGCTCCAAAAGACCAGTGTGGTGTGTCCCTTGCCCATCACTGCATCCCGGTGCCTAGCACCATGCCAGCATTTATTAGGGACTGAAAAAGTTATTGTCAAAAGAACACTGAGGTCAGTAGATATAAAGAAACTATGGCTACTTGGCAGCTCTTCAGCTGGCTCTTACACTAGGATATTTGGAATTAACTCCTCCCAACCCTCACCCCTAACTTGAGAAGATGCCTAGCTTCAAATAAGTAAATATTACTAAAATCACTATTTAATACTTACTTCTCACAAACTGTTCTTCCCTATGTGAACGACCTCTTCTCAGGCTAAGCTAAACAAAAACAAACAAACAAACAAAAATGCTTCTGCAGTGGTCAAAAACCCTCCAGGAAGAGAAGCCTACTGTATCTGTACAACCTTCATTGCACGAGGGATCCAGGTATTTAAGGAAGAAGTAGCCATTTTAGATCAGTGGAGCGGCTTAATTTTGGCTTGTACAAATCTGGATAGGTCTTTTTGGTCCTCTCTGAAAAAAACTTTGCCTGTTGCTATGTTTGATTATAGTGATCACAAATATTTCATTGTTCAAGAACCTGTAATTATAAGTCCCTAGATCAAAAAAGACTCCCTGTTTTTTTTTTTTACCCCAGCGTTTCTAGAACCATGTAAGAAATTTCTTGTGTTATTTTGAACATTGATTTGAGAGCAATTTAAGGAAAGTCTTGTTAAAGCCTGACAAGGATAGATTTGTGAGATTTAGGTAATATACTTTTTTGTACAGGTTGCTTCAAATATCTGTGATTGCTATAATGACACTTAAGCTGACGATTCTACAGATGAAGTCAGCTGTGGAATCCCGGGCTGCCATGCTCACAAACTGCATCTGTGTTCCAATGTGCCCATCACAACTTTTTCTAGGGATTTACTATTTTATCAAATTTGATTTTGTTCTGGAAGTGGGCAGAGATCTTCTGGCCAAGAGTGGAAGTTCTGATTGTAATATTTTTCAACCTGCAAGGATTGTAGTTGCTTTCTTAGAGGTTGAAAAGTAACCTTGTTCCTGTGTAGAGGAATTTAGGAGATTATAAAAAGTGTACGAGGCTTTCTGAAGCCCTTTGTGTTTCCCTCCACATTTCCAAGGCCCTGCTTTCTGAGGGAACAAATTCACATCACTTTGTAAGAAGGACAAACTGATCTCTAATGTGTTAAATTGTTGCCAACCTAGCATTTTCTGTCATATTTCATTTTCCTTGGAGATCTTAAGGGGCAAGCATGAAAGATATGGATTTGAGTTAAAGCCACCCTTTAATTGTAATATGTCCCAGCTACAAAAAGAGAGAGAGGAAAAACATTCAGTCTCACACATATTCAGATTTATTTGTTTCTTAGAAAAAAATTTCCTTCCTTCCACATTTCAGAAGTGCTGTATTTTTACTTTGCTATGGATATAATCTGTCTCCTTAGAAAAGCTTGAAGGTAAATCTTTGATTTCATGTTTAACAGGATAGGGTTAAAACAGGAAGATAGAGGATAACATTAAGAATATGGCATCATAAGAATAAGAATACCCCTCTGTGTATTTATTTAGAGCACACATTTTCTGTCTGTTTCAAATACATGTGCTTTGGTTTAGTTAAGGTTCCAATATGTCCCACTAGGGTTCATGTGTTGGAAATCTGATCCTCAGTGTGGCGATGTTGGCAGGTGGTGGTGGGGTCTTTGAGGGATGGAGCATATGGAAGGTCATTGGGACACTGCACTTATAAGGGATTAAGATAGTCCTTGTGGGATCCTGGTTAGAACTCCTCAGACTAAGTTCTTATAAAAGAGCAACCTATCTCACTATGTGACCTCCTCTGCTTGGTTTTCCACCCTTAGGGTGCCATCCTCCACGATGCCCACACCAGAGGCCAAACAGAAGGAGCTGTCCTATCTTAGACTTTCAGCCTCCAAACTCACAGGCCAAATAAAGCTCTTTATGTATCACTCACCCTCAAGTATTCTGTTACAGAAATGAAAACAGACCAATACAGCATGTATTGGATGATGTGAGGAGATGAGCAAAGGATGGAAGGAGACAGAATGGAGTTCCATTCAGGCCACAAGCTCTCCTTCCTCACACTCATGAGATTTTCCCAATGGGGTTTTTCCTAGTTCTAGGTATGACATATTTTGAAATATGCATATCAAAAGCATCACAAATTTCTTCTAACAAACCTTGCAACAAAGAGTCTCCCTTAAACTGAAGCTCTTCACCTCTGACACCAGAATCTGTTTAATCCCTCACAGCTGCCTGCATGTAATGGAATATTCTGTTCTGCCCTGGCTCCATGAGTGATAACAGATACTACACACACTCGGCTCTAGCTTTACTAAGGAAACAGTGATCCAGATTTTCCTCTCTCATAAGGAACCCATAAAGCTGTTTGACCACACAACAAAGATTTTTAAAAGTCCCCCAGTAATACTAATATTGCATTTGTTTTGTTTTTTTTCTTGCAGTTTTTCAGGCATCTTTTTAATGCTTAATACCCTGAGTGATTTTCTTGAATTATCTTCATTAATAATGCTTTGTCTTGGCTTTGAACATTGTTATCAACAAGAGACTATTTTCAAAAAATAGAAGTAGTAAATATTGGCCTAAGATAAGCTCTTTTGAAAAGTGAAATACACACTGAGTTTTTACACATGGGTTTGCTCTATATTTTAGAATCCTTCTCCAAGTAAGTTGTTCCAGGGACTGTGGCTGCATTCCCATACCAGCAGCTGCAGTCAGCCCAATGGTGTTGGAAGAACAAGCTATGAAAGGATTCCTTGCCTTGGAGACTCACTTCTGAGACTATTCTTGTGAAAAATTGCATTTGCTTTGTTTTCACAGAGTCAAAGAATTTGATGAGACTTCAACTTTTTCCTCTCCAGTGAATTTTCAAGACAATTGCAATAGTCCAACATGAGTATTCCAGGAGTAACTATGCAGTTTTGGTGCAAAACAGTGGTTGAGTACCCCTGAGTTCAATCCCCAGTACCAAAAAAAGAAAGGAAAAAAGGGGAAAAAAAGATGTTTTTGTGTTAAACTTTGAAAGCCAAGTTCATGACTGGCTCAGACTTATTCTCTGATCTTTTACATTCTTGAGGTGTGAGAGAATGCTTGTCTGTCATAGGAAGACTTGGGTCTTCCAGCAACTGTGATACAACCTGCAGCTAGCATGTGATAGAGTGCTTCTGAATACTGAAAACTAATGATGGTACCAGTGTGCACAAGCTTGGATGAAGGTTCATGGGTCCCTGAGTAGCCCCTTAGTCTAGGCCTCCCAGAACTCAGATCCAAAGACCCTTTCATAGCTGTGTTATCCCTCTAAAGAAATGCCTTCATTGCCCATTAGAAGTATCACATATCCTAATTTTTTATCACATATTTTTCCATCATGCACAAAGCACCTACACAAAGTGTTCTCATTATAATGGGCATCTAACAAACTGGAGATGTGATCTAAACTCACATAGTTACTCTGGATGAACTATTTGTATCTGATTGGTCTATGGTCATCTTAAGTCATGCTGATTGTTATGCTGATTATCACCTTAGGACTTACTGAAAATGAGGTGAGGTTATAAATCTACCAATCATCCAGTTGATCAGTCCATACCACCATGCAGACCTGGTATTAAGATGCACCAGGGGGGCTGGGGTTGTGGCTCAGTGGTAGAGTGCTTGCCCAGCATGCGTGAGGCACTGGGTTCGATCCTCAGCACCACATAAAAATAAATAAAATAAAGACATTGTGTCCATCTACAGCTAAAAAAATATTAAAAAAAAAAGATGCACCAGGACCAATATCATTGATGAACATAGATGCAAAAATTCTCAATAAAATTTTGGAAAATTGCATACAAAAACATATTAAAAAGATAGTGCACTATGATCAAGTGGGGTTCATTCCAGGGATGCAAGGTTGATTCAACATATGGAAATCAATTAACGTAATCCATCACATCAATAGACTTAAAGATAAGAGTCATATGATTTTATCAATCAGTGTAGAGAAAGCATTTGACAAAATACAGCACCCTTTTATGTTCAAAACACTAGAAAAACTAGGGATAGTAGGAACATACCTCAACTTTGTAAAAGCTATCTATGCTAAACTCAAGGCCAACATCACCCTAAATGGAGAAAAATTGGAAGAATTCCCTCTAAAAACAGGAACAAGACAGGGATGCCCTCTTTCACCACTGCTATTCAACATAGTCTTTGAAACACCAGCCAGAGCAATTAGAAAGATGAAAGAAATTTAAAGGATACAAATAGGAAAACAAGAACTCAAACTATCATTATTTGCCAACAACATAATTCTATACTTAGAGGATCCAAAAAATTCCACCAGAAAACTTCTAGAATTAATAAATGAATTCAGTAAAGTAGCAGGACATAAAATCAACACCCATAAATCAATTGCATTTGTATACATCAGTGATAAACCCTCTGAAAGAGAAATTAGGAAAACTATCCCATTCACAATAGCATCAAAAAAATAAAATACTTGGGAATCAATTTAGCAAAAGAGGTGAAAGACTTCTACAATGAAAACTATAAGACACTAAAGAAAGGAATTGTACAAGACCTTAGAAGATGGAAAACTCTCCCATGCTCCTGGATAGGCAGAATCAATATTGTCAAAATGGCCATACTACCCAAAGCACTATATAGAGTCAATGCAATCCTCATTAAAATCCCAATGTCATTCCTTATAGAAATAGAAAAGGCAATCATGAAATTCATTTGGAAAAGTAAGAGACCCAGAGTAGCCAAAGCAATCCTTAGCAAGAAGAGTGAAGCAGGAGGCATCACAATACCAGACCTTAAACTATACTACAAAGCTATAGTAACAAAAACGGCATAGTACTGGGACCAAAATAGACATGTAGACCAATGGTACAGAATAGAAGACACAGAGACAAACCCACTTAAATACAGTTTTCTTATACTAGACAAAGTTGCCAAACACATACATTGGAGAAAAGATAGCCTGTTCAACAAATGGTGCTGGAAAAACTGGAAATCCATATGCAGCAAAATGAAACTAAATGCCTATCTCTCACCATGCACAAAATTCAACTCAAAGTGGATCAAGGACCTGGGAATCAGACCAGAGACCCTATGCCTAATAGAAGAAAAAGTAGGCCTAAATCTTCATCATGTCGGCTTAGGACCTTACTTCCTTAACAAGACTCCTGTAGCACAGGAAGTAAAATCAAGAATCAATAAATGGGATGGATTCAAACTAAAAAGCTTTCTCTCAGCAAAAGAAACAATCAATGAAGTGAACAGAGAGCCTACATTCTGGGAACAAATTTTTGCCACACGCACATCAGAGCACTAATCTCCAGGATATATAAAGAACTCAAAAAACTTAACACCAAAAAAACAAACAACCCAATCAATAAATGGGCTAAGGAGCTGAACAGACACTTCTCAGAAGAAGATATACAATCAATCAACAGACATATGAAAATATTTTCAACATCTCTAGCAATTAGAGAAATGCAAATCAAAACTACTCTAAGATTTCATCTCACACCAGTCAGAATGGCAGTTATCAACAACACAAACAACAGTAAGTGTTGGCAAGGTTGTGGGGGAAAAGGCACACTCATACATTGCTGGTGGGACTGCAAATTGGTGCAACCAATCTGGAAAGCAGTATGGAGATTCCTTAGAAATCTTGGAATGGAACCACCATTTGAGCCTGCTATCCCACTCCTCGCTCTATACCCAAAAGACTTAAAAAACAGCCTACTATAGTGATGCAGCCACTTTAATATTTATAGCAGCTCAATTCACAATAGCTAAACTGTGGAACCAACCAAAATGCCCTTTGATAGATGACTGGATAAAGAAACTGTAGTATGTATACACAAAGGAATATTACTCAGCATTAAAAGAGAATAAAATTATGGCATTTGCAGGTAGATGGAGTTGGAGAATATCATGCTAAGCGTAGTAAGCCAATCCCAAAACACCAAATGCCGAATGTTCTCTCTGATAAGTGGATGCTGATCCATAATGGGGGAGGGGACACAGAAGAATGGAGGAACTTTGGTCAAAGGGGAGGGAGAGGGAAGGGGATATGGGGACAGTAAAGATGATGGAATGAGATGGACATCATACCCCTAGCTTCATGTATGACTGCATATATGATGTGATTCTACATCACGTACAGTCAAATGAAAAATTGTGCTCCATCTGTGTACAATGAATCAAATGCATTCTGCTATCATGTATACCGAAGTAGAATAAAAAAAAAATAGATGCACCAGGAGCATCACCTTATACTGAAACATGTGTGAAGTACAAGCTGTCTCAACTCACCCCACATCCTCACAGTGTTGACCCAGAATTTAGCAATAGGCTCAAGCCTGCTCCTTATTTCAGAGCCCGCAGATCTATCCCAGTGGTTATCTAAGGCTTAAGCTAAACCAAAGCCCACTTAGTGAAGCCTCCCAATTTTTTCAGAGAGTGGGTTATAGCTTCTATTTTCTCAACCACTGGCTAGAGTCCAGTTGTGAATTCATTGATATCTCACAACCTATTATTTATTTTATTGTTCATAGTGTCTATGCCTAACTATGAGGTTGGAATTCCTAGTATGGATACTTTCTAAATAATACCTACTCCTCTGATGTTACCTTATTTAGAGCTTCAACTCTTACAGTAACCTTACAGTGCTAGCAGTTACCGGAAGGTTTATTCCCTCAATACATGCATCTTGCTTTCATGAGTGAGGCCTTTCCTGACCTAAGCTCTCTAAGTCTTCCCATTAGCCCATGGTCCTTGCTTACTCCCTAACCAGCTGTGGATGAAAGTTCTAATCACTCTATCATCACATGCATTCTATTTGGTTACAAACTCCAGGTAGGTTTCCCTAACCACCAGCATTTCACATCTTTGTGAATTAAATCCCCATCAATAATGCTTCCATAGCACATTTTGCTATGAAAAAATCCCTTCATTGCATTTCTTCTTTGTCTTATAAGTGTTTGTAAATCATTCTCCTGAAAACTTGAATTCTTGGAAGGCTGGGTGGGAGATGTCTCATTCACCTTTCCATCTACATCTCTAACATGTAGTTGGTACTCAGGAAAGAAAGAAACAGATGACTAAGGAGCCTTTCAGATACCATATTCTTTAAGTCTGAAATCTATCAATACTGATTTTATTTAATTCTGAAATGAATACAATGCCAGAAGGTAGAACAAGGGATTACATACACTTGGCTTTTTTATTCCCAGTGCTTTTTCCATAATGATGAATTCCTGTTTTACTCTCTTTTATTAACAACAAAACCAAAATAGAAGTAGGGCCATTTCTTGAGTACTTGCTATTGACCGTGTACCATGCCAAGGTGCACATGCATCCTACTTTATCTCTGCATTATGAAAAAGCAAAGTGTGATGTTTCTTTTCCATCCAGGTTTGATAAGAAGTGCTTATTGGTTGGAAGAGAAACATGATCTTCCTCCAAGAGTCCATATGTAGAACTTATTGCCTTATTGACAAGACTCATTCCCTGCATATATGATGTGATTCTACATCACGTACTCATTCCCTGAGCACATAAAATTTACACCACTCTTTCTTCATGTACTAAAAGCAAACCAAAATCAAGATGCAATTAGGATGTGGATCTGGTTTTCTAACATCATCATGGAATAGATGATGTATAGTATGTTATAGCTAAAGTTATGATTATGTTTATTTGACTGTTCAGGTGTGAAATGGGTTTTCAATGACTTTCTTTGGACTAGTAGGCATCAGGCAGCTTTGAGCAATGCCCACTTGAGTCCTCAGGAAAAAAGGGGACATCTAACCATGCAGTTATATCATCTGGATCAACCATAGCAATCAATAGAGTGGCAAATAATGTAGATAGGTCTGCCCTCAAATCGTAGTCTGCAACCCTCATGAGAAGGTTGGATCCACCTTGCATGTATGACAAATAATCTGGTCCTTTGGTCTGAATATATTTTATAAAATGGGATTCAGAATCCTTAGTCCAAAAATATATACCAACCTTTAGATTCCAGACCTTGAGTCCATATGCAATTTTTTATCATGGGGAAAAGTGACATCCTAGAAAATGAAATATAATTTACCAGGAGAAAAATCAATATATATTCTTATATTAGTAGAAAGGTAGCAAATGGTCTCTTTTACCTTAATTTAAAATTTTATTTGGGGCTCTTCCTTCCTTTCAGACACAAAATCCAGAAAGAACGTAAGATCAGGCTGAGTTTAAGCTGGATGTATTCTATCAGCAACATCCTGACCCTGACTCTCAGCCAAGACAGAGCGCACCTGTAAAGATACTGCAGTGAAGTGGACTAGTTACAATAATAGCAAATTGAAATTTGCTGCTGTTCAGAATTCTTTTTTAAACATGATATATCTTGACATATTTGCTACTGGCAAAGAATGACAACCTTGTTCCCACAAAATAGCTTTTCTCATGCAGGCTTTAAGAGCTTCTCCGCAGATCATAACTCATCTCTGTGCAGTGGGGTAAGAGCAGGCATGGGAGGGAATATTAGGTTCATAAGAATGTACTCAAGTGCCTTCTTAAAGTGCCCAGGTTCTTTAGAGATGGGAAAACCTAATGTTCTGTATTAGCTTTCTGTTGCTGTGACCAAAATACCTGACAAAGACAACTTAGAAGAAGAATTTTTTTTTTTTTGACTCATGGTTTCAGAGGTTTATTCCCTGCTGGGACAACTCCATTGGTCTGGGACCAAAGTGAGGCAGAACATTATGGTGGAAGGGTGTGGTGGAGAAGAAGCTGTACTCATTATGGTGGCCTGGAAACAGAGAGAGGTAAGTGGGGAAGGGCCACAGGGAAGAACACTCCTTGCAGGGCACATCCCCAGTGACCCACCTCCTCCAGCCATACCTCACCTGCTCACAGTTACCACCCACTTAGTTCATTCAAACTGGGATGGACTGATTAGGTTGGAGCTCTCCCAAACCAATCATTTTACCTCTAAACATACCCACATTAGGACAGGAGCTTTTGGGGGATACTTCATATCCAAATCATAACATATCTCAAAACCCCATTTTCAATCTTGAATATCCAATTTGTTATCTTTGCTCCTCATTTGAATCCTTTTCCACCAAAAGGATTAAACTTTAGATCTGAGAATTCCCTGCCTCTTCTCAGGCTTATAACCCACACATAGGTTTAAGTCTGAGAAAGTCCTTATTATCAAAAAGTAAAGATGAGGGCTGGGGATGTAGCTCAGTGGTAGAATATTTATTGAGCATACATCAAGTCCTGGGTTCTGTCCTCAGCACAAAAAATAAACATTAGTATATTGACTGGGATAAAAAAGCATGTGTATTAAAATATTGACAATAATTCTACTTGAAATATCTCATAAACCATTGGGCCACCTTCAGTTATCACCACCAGCTATAGTTGAAATTTTGAATCATATCATTGTTATATACATAACATCTGACTTAAAACTGCAGTGGTCAAAAGTTGCTAAAAGTCTTTACCTCTTCTACCACCCATTGGTACCAATTGGCACCCAAAATCTATGAATACCAATAAGTGCTGTTTTATTTTCCCTTTAATTAATTTCATTTTTTGATTAAGGGAATTCAAAACATAAAGTCAGATTTGATCTAATCCAAATATGATAAATAAGCAAATTTAATGAACTTATCCATGTATGTTAGGCATGTTCTTTTATACATGTGAAAAGCAGTAGATTAAAACATATTCTTTCAAACACATTGCAGTCTTTTTTTCTATTTGAATAAAATTTTGGGTCAACATACCAAAGCTATATTAAAAACAATTTAGATGGAGTGAATAACTTGAACAAAATAAACTGCCTATTGTTTAAAAAAAAAAAGGAGACAGATTCAAGGTTGAGCAAGATTTGTAGTCTTTCTGTAATACAGCAGGCAGCATTTTAAACAAGATAATGCTATTCACTCTCCTTCAATAAACAGCTATCAGTTCCTGAGTCATTCTGTAAGCATTTAACAACTGGACTCTAAATACCATATACCATCTGTCACCCAAATTTATGAAATTCTTACCAACATCACTTCAGGACTTAAAGTTTCTGCCTCTTATTCCCCTCTCCATTCCTCTGGAACATAACTAAAAAGGAAACATGCTTGCATAAACTTGTGGAATTTTGTAACAGGGACAAGAATAAACTAAAACTTCTTTGTGATAATTTATTCTTGACAGTTGTATTAATAACATTTTTCTGGTTAAGTACAATGATTAGGCTTTTCTAAAGGAAAACTTCAGCAAATCTTTTCTAGCTTCAGTTTAACCAAAATCTTCTTTATCTGAAGCAACTCCAGATGATTCACTTAAAATTACCTCCAGATTTATGTATATACATGAGTGTGTTACATAGGATATATAATTGTATTTTATAATATTTATACATAGCATATAAATAAGTTATGCTTTTAGAACTCTCACAAATTTTGACAACAATTTTTGATCATAAACTAATAACACTTTAGAATTCATCATTGTGCCAGGCTCATGTATTTAAGTAATGTTATCTTCCAAAGTGAGTATGTACATTGGGATTTTTTTTTTTCTTTTTGCATTAAGGCATAATTTACATACAAGTCAGTCTTGTTTTAGTGAATTTCGAGAAACATATGTCACCACCTCCACAGTCAATTGTAGAATTATTTCATCACCCAGAATGCCCCTTGTACTAGTGGCCAACTGTCTTCCTACTCCTGCCCCTGGTGTGCCTTATCATTCTATAGCTTTGTCTTTGAAAGAATGTACTATAAATGGTATTTTAAAGTATGTAGTCCTTTGGATTTGGCTTCTTTCATGTATTAAAAAAATGCATTTAGGATTCTTCCATGCTGTGGCATCTATCACTTGTTCATTCCTTTTTACTGCTGAGAAGAATCCCACCATGGAAAAGTACCACTATTTGTTTATTAATTTCCCAGCTGAGGAGCATATGGGTTGTTTCCAGTTTTATATGATTATAAGTAAATTGCTAAAAAACATTCACATGCAAGTTATTGTGTGAATGAAGGTTTTCATTTCTCCTGGAATAAATACTTAAGTGTAGAACTTCTGGGTCATTGGGTAAGTGTTTGCATAAGTTGATAAGAAACTGGCAAACTGTTTTTCAAAGTGTCTGAACCATTTTGCACTCCCACCTGCAAAGTAAAGGAGTTCTCTTAGCACCAAATCCTTACCACACTTGGCATTATCATTGCAATTCTGTATTTGTCATAAAAATATCCATGAATCCTTATACAGCTATAAGGGAAGTGACTATAATAAAAGTGTGGGGGTTCTTTTTGGGTTATCAAATCATTTTACAATTAGTTAGGCTAGAAATACAAATCTGTTAATATACTAAAAGTCATTAAATTGTACATTTTAAAATGGTGATATTTTAGTTACATGAATTATAATAAGGCAGTTTTTTAAAAAATTGTGAATAAAGAATTTAATTTGGGCAGCTGGGGAGAGGATAGTAGGAGTGAGAAAAGAGATGAGATACAGTTTTGATGGATGTGATTTTTATTGCAATGGAAAAAAAATCACAGGAGAAACAACTTTATGTTTTTCCCTAGTTGAGTATTATGCTTTGAGCTGACTGACTTTCTTGGTTTCTGGAGTTTAACTTGATTTGAAATATTATCTGATGCAAAGTCCACAGTGGAACCTGCTGCAGGTTTTTTTCCATGTCTTCTGGAAGCACTGCCAAATTTCCTCGGCACTTAGAGAAGTAATTCTTTCTTCTTACACTTTGAGTAAGTTAGTATATGTCCAATGGTGGAGCATAGTACATGAAAACAGAGCAATCTTAAACAAAACAAGACAAAAAACTAATAGTGGAGATTTTCTGACCTGTAAGAAACTGTATCTCATCTCCTTTGCCACTCCTACTATCCTCTCCCCAGCCACCAAATTGAATTCTTTATTCATAATTTTACAAAAACCTGCCTTATTATAATTCATATAACTAAAATATCACCATTTTAAAGTGTACAATTTAATGACTTTTAGTATATTAACAGATTTGTATTTCTAGCCTAACTAATTGTAAAATGATTTTATAACCCAAAAAGAAACCACACACATTTATTATAGTCACTTCCCACACTTCCCTCCACCCAGCCCCTGGTGATCACTTTTTTCTGTGTCTATGGATTTGCCTGTTCTGGACATTACAATACATCACTGTTTGTGTTAGTATCTTTCACTGAGCTTGTTTCCAAGGTTCATTACATTGTAGCATTATTACATTACTTTTTTGGGCCAAATGAAATTCCAGTATACAGGTCTTAATTCATAAATAAAATCCCATTCCTATTTGTTTATACTCTCAGCAACTTATGATTATTTGAGTGTTCTCATTTTCTATTATGAATAATGATGTGGATGACTCTTTTAAATTATTTTTATGCTTTTATTTTTCCATATATTTATTGGTGCATTGTAATTACACATAATGGTGGGATTTGTCATTATGTATCTATTTGTACATGCATAGAGTATAACATATAATTTGACTAGTAGCATCTCTCAGTATTCCTATTTTGAATGTTTCAAATTCTTTTGAGTATATATCTTGAGATAGAATTGCTGGATTATGTTAAGGCATAACTTGTTAGTGAGTTTTGGGAAACATGTCATAATCTCCACAGTCAATTGTAGAATGAGTGCATCACCCAAGAATGCTCCTTGTACCTTGTAGTTGTGGCCAACCTTCTCCCTGTTCTTTTTTTCTTCTTTTTTTTTTAAAAATATTTTTTAGTTGTAGGTGGACACAATACTTTATTTTTATTTATTATTTTTATGTGGTGCTGAGGATCGAACTCAGTGCCTCATCTGTGCTAGGCGAGCACTCCACCGCTGAGCCACAATCCCAGCTCTCTTCTCCCTGTTCTTGCCTAGCAAGATATATGATATATCAGAAGATATATCTGATATATCTGATATATCTTCTGCCCCTATACTTTTGTGTTTGAAAGAATATTATAAGTGCCATTGTAAAGCGTGTGAGCCTTTGAGTCTGGCTTAGACCTTTGAGTCAAAATGTTACTCTAAGTGTAGCATTTTAAGGAACTGCAAAAATGTTTTTGCAAATTATCTGTATCATTTTACTCTCCCACCAGTGATATGTGAGGGTTCCAATTTCTCTACATCCTCACTGACACTTGTTATTCTCTGTCTTTTTAATTTAGCCATCTTAGCTTGTGTGAAATAGCATCATATTGTATTTTCATAATGAATAATGATGTTGAGCAAGTTTTCATGGGCTTACTTCCAATTACATATATTCTCTGTAATTGGAAATATCTATTATAATTCTTTGCTGATCTGTAAGTTAAGTTAGTTGTGCTTTTATTTTTGAGTTTAAGAGTTCTTTACATAATTTATATACAAGTCTTTTATCATCTATGTAAATTGCCCATATTTTCTCCTATTCCATGGGATAGAAAATTCTTTTCATATTCTTGATAATTTTCTTTCAAGTCCAAAAAAATTTTAATTTGATGATGTCCAACTTTGTCTAGTATTAAATTTTATAACTAAGAAATCTTTGCCTAACACAGTTATGAATATTTGCTCATTTGTTTTCTTTTAAAAGTTTTAGTTTTAGTTCTTACTTTTAGATCTGTGATTAATTCCTTATTCATTTTGATTTACTTTTCTAGAAAACAAACTATGCCCATTGTTTCCATAATTCTCATGAGCCAAGTTGGAATTTATTGATCAGGTTGGTCAGACACTCCTGTTTAATGATGCCATGTGGTTTAATTCAGTGCCAAATTACTTCTGCTTCTAGAGAATTGTCTGTCTTCTCAGTTCCATGAAGAAAAGCAAGCTACAAATGCAAATCCTCAAATGAATGCTTGTTTTTTTTCCAAAATATTCTTCCCAGCACAACGTTATTCTCTTTGTTGCTTTTCTCCCTTATTTCAGATAAAGTGAAATTTATATTCAGTTAAGGACATCACTGCTGATTAGATTTCTATCCTACAATAGCTTAAGGACCTCTGGTAATTGAAATGATGAGTTAGAAAATGAGGATGCTCAATCTTCTAATCTTTTTGTGTCCCTAAAATGAAAATAGGGACTGCAAATACCAAGTATTAAAACATCTCCATATTATTCAAGACATCAAATAGCTTTGCACCAATTATCTGGAAAATTACCTTTTTTTTTTTTTTTTTTTTTGTCTTTTGCTTCAGCAAACAGAGATCTCATTAATAAATTACTTTTTCCCTGTCCTAGTTTTCCTATGGAAGATGAGGACACGGGTACTTATTTCTTCTCATTTCAAGGGACTAATGCTGTGTTTAAAAAATAATAAGCCTTTTGCCTCAGAACTTCCAAAAATGGAAAATGTGGAGAACCCAGAGTGTCACTGCTACAGGGAGGAATCTTCTCAGTGTTGCCATCTGTGGTCAGATAAATAAGCAACATATTCGTATGTTCAAGCACAACAAAAAATTTGGAAACACAATATCCAAGAGATGAGTGCTCATTAGCTCTTCTACCATACCTGTCAAAACAGAATCTGTTTGGAACTAAGCAGTTAGGATCATCTCAACATCTTGTCTTTAGTGTGGTTTCTGCAAATTGGCAAATCATTGCTTTCTGCTGTGGCTCCTCTCTGTTCTCCTTCTAAGGAAATCCTTTTAACACAGTGCTTGAAAAATTCATGTTTTTAAAAAAAATTTCTTTGGTCATTCACCTGAAAATGACTGTATATCCTAATATGACAAGACCTACAAATTATTGTTGTATAGAAAAAAATATATATATTTATTTATTTATTTATTTGTGTCCTCAGACAATGAGCTAATGGTCAAGTGATAAATTTTAGGACTGGTTGGATTAAATAAACTGGACAACTAGTTTTCAGACTTTTTCTGAAAAGTTCTATAGTGTTACTACTGTATTTTTATATTATCTTTCTTATTTTCAAATAGTTGAAAAAATAAGGACAGATGGATTACAGCTTATGAATCAAGAAAATGAAAATATCATGGGAAGCATGCATGAAGAAGGGGTGGACGATTTTTGTGAGTGCTTTGTCATTTCTTCACATAATGGAGAATTACGGGATTGTATACACTAGACCTGAAAATTTCCTTGAATTCCTTTGCAGGTAAGTTGCTGTGAACAACACAAAGCAGAATTTATTTTGACATCAGGTATTTTACATAGTCACAGGTCCATAAAAAGAGTGAAAGAAGAAAAATATTCTTATGAATAAGTCTTGCAAAGGTCCAGAAGATTACTCAATGAAAAATTTTGTGTGGAAAATAGGGAGGGTTGTTCAGTCTCCCCCATATTTCAAAAAATGTAACACCTGCAGTTATTTGTGGTATTTTGGGCTCTAACTAAGACACACTTACTGGGATTTAAATTCTAAATAATCTGACTACTTTAAAATGTCAAATTTACTTTAGCTTAGTAAATATGTAACCTATTTAGTATTTGTTGTGTTTAATGTCAAAGTATCCTTTGCATTTTGGTCTTCCTTTTACTTTTCTGGGGCCCGTCATCCTTTGGAGCCACACAGTTCCTTCTCTCTCAGATGCTTATGTATGTGTCAGAGAAAACTGGAATTGTAGATCGCCATGTACAAAAGGAGGAGTATTTATTGTTATTTCAGCACCCGCTGGCTTTATTTTCTGTTATCCAAGGAGCAAGCCATCAAAAATTAATGTTGAAAGATGACAAGTATCTCGGCTATTCAAGTCAGTAGCAGAAATAATAATTTTTTTATGGACTTTGTACTTCCCTAAGTGTGAATTATTCATGAAATGCCAGTTGGGGTAAAAGTCAGCTCAATGATAGATCTGAATCAGCAGCAGGAAATTTGCTAAGGAAAGCTGCAATGTAGTAGAGCCTCAAAGTTTAGTCATGGTGCTAAAAATTGCCTCTACTTCTTTACTCATGAATGCAAATTCTTGAAGTTTATAAGTTACGGTTTCAATGAGAACCAATTATTTTCTCAACTGGCATTGACCCTTCGTCTTGAATTATTAAAGAGGGTACCCCCTGGGGATCTGTCGAAAAAAGAAGAATGGTGTTTTGCTCAAGAATTAGTGAACTTTTATTTTCCATATCCTAAGCAGGGAGATTGACAGGAATCACAGAGCAATCAGTCATCCACTTAGTCCTCCAGACATGTATTTAATCACACTCCCGGAAACCAGTGCAGTGGTTGATCTTACTCATTTTTAGGGATGAGGAGAAGAACACAGTGGGACATTCATGCTGTCCTTCAGAAGATCCTGTCAACTCAGTGTAATTGTCTTAAAGTAGCAATGTACTACATAACCCAAGCTTTCCCTTTGACCAGGCCCCTGAAAGGAAAGGACAGATGACACATGTATCTGAAGAAGAGAGGTGCCATTAAAAGTCACACAGTCTGTTTATTCCTTTCCAAGGAATTTTTTCCCCTGAAATAAGATGAATCTCTTTGATTTGGCTCCAGTGAAATACCTTTTAGCAGTCTGCAATTAAAAATATCAGAAAAAGAGCAAGAAAGGAATGCAGAAATCCAGTTCTTCATAAGGCTCATTGAGTGGTGGAAATGGGAGTGCCCCCAGAAACTCTTTTTAAAAAGAAAATTTAAGTGGATATAAGAGGAGAGAGTAGTGGAAGAACATCAGTTATAAACTTTCAATTCTGGAACCACAATTGATGAACCAAAAAAAACAGCCTGGAAAACCCCATGTGGCTTAACAAGTGGGGTAGGGAGTGAGGATCCTCACAAACCATTTCAAAATTCAGGACTGTCCTGCTCTAAATATATTAAACAAAGTTGAAGTCACTAAGCTTATATCTTCATCAGTGTCCTTTATCTTGGTGCTTATATTTGCTTATTATTTTAGGAAAAAAATTGCTCTGTAATAGGATTTCTCACATTGTCATAGTATGACTTTCTGGTCACACATGAGGATAAAGCTCAAAGAAAAGAAAACTGAAAATACGCAAGTTCCAAAGCTTTGGTTATTCTCACTCTATTTTCATCCTCTTCAGGGAATAAAAGTAGGTATCCCAATCTAGGGACTTGGTGGTTTTATTCTCGTTTGTCTGTTTTTGTTTTTTTTCATCTAAGAGGTTAAGGACATGTTGGACATCAGGAGAGAAGCCATGCAATTTAAACATGTTTCTGCCTCTGTGAAAAATGAACATTCTACATACCTGCACATCAAGCAAGATTTCCAGAAGCCCAGAAAAAGAGAGAGCAAGAAGAAGAAAAGAAAGCCATATTGCCATAAACCAAAACAAAACTTCGACTTGAGTTGTACGAGGGGTGTGATTAGAGTTAATACAGTTATAAATGGTGATTTGAGTAAGGGGCAACATTGTTAATGCTGAAGTTCATACCAAGGAGGACCCCCTTACCAAAACTCAATCCCTTAGCATGATTTTCAGATCCTTTGTAGTCTGGGCTTTTTCCTCTCCAGCCTTGTGATCTAAACCTCTCTCCAACTCCAAAGTTCTAATGAAATTGAACTTTTATCAGTGCTTCCTCCAGGATTTTGATAATACTATCTTCATCCAGTCTCAGTTACTTTCCATTTCCTCTCAACACTCTCCAAATCCCCTAATCAGCATAAGGTATCCCTTGAAGTACACCTGATCTGAAGTGTCTCCTTAGCCCTCATGGATGCATGAGCCAAACCAGGGCAGTCGAGTTCTCTCTGAGAATTCAGTTGGAAACTAAGACAATGACCTTTAGTTAATACTGAAAATGAGAAGAGAAAATGGCTGCTGATGTGTGTACTACCATTTGCATAGAAAGTTAATTGCCATCATCATAATCATAATAATCAGATTATAGATTACAGAAAATAAAGAGATGCAAAAAAAAAGCTAATGTGCAAATTCATGTGGTTTCTGGTGGACAAAGAATAGGAAACCAGGTGCTTTTCTTCCCGATAGCTTCATGTCCTACTCTTAGGGTTTCCTAATATCTTTAGTGGGTTCACCCATATATTAAATTACCAGTTTCCAATATGCTAGGTGAGTTTCTATTACTTGCCTCCAAATGATGCCTGACTAAAACACTTTCTGTGTTCATGCATAGAGCTCCATCCTTCCTCTGGCATCACAGTTACAATTACTTTCCTGTTGCTCATTTCTTAGCCTTGATTTTTCACTGGGCCAGGCCTGCATGAGGACAAGGAATATATGTGCCAGGCCCCAACATGGAGCATAGTACATTGAACATAAGAAGAAATAAGCATTTGTTGAATTAATGAATGGTTTTTTGCAAAAACTCCTTTTGATGCTACTTGGCTTGGGGAACCATGTGATACTCTCCTCTGTCACTGTCAAAGGTTTCAAGTTATAGCCCTTGATTCTGTACAGCTGTGCTTTAGGGTCTTCTTAAGAGCAGGTCCAAGGTGGGTCTTGGTTTGGGTATCAACCTAAGGAAAGCATGCTTATAAAAAATAATTCTCTAGATCCTCTTTGATCATGAAATTTCTGCAATAAATCCTGTCTGAATATGAAACTGTACTCTGACATTTAGATCACAGAGACACCACTGTGTCTAATCCAACCTAAATGCCATTCTAAATCCTGCCTCTAAAATGTTCTTGGACTGAGAAAAAGAGCTCCAACTAAAAAGTGAAGCAAAATTTCTGTGCTCTAAAGCCAGTATTGTAAGCCCCCCCCCCCCACTCTGGTACTGAGGATTGAACCCAGGGGCTCATAACTACTAAGCTACAAGCCCAGCCCTTTTTTTATTTTTTATTTTGAGACAAAGTTTCACTAAGATGCTTAGGGCCTCTCTAAGCTGCTGAGGCTGGCTTTCCTTGTATCTCTAAACAATGCTATGATCTAGAACTTTGTATATTCTTCCTGTCTACTCATTAGGGATGGTGAAATATGTTGTGTGATCCATTTTAAAAAAGATGTTTGTATATACTAATATATAATCATTGGTGACAAAAAAGAGGGCTCCCAAACCAAAGAATCTCAGAGTCAAACTTATTACTTAGAACACATAAGCCTGGATTCCAACTAAATTGGTGTATATATATATATATACATATATATAGTATACCAATAATATACCAATATATATATATATATATTGGTATATTATTGGTATACTATATATATATATGTATATATAATTTATCTGTCTGTTTTTGAGTTGGCATGCAACTTTTTTTTGGTACTTTAAATGAATAGCCTATGGAAACATTTGGCCAATTATTTTAAAAATGTGGCACAAGCAAATTTTGATATATATTCATTTATTAACTCTATGCATAACTACATTTAAGCTGTATGATAAGTTGTCAAACCACAAATTAAAATGCAAATAAAAATAATTTGAAAGATAGCTATAAATATGTGGAAACTAAAATTTAAAACCTAAAATTTAATACCACCTACAATCATGCCAAAGAAAATAAAAACTTAGGTGTAAACTTAACAAAACATATATAGGAACAATGTGCTAAAAGTTATAAATGAAATCGAAGAACTAAAGAAAAAGAGACATACCATGTTGATAGAATGGAATACACAACACAGTAAGATGTCATTTCTCCCCAGATCAACTATAGGCTTAATATGATTTATATCAAAGAATCCAGGTATTTCTGGATATGTATACAAGTAAATTCTTATATTTATATGGAACTGCACAGGACTTAAAATATCTTTGAAAAAGAATAATAAACTTAGAGGAATTGCTTTTCCTGACATTAAAACTTATCATATAATTAGAAAAAGAGAATGTGGTAATGATGAAAAGACCCATAGGTCAATGGAACAAAACCAAGAACACAGAAATAGACTGAAAATACATGTCCAACTAATTGTTCATAAAAGTGTAAAAGCAATTCAATATATGATGGATAACCTTTTCAACCAATGGTACTGGAGAGTAGATATCCAGAGGAAAGAAACCAAAAACAAAATCCTCTACCTAAACATCATACCTTATGCAAAAATTAACTCAAAATAGGCTATGGACTTAAATGTAACACACAAAATTATAATTTTTTTAGAAAAAATAAAAGGGAAAAATTTTCAGAGCCTGTCATTAGGTAAAGTGTTCTCAGACTTGACATTAAAAGCCCAGCCCACAAAAGGGGAAAATGGCTGAAGAGAACATAAATTAAAATGAAAACTCAGCTGGGCGAGGTGGTACATGCCTGTAATTCCAGTACTTAGGGAGGCTAAGACAGGAGAATCGTGAGTTCTAGACCAGCCTCAGCAATGGTGAGGCACTAAGCATCTCAGTGAGCCCCTGTCTCTACGTAAAACACAAAATAGGGCTGGAGTTGTGGCTCAGTGGTCAAGTACCCCTGAGTTTAATTCCTGGTACCAAAAAAAAAAAAAGAAAAGAAAACTCAGTCTATGAAGTGCCTGTAAAGAAGGTGAAAAGCCAAGCTACAGACTGGGACAAAATATCTGCAAACTGCATATACAACATAGGACTTGAATTTAATTTGGATATGTAAGAGTTTCAAAATTCAACAGTAACAAACAACAATAACAACAACAAAACAATCTGGTTAGATAATGGACAGAAGATATGAACAGAATTTTCATTGAAGAGAATGGCAAAGAAGTACATGAAAAGATGTTTGACATCCTTACTTATTAAGGAAATGAAAATTAAAACCATAATGAGATGTCAGTATATAAGTAGCAAAGTGACTAAAATAAAAAATACTGATAATAGCAGATTCTGGTGAAGATGTAGAGAAACTGAATCATTCATGTATTGCTGGTGGCTTTGTAAAAATGGTACAGTCACTCTAGAAAAAGGTTTAGCAGTTTTTCAGAATATTGAACATGCATTTGCTATATGACTAAACAATAACATTCCTTGGCTCTATCCCCCCAAAGTATAAAAAATTATGTTCATGTCAAATCATGGGTAAGAATATTCATAGTTTCTTTTTTTATAACAGCTCCAAATTGGAAAAATCTCAAATGTCCTTCAATAGGTGAATGGTTTAAAAAAAAAATCATGATTCATTCACAGTCTGGAATGTTAGTGCAATACAAGGAACAAACTACACACAATTTGATACACACAATGTGGTAAAAAGATTAATCCCTCTACTCCAAAAAAAAAAAAAGAGTCCATGAATATGTTAAATTATATAGCAAAAGTTTCTTTCCAAGCCACATTAACGTAAGGATCTTAAAATAGGAAGATTGCCCTGGATTATCTGGGTAAATCAAAACTACTCACATGGGTCGGTTCCAAGATGGCGGCCTAGACAGACACTGCGATCAGTCTCACAGAGCCAGAGATTGAAATTGTGGAAATACCATCTCCCAGCCAGCTTCAGGACATCATCCTACAGCTACCCCCACAGGAATTTCACTCTTGCCTGTAATCAGGGCCACCAGGAAGCAGCCTTTGCCACAAGCAGCGTGACTTCAGCAGCAAGCAGCAGCGGAGCTCAGCTGCGGGCGGCGCGGAGCCCCAGCCCAGGGCTCGCCCCGGGCGGGGCCTGCTTCTACACGGGGTACCTGGCTCCAGCGCCCACCCAACCGCAGGGCGCCTAGCAGTTGTTCCCGTGGACACACAGCCCCAGCCACTAGCCACTGGGGAGCCCAAATTCAGGAGAAGAGTCGCTCCAGAGACACCAGCAAAGACAGAGCCAACCAAGGGTGGCTTGGGCCCGCCGCACTTCCGCTCCAGAGTTCCTGTGCACCGGCAGGAGCCACAGAGGGTCCAGATCTGCCCGCAGGAACCTCCACAGGTATCCAGCTAAAGGGAGACCAGGGACTGCTACGTCGAGCCACTGAGGAGCTCAAACTCAGGTAAGAGTCCCCACAGAGACCCTAGCGTGGTGCAGCCCTGCCCAAGGGCAGCTTGGGCCCGCCCCAGTTCTGCTCCAGAGTTCCTGGGGACCGGCAGGAGCCTCAGAGGGCCCAGATTCGCCCACAGGAACCTCCACGGGTGTCCAGCTAAAGGGAGACCAGGGACTGCTACCTCTAGCAACAGGGGAGCCCAAACTCAGGGTAAGAGTCCCCACAGAGACCCTAGCGCAAGGCAGCCTGGGCCTGCCCCAGTTCTGCTCCATAATTTCTGTGGACTGGCAGGAGCCACAGAGGACCCTGATCTGCCATCAGGAACTTCCACGGTTGTCCAGCCAAAGGGAGACCAGGGTCTGCTACCTTTAGCCACTGGGGAGCCCAAATTCAGGGCAAGAGTCACTCCAGATACACCAGCGTGTGGCAGACCCTTCAAACGGCAGCCTGGGTTCACCCCAGTCCCACTCCAGAGTTCCTGGGGTCTGGCAGGAGCCACAGGGGGCCCAGATCCACCCTCAGGAAACTCCACAGGTGTCCAACTAAGGGTTGACCAGAGTCTGATTGCTACCAGCCACAGAGGAAGTCACATCCAGGATAAGAGTGGCCCCCAGAGACCCCAGCATGAAGAGGCCCCACCCTAGTGCGCTCTGGGCTCACCTCAGTTCCGCTTCAGAGTTCCTGTGGTCAGGCAAAACAGAAGGTCCAAAACCGCCCTTAGGGAATGCCAGTGTGCCCAGTTGAAGGCAGACCAGAGCCTGCTAGCCTCTAGCCCCAGAGGAGCTCACACTCACTGTAAGGGTCACACACAGACTCTCCAGCTTGTGATTCTCCCTAATTGAGACCTGAGCCCACGTCTAGTTCCACTCCAGAGTTCCTGTTCACCTACAGGAGTGCAAGAGAGGGGCAAAACAGCCCTCAGGGGCCGCCTCAGGAGCCCAGCCAAAGCCACTCCCACTGCCCTCTAGAGGTACGTCCACTACTTCTGCCACCAACTTTAGTGACAATAGTACCCATCTGGGGACACTGGGAGAACAGAATTAGCCCCGAGGTGAGACACAGGTAATCTGGAGTGTCAATAAAAGATTATAGGTCAGAAGCCACAATACTTCAGATTGGTATTTCAAGAAAGGAAGATACACAATCAACATGAAAAAACAAGGGAAGAAAGTGCCCCAAATAAACCTGGATACCACTGTAACAGAATCCATGGACAGCACAGTTGATGAAAAGTCAGAGAAAGGATTCAGAATGTACATAATTAAAATGATCAGCAAACTAAAGAATGACATGAGTGAACAATTACAGGCAAAAATTGATCAATCCAACAAAGAAATAGGAGAGCAAATAAAGGCAAGCATAGATCATTCTAACAAAGAGATAAGAGAGCAATTACAAGTAGCAAAAGATTACTTTAAGAAAGAACTAGAGATCGTGAAAAAAAACCAACCAGAAATTCTTGAAATGAAGGAAACAATTAACCAAATAAAAAACTCAATAGAAAGCATCACCAGCAGACTAGATCACCTGGAAGACAGAACCTCAGATAATGAAGACAAGATACACAATCTTGAAAATAAATTTGACCATACAGTGAAGATGGTAAAGAATCATGATCAGAACATACAAGAAATATGGGACAGCATCAAAAGACCAAATATAAGATTTATTGGGATAGAAGAAGGTGCAGAATTTCAAACCAAAGGAATGCACAATCTCTTCAATGAAATAATATCAGAAAATTCCCCAAGTATGAAACATGAAATGGAAAATCAAATACAAGAAGCGTACAGGACACCAAATGTACAAAATTTCAACAGATCTACAACAAGGCACATCGTAATGAAAATGCCCGGGGCTGGGATTGTGGCACAGTGGTAGCATGCTTGCCTAGCACGCGTGAAGCACTGGGTTCGATCCTCAGCACCACATAAAAATAAAATAAAGATATTCTGTCCACCTACAACTAAAAAAAATAAATAAAATTAAAAAAAAAAAAAAAAAGAAAATGCCCAACATACAGAATAAAGTTAGAATTTTAAAGGCCACGCGAGAGAGGAACCAGATTACATATAAGGGGAAACCAATTCATATCTCAGCAGATTTTTCAGCCCAGACCCTAAAAGCCAGGAGATCATGGAATAACATATTCCAAGCCCTAAAAGACAATGGATGCCAACCAAGAATCCAGCAAAATTGATCTTCAGATTTGATGATGAAATAAAAACCTTACATGATAAACAAAAGTTAAAAGAATTTACAGCAAGAAAGCCTGCACTACACAGCATTCTTGGCAAAATATTCCATGAGGAGGAAAGGATAACCAACAATGAAAATTTATAAAGAGGGGAACTACACTAGAGGAGAGACCATTCAAAAGAGAAAACAACTCAAGGTAAAAACCAAAAACAAACCAAAATGACCGGAACTACAAATCATATTTCAATAATAACCCTGAATGTAAATGGCCTAAATGCACCAATTAAAAGACACAGACTGACAGACTGGA
>CM053404.1:116896989-116916901 GCA_028644305.1 Xerus rutilus | reverse complement strand
GCCCATTTTGCGACCATTAGTTTAGTTAAAACTTGATAATACAATACACAAATCCACTTAGGATATATTAGTTTCATCTTGCTGCTACAACAAATTATCATGTTAATGGCTTAATATAGCACACATTTGTTATTTTACCATTCTGGAGGTCAGAAATCCAAGACAGAGTGTGTTCTTCTGGATGTTCTAGGGGAGAATTTATTTCCTTGCCTATTCCAGTTTCCAGGGGCTGCCAGCATTCCTTGTCCTGCAGCACTTTCCAACAATCACATCACTCTGAAATCTGCTTCCATCGTCACATCTGCTTCCATTGCCACAATCTTTTTTGCCTTGATCTTTTATTGTTTTGTTTTGTTTTTTGGTACTGGGGATTGAACTCAGGGGCACTGGACCACTACGCCATATCCTCAGGCCTATTTTGTATTTTGCATAGAGACAGGGTCTCACTGAGTTGCTTAGCACCTCTCTGTTGCTGAAGCTGGCTTTGAACTGGCGGTTCTCCTGTCTCAGCCTCCCTAAGTGCTGGGATTATAGGCGTGTGCCACCACGCCTGGCTGATCTTTTATTTGTAAGGATCCTGGCAATTACCTTGGGCTCATTCAGGTAATTAGGATAATTTCCCCTTCTCAACATTCTTTATTTACTCACATCTTTACTATTTTTTTTGTTGTATAAGTGAACATATTTATAGTTTCTAAGGATAAGGAGTGGACATATTTGGGGGACACTATTCTGCCTGCCACATAGGACATGTCTAAACTGCAGCATATTGCAGTATGAAGAATGTGTGAAGATGCCGCTCTCACCTCTCTGTTGTGGCACTCATGGGCTTTCTTCATGATATCTTATGTACCAAGTGCCATGTCCATTTCATAGGCAGACATAGAAAAGGCTTTAGCTTTAATTCATGTATTAAATATCACTCACACTTAAAATTCTTCTGGGGTTTTGTATGTTTGTTTAAACATAACTATAAATAGAAGTTCTAATGTTCATATCCCTTAAGTGGGTCATTGCTTTAGATAATCAGCATTTCATAATGATGTCTTACATCTGTACAGCAATGCACAAAGTACAGACTATTTTTTATAGAGTGTCTTAGTCCATTTGCATGACTATAGAAAAATATAGAGTAGGTAGTTTCAACAGACATTTATTTCAAACAGTTTGGGAGGCAGGCAGGTCCAAGGTCAAGGTACAACTTGCTGGTTCACAAACGACCATCTTCTTGCTGTGTCTTTACGTGATGGAAAGAGGGTTTAGAGTGTTTGCTAGGGCTTTCTTTTATAAGGGCATTCATCCCATTCGTGGAGACTTTACCTTCAAACTAAATGACCTCACAAAGACCCCATCTTCTAATATTATCACATTAAGGGATAGGATTTCAACATCTGAATTTTAAGAGAAACACAATAGTCATTCCATAGCAAAGATGATTTCATTTCATGGAATCAGTAATTCCATATAAACAATACAGTCTCTGTTTCACAGATGAGGTGTCTCAAGCTCAGAGACATTCAGTTAATTTGACAAGGATCAATCTAAAAGAGAACTGAATGAAGAATTACAAACTTACACATGGTTTGCAGTTCAATAACAACACTGACTTGGGGATGGTGGGGAAATAAGGAGTAAAGTTTTCAGTTTTCAAGGAGAAGACATCCTAAATCTTAGAAGACAGTCATATTAATGACAGGGAAACAAACAGCCTGGTTCAAACAGAGTAATTCCACATTAACTACTGAGATATCAACTGATGTCCTCATGCTCAGAGCCTGCAAGACCAGGACCAAGTCCAGTATCAAAAAAAGTTGCTGTAGTTAGAAGTTAAGACTCTATAATAAAAAAAAGCTGTATTGTTCTGAGCACATTCTTTTGTATTTTATGAGCTCACAAATAGTTCTAGCATTTTTTCCCCATGGCTTTCCTTTGGAAAGGACATTACAGATGATAGTGATTCAATGACAGGCATTCTTCCTCTTCAAGTGGTTCAGAGCATTCCAGAGGACACAAGGTTATTTTTATTCACTGAGCCTTGGGAGTGGCAGTAGGAAAAGATCCACCATGCTGGTATCCTGATAATGGGAACAAATGCATTCTTGAACAATCATGAAAGGAAGACACAAGCTTATGAAAAGTCAGGGAAATGCAAATGTAATTATACAGAGAATCACAAGACATGACGCCAGGGATAATTTGATACAGCATGAATGAGCAGCAGAGGAATGTGGATATTTGTCACTGATAAATAGTGGTAGCTGGGCTTAATTTTCAGAGATGATTTGAAAGGTCTAATGGACAGATAACCTTAAAAACAGTTAGTGGAACATAGCTATGACACTGACCTATTTAAATATTTAACTAAATGCTAATTTTGGCTCCATGCACTATTTTATATCTTCAATTCATGGGATTAGAAACATTTATCTTTACCTTGTTGTAGAACAAATTAATTAAACCTGTAAATGGATTTTAACCTAGCAAACAGAAACTTATATACTCTCTACAAGAATAGTCTTGATATCACTTTCAAATATTTGTTTTTTGTTTGTTAGTGTAATTATAAGAGTTGCATGTGCAAGCTAAATCTCCTAATCAATTTACTTAGAAAATAACATTGAGGTCACCTTGCATTAGCAAGGGGAAATTGGAAAGTAGAATTAACTGCCTTGATACTACAACAAATGGTGCTTCCATGATCTGATTCTTTTAGATGAGAATTTTGGGGTGTGAATAATCTGAATTATATTGTTATTAAGTTCTCCATTGTTAAACTGGACAAAGTAGGAGTCACAAAGCCGAATTTTTATGTCAAGGCATTTTTGTAACTTCTATACAGCAACTTAGCCAGGTGATTGACTTATCTACTCATATACTAGTCAAGAACTTTCTGTTCTTATAAGAATGAAAACTGAAATGGTCAAAATAGTATCTTCATAACTATCTACTAATTTATAGTTACAAGGAAATATAATAACATATAGGCATCAGGCCAAATACAATTACTGTGATGAGATTTTATTTGCTACAGTGATAGTTCTAAACTTCCCCATTTGATGGGTTTAAAAAATTTAGAAAACATTTGGTTACAGATGTGCACAACAGATCTTAAAGGGTTGGGAATATAGTCCTCCCTCAGTATACCTGGAGGAGTGGCTCTAGGAACCTTTCAGATACCAAATTCTATGGATGCTCAAGTTCCTTAAATAGAATGGAATAACATTTTCATAAGAACCTATAAATATCCTCCCAAATACTTCAGATCATCTCTAAATTACCTATACTACCAAACATAATGTCAATATGATATAGTTTTTGTGCTGTATTGTTTAGAAAACCATGACAAGAAAGTCTGTGCATGTTCACTATAGATGCATACTTTTTTTTCAAATATTTTTGATCTGTAGTAGGTTGAATCTGCAGACGTGCAACCTATAAGTATAGAGTTTGTCAGTAAATTTAAGAGGAAATTCTTTTGGACCTGGGATCATTCACTTTCATATTTCAAGGGCTTTTATATTTATTATATCTGAAAATTCTAAGACAGGTTGGATTTTAATCTGGTGATATATACACCCCGGTGGTTAGACCTGTGCTGAGCTGCCTAACTATGAATTTATAGCTCACTTCTATATTTTCAGGGAAGGAAAACACTCCTTTGGACTTTGTTTTTTAATGCAATTTTGGTATCCTGCTTTGGATTTTCTGACTGAGCAAATTTATGAGTGAGGCCCTGGAATTATTAAAGAAGCTTCCCAGGTGATTTTTGTGATCCAACCATTTGTGGAAAAAGCTGTTGTCAGTCCAACCTCTTCACTTTCCAAATGTGGAATCTGAGGGCTGTTTGTACCAACTAGGCAGATGAGGGAGGGGAATCCAGCTCTCTTTATGCTTCTTCCCAGGCCTGGCTGCTCATCTAATCTTTTCTATCCTTCCTTAATTCAGAGCAGCAGGAAATGCCTCAAGTCTGCAACAATTTTCTTACTCGGGGATTGTAGGCTGGCTGGGGGACATAGGGTATCTCCTTCCCTGTAAAAGTGTAAAACCAAGAGAAAAATTTAACTGAGTATTTATAAGTGAAATTCTGTCTGCAGGTAGGAAATGGGCACTGGCTAATTCTTATCTCTTCTAGCTCTAATTCTCTTAAGTTCCTGTAATTTAGTAATCAAGGGAAACCATCTGTACTGTCTCTCTCTTTTGTTAAGATGGTTTCCTCAGAACCTTCCACATTGGGCAGAGACTGACTTTCCTCTTTGCTCCTTCTACTTAGCTTTTCTTATCTGGAAGTTTGACTCACTGTAAATACTTAAATATGCAACAGTGATCCCTCCTTGCCTTTGGCACATATTTAACACTTTCAGATCTAACTTCCAGATAGCCTAAGTGGCCAGGCTGGCGTCTAGTTTAGCATAAATACAACAGCACCACCTTGTGTTGTGTTTCTGGGAGAATTTACTTCTTTGGTAGGACAAAAGATTGACAAGGAAGGGTGGCTCAGGAGGGAACAACTAGGCCTCTATTTTACAACTGGAAACAAATACAGTCAGTATGGCAAGTATCTTCAGGGCATTGGTTCTAGGGTCCCCTGTAGACACCAAAATCCTTGCATACTCAAAGCTCTTATGTAAAATTGTGTAGTATTTGTACATAACCTATACATATCCCATCTTTCCATATACTTTAAATTGTCTCTAGATGACTTAAAATACCTAATACAAAATCTATGTTGTGTAAATAGTTGTTATGCTGTAATTGTTTTAGGAATAAAGACAAGAGAACACGTTTGTACATGTTCAGTAGAGACGTTATATATTTTTTTCCTAAAATATTTTCAATAAGTGATTGACCTAGGAATATGGAACCTGCAGATAGAAAGGGACAAGTGTAAAAGTCATTTCTATCCTCTTTAAAAACCTTTCTGTTTGCTCCCAACCTGCAATTTTCTTCTATAAAATGATATATGTTTTTAAAACAATATAAAAAGTAGATGGGAAACGGTAGAGCAGAAATAAACACATATTAATAAAAGACTGGGCAAACATAATGAGTTAGTACATGTTATAGAAGGGAAGGTCAATGTCAATATTTTTTTTCCCAGAATATTTAAAGGTAAATGCGTATTTGATGCTATTGTGATTTAACACTTTTTCTAAAGATTCTCCTATATTTGGAGATACAGCTTTTCAACAGTGCACTTGCCTGTTAACGGGAGAAAAAGATTTTTCACCAAACCCCTCTCAAAATAGTTCCATAAAAACTTTTTTCCTGGAAGCAGCATTGTGAACCCATATATATTTACATCTTTACTACGGGCAAGCTGAGAATTTAATATGTCGATATCAACTTGTGATTGAAGGACTATTCTTTTAAATCCAAAATATCAAAATATCGTCCACCTGGTTATGTTGTCTGCCTGATCTTTTCATCAAAAAGAACATGGCTAATTAAAGAAGATTGTTTTCAATTATAATTGGGAACATCAAGATTAAGAAAAAAATTGGCAATTCTTTGCTTTTGAAATCATCTGAAAAAATGAATGTGAAATCCTGAAAAGTTATAGGAGTAGAAAATAGCAAATCATATGTGTTCAGGACTTTGCAGGGAGTGGTCAGGCAGAAAAATCCCTCAAAGTCCTGTTGAAAGTTCAGGAATACCTTTTTCAGTTGTAAAAGGAAGGTTTTATTTTCCAAGTTTGTGTGTGCATGTGTGTGTGCATGCACATGTGCCGTTGTTCACCCAGGCTTTAGAATATGCGTTTACAGTGCTGTGGTAATAACTTTGAATTAAGATACAAATGAGAAGAAAAATCTTCTTAATTAATTGTGTTTTTCTGGAGGAAAGGTCACTTAAGTAGTATGTTTTGATTAAGCAAGATGTCTGTTTTTTGGACAGTTTTTTAAAATGTATATTCAAATTAAATTGCTATAAAGGATACAGTACCATTTCAGAGACATGTGAAATGTTGAAGTGTTAATCATGAACTTGATTTGCATCTAGCGAACACCTCCCATGACAAATGTGTGATTTATTGTATCCATATGAAGAAAATGCTCTTCTTAAAACAAAGACAATCTCATAAACTCCTGAAGGGTACTTGTCTGTCTGCCAGTCTATTTGCTACTCCTTTCTTCAACCTGCATGCAGAATGGTCCCATCAAACTGCTCCTACCCGGAACCCAATAGTGGTTTCACACTTGCCCAAAATGCTCTATTCCCTTCCATTAAATTTTCATTTAAATTTTATCTTATTCCTGGCTTAACAGAAAACCACCCCCTATCCACCCACAAAATCCAAGTACAGTGAGCCCACAGCATTGTAAGTTCTCCAAGTTTTCCATTGCCAGCAAAAGCCAGGCTGATTTTCTTCTAGCTAGCTGATGTGGCTGTGAGTTCAAATCAGGCTAAATGGATTCAAGTAAAACACTGTTAGAAATGGAAGTTTCCTTTTAGAAATTCTACAGTGTAC
Source organism: Xerus rutilus (assembly GCA_028644305.1). Classification (NCBI taxonomy): domain Eukaryota; kingdom Metazoa; phylum Chordata; class Mammalia; order Rodentia; family Sciuridae; genus Xerus; species Xerus rutilus. The sequence goes on along the minus strand of CM053404.1, from coordinate 116,910,435 downwards.
TCCAAAGCAAAAGGGAAGTAGTTTTTCATTTACTTGTTACTTGTATTATGTTATTCTTTGTCTTTATCATTACCATGAGCTGTTTTATTCTTAACCAGATATATCTTTTAAAATTTCTTGGTCTAATTTGAGTATGGAGAGATTACAGACTTAATTTCTAATTTCTCTTAATGCTATGCTACCAGCCATATGACTTCCAGCTACATGACTTTCTTGTCAAGAAACAAGAAATGACCACTTGGTGATAATGGAATAATCATAATTATTGGAATGGTAGACTAATTTTAGAAACTATTACTGTTTACTAATTGGGTACTATATTAATCTTCTTGGGCTGCCATAACAAAACACCACAGACGGGGTGGCTTAAGCAATAGACATTTATTTTCTCGCACTTCTGGAGGCTGGAAGTCTAATATCAAGGTGCTGGCAGGGTTGGTTTCTCTTGAGGGCTCTTATTCTGGCTTTCAGACAGCCATCTTCTTGCTATGTTCTCAGGTGGCCTTTTGTCTGTGCAGGAATGTGGGGAGAAAGAGAAAGAGTGCACAGGGTGACAGGAGCACACTGTTAGCCTGTTGTCCTTTTATAAGGAGAGCAGTCCCATCAGAAATAGGGACTCACCCCTATGATCTTGTTTAACCTTGAATACCTTTTTACAGTCATAATGGAATTAGAGATTCAGCATATGAATGGGGCAGCAAAGGGGGTAGCAATTCAGTCCTTAATAGATGGTAATTTGCCTTTTTTAAAAAAGTCACTGAAGCTGAGTGTTCACATAATAACCATTGAGTCATCTGACCAACTCCTATACCATTATCTGTTTTCATTTTAACTTTACACACTAACTCCATACATTAAGTAATTTAACTTCTTTGAGAACTGTTTTTTCCTGGAAAAAGATATGATTCAAATTACTACCTTGGAAGGTTGATCTTGGGATTAAATAAGAATATGTATGTAAAAGCACCTTGGCAAATTTCTAGAACAGAACTGACTCCTAATACAGGCAATGCCATCCCCTTTCTTACTAAGTTTTATCATAAGGAGATAATTTCCTATTGCCTGGAAAGTCCAATTCTAATAAACTTATATTGAATTTAAAGTAGTTTAATTGTGCATTTTGATAAAGAGTGTGATGTTAGCTTGTTGATTTCTTTCTTTTTTTTTTTTTTTTAAATTTTTTTTTTTCTTTTAGTTGTAGATGGACATAATGTCTTTATTTTATTGGTTTTGTATGTGGTGCTGAGGATCGAACCCAGGGCCTCACGCATGCGAGGCAAGCGCTCTACCGCTGAGCTACAATCCCAGCCCCAGCTTGTTGATTTCTAGTTTTGATGAAGAACATGCCACCCATTCTCTAGTGAGTTGGTGACTTAAACAACTATTATATGAATGCCTGATTTACTCAGAGATTCTGGAATTCTGGCTGGAATTTTAAAGTTAAAACCATACAAATTAAGGATGAATGAGCAGATCTTAAATTCTCTGGAGTTGATTAGTGAATTAATATCAACAATATTCTTTTAAAATGCTCGGCTAGCTTCTAAGTACATAACACTCATCAGAAAATCTGCTAAAGAAAAGCCAACTTCCTCTCTTGGTCCAGAAGAGGTTTTGACCTTTTTTCCCTCAATACCCAAAGACCATTTCTTTAAAAAATTTTTTTCAGTGTTCTTGAAAGATCAAAACTTTCCATTTTAAATATTATTTTTCATAATCTTGATGAAGTTGAAAAGTTTTGAGCCTGTGTTGGGGATGGAGGTGATGAATAGGGTGGGCATATGTACATAAAAAAATGTGTTCTCATACCATGTGCCAGAAATAGCAACAGTTGTTGGATTTATGTAGTGAGACGTTTGCAAGTACAGCTCTTGTTCACATGGGAACTTACAGGGTTGGGGTAAAACAATATTAAAAAGTACAGAAATAACTAAATTACAAATTTGACAAAAACAATGAAGGAGAACACTCACTTGAAGGTACTGAAATACAGGAGACCCCTATATATCTCTAATATAACACAAAATGTCTTCTTTCCATGGATTTTACTAATTTACAGTATCCTCCTGGAGTGCTCTCAGGCAGGTATCCATGCTACAAGACAGTGAAGTGAAAATTGGGGGAAATTCATGACCAAAAATCCTAACTTTCGATGTAAATTATAAAGGGGAAAACATTATTGCAAAACTTTCCATAGTCTAAACTCTACTTCTGAAACAGGCCACAGGTCTGTGGCAAACTTCCATTGAGCACAGATTGAAAATTCTTGTGTAGAAGAATAGCGTGCTTGTTTTCAGAAGAAAGGCGGGAAAAGTGCCTGGAACCACACCCAGGGATGATATCAGCAATTTCCAGAAGGCTTGCCCATAAAATGGTGCCTGCTTGGCTGAATAGGGAAGGTGTGATGTGGACTCCACCCCTGATGTCAGCCCTGGGCCATGAACATGGAGAACCTTCACATTGATCTTTATAGGACCAATTCCAATTTTCTCAGCTCCCCACACCCCAAATTCAAATGCTAACCTTGACCTTCCTTCCTGTCCCTGTTGGGTCAGCGAGCCCCACCATTACAGCAAAAGAAAGCTGGATCCTGTTCAGGAATAGCTTCAGTCATACCTCAGAGGAAAGGGAGGATGTCAGGGTGAAGCGATCTTGTAATTAATCAACCTTGCTTTGCAGAAGATGACACAGTTGTCCGGGCTGTGCTTTCAGTGGCTTTTCAGCAGTGATGAAAGTCAAGCACTATTCAGCTAGGATCTAAGTAGACACTTTTGATCATGCTCAAGGCTGTGCCATTTTAGTGTAAGAGGCAGGGACAGAAAACAAATAATGTGCTATTGGCAAACTGGAGTGAACTCTGGCATTGTGAACTCTGAGCATTTGGTCATGCTCATAAAACTGACAGTTCATAGTGGGGAAGCTTGGAGGTTTTGGAATATAGCAATGCTGATTTGGTTCACTTCTGCTTCAAGAGGATTTAAGCGAAAATTTGCTTTAAATAGTCAAGGCTGAAGAGAGATTCTAGTCATCTAGATATCTAATCCCTTGGGAAACATTTCTAATTTAACACATTGCAGAACACATTGCCCATCTTAAACAATCATCTGCCTAAGATGTCCTGACCAATTTTTCCAGGCCATTCAATTCTCACTTATTTACATGCTGTGGATGTGCCCTGGGTTCCCTTTCTCTTTCCTAGGCACCCCAGGACTTGTGGTCTGCTCAGGAAGTGTGTAGTTATAGTATGACATTTATTGTGACACACGATAAAAATCAATTTTACCCTTTTAGAAATTACTTTGTTTTCTTTTCTAATTAAAAATTTTAAACAATCTGGTTAGCGTGTTCTTTTTTTAAAGTTACAAATATTAAAATGACTTTGCATTTGGTTTTGTTCCCTTGAGAAATGGAAAGATCATGGGCCTCAATATCAGATGGATACAGCTTCAGACTCTGGTTTGAATACTTATGAACTGTGTAATTCTAAGCAGTTTTCTTTACCTTTTTGAACTTTGTTTTTTCTTATTTATAAAATGAAATCATCTTAATAATACCATGCACAAGCTAAAGACTTAATGCAATAGTATATGCTGGCTGCGTAACCCAATGTATCTAAGGTTCTCCACAAACAGTAGTCAGGAGCAGAAGTAGTAGGAATATTGGCATAAGAAATAGGGTTGGGGTTGTGGATCAGTGGTAGAGTGCTTGCCTCTCACGTATGAAGCCCTGAGTTCCATCCTTAGTAAAACATAAAAATGAATAAATAAAATGAAGTTAAAAAAAATACCATGCACTTCGTTTTGTCTTCTTGAAAAAGACTACTTTTGAGAAAAAGGATCACTTTAGGGACTACTGTGAAATTGTTGACAAAGTCCTAGGCCAGAAGGACCTGACTTAAGGGCACCCCCACAAACCAGGTCCAGTCACTCACCCCCCAAATTAAATGGAAAATGTAATGGTGAAAAGCAGGAAAGAAATTTATTCAGTATAGCCACATTGGTAAGACAAGAGGACTAGTGTGCTCAATCTTGTTTTCAGGTGTACTGACATGAGCTTCAGGCTTAAATAGTGGAAGGATCAAAAGTGGAGATAAGAAGTAAGCACAATTATGTAGTCTTGATCAAACAGTGGTTTCACTTATAAGAAAGTTGCTGATGCCTGCCACCCTCTTGTTTATTGATTAGACCGGTTGTTCCTAGAATCCAAGGTGACTGTAGGAGATAATGAATCAGAGAAAATGACAAGCCAGAAAGGCAAGATGGAGTTAGGCCTTCAGGTTTAGGGCAACTGGAAACTTCCCACTCTGGGTATCCAGAAGAGGATGTTGTAAAAAGTAGCAGCTGAAAATCTGTTGATTTGATTTCCCTGCAAATCTTGAAATTTTGAGCAACCTTAGTTGCTCTTATATTGATGCATTGAGCTTTAAAGGAGGAATATTACCAGCTTTAGACCGTGTCTATATGCAGAGTTGAGCAGGAGTCTGACTCAAAGTTGAAGGTAAAAAGGAGACAGATACAAAACAAAGACAGAAATGACAAATTTTACCCTAAATTTAGTTAACCATTGGATGTCTGTAGGCCCAAGTGAAGAGTCATTGCTTTTAGCAAAATCAGCCTCTAAGTACCTATTACAGCATGTTTTAAGCATTTCTAGTATGGGATGCAAGCAACACTCTGTAAGTACCAGTTGAAATGTACTGACATGAATGGGTTGGGCATCAGTAAAGTTGCCCAGCTAGAATAATAAGATAGAAGCCAAGGTCAACAAAGCATTTTGAAGAGTGAAACATGTTACATGGACAGAATACTTCATTAGAAACAAATAAAAACTTCCACTTTCAGTGTTTGAGTTACTTTAGAGTGAGGAGAAAAGGAGAAGGCAAGGAAAAGAGTGGGAAGGAAATGAAGCTGAACAATTTCAATGTGGGCCAAAGAACAAATTACAGGGAACAAAGAGAAAGGAAGTTATGTTTGCTGAGTATAATAAATTAGAACTTTACACAAAACCCTCACGTTATCTTGAAATTTATGTCCTATTAGCATCAGAAAAAGTAAATAAATTTACTCTAAGTTCCACAGCCAAAAATGGTAGAACTGAAAACTGCACTCTTGTGTGTCTACCTTCAAATGTACATGTATTCACAGCTCCATGCTCCCACCCTCTTGCCCAGAGAGCTAAGGACTGCTCCTCCATGCAAATTCCTCCTTCAGCTGCTACCCTTCTCTTACACATGATATGAAGTAATGCATAATTTGTCATTCAAACCAGGACACATCTGAGACTGAAAGAGAAAGCTATTAATAATTTCTTCAGGACAACAGGCCAAATTGGCACTGTCCTGGATAAAACTGGACATTTGGTCACACTAATTAAAAAACATTGGCTATACATTGAACTTCCTCAGCTTTCAAGCTCTCACAAATCATGCTTTGATTTTACTGTTCATGCTGTTTACTCTTTAAATGTTCTTGGTCAGATCACCAAAGACTTCCCTATCTCTAAATCCTAAAGGCATTTTTAGCCCTCATTTTGTTTGACTTCTCACTATAATATTCTAGTGATGATTTCTTCCTTTCTACTATGCTTGATCTCCCTGAATTCTGGGTACAACAGTCAACTAATTACCCTCTAGCACCTCTAGTTTTTCTGATATGTGATCTTCTATCCAACTTTTAGGTACTGAAGCTCTGAGTTTTGACCAAATTTTTCCTTCTCTTTCTCCTTCTCCATCTTCTTCTTCTTCTCTTCCTTTTCCTCCTCTTTTATTATTATTAACATCAATGACCAGGATGGACCAGAGTTCCTTAAACTTATAATCTCAACAGTTGGCTTGTTTAGAACTTGATGTGCGAGACAAATGGGTTGCAGTGCAGAGGACTGATGAGCTGACATGAGGCCAAAGCAAGAGAAAAATGTTATGAAAATCTTCATAAACTTTTGTCCCAGCTCTTGATCTGGTCAGATGAAAAACAGGGAGATAGACATGGGTTGCTGGTAAGACAATGAACAATCAGAAAAAAGCAAGTTACAGTAAAGTCAAGAAAGCTGCAAATGGCAGAGTCTCATCAATAATGGGTGAAGAACTATATAAAAAGGGACAAAGGTGGCTGTAGATCCCAAATCTCTGTCACAAACAACCATCTGCAATGATACTACTAAATAAGTGGTGGCAATGTGCCTCTGCATGGAGAACTTTAAAGCAATAAAATGGGCTTTATACAGTTTGTGTAATTTTGTCTTAATGCTATATTGCTATTACTTATATAATATTGGCATTTAAATTAAATATTAGTTTTAACAACATAATTCATCTAATCACTTACATTTTATATCCCTGATATCACTTAGTACTTTAAAATCTCATTTGTGGGCAATTAAAATGTACTTTTATATTTCTAAATTACATATTCTATTAAAAAGCACTTTAAGCTAGATGCAGTGATATGCCATAAAACATTCTATTTGAATGTCAAGTTTTTAGCTACCCAAAATTGCTGTAGTGTATAATTTGAGCTTTACTTTGGTGATGTCAGTGTTCTCTGATTCATAGCTATTCTTCTGGGATATCCAACAATGTTAGAGGGTTTCTGTCAAAATGACATTGATTTCCTTTCTAAGAGGATATTTTTCTCACTTTAAGTATGAGAGTGAGTTGGGAATGAGTAGGGTTGAATAGGTATAGCTGCTATTTTTTGGCATAACAAGAAAAGTGGAGTGAGAGCATAGTAGAAGAGGAAGTGAAGATGGGTTTCAGATGGAGATGACTATTGATGACTGACCTGAACTGTGAAGACTATTCTGAGCTGTCTCTATATGGAGCCAGGTGCCCTGTGAAGGTACAAGAGCTGTTAGTGGGTTTATCAGATTGCAATTATAATGGTCAATTTGAATCATCAACTTGATTGGATTAAGAGATGCTGATGATTAAGAGGCTTCTGGGAGTATCAGTGAGGGTGTGTCTAAAATAATTGGCATGTGGGATAGCCAACCGAAATGGAGAACTTCTCTAAGCATGGGAAGCACTGTCCAATAGGATGATGGCTTGGATGGAATAAAAATTGGAAGAACAAGGAAGCAGCAGTAGATGCAAGCTTGATTTTTCTTGAGGACGTTGGACTCTCACTTCTTTACTCTTCCAAAGTGGACTCTGCCATTGATTTTCCAGGGAGTTTCCAGAAGCCTTCGGTCTTGGGCTAGGGTAGAATGTTGATCCCTCTTCTTCTGAGGCTTCAGCCTCTTGAACTGCACAGACACTAGTTCTTCCAGCTCTCCAGCCTGCAGATGGCCATTGTGGACTATCCAGCCAATCTAACAAATCCCCCTTTTATAATTATACTTCCTGTTGATTCTCTTCCTCTAGAGAACCCTGACTAATACAGCAATCTAACCAAACTTGTTAACTAATATGTTTCAGTCAGCTTTTTCATAGTTGTGGCCAAAAGACCTATGAAAAACAATTAGAGAGGACAAAAAGTTTATTTGGGGCTCACAGTTTAAGAGGTCTCAGTCCATAGGAGACTGAATCCATTGTGCTGGGCTCAAGGCAAGGCAAAATATGGTGGAAGGATGTGGAGGAGGAAAGCAGCTCAGAACGTGGCAGCAGGGAAGCAGAGAGAGCTCTGCTTCCAGGAACAAAATATAAACTGCAAAGGCATGCCCTCAGTGACCCACATCTTTTGGTCACACCCTACTTCCCTACAGTGACCACCCAGTTAATCCATATCAGTGGATTAGTTTACTAATTAGGATAAGGCTCTCATTTCACCTCTAAACTTTCTTGCATTGTCTCACATGAATTTTGGGGGACACTTCATATCTAAATCATAACATAAGGCAGAGAGACCTTGGAGAAAGCTACAATTCATTTCATAATTGTTGTTCTGGAAATAACTGTAAAGTCATTTTGTTCATCTTCTTTTAGATTGAATATTTAAAAACTGGAGCCAAGAGATATGGATGGAATGATCTTGGCTTCTGCTCAATGCCATAAAGAGATGATTTTCAAGGGGTGCTAAAAGATGACTAAAATATTCAGTTAAAGGAATTGATATTATTTAAATAGGTAAAGAGAAAGCTGGGAGATGATCTCATCACAATTAAAATAATGATTTCAGTATATTAGTAATATTAACAATCAACGACACATAAAACATGTATTATTAGATTTAAGAAGACTCAAAAGCAATTTTATTCTTTATTTTTTTTTTAAATATTTTTTTTTTAGTTGTAGATGGACACAATGTCTTTATTTTATTGCTTTGTATGTGGTGCTGAGGATCGAACCCAGGGCCTCACGCATGCGAGGCAAGCGCTCTACCACTGAGCCACAATCCCAGCCCCCAATTTTATTCTTTATCACTATTCTTTTTTAAGGTTCTTATATTGAGTGGCTCTTCTATTTCCCCTAGGTAAAAACTTAAGGAACTTCTGTAGTTTTTGTAGCTCAGGCTACTCCAATGTAATAATCACATAATTACAAACACTCCTTTAAAGCTGCAGGTGGCACAGGTCACTTCTTGCCTCATTTTGTTTCATCTCATCTTCAAGGTCAACAGAGGTGGACAATGTTGGGTAGGTATGGAATAGAATAGTTTAAGTTGGTTGCAATGAGATTCAGAATATACTATCCACAAATATGGCCCTTTGACATATTGAATATTTGAAGCTGAAGGAATTTGAGAAAACAAAGAACAGGAAGGTTATTATGACTTCTCCCACACTTCTCCCCTGAAGAAGATCATGAAACCTAAGAAGTATTTCTGCTCTTCACCTGAAGCAGGTCACAAGACCCTTTCCTGAGTGGTGACCTCCCTACACCCAGAGGAAAGGAGCCAAAGATACAGAGATGCAAGGAGACTCTGAACAAACAGACCTTGATAGTTTCCCTGAGTTTATTATTAGATCATTGCTCCACCCATTATATTTTTTCATGATTATCTATTGTTCATCAAACTTAGCATAAAACACTCAGACTCAGATTTAGCTGCTGCTTCAGGTCTTCATTTCCTTGTGAAGGCCCCTGTGTCACATAAAATGCATACTAAGTACCTTTGTATGTTCTTCTATTATTAATCTGCCTTTTGTGATTGGGGCATCAACCACAATCCTAAGATACATAAAGATATTTTTTTTACTTCCCTAATGCTGGTATAGTTGTGATCTGGCATTGGTAGTTTCCAAATGTAACTCTTTGCTGCTGCTTGGTAGGCTTTTTGGAGATCCACTGATCCAGTCCCCATGACAGAGGCTTTTCCTCTTTATTTCTCTTCTCAGGCTGGTTTACATTACTTTTTGCCTTCAGTCACCTACTTACTCTGCTGGACCATATCATACCTTTTAAAAGATGATCTTGATCAAAGTCCCTGGCTCTCTTCCACAGATCCACTCCTGACCCTTGGGGAAATTAAGATGTCTTTCCTTGCCACTGCCCCTAACACTGGAAGTGCATACTATTCCTTTGTGTAGTTATGAAATTTCCTTCTCCACTAGACCAGAGAAGTCTCTTGTTTTGGATTTTTGAGACACACGTCAGACTTGTTTTTGCTTTCCTCAAATTCTAGGGAATCAGTGTCAAGCTTTCTGGGTGGCTGTCATGAAATCACATTGTCTTAGCTAGAGGTAGAAGGAAACATGCCTCTTCCGTTCTCTCCCTGCTGGTGAGCTCAGAATGTGCAGTATACTGACAACCCTCTGAACACAGTTCTTACAATCAGAGACTTCTCTCACAGAGAAGAAATGGGTGATGGACTCCTGCTGACTAAAGCCATTCTGTAATTGTTAAGCCTGTGTCTCACAACTCATTAGGATGTAGTGTATTTAGCCCCTGCTCTTTATTCTCCATCTCGGGGCCTCTGTTAGTGTTGGTTTAACTTATTGATATACACAGTTGACCAGAGGCTATGCCCCCATCACACTCCTTATGGTAGCAGAATGTACAGTTATCCTTGAAAGAATCTGGTTATTCAAATACTAATCTAGAAATTACTGCAAAGGCACAGTGCAGATGTAATTAACTAACTGACAGATCTTAAACTAGGAAATTATCCTAGGTTAGTCAGGTAGACCCTATGTAAACACACGAACCTTTAAAATCAGGAGAGGAAGGGGACATATCTGGTCAAGTAGATGTAGTAGAAGAAAAAAAGCAAGTAGAAATGAAGGCCAGAGAGACTCAATGCATCAAATCTCCAGTGAAGCAATAGGAAACCTCAGTCCTACAACCACATGGAACTGAGTTCTGTTATTGATCTGTATGAGCCCAGAAGCAAGCAGTTTTTGCCTGGAGCCTCCCAGTAAAAGTCCAATTTGCTGACATTTTGTTTTGGATTTTTAAAGCAAAAGAAACCAGCCATGTCAACCTGGATATCTTACTCACAGAACTGGGAGACAACAAATATGTGTTTTTGATGTTAATAACATTTTGATAATTTGTTATAGCACCAGTAGAATGGAATCTACCAATATTCTATTGATACCAATAGAATTACTCCTATGTCACTGGCAGGTGCTTCTAGGATCTCTGGCCACATCCTTTTCCCATAGCTGATGAAAGTTCAAAGACAAGTTCATGATCCCTTCTATTGGACATATTTGAGAAGAGTGAAGAGAATGGAAGGTTCGGCACCCTTTGAACCCTGCAGCCTTTGCTGCAGCTGCAGCACCTTATCTATGTGGCAGTGCTGGAGATGAAATCCAGGGCCTCACACACGCTGTGCCACCAAGGTGCACCCCAGCCTCATTCTCCTATTAACAGAGACGTGCTGTAGTCTTCAGGCCATAAGACGAAAAGAACCACAAACCAACAAAACCAAACCTTGTGTGCTCAAAACTTTCCCTTTCTTTGTTCACTGTGTTTGTCATGGACTTTTTCCTGTGGCTTCCCTCACCATTGTCTGATTAATCGCTGCAATTCAGGGGCAGATAAAGGACAGAAAAGCTTTCTTTGCCTGAAGTTTGGCTGAGAGGCTCAGGATTTTCAAGAAGAATAAAAGCCAGAACTTGATGGAAAGGTCAATGGATTGTGAAGTCTTCCTGGAGAAAAGGGTGACTTGAGAAATGATTTCTTGCCTCAGCTGTTCTTTTATACAGTGAAACACAATTTGAGACACTAAACGAAGCCCTGGCTGCATTCTAGGCAGAAATAACCATTGAATCAGAAAACCCCAGGATGTGGCCTTTTGGGTGCTATCACACCAGACCCATGTGTCTTATGAGCCCTATGCCTCTGTCACTGATGTGGAAAAAATAAAGATGACCTCGTTTGAGTCCTTACATTCTATAATGGGGACCAGTGTTCACACTTCCCCAGAAGCAAATCATATTTGCTTGATCAGCATCAGTGGATATTTGATGATAAGCCAATTTGGCTAGAACATCTTTTCAAAGTCTTTTTTATTCTTTGCTTTGGGCTAATTAAATTAGTAACCCTATGGTTGTCTCCTTCCCCATTCCTGTCCCAATCCATTGAGACACCTGGAAAAGCAGAAATAGACTAAGAACCTAAAAGTTGTCAGGAAGCTGAAACTCAGTAATTAAACACAAAATATAGGCATTTCAAAAACAATATGTGGGTATTATCTTCTTGCTAATTTCCTATTAACAGTTTGAAATGATACTTACTAAAACAACATAAAAGACATGGGCTCTGGGCAAATTGTCTTGGCAGTTTGTTTGCACCTGAAAGACTCCTTTCTATAGCTGTACCAAAAGATGTGTCAGCATAGCTCTCTAAAGCTTCTGTATCTTAATTAAAAGTTCTTGCAACTTAAACATAAAGACAATTGTGGAAAACTTTGAAAAAATACTATTAACTGAAAATGCTAAGAACTAAGCAGTTCAGAGAATGAGGCTTGCAAATAAAAATTGGAAACAGAAGTAGAAAGAATAATCATGACATTTTGATTCATTTTCCACTGTGTCATTCAGTGGCTATAATTTGGCCACCCGTGTTGTGAAGTTCCAGAAGGAGCTTTTATAGAAAATGAAGATGGAAACAATGAAGTAATCCTGCTTACTCGCCTTTATAATTAAAAATTGTTCCCCAAAGTGTGTTATTGAATGTCCTGTCCAGCAAATTTTCCTCTGACTCAAGCTAGGGGATTATTGCCATTCTCTGGGAAGCTCTTTGAACAAGAATAGCCTCTACTATTAGGAATGTTTTTTTGAAGGTCAGCCAAATTTTCTCATTGTTCATCTGAGTCCAAGAGTTTGGCTATAATTTTCCTGACCACCCACAAACAAGTGCTTCCTTTCAATCTATGTGGATAATACTTCAAGTTTTAGCCAGCACTTGAAGCAGTATAGGTCTCAAAGAAGCATTGGTCGAATAGATGTGTCTAGATGAATGGATAGATGAATAAATGAGTAATTCTCTACTGTGTTTTTGGCTTCTCTATGTGCTTTCTGCAGGTCTTTGGTAGGGGCAGGCTTTTAGGGGTGAAGAAGATTAAAAAAAAGAGCATGTTCGTGCTTGCCCATCGTCTTTCAGCGTAGAACTCATAGGGAGACATTATTTGAAAATGAGAGTACATTAGTTTACTAAGACTGCTGTTACAAAATACCATAAACTGGGTGGCTGAAACAGCAGAAATGTATTGCCCCACAGTTGTGGAAGCTAAAAGTGAAAGATGAAGGTATTAGCCAGAGTGCTTTGTTCTGAGAGCTGTGAGAGTCTCTCTCATGCCTGTCCCCTGGCTTCTGGTGGCTTGCTGACCGTCTTTGGGCATTCTGAGGTTTGTAGATGCACCACTCACTGTCTTCTCTGTCTTCAACTACACATGGCACGCTGTGCAGATATGTTTGTACCTAATTTACCCTGGGTAAGCATCCCTATCCTCCTGGGTTAGGGGCTCACCCTACTCCAGTCCCATTTTAGTTGATAGGAATTGTTCTCAATCCCCTTTTCTTCCCCACTCTCCCATGTGCAATGTCACCAAGTCATCTGGCCTCCTCGTTGTTTTCAGAATCTACCTGCCTTTTCCCATTCGTGTTATCACATCTCTAGTCCAAGCTACTATGATGTTGATACCGCTGGTTACCGGTGACAAGTTCTGCTCCTCCACATGATGCAGTCTGAACATTAGAGAAGCACACGAAGGCAAGCATTTCAGCAGGATTTATTTAAAAAGGAGTAACAGAGACTTCTCCCAGGAAGGAGAAGGGGGCCATAGCTGGTATCCTGGTGTCCCAAGAAGTACATGTGTTTTGCCTTTTTATATGTCCTAGGCTTCCTCTGTTCTGCTCTCTTTCCCTTATCTCTCTCCTTCCTGTGTAGTGACTAGGCCCAGGATGTTTGGTGGGATGGCCAAAAGGTGAAAAAGCACATGGATAGGGGGAAGGGCCCAGGTGTAATTAACAACTCCTTGGGACAGGTTACCTTAGCAACCTTGGAGCAGAGGTGATAAGGGTGGAGGAAGGGCTCTGTAGGCATTAGCATCTCAATACTTC
>CM053404.1:116875390-116896489 GCA_028644305.1 Xerus rutilus | reverse complement strand
TATCTCTCTCCTTCCTGTGTAGTGACTAGGCCCAGGATGTTTGGTGGGATGGCCAAAAGGTGAAAAAGCACATGGATAGGGGGAAGGGCCCAGGTGTAATTAACAACTCCTTGGGACAGGTTACCTTAGCAACCTTGGAGCAGAGGTGATAAGGGTGGAGGAAGGGCTCTGTAGGCATTAGCATCTCAATACTTCTCCATATTGGCCTCCCTGATCTGACCTGACTCAATTTACCTACCTACACTGACTGCCTGTCTAATTCTGGCTTCAATACTTGTCTTGATTACCTTAATAGTCTCCAAATTGACCTCCCTGCTTCCAGTTTTGCCATGTTCCAATTTATTTTCCACACTATGCAAGCTGACATTTTTAAAAGGAGAATTGGACCATATCACCATCTCTTAAATCTCTCAGCTTTACCAGGTTCATTTCCTGAACTACCTGCTCATTCTCTACACTCCAGCTACTCTGAATCGTCTTTCAATTTCTTTAATATGTTAATTTCCAAGCCACCCCAGGACCCTTGTACATGCTTTTCTCCCAGGTGGAATGCTCAACTCCTCTTCCTGACTTCAATAACTCCTTCTCACCCTTCTGGTTTCAGCTGAGATGTCACTTCCTTAGGGAAGCCTGTTATACTCCCTATAATAGGTTGACAGGCCATTGTTTAATTTCATGGCACTTTATAAGGCATGGTTTTAGTACTTTCCAAAAATTTATTGGTTGCATTCTTAGTAGGTATTTATTATTCTCACTAAATTGTCTAATTAGTTGAAGGTAAAATGAAATAAGCATAGCTCATGAGCTGATTGAATTGCTCTAAAATTGATGACATATAAACCCCCGAATTCATTTTTGTATAGCCTGAGATCATCTTCAAGTTAATTAATTTTTTTGGTCCACCCAGCATATACTTATTGACAGCCTTACTATATTTAAACACTGCTCTGGGCATTGAAGAAAAAGAGTGACCAAGGAAAGACCTTTGCCTTCACAGACCTTACAAGCTAGTGAGTGTGACAGATAAACCAGTACAGAATTGAATGTCAGGCAGTGATGAGAACTATGAAATATGTCATGAAGCAAGGGAAGACGATAAAGATGGGCAGTGGGTATTATCTTTGATAGCAGTGGTCTGAGAAGGCCTCTGAGATGAGCTCTGGATAGAATCCTAAATCTAGTCAAGGAATATCTAGCGGGGAGAGTAAATGGACAAAGAAAACACCCTAGCTAGGAATGCACGAAGGCAGCAAGCATCCAAAGTGGCTGCAAGAAAGATAAAGAGGTAACAAAGAAGAAATGGAATGGGAACCGCAGTACAGGCAATGAAGGGCTTTGCTGTCCAGGGCAAAACTTGGATTTTATTTTAAGCATAATAAAAAGCTTGTAGAATTATTGAGAAGGAATCAACATGTTTTTAGGCTACTTTGACTGCCCTGTGAGGTGACAGTGGTTGTTAATCTTTCTGCAGACCAACAAGTCAGAAACTCCAGGGCTAATAGTTCTTTGCAAACTCTGCTCTCCTGCTTCCTACTGGTCATCCAAATTCATCCCACAGATGCTACCCAAACCTCTGCATGAGCCCAACCCTGGGATACTGGAAAAGTTCCCCTCTAGAGCCTCTAGTTCTATCAAGTGACTCAACTCAGTAACCTGTTCAGCACATTCTTGTCCTTTTGTTATTAATTGAATGAGGGTGCTTTCATTCAATTCTGATAGAAATTGCAAAAAGGCAAAGCACAAACCTCTTAGTGCTAGCAGCTCCAAGTTCCAAGGGCTAGTGGCTCTTCACTCTTAAGTGTTACAGCTCCAAGCTTTTTGTGTCAGCGATTCTCAGCTCTAGTATTATCTCTCTGAGTTTGAATGACAGCTGCTCTCAGTTTTTGGTATAACACTATGTCTTGAGTGCCAGCAGCTCCCAGCAGTTGGTGTTGACAGCTCTCCCATTCACTTTTGGCAGTTCCTCACAGTTAGAACTAGTAGACCTGGCTGCTCTCTGAAGCTCTTCCAGCAACTGGAGCTAGAAGCTCTCTGCAGCTCTCCAGAGCTTTTCAAAGCTCTTTAGCAGCTTTCTGGCTGCTACAGCATTCTCAAGGCTAGCAGCTCTTGGTGTTACCAGTTCTTAATGCAACCAGTTAAGCCCACTTTACCCAAGATGGATATCACAAATAGACAATAAAACCATCCCAATGAGACTTTATTGAGGCCTATGCTGCCGCACAGGGAGGCAGTGCACAGGATTGGCCTGATGAGGGTGAGAGGCTGCTTTTATAGTCAAAAAGGCCTGGCCAGGCATGTGCACAGTCTCCTGTGTGCTAACTGGCAGCCTTTTTACGCTGTCATGCACAGGCATATTGATCCCACCTGCCCTGATTGTCATGAGTAGGGGAAATTCTCCTTGTTGAAGGACTGAGAATATCTGAAGTAGATGCAAGGTGGATGGAGACATCCATAGCAACTGCAGGAGGAATGCTCTGGGATAGTCATGGGACATTGTGGGTGTGTGAGACAAAGCAAAGTCTCTCAGAGGCATTTAGTAGGTTCTAGAGCAGCAGTAGCTGTTATGGTGACAGGTAGGCCAGACTGCTGAAGAAACAGCTGCGTGATTAGTAGCTCCCACAGTCTCTGTGTAAGTGGTGGGGCTGAAGTTATGTCCACCTCAGCCTGAGATGAGACTTCAGGAGGTATGGCAAAATGGTGGCCTCCATAGCAGAAGAGGAGGTTTCTGGGCTAATTGTGACAACTGGCAGTTTCTGGAGTAGCTGTAGAAGCAGCAGTGGAGTCTGGATGGGGCCTCCACTACTGTCATGATGACAGCCAGGCTAGGCTACCAAAGTAGCCAAGGTGGACATCTGATTGACAGTCCATGTGGTTTGTGCAGCAACAGTGGTGCTAAGGTGGCAGCTGCTGTGCCTCTGATAGGACTTCAGGAGTGACAGCCGTGATGATCATAGGTAATTGGGCTAGAGGTTAAGGGATAATGGCAGGGAACCTGCTGAAGTGTGGTGATTATTAGCTACTAGCTGCCTGATGCATGCACCAGACCCAGTCAGTTTCTGCTGTCAAAAAGAAAACTAAAAAGGCGAAAGAAAGTTTCCTTTGGGGAGGGTCAAGCCTTCCTATTCATCTTACCTTTTACACAAGACTCACAGTCCCAGACAGAGCAGTCTCCACACCCACAATAAACTTGGTCCCAGTGTGTGTCCCAGACCACATCTGTCTGAGTAAGGCTCCAGAATGCCTGGGACTCCAGTAACTCAGCTTGAGCAGGAAGAAGAAAGCTGGAGCATCTGCTGCCAAAAGAAAAAATGATAACAAAGCTAATTTTTCAGATCTTAATTGACATTATTTGCAATTCTGGCATTGAGTAGTAGTCTGGACCAACCTGAGTATCCTGACTCACTATGTGACAGTTTATATCGATAGCAAGAGAAAATGAGTGACATGCATAAAATGGAAGTGAGATAAAAATAGCCTAATTGGTCAAGATCCTATCTGTCTCATTTGAATGTGGCTATGATTGCGATTGGGCACTGGTGACTGGCTGAGATTCAGCTACTAGTTACAAGGGTAGGTTATAATCTATATAAAAATCAAGTTAGAGTACAGTTCCCTAAGTAAGGGAAAACCTTTAGGCCAAACTTAAAATATATTTGGAGGTGGCTTTAGGAAACAGTTAATTCAATGTAACACTCTTATCGTGAGCTCCCAGAGGGTAGGAGGAATAGAGGGAAAGGAAGAAACAGAGAAGCTGCATTACTTACCTCTTTGTAAACTCAAAGTCCAGCGGAATAATGACTTAATAAGTACTTGTCAAACGGGTAAAGTAAAAAAAAAAAGATGAAACTATTTGAGGTCCAAAGCAACCAAAATTCAGGAATTATTCTGAAATAATAGATGATCATAGAACAGCAATCGTTTAATATATGGACATCATTGCTTCCACACCACCACCAAGGTACGTGTGGACTTGACCTTTCAGAATCAACAGATTTTTCCTCTCCCATCTTAAAGGATGAGAATATGTTAAATTCTAACTAGAAGCTCCTCTCAAGAACTGAATGAGAAAATTGGCTTTGGAGTGACAGAGTAGGGGGCAGCTCAGCAGAGGACAATTACCCAATCTCTCTCAGGGCAGAAGGGCAGAAGCTTCTATTCCACAGTAGAAGTGATTGTTGAGAGTCCTCTACAACCTTCTCCTGACTAAATCCTAGAGAAAATTCTTCCTTGGAAAAGGTATAGAATGACCTATGGCCTCCCAATTCTCTACATGTATACTCCATACCTAGAGCATCCTTTGGAAAAAATGTAGACCTGGGATGAGACACTCATTCTTGCCGAGTTGTAGCCACCTCATCTGTGTAGCAGATAAAAAATTCCTATTTTCCCTGTCTATCACTAAGTTCATGGCTGAGGCCCTGTAACAAAATATGATTTAGGAAGAGAAAAGCATAACAAATCTATTTGATAGATGTTTTCGGTCATATAGTTGCCTTTGGAAATGAAAACCCAAAGACCTAGGGAAAATTGTACTTTTATGGATAGTTGTACAGAAGGATGATTGAAACCAAAGGGTACGAACTAAGGATGACAACAGGGTGGGGTTGTGCATAGCAAGACCTGTTTATTCATATTCCTCTTGATGTCTCTGGGTGACACTCTTTTCCTCTAGGTTTAGGGCAGGACTTCTATCACATGAGGATCTTTGAAGGAAAAGTGAGAGAGAAGGTCATTTAACAACCTTCCTATATTCTATGGCCTGTTTCAGGGACAAAAGGATGAGGGAAATTTCAATTTCTAGCTCACCTTGGCAGAGAAAAGGTGGGAGAAATTGAGGAAGATCTTCCTGATTGAGGTTCTCTCTGTTTTCTTCAGCTAGAAATATTCAGTATGCAAAAGTGCCATATTTGGGGGTGACATTCCTTGCACCCCTCTCACCTGTAAAAGGAACCTTTCTCCTGCCTTTGTCTATCTCATAGGATGATTGTGTTACTCAGTGGAGATGATGTAAACTGTACTTACTGAGATGTTTAGCAAGAAGCATTGATGGAAGTTGGAAGCAGCTCGAAGAGACACAGGCAGGAAGTGAGTAAGCTCAAGCAGTTGGGTGGAAGAGCGAAGCCCCTCAGTGTAGGAGGGATTCTATAAACTCCCGTTGTATAGACATACTGCAAAACGGATTATTTCCAGATTTTTCTACTCATAAAAAATAAATGAGGAGCTGGGGTTGTGGCTCAGTGGTGGAAGGCTTGCTTGCATGCGTGAGGCACTGGGTTCGATCCTCAGCACCACATAAAAATAAATAAAATAAAGATATTGTGTCCATCTACAATTAAAAAAAATTAAAAAAAAAATAAATGACCCCCACACACTTCATTCCTGTAAAACTTGTTTTCTGTAAAGAAAGAAATGCCACTACATTCCACATAGTGCTTCTTGCTTCCGAGAGGATGCTTGAAGCAGAGATCTCTTCATTGCTCAGTGCGTGCACAGCCACTGCCCCTGGTGGCAAGGCTGTTGAATTTAAAACCCTTATCATTATTTTCTTTTAAAGTTGGACTCTCTATATTTTCTGATTTATAAAAAGGTACATTCAAAACTTTTTCCCCCCCTTTTCCAAGTGGTGTCTTTGGATATCAGCAGCTGCAGAAACACACAGTTCAGTTTACTGACATTGGGGATTGATAATATGTGCTACACATGCATTTTGAATCTCATAAAAAGAAAAAGCATGTGCACAAATATAAAGGATTCTGATGAGCCACACACCTGCTGGGAACATGGTGACCCTACTTGACAAAAATGAAGTGCCTCTACTCTGCTGCTTCTTGAGTCAGTGGCCAAATATATAGATGGAAGAAAGCTCATTGTTATGGTTTCACATACAAGGACAGGAGCAACTGAACATTAGGGGAAAAAATCATGACTGCATTGTTCCCCTGTGCAGATATGAACAATGTATTATAAATTTAACCAGCCTCACTGCAGGTCCACCCATTGACAGTGCTAAGTGATGAGAAGCTGGAGAAGCCCAGGGCATTCATTTGAATATACTCAATCCTGTGACTGCCCACGCCAACTCACTATTTTTCACTCACCCCCTTTAAAACAGCTCCTCCTTAAACTCCCACTCTGTACTTTGGAAGCTTAATGCTTTCAGTAGCCTTTTCTAGATGCAGGCTTCTAGATGGGAGAGACCACTTTGTATCTCTTAATATTCAGTGGCGCAAGGCTGTTACTGTAGAGATTCTTGTTCTCAGAAACACTCACTAAATGGTACATTTAATAAGACCTATAATATGACAATGCCTTGTGATGATTTCCTGCTTCTAATTGCCAAAACCGAGCAAAATGATAATAGCCAGCACTGACAGTACTGAAAGTTGTGATAAATCTTTAGGGTTCGAAGCAGTCATATAGAAAATTCAGGAGTTCATTGTGAAATAGAAGGCACTATGTGAACAGTACTGATTGGGATTTTACTTAGTATTACCTTTTCATAAAGCAGTTTAGAAATGATAATAAATGTTTAAAATTAGCATATTTCTAAACTAGTAGTTCTAAAACATATCCTAAGGAATAAGATCAACTATGGATTTGTTCTAAGACTTACCTTCAGTGAAGTTCAATGCAGCAAGTAGTTTAATTGCAACTAAACTAAGTATCCCACATTAATTCAATGCAGCATTTACTTTAATTGAAACCAAAGTAAACATCCAACGTTAGGGGATTTGTAAAATAAAAGCAAATATCTTTACAAAGCAATACTACATAAATGTTGAAAATTATGTAAAATGCAGAATATTTCTATCTTTAAAGAAAAATTAAACAATCAAGTTATAAAACATAATATGGTCCACATTTACTTTTTAGGGGAAAATGTGGTCTGAGAGCTATGTATAATGATACCTCTCTCTGAGTGATGGGATTATGAGTTGTTTTTATTTTTTCTTTTTCTTTATCAATATTTATAATCACTTCCTAATGATTACATATTGTTGGAAACTAGAATATGTTGTCCCCAAACATGACTATGAAGTTTAGGACATCGTTTTAGTCAGCTTGTTGTTGCTGTACCCAAAATACCTATTGAGAACAATTTAGTGGAAGAAAAGTTTATTTAGGCTCATGGTTTCAGAGGTCTCAGTCCATAGATGGAACAACCTGGCAGAAGGGCATGGTGGCGGAGCACTGCTCCATTCATGGCAGCCAGAAAGTAGAAAGAGAGGAGGAGGGAAAGTAGAGAGAGAAAACCAACCTTCTCCTCCAGCCATGCCATTCAAACTAGGACAGACTTACTGGGTTATAGCTCTTACACTCCAATCATTTACCTCTAAAGATTTTTGCAATAACACAGGAGACACTTCAAACCATAACAGACATGCTACTTGGAAATATGCCATGTTGGTATATCAATTATTTGGAGCTGAGAGCACTTGAAAAAATGGACAAAGGAAGGGAGAGTCTTTCCATGAACTTCTGTATCTGCCTAAAGGATACATCCTTCAAAAGGAACTTCACTTGTCAATCCCTTCCCTGAAGTTTTACCAACCAGGGATG
The DNA here is from genome assembly GCA_028644305.1 of Xerus rutilus. Taxonomy (NCBI): domain Eukaryota; kingdom Metazoa; phylum Chordata; class Mammalia; order Rodentia; family Sciuridae; genus Xerus; species Xerus rutilus. The sequence continues at coordinate 116,888,929 of CM053404.1, read as the reverse complement.
AGAGTACACTAGAAGTTGACATTATACCCTGATGGCTTGTGACAAATTATCATCTATCCTGTATATTCTTCTAAAAGCCCATCCATCTTTCCTAAAAATCATTTACTCTCCCTTAAGTGATCTACCTCTCCATCCTCTTTCTCCATTAGGGTGGTACATAAACTCTCAAATCTCACCACTCTTTTCAGTATTTACCTTTTTATTCTGTGATGCTTTCATGCACATCATATTAACAATTAATACAGTTGTGTGCCTTTTTTTCCTACTAATCTGCTTATCATCAGTTTATTTTATGGAATCAGCTCTCCAACCTAGGAGGAGAGAAGGAAAATCTTTCCTCCTCTACAGAATTATTCATGCATTGAGTAAAAACAGATTTTTGTTTGCTTGTTTAGTTTGGTTTTAAGGATCTGCATGAATAATTCACTACCACTGGTCCAGGTGAACATTTGGGTCTCTACAGTTGTCAGGAAGGTACTGACTTCTATTACTCAAATGGCACTGCTCTGATTTTCAGATATGCCACCCTGCAGGGATACCTGATTTCCTAGCTTCATATAACTCTAAGCATCAGAAGGCAAAGAGTTTTGGAAAACTGGAACTTGGTGCTTAAAGTTCAAATAAAAGTGAACTTAAATAAAAGCTGATTTGGCTCAAGATTTACTTTTGTTGTCAGTTTTACAACCTAACATTAAATTATGCATTTTAATTCACTATTTATTGGGAAATTGTCTCATCCAAGAATTTTGAAGCTTTTTAAATAGACTCAATGTGTTAAGATTTGAAAAATCAAAAAGTCTGCTTTGTGGAAACTTGGCTACTTTGTGCTCCAGAAATAAAGCCAAGGTTAAGGGGAGGTGATATCTATATCACTTTCAGTTTCCCTGAGGTACTTAACTCCAACCACACTCAGTGGTGGGTTTGATGCACTTCACACATACATGCACATACCTAGAGAGAGATGGATATGAATATAGAGATAGATCCATCAATACATATTTATTTACATATAGATAAATATTTAGAGAAAAATAAAAGAAGGCCATTGCTCTCTGTTAATAAGCTTCCTGTACTGGACACATAGATTTAATCATTTCTGGATATTACAAAGTTTTATGTAAAGCTAATTTTGCATTACACATTCAAACATACTTAAAGTATCCTTTTATTTATCACTGAGAATAAGATTAACTGGCATGAAAGAAATACTTGTGGTTGACTAAGCATGTGTTTTTGGTTGAATGGTAAGGAAGCCAGTGATATAAAATGAGATTTTAAAATGGGATGAGATCAGATTATCTTAAAATCCTTGCAAACTATATATATATATTGGTACTGGGGATTGAACTCAGGGTACTCAACCACTGAGCCACATCCCCAGCCCTATTTTTTGGTCTGTTTTATGTAGAGAAAGGGTCTCACTGAGTTTCTTAGTGCCTAGACATTGCTGAGGCTGGCTTTAAACTCATGATTCTCCTGTCTCAGCCTCCCAAAGTGCTGGGATTACAAGCGTGAGCCACTGCACCCAGCTGCAAACAATATTTTTAGTGACCTTCTCGCACTCCCAGATTTCATTCTGTTACCTGGTTGAGAACTAACATTTTTTCTTTTTATTTGTTCTTTTCTAGTTATACATAATGTTAGGATTCATTCTGACATAATTACAAAAGCTTGGAGTATAATTTGCTCTAATTCAGTTCCCAGTACTTCCTCTTTCCCTTCCTCCTCCCTCCACCTGTTTCATCTGCTCTACTCTACTGTTATTTTTTATAGTTTTTTTTAATTAGCATCTAGTGGATATACATGATGGTGAGATTAACTGTGGTATATTCATACCTGTGCATAGGAAATTTAGGTCAGATTCATTCCACTGAAAATTAACATTTTTGATCAAACCACTTAACCATATTATTCTCTGCATATTTAAGAGCAACCTGACTTTTGATCTTTTCCCCTAAATTGTCATTATAAGCAACACCACTGCTTTGCTATGTGTTTATTTTTATTTTTTATTTTTATTTTTTGAGTTTTCCCAATATCCTGAGTTGCTTTCAGGTAATAAATTAAGTACTCAAACAGGTGCATTTTATGCTGCATAATCCAACCTAATTAAAGAAGATATTAGCTCAAGCAAGGGATAGGACTTTGGTCCAAGTCCTGGGCACTAGAATCCAATCCAGACTACGTGGTCCTGGGTGTGTGATCCTGGCCAAGGCTCATAGCTCTTCTGAGTCTCCATTTCCTTATCTGTAAGATGAGAAGGTTGTCACTAGGTGATCTCCAAGGCTCTTTTCAATTTTGAAAACCTTTGAAGTGAAATTAGATGGGAAGTGTCATTCAGAATAATTTAGTATCATTCTGTAAAGGTTTGGGGCATAGATCAAGGCCTAGATGGACAGCCATCTTCTGCTGAAGGAAAAGACACTCGGGATAAAATGCATGAGTCTGTTTTGCATCTCAGAGGCAAATACACTGGGCTTGTGCAGCTTCCCATTAGCTTCCTCAGCAGAACATGTGGTTTAGTGTGATGGGCAATGGCATAAACTAATAAAATAAAACATGCGGGCTTTGAAATGAGCACTTTCCACAAATCACAATTTATCAAACCTCCAAATGGAATGGTAGGTTTTCTTCTAGCAGTCCCCCTCATCCCTCTTCCTTTTAGCAAGTTGTAAATCCAAGAAGCCTGTGCTGCTTTCATGCAGGCCGGGACATTCTCCTTCAATAACTCAGGCCCTGTGATGTATCTCTTAGGTGCAGCTTTTGCAGAAATTACTTAATAAATCAGTGTTTAACATACATTTTTATTCCCCTGGGTCATGCATTAAACATCCTCCACAACACTTGGGTTTATCTCTCTTAAAGATATTGATCATAGAGAAGGGGTCGCTTCTCATTCAAGTAGTCATCAATTTGATGTTTTTTCATAGGTTAGAATGTTATGAAACCTATGCTGTGGTATTTGGGCATTTTTCAGTATATATCAGGACAATACCACTTTCCTCAAAAGGTGCTGTCACAACACTTAGTTCTTTTCACTGCAGTCTCCAGATAGGACCTGCACCTGTCTTCACTATACGTGCTTTTACAGATGCCAAACTCTAGTACAATGTCTCTAATTACACCATTAGACAATTAGCACCTATGAGGTTCCAAGGCTGCCAAGATGAACAAATACAGTACTCAGCTCTTTGAGGATTCTGTCAGGAGTACTCCACTCCTGGAAAGTGTTGGAGAGAATTGATATTTAAAAATAATATGTTATACTTGTAAAATGTGATCTTCAGGTGTTTCAGTGATAAATATTATAGAATCAATCTTAATGTCAGTTGGAAGAGAGCAAGAAGTATTAATGTAATTATTTCATAACTCTCAAGATCAAGGAGAACTTATAGAAGTTATCTAGGATTTTATTGCAAGTTTAAAGTAGATCAGAAAAAATCAAGTCCTGTTGTTTGTAGTGAATATGCTATTCTTTCATCACTTCTTTTATTTCTTTGTCATTTCCCCATCTAACAACCCTTCCACCCAATAGCTATTGAAGACCTGCTAGTCTAGATTACTGAACTAGCTACCAAAATCCATTGAGTAAATGCTATATTCAAGGCACTGGTATAACCACTTTGCAAGTATTAACTGATTGAAATTACTTCATCCAAAGTTTTGAGGTAGATACTATTATTATTCTACTTTTAGAGATGAAGAATTTGAAACACATAGAAGTTGAGTAAAGTTGAGTAAATTGCTCAAGATCATCCTTCCTGGTAAGTGATAGAGTCAGGGTTTGAACTTAGGCAGTCTGAGATCAGTGTCCATGCTCTTAATCACTCACCCTGGACCTTCTCAATCATATTGAGTATTTCTTGGAGTATAAAGCACAGTAATAACAAGTATCTGTATTCAAGGTGCTAGTATAAGCACTTTGCAATGATCTAAAACCCAAACCAAAATGTGGATGATGTATGAGGAGAGATGAAATCCAAGTTCCATGGACATATGAAGGGAAGGATGAAAATAAGATGGTTATGGTATGATTAGTGATTGTGATATTAAGGAAAACTGGTCTTTTCTGATTTTCAAATACACTCTTGAGTATCAACCAAATTTGTATTTTTATGATATTTACATGAAACACAGTGGATATTATCAACATGCCCCTTAAATAGGTTATCTACTTTGTGTCTGAAAAAATATTTTGAAAGAGTATTCTTCATAGCTGTGTGAGCTTATTAGTAATAACTCATCTTACTTAAGTGTTAATTGGATTTTATTTCTCCAATTGAGCTAATCTTTCCATGATAAAATGACTGTATCTACATTTTGATTTATGACTAAAAATTGTGTAAGGGCTATACATTTCTCCCAAATCTACTAAATATTCTCTAAAAAAACCAATACTAAATAACTTAGGGGCATACCTGTCAGAATTAGTTGGTTTGTTAGGGAAGGATCTTAAAATATTATTCATTATTTTTTAAAATACTCATAATTTCAAGTTTTTATTTTGCTAACTCTTGTCTCCTCTTCGAATGATCTTTTCCAGAGTTGATTTACATTTCTCTGAATTCCTGAGGCTCTTTCAGCAAGTCCTTTTAGCATTAAATATATTTCATGTTATATGTCCTCTGGATTTACATTTAGGAATATTATGTCTTCCTAATTTGTTCGTCATGATCTTGAGTGTCATTGTCTCTAGAAGGAAAAGTACCTTCTATTTCTCAGCACTAGGCATGCAAGAGTGTGAAAGAATGGATGCCATGGGACTGACTTACCAGTGCTGGTGGGTAATCCGCTGGTTGGTGTTAGGTGCAATTCAATCTGGTGATTAGACACCTGTACAGGGAAACTGGAAGCTTGTGTTCTATTTTCCATTTTCTCTAACTTTGAATGGGTTACTTAAGTTTTCATTTTCTTCACAGATAAGGGAAGAATCCTGTCTAGATTAGTGCCTTCAGCCTGAGTTGTACATTGTAATCACAATGACGTGAACTCACACTTTTAGAGATTCTGACTTCATGGGTCTGGGCACTGAGTCTTTGAACAAGTCCTAGGAACTCAATAACATTGGTTGACTTACATTCAACTAATGTGTAAGACACTGCTGCTGCCCTGAAGGAGCTCAGCAAGAGACAGACAGGTCAGCAAGCAGTTTCAACTGCAGAATGGTCAATGCTATAATAGAGGTAAGCACAGACCTTCCTTCAGGGTCAGTTAACCCTCTCTTGAGGATCAGAGAAGAGTCAGCACAATTATTTGATAGAAACCATTTTAGTATTTTTCTCCACTTTGATGCTCATGAGAGCTGGCATTCACATGAGCTGCACTAGATCTTGAAAAAAACTTTAAACAATTTGGGGAGAGGGTAAAGAAATACCATGATCATTTAATTATTGCACCATAACTATAAGCAATACATTAAGGAATCAACCATGGCAAGCTTTGGTGAACATAGGATGTGGGTTAAGACAATTCCTAACATTATGAGTGAAATTTCACCCTTTTCTGACTCACTCTACGAAGTTCAATCAAATACAAACAATAAAAGTATTTTTTTTTAAACAGGGATAATCTTGCAAACACTGATTTTTTAAAAGTAAATAATCCACAAACGTTGATACTTTAGCTATGATGACCAACAAATTCCTTGTGACCACTATAGAAGTAATTGAAAAATATAAGTATACTGTACTATGTATATTTTGAGCGGGGAGGAACTACTTCTTTTTTTTTTTTTTTTTTTTTAAATATTTTTATTTTAGTTATAGGTGTACACAATGCCTTTATTTTTATGTGGTGCTGAGGATCGAACCCAGTGCCTCACACATGCTAGGCAAGTGCTCTACCGCTGAGCCACGACTCCAGCCCCGAGGAACTACTTCTTTAGTGCATTTATGCCATATTTTTGTCTTGTCCACATTTAGATTATATTTAGTCTTTTGGGAACATATCTATGCATATTGTAACCAAGAAAAAGCTTGGTCCTTTAGGGAACTGGTCCTTTACTCAGATTTAACTGGTTTCACTAGTGTAGAGTGAGAAAATGTTTACAATTTTACTAATTTGATGCTAATTCTATCTTTTCTCCTCAGTTATTTTGATCTATCTTACTTTCAGAAAGATGCCTTCATCTATCACTACATTTGTAAGACCCCTAATTTCAGACCTCCTGTATCAGCACTAAATCTTAACATCTTTCCTTTTATCTCCCTAAGACAGCACTAGTGATTGATGGGCCAAGATGTGGTGATAATGTAAAACATAAACTAAAGCCTAAATGAAATAACCACATTACTCAGAACATGCCAGATCTGAATGAGGTAAGGTCAAAATATTGAGGTGATTTCACTTAATCTATAAAGTACATCAGTCATGTAATTAGTGTCATAAATCTCAAAGGGTAGTTTGAGTACATATGTGGCTTAGCAAACATTTTTTACAAGGGCTTTCCAAGTCATGGCTGTATCTGAAAAGCCCTAATATCATAAAGATTAAGAAAATTAAAAAAAAAGAAATAAAACCCGTATTATTAAGATGACACAATTGTCTTAGAATTCACATATAAGATGAGAGACTCACAGAATGCTAGAACCTTAGTCAACAGATTGTAATACACCGAATTCTCATTCTGTGTATATTCATAGGAGAACATTCTGAAATTCCTAACCCTATATAGGCCATGCTTTTGGGAGCTCATTTGGAACCATTTGGTATATTACAAATTAGATATGACTGCCAGAGTGTTTAAAGCTAATTTCCAACCACTGGATGACTACTAGACTATCATTGTACTCCTTAAATCAAGCAAAGGCTATAAAATTATTGCTGTCAGGTGTTTAATTGCCCCCTAATTTTATCTGACCCCATTATAAGTATTTCATTAGGCTGAAGGCAGTGGAGTTCTTCATATTCCATAACCTACTGGAAACTTCAAAAATAAACTGTAATACAAATATTAAATTAATTCCGGTAACCAATAATGTTTTGAAAACAAAACATTATTTTATTTTTTGTAGAAGAAATCAATTTCCTTTTTTACAATAACAAATGTTAACATGTCAATCTTGAGAATAGAATATAATCTCAAGAAAAAAGACCATTTTTTGACTTTCCCATCCCTTATCATATTAAAATTATTTGGTGAATTTTAGGCAACATAGATTAGAATACTGTAGGCCCAATATTATTGTTGTAAATCTAAAGGACAAGACTATGCCTAAAAATATATAATATGTAATATTGAGACAGATATATTTTGTTGACTTGAGGACTGTTGTTTTAGATGCTTCCTAGTTTTTATGTTTTGCACCTCCTATTCTCCATTCCTTCTATTGGTGCAAGGAACTTTGACTTCCATGATGTAGAATGCTGAACTGAAAGCAGTATGTTCTGTGTAAACCCCTATCTTAGCATCAAATCTATAAAATAGTGCTTAACTAACTTTTAGAGGTAAAGTAGATTTGTTGGTGAATATACTTCCGTATCTCAAAAAGTTTATCTTTCTGTTGAATTTGAAAACTCTCAAAATCAAGCCTTTCATTTTCTGAGACTGTTTCATGTAATTACATAGAAATACATATATCTTGCTATTTTTCCCCAAACCAGATTAGGATTTTTATTTCAATTCTTGTATATGATGATTTTTTTTTCAGGATCATGACCATGTCTAAAGAATATAAATGTGGTAGAAAGTAGCCAGAGCATCTTACCCTTTTTCTAAAACTTCTATATTCGTTGATCTGGTACCACAAATACAAAATTGAATTTTAACCACTTCAACCCAATCCAAAGTTCACTTTGGAAGAGAATTAAGTTGTTACCTCTGACATAAACTCTAAACAGAGTTCAGTTGTAGAGAGAAAGAAGAGTGAGATATTATGATCCCTCTTCAGACCAAATGAATTTTGTCCCTCTTTTGGCATCATAGTCCAGTTTGTCTCACAAGAAGACCCCTGATCTCTGTGAGACAGTCGTTTTTAAACTAACATGCAGATGGACATGATTTTACCATTAGCCATATCCATTTCTGTGCAGTGATAGGTTTAGTTCTGGAATCATGAATTTCCAGCAATGAAGGATCTCTCTTTTCCTCATATATTCAGTACCTGCAGCCTGTGCTAAGTTTGGGCATGTGATGCTAGGCAAAGCAGACAGGGACTCTGCTCTCATGGAATTTATAGTCAAGGGGGGAAACATTAATCAAATAATCACTCCATATAAATGTAATGTAATGTAATGTAATGTGATAATAGTGGGTGCTTGGTTCAATAATAATATTGCTGCAAAATCTGACTTTACCATTAAGGAGGTCAGCTGAGGTCTCTTGAAGTGAGGACGGTGCCAAGATTTGGAGACCAGGATCCCTTACTAAAACGTCACACAGAAAGCAGGAATAGAAATTAGGCGATTGAATCCCTCACCTCCTACTTTTATTGCCACTCTCAGACATTTTACTTATGTTACCTGAGTAATTGAAACAAAAGATTCTCAGGAATTTTCATGAAATTGGGAAATTTCCTGAATATCAAAAACCTGAGGAATAATTTATCCAATTGTGCTTTGCCTGCAAAAAGCAGTAAGACTATAAAAATATCTGACATTCAAGCATAGGATGCAAAGGTCACTCTTTAGTTATCATATTTCTGTGTCTGGTCTTTAAATGAGGTTCAGTCTGCCAGTTTGTTTTTAGGCCATTTCTGTTCTGGTCCATGAACACGGGAAGGATGCTGGGAGCTGCTGGGCTCTGCAGTACCGGAGCCTGCTCCTGCATAACTGAGATAATACTTCCTTCCCTGGCTGCCTGCCACATGTGACCTACTGTTTAATTGCCATGGCTCTTCCTTATCGGTTTTAACCATCCACTACCCCAAAGTGATCTGCTGTGCAATAGCTTTGTGAGTGATGCCTTAGCTAATTCTTTGTGCTTTGCTGTTCTGGGTATTTTTCATCATTTTCCAGGTTGGTTTTGTTTAAGGAAACATTATGTCCATAGTTGAGTCAACCCAGTTAGGAGAGAGGCAAATGGATCGTCAGAAATGATTGCATTTTTCTTCCTTTTGGACCCAGCTCTCTGAGCTCATGGCAGGCAGCAGAAGCCAAGTGAACCACTGTTTCAGGGTAGCTTTTCAAAGGACTGAGAGGAGCCTACTCCATCAACAAGCCAGAAACAATGAAAGGTCAGAGAGCCAGAGCTGCTCAGAGGGAACCTTCGAGATGTAGATGTGTCACTAGATGGCAGTGTTTCTGAAGAACATTCTGAAGGGACCGTATTTGGAATCATGACTGCTCTTTTGTTGAAAAGTAAGAGTAATAAATTATAGTTAGTATTTATCAAGGAGTTATTATGTACTAAGCTGTGTGGTGTTTTATTTCCTTTTATGTTCACATCGACATGGTAAGTTAGGCAAAATAATCATCCTCTTTTTTAAAATGAGAGAATGGTGATTTTAAATAGTTAAAAAATAATAGTAGGAGCCAGAAACTTTGCTAAGCCTTTCCAGATATTATATCATTTAGCTCCCAAGTTTCCTACACTGTAGATATTAGTGAAGTCCCCATTTTGAAGATGAGGAAACTGAGGCAATAAGAGGTTAGGTAACTAGCTGAAGGCCACATGGCTAAAAAGTTGAGGAGTCATGGTCTGAGCTAAGTTTCTCTAACTCCAGAGCCTACCTCTTAAACACTTCTTCCAGTTTTTTGGCCAGAAAAGAATAGGTTTAAATATATACTCTTCTCCTACCCTGTAAGGTCACTAGTGAATATGAACCTAAGCTCTCTAAGCAAATTGTTTTTAGTGATGATAATGGAAAGAGAATTAGAAATTTATGCAAAGAAAGATGCTTTTATCCTAAAAATTTTCCAGTCTCCTCAAGGGAAAGTGCTTTCTCATTCTACCAGGATCAGCCTCTATTAGCACACGACCAATTTTTTTTTTGAACTTTATCCTTTTCTCTTAATTAATAGGATGGAGTTCTGGTCAACAGGCAAGATAATATTCTTCCCCAAATACTCTCTTGCAGATGACTACAATGAAGGCTTCTGAGATGAACCCACATCTTTCCATCTGTTTCCAAAACTGTACCCTGTCGGTTCCTTCACATAGCGTAAGGGTACATTTGCATGAGGGAAACGGCTTGGTATGTTATCTTTTCTTGGCAAAATGTAGTTTTCATTTTTATAAAATGATTATGCAAACCTTGAAAGAAATCCCAACTGTAAAATCTAATAAGTAATGATTTTAAATGACAATGAACCATTTTAGTCTGTAGTTATTTCTGACAGCTAACCCAATAACAGGAAATAGTTTAATCCTTAAGGATCATGGATGACGTCTTTTGTCTGACTGGTAACAAAAGGAGCACTTAGTTCATACTCCTTTGTTCACCCTGCAACCCCCAGTGTTGATAATTGCCAGTAGTTTGGGTTCTGGGGCCAACTGAGTAGTACATGTAAGGCTCTCTCTTTTGATTTGCCAAGGTTCTCTCCTTTGATTTGACTCACTTGTTTCATGTGGATATTTTTGATCTTTACATTTTTCTCCTCACTTCTCCCATCCACTCATTTTCTGAAATCTAAATTGTTATTTTCTGGGTTAAGATGGACTAGAGCAGATAGCGAGTCACTCAGATTTTCTATCATTTTCCCCTTGTTCTGTATTTTGGGAGATTTTTGCAAGTGCATTTCTCAGTACTTGTATTAAATTTTTTATTTTGGCAATCCTATCTTTTTAATTACCAAGAAATGTCTTTTTATTTTTTACTTTTTAAATCACTCTCTTTGACAGTGGACTATAGTTTGTTTAGTGGTTTCAATATCTTCTCATATTTCTCTGAGGAGATAAACAAGAAATTTAAAAATTCCCTTCAATTCTCTGAATTATATGTTTTCTCCAAAGTTAGTTATTTACTTATTCATCCTTTTTTTTCCTCAAATATCTGCTGATTCTTGCCTAATCTTAATTGCCTAATCTTAATCCTAATCTTAAATGATGATTAGGATGTTTCATTTAATGGTGGTTGATAATATTCACTGTTAGGAAGATTATTGAAGCAAAGTTCTCATACATTGAATTAGAATTTCTGAGGGAAATTTAACTATATATACCAAGAATCTTAAATTGTTTATATTTGTTGCAACAGAGTCCTATTTCTAGGAAGCCACCTTAGGGAAATAACCAGAGTATGCATAAAGATATTCATATAAATGTGAATGAATAGAAGACTAGTTAAATACATTTAATGGAATACTAGGCAGCATTAAAGTTGATGTTTAGGACAAAATTTAAAGTATGATAAAGTTACAGAGCTTATTCCATTTCCTCAAATTCACTCATGGTCTGTATTCTATCGCATTTCTTTCATGAATTATGGTGTTAGTGAATTTCCGTAGGTTTTAAAATGTTCTTATGTGGCAAAAGAAAGATGTAGACCCATTCCAGATTTTTGATGGTTCAAGAGCCATAGGCATTCAGTAGAAGTGGCACTTTGAATTTTGATCTTTTCCAGGGATAGGGACTGGAGGTAGCCACAGTTCCAAGTCCTCCACATGATCACAGGAACAGCTGATAGTCCACAGGGAGCTGTGTTGCTAGGCTAGGATGCTCAGTAGGCTAGGTGTATCAAGTGCACTTTTGAATTACTATATTTTCAATTTATGATGTGTTTATCAGGACATGGCTCCATCATAAGTCAAGGAGCATCTGTACTGGAAATTTTTCAGACCCAGACCTCCATGAAGTCCCACTAGTTCATTTTCCCTAACTGCCAAACCCTTTTCATGTGGAATTATATCAGATTTTCAAGTTGTTTATATTGTTAAATGGTGGAAGGGAAATTCATTTAAATAATTTCAGGAAGTTGTTTGCATATGTTGATTTAATATTTGTCTTATTTGGATGTTTTGTCTTTCCTAAAAAACATGTAGAGAATGAATTAATATGAAAGAATGAATCAAGAAACAAATTCCCAACTATGCAACTAACAACGAGGCATTTTCTTACTGTTGTTTTAGTTTTATAGTCTGACAAATAAGGGAACAATCAAGTGATAAGATCCATTTAATGTAATAAGCTTCAACTGAAAAAAATAAGTATATGTATCCAAAAAATATATACATATGAAATACATATATATACATGCCTGCACATAGACACACCTGTGCACAACATTGGATTTTGTGGAACAAATTTATCATTTTTGCTATTTTTTGAAACTTTCCCAATTCTTGTTTGAAACTATAAAAACTGTATAGAAGAGTAACACTTCAGAGGGTGATTTGGAAAAAATAACACCTTGAAAATCTTATAATAAACTCTACAAATATTGCCAATATTTAAAAGGTAAAAAGAAATTGGACCATAAGCTATGATTGGAAATTTCTTATGAACATCAATTTGCTGATGGGCTAATAAGCATTTACGTTTGCTGATCTTGTCGTAAGCAGCCTCATTACTCAATTTGTGAATGCAAATGAAATCCTTTGCCTGTAAATGGATGCAGGTGCAAATCTGCATGAAAAGTATGAGGGCCTCATTTGAAACTTGGTCATGATCTTTCATTTCTCTACACTTGAAAAACCAAGACCCTGATTTTCAAAATTAGTTCTAGAAACAAAAATTAAAACCCATCGGACAAGATCATATTTTTAATGTGATTGTTTTTGCCAGATTTCTTTTTTGGGATTTTCTAAAACTATCGTGATGAGTTTCATAACTGACAATAATTCGAACAAGTAATGTGACACATTTAGGTTTGACAACATTAATTTTCAGAAATATTTTGGGTCCAGGAGATTCAAAGTCAAAATTATAGGAATATGATTAATTGCAGTAAGGATTGCATCACCATATTTGTTGATGCAAGTATATGTATTTTCTAGAGTTTGTTGATTTTGCCTCATTACTCAGCCATTGTTTGTTGTGATATTATAGTAGGGACAGATGAGGCAAGGTACCGGATAGGAAACAAGAAACAGGTTTATTTGGCTGCAGCTGGTTCAGAGGGCAAAGCTTTCGTTGTAAACAGTCAATCCCCCTGAGCCCTGAGTTTAGGCAGCTTCAGAACTTTATACCCAACACGTAAGGGGAGGGGCTCAGAAGTTCACAGTCTGCAGAAGTGATGCTGCTAGTTACCCAGTGACAAGTTCTGCTCCTCCACATGTTGAAATGTGAACGTTAGAGAAGCACACGGAGGCAAGCGTTTCAGCAGGATTTATTTAAAAAGGGGTAACAGAGATTTCTCCCAGGAAGGAGAAAGGGGCCATAGCTGGTATCCTGGTGTCCCAAGAAGTACATGTGTTTTGCCTTTTTATATGTCCTAGGCTTCCTTTGTTCTCCTGCTCTCTTCCCCTTATCTCTCTCCTTCCTGTGTAGTGACTAGGCCCAGGATGTTTGGTGGGATGGCCAAAAGGTGAAAAAGCACATGGATAGGGGGAAGGGCCCAGGTGTAATTAACAACTCCTTGGGACAGGTTACCTTAGCAACCTTGGAGCAGAGGTGATAAGGGTGGAGGAAGGGCTCTGTAGGCATTAGCATCTCAATACTTC
>CM053404.1:116819357-116874890 GCA_028644305.1 Xerus rutilus | reverse complement strand
TATCTCTCTCCTTCCTGTGTAGTGACTAGGCCCAGGATGTTTGGTGGGATGGCCAAAAGGTGAAAAAGCACATGGATAGGGGGAAGGGCCCAGGTGTAATTAACAACTCCTTGGGACAGGTTACCTTAGCAACCTTGGAGCAGAGGTGATAAGGGTGGAGGAAGGGCTCTGTAGGCATTAGCATCTCAATACTTCTCCAAATTGGCTTCCCTGATCTGACCTGACTCAATTTACCTATCTACACTGACTGCCTGTCTAATTCTGGCTTCAGAAGTTCACACAAAAGCAGCTTTTTCTTTCACTGTTCGGGGAAAGTTAACATTTCAAGGACAGCATCTGAGAAGCTGAGAGCTTCTCCGCTTTCTTCCATCCCGCTGCCAGCTGTTACCTTGGAGCCCAATTAATGAAATCTTCTCTTCTCTTTGAAATGTAAACATCTCTGTGAAGATCAGGCTCCAGGCCAGAGGCTTTGTTAAGGACCTATCTATCTGACCACACTTTGTATTTGCAAACACACTTCTATAAAATATTATATTGTTACTATACTAGATAGTCCGTAAATGTTTGTGAAAAAAATAGTAAAGAGGCATTCAGCACCTGGAGTGCTGATCTCTTTCAGGCCAGTGGACAAGTAAGACAGAGCAACAGGAAATAGGAAGTTTATCTACGTTGAACTCTTTTGTAGAGACTCTTTTGCTGATAGTCCTAAGATCAATTATGGTACATATTTCTGGAGAAGCTTAATTAAAACTTTCTGTGGAGGAGGGAGTATCACTACAATATGATATATTGTTAAGCTAAATATTACATATCACTCCATGATATGTAATCTGGTACTTATCTAACTATTGTGTGGTGCTTTAAAACTTACAAAATATATTTCCACATATGTTATCTTGCTGAATCCTACAATGCTCCCATGAACTTACCCCTCAGTTTAGAGGTGGGGAAACTGAGGCTTAGCAAAGTAAAATGAATTGCTGCAATTCCACAAATACTAAGTTGCATAGCAGTATACACCATTTTAAATTCTGGGCTATTTCAATGACATTCTATTGCTTTGATTCTGTCATTTGCTCTAGGTTTGATGTGCTGATTTCAGTAACTTTGCCTCCATCAGTTACAAAATTGTTAATCTCACAGAGTATAAAATTCTGCACACTGCTTGGTGCAATTCTTTATGCAAACTAGACATCACAAAAATTCTTGATCACTGAGTTTAGGGCATTAGACTTGGCAGCTAGGCAATGACTTTCAATTCATAAGTTACCTTTAATAACATTTGATGTTGGAACTTGGCTTTCCACAGTGACCTAATGCATCCAGTCTACACATGTGAAGAAAGGATAAAAACCTTGTCCCAGAATGTAATAAGGAAGAGCTGGTAGGGATGGTGTCAGATAAAGATTTTGGAAATGCTGAACACACTGGAGAAATGATAAAGGTATTTTCATCTCTAATAGATTTCCAGTTATCCTTTAGTTAATAAGTCTAACATGCTTTCAAAATAGAAATTATGGAAGTTAGCACTATAAATACTCCAGAGCCATCTCATATGCAGCTGATTCTCACCCACAAACATATGATTCTCATATTGGAATACAGGCCTGAGGCATTTCCTCTCTCTGCTCTGAAGAAATTCTTTATTCTTGGGAAATCAGCTCTGATATTCCCATTAGGGTATTTTTGCTTCAACATCTAATTTTCTTCTAAGATGCAAGGTTGAATAAATAGCTAAAGTTGTTTGAGAAAATATTTCTGGAAGAAATAAATATTATTAGATCTTGCCAGTAAGGCTATTTTCATTGTACTCTGTGGATTTCAGGCTCAAGACTTTATCAAATGCCAATGCAGAGAGCAGTGTGAGGGAGCAGGCTTAACAACTCTGATTCCCTATTCCCCAAACCAGCATGCTGCTGGGGTGGGAGAGGTCACAATTTCCATGTACACTGTCAAGATTTTCTGAGAATGCTCTCACAACCTTATGGGATGTTTTGCTTAAACATTTCAGAGCCTGACAGAGTCCCAGTGGAGGCAGCTGATGGAATGTTGGGAGCAGGCCCCCACCTATCTTCAGGATCCTGTAGTTTCTCACCTTAGTATAGTTCAAGGCTCCTAGGCATGCTGCTTGCTTCCTAATTTCCACCCTAATTGTAACAGGGTTTGGTTGAAGGGATTTATAAGGAAATAGTGCATTTATTCAATTGGTACTAAAGCAATATTATGCTAATGGATTAAAAACAACAGTAGTTATTGGGTTCTGACACTGCATTCCAGTCACTGAGTTAACTACATGTTACTTAGTTCCTGTGGCAACCATAACACATGCTATGGTATGGGTACTGTCCCTCAAAGGCCCACATGTTAAAGACTTTGTCCCCAGGTGCTCTGTGAGGTGGTGGAAGCTTCAAGGGGCAGGGCCTACCGGGGAGAAAATAAGTCACTGGGGTTGTATCCTTCAAGAGAAATGTAGGGTTCTGTATGAACCCTTCCTCTTTGCTCCCAAGTTACCATGAAGTGAGGACTTCCTCTACCACATGCTCCTGTCATGATATATTGCCTTGCCACAGGCCCCAAAGCAACTGTCAATGGACCATTGGCTGAAACCTCCAAGACCGTGAACCAAAATAAATCTTTCCCTCTTGTAAGTTGATTATCTCAGGTATTTTGTCACAGTGATAGAAAACTGACTAACACAACACAGGTGGGAAATTAGAAACAAAGTTTTAATAACTTGCCAGGATTCCCACGGTAGAATCAGACATTGTGCTCAGACCTGCCTAACTCCAAAGCCAGTGCTGTAGTGGACAGATCACACTAATCTTGATTTAATAGATAGCCATCTTTGAAGGGAAAAAAGCTGAGAAAAACAATTCTGACTTTAATATTTGATATTTGATAGTTTTTTCCATCTAATAGGTATAGCCCAACTAGGGGATTTTCAAAATGGAGAGGGAAAGTATCCAGCTTCTGATTGAAAATGTGAATAAACATTTCAGTACCTCATCCCATTTATAAAATCCTTCCTCTGTCTTACCTCCCATTGCACCGTGACTGACCTGCAGCTCTTTGCATTAGATCTGGGCAACTTCCAGTTGCTTCTGTTCATAGCTCTGTGCATCTTCATATATGGGTATTGCTATCTCTGCTCAGGGTGCCCACACCCCAAATACTTTACTATGAGAATTACAGATTTCCCAAAGTACAGTTCTGACATTTTCTCTATGAACTCTAAAGAGGTGATAACTACCACCTTCTCATTGCCTAGGTCCTCTTTTCTTATTTCTTTTGTGAACACTCATTAATGCTTTTATCACACTGTGTTGCCATTTCTTCCTGCCTGCGCTTCGTATCTCCCCACCTGTAAAATCAAATTCACAGGGGCTGCGTCAAGTTTTATTCATCTCTGCTGCATAACTTGAAAATATAGGTGCTTAATTGATGTGTTAAGAACTGACTTGAAAACTCTGCTATATGAGGTGGCTAAAGCCATGAGCTACTTAAATAGCATTTTGAGACAAATGATGTATCCTGATAGCAGTGCATTGTGCTTTTTTTCATCTTCAGCTGTACATGTATTAAGGATGAAGGATGTGTTTTTTCTACTGAGAATGTTGCTGGAAGTCACCGAGAAAGGAGAAATGAGATATCTAGCTCACAGCTCACCATTATAGAGGTGTTGGGACTGGAAATTGTTTCTAAGAAAAACAGGAACATTTGATTGATGCAAAAATCACCCATTTCCCTCTGTGTTGTCATTAAGAATTGTGGGTGTGTGGCTTTTTTATTTTTTATTTATTTATTTATTTTTTTTGCAATAGACAAAAGATTTAATGCTACAAAATGATGTGTGACTTGTAGTTAGTTCATCTGGGTAAGTATTTTCCTCAACCACTATAAACTTATTTGCTCAATCAATCATTTTAACACTGTGCTACAAACCAAGAAATAGGTGGTTTAAAAAGAATAATACCGCAACAGAATCTACTCAGAGCCCTCTGATGTTTATAAAATGCTGACTGCCTACTTAGTAGACTATCTTAAAGAGAAATTTCATAGAATTATAAATTCCAGAATTCGATCATTTTTTTGAAGGCAAGAACTATGTCTAAATTTAGAAAAATCTTGTCTCTAATTGAGAAATTCTCACCTCTAAATTTTCTCTACTTGCCAAAATTCTTGCAAGCCCTTCTTCAGGCAGAGACAAGAGGAGCCATAGGAAATATGTTTGAAATCAGAAATTCAGGGAGGGCAGCCAATCAAATCAACATGTCCAGGTAGAGTTTGGAAACTCTACCTACTTCAGTGGGCAGCCTTGGAGCCTGTGTTTACTGGTGTAATTTGAATTAAAATGGAGATGTGTGTGGAAACCCATTTGTAATTTACACAGATTTAAAAGCCTAGAACTGAACCACATGTCACAGTGATTATAGAAAAAAATTGTTATCCTCAAGTTAATGGTTTTGTTCAAATCAAAGGCTGTCAGAAGCTATCGACTTCAGTCATATGGTATTATGGTGTATAGCTGTCAATTTAGAATTGTACAGTAAAGGACTATGATTTGAGAGTAGAGCATTCATTATTGTGACAATACAACACAGTAGTACAATATCAGTAACCTTTAGGTTGTTGTTGTGAATCCCACGTTTGAAAGCGCACCCAGGCCAGAGTGGATCCGTCCAGGTAGTTGGCCCTGTTCACTGCATATAGTCAGGTTGTATTTTGTGCCTTGTATGAGTCTTGCAAAAACTTTCAAGGTGACTTTGGGATATTATTTCCTCCTGCCCTCTGCTTCATTCAGTCACGGAAAACTTTTCTGACTTTCTTCCAAAGATTTAGAAGATCAAAAAAGAAAAAAAAGTAAAATTAATGAAAATAGTCTAGGAATGAAAGTAACCCTAGAAAACATATATAGAGTGGTTATATTTTCTGAAACAAAAATGGTAATTGGTGATCTAACAATATGATGGAATAAACGCAAAACCAGCTTGGAAGACCAGGATCCCTAGTCTTTTTAATGGTAAATATATTTTTTAAAGGTAAACAAACTCTTAGGATGGTCTGAGAGAACTGGATATGTTACAGTCACATTAATGTAATAGGTAGGGAGATGGACTTTCAGTTTTGCTCTTACAAATTCATTCATTTATATACTCGTTCAACAAACAGTTATTGCGTATGTACCATATATCAAGGACTGATAGAATTGAGGTTCAAAATTAAAGTAAGTTTTACAAATTCAATCTTTTGTACATTGAACCAGGTTATATATTTACTATATGGCATGGCTAAGAAGAACCACTTATCATATTCTGCTTCTAGAGAATATTGTGTCAAGTTTGGTTTCCAAATTTTATGCCAGGTATTTAGGAAATGATGACAAAAGTTTCTAGATTAAGGCAAGAATGATAATTGAAGAAAAGTGTGATCTATGAAAATATCTTGAAGATAGTGGGAATGCAGCTGGGAGCAGTGGCACACACCTGTAATCCCAGGAACTATGGAGGCGAGGCAGGAGGATCGCAAGTTCAAGACCAGCCTTAGCAATTTAGTGAGAACCTAAGCACCTTAGTGAGATCCTGTCTCAAAATAAAAAATAAAAAGAACTGGGGATATGGCTCAGCAGTTTATGTGCCCCTGGGTTTATTCCTTGGTATACCTTCCCCACCAAAAAGATAGTGGAAATGCTTCACCAAGGAATTAACAGTAGGATTCATAGTAAAAGAAGTTACCATTTGCTGAGTCCCTACCACATGTCTATCAGAGACCAGGTACTTAGTGGGTAGGTCTATCCCTACTGCAATGGCTTTCAGAAAGGACAGTACAAAACAGCCAAGTTTCTTAAAACATCTTAAAGGTATATAATCAGTTGTGAGAAAAGAATCTCTCCATGCTTTCTTAAAGCTAAATACCAGGAGACCACAGCAGTGCGGTGCTTGCACAGAGGGCATAGGAAGTTGTTCTACCATATGCAGCTATCCAGGCACTCAATCATAGCAGCTGTGATTCCAGGTGGCCCGGTTACTGCTTGAGCTGGCAACAGACCTTGACATCATCCATGTGTTGCTAGTTCTGCAGGAATGCAAGATGTTGGAGTTAAGGGGTCATGGAGGCTTCCACTGAGATTTCAGAGGAAGGCTTGGGAGGCCTGGCAAAATGTTGCAAGGTTGGAGTCCCTGTAGACTGTCCCTAAGAGGGTGATTTGGGAAACTGTGAAAGTGAAAGAAAAGCTAGAATGGAGACTCCAGGAATTAAGAGATACCAGTAATATGGTATCTCTCTGATGAGGAGAGAGAGAGCTGCAGAGAGAGCCAGGCAAAGAGGGAGCCCATGTGCTCTGCAACTGGCACAGCCAAAGAGGTCAAGCTACAAAAGCCCTTTGGAAATAACAATCACAGCCATATGTCTTACATGCTGTAAGTTGAGTTATGAGACCTGTTTGCCCAACTTAGTTTCAGTCTTCTTTTGGCATTAGCCCCTCTTTCTATGCCCCCCCCTTCCCTTTTGGAATGGAAATGTTTATTCTGTGCTACTGTATATTGGATATGTGTAACTTGCTTTTGATTTTTACAGAGGCTCACAGCCAAGAATTTCCTTTGAGTCTCAGAGGAGAATTTGTACTTGAAATTTTGGACAATGCTGCATCTGTTAATATTATGTGAATCTTGGAGAGGAACTAAATGCATTTTGCATTGTGAGATGGACATGAGCTTATAGGGCCAGGGGTAGAATGTTATTGTTTGGAAATGAGGTGTCCCCCAAAAGCTCCTGCATTAATGAAGGAATATTCAGATATGAATGATTAGATTGTGAGAACTGTAACCAAATCAGTCCATCTTATTTGAACAGACTGACTAGAGTAGTAACTATGGGCTTGGCTAAAGGAGGTGGGTCACTGGGGTGTGCCTAGGACAGGTTCCTCTTCCATGTGCTCCCTTCCCCCTCCCTCTTTCTGCTTCTAGGACCATATTCTGAGCAGTTTCACTCTGCCTGTCCTTCTGCCTTACCTGCACCCAGAGTAATAAGAGTCGGCCTACCATGGACTAGACCTCTAAGACTATGAGCCAAAATAAACTTTACCTCCTCTAAGTGGTTCTTTTCAGGTATTTTGGTCACACAACAAAATCTGACTAACACACGTACCAATAAGTAAATATATAAATAGGGTTCACGAGGTAGTTTAGTGGTAGAGTACTCCTGGTTTCATCTCCAGTATTGAAATAAAAAAAAAAAAAAAAAGATGTTTAGAAAGTCACACATAGAAGAATTTTAGAATACAGAAATTTTAAACTGGAATGAAATCATTCTACACTTTCAGTCCTACTGAGTAAAGATAACCATGAATGGTTTCTGTGTATTCTTGAAGGAAATTCTCATAAATGTTCAAAAGGAAATTCTCATAAATGTTCATAAATACATGAATAGCTCTCTCCCCACATACAATATTTCAAACTTATTTTTTATTTAGTTATATATTTCTGCAGCACATATTGATTAGTACATATAGATATCACTATGATTTTTTAAAATCATAACTATTTTATTTTAATTTAATTTATTTTACTATACTTTATTATAAAGTGATGTACAGACTCAGGAGGGCCAAGAAAGGTCGATAGAGTTAGAAAAGGTATCAGGGAGCTGAGTGTGGTGTTGCAGGCCTATAACACAGGCTGAGGCAGGAGGATCACAAGTTCAAGTTCAAGTTCAAGGCTAGTCGGGGCAATTTAGCAAGACCCTATCTCTAAATACATACATACATAAATAAATGGGCTGATGTAACTCAGTGGTAGAACACTAGTAGATTCAATCCCTAGTACTGCAAAAAACAAAACAAAACAAAACAAATAAACAAACTAGACAGCAAAACTCAGCAGACAGAATAGAAAACCGATTAGTCAGTAAGTAGAATGGTAGATGAAATTCCATGTCTGTGCCACACACATGTACGTGCACACACATACACACAAAGATCTACATTTGTGTCAGATTCTTGATCATTGACCTATTTATGTGAGTAGGGACACTCATGAATGTGTGTGTGTGTCCTCCAACATTCTTTCCCTTAATCACTATGCCGTTCCCTCTCTACCAAGCTGTTGGGCCAGCTGATAAGCCCTCGAGTCCATAGACATACAGCAGAACTTTCTTCATTGCCCTTTCCCCTTTGCCCCAGGGTCAATTACAGAAATCCAAGAATGATCTTCCCTTTTTGCCCCATAGACCCAGCACTGGGCTTGAGAATTCTCAGCACAGTGTGGAAGAGGCAATACTGATCCTTTGATTAGACTGGATGTTAGAGGTGAAGTGAGTTTGCTTCCTACTTCAAGAAACTAGCAAACTGCTTTTCCAATCTTGACTTTCACTGCTTCTCATCACTGACCCTAAGCTGAATCAGTAGATGCCCAGCGTTCCTAGTCTTATGTCACTGTGACATCCTTGCTCATCTTACTTCCCCAGCTGTGAGTTCTCTTTATCACCTGGCCCATCATTGACTCCTTTGAGATTGCTCCTTGTTTTCTCCAACTATAAACAGTATCTTACCTTAGAGTCCCCAGCACTTTTCCTGTACCTCTCTATGACAGTGAACTCATTCACCTTTGAATTTTTTTTTTAAATATTTTTTTATTGTAGATGGACACAATGTCTTTATTCTATTGCTTTTGTATGTGGTGCTGAGGATCGAACCCAGGGCTTCACGCATGCGAGGCAAGCGCTCTACCGCTGAGCTATAATTCCAGCCCCCACCTTTGAATTTTAATTATGTTGTATCAACCTCTCCTACATTTTCAGGAACATTATTAACCATCACTGAGTAACTAAATCCTTGATTTTATACCAAAGAGTATAAGTGAGAAGCAGTCTGTCACAAACCAATGCCTGCACTTTGCAATGTCTGCCCCAAAGCTTTATGCTTTGGGACTTATATTGATTATATATGATTTTGATGTTTCTCTTCCATTTTGCAGCCACAGAGGTCTCTAGCAGCCCTTGGATGATGACTGTAGTTATCAGTTTGAGTTCTTTGGTTGAAAGAAAGAAACTAACTCTGAATGGATTTTTTAAAAGGTAATTTACTAAAAACTATTAGGGAGGCTCGTAGAATTGCAGGGAAGGCTGAAGAAACAGGCATGACACAAAGACTAGGAACCTACAAAAGACCTTACTACCCACACACATATTTATTAAGACATGGACTTATATACTTAACTTCCAGAATTGAATATCTTTGTTTGATAATTATATGAAAGAATGATGTGTTTGTATATATTAAATATTAATGCATATAATCATGCAAATAGGATTTGGTTTATAGCTATTAACTCTTTCAAGGCTTTGATTATAACATGAAACAAGTAAACAGAATGCCTATGTCTCATGCTGTTCAAGTATTCTAGCTCTCAGAGATTCTTCTGTTGATGTTCTTCCCTCCTCAAGGTTTTAGTGAAGGGATTATGCCTTTACCATATTGAATTTCCCAGATCCAGCAGGCACTCAATAATACCTAATAAATAAATTGTAGCAATTTAATATTTGTGTTTGTAATGAGGGCTGAAACCTCTTGTTGAGTTGCTAGGCTAGAGGAATATGCTAGTGAGAATTTGGTTTTGATGAGAGCTGATTGCAGATTTTGGGGAGAAGGACAGGCTGGACTTGTTTTGTGGTGTGTCCCAAACAAAACATTCCTATTGGATTGTTCCACCAAGACTTGTCAACTGGTAAGAAGATAGCAGGTAGAGGAAGAACAAGACAATGGTACAGGCATGTTCAATGAAGGGCAGAGAATGGCCTGGCCTCCATGGAGGACAAGTGAGCCCTTCTCACCTAGAGAAGGGAAATCTGACTAGAAAATAGATTTTAAACAGTTGACAAGTTCTGCTCCAACACACTGACATTTCAATGAACAGAAAAATAATCATGCAAGTATTTTTTCTGAAATCTATCACTGACTCCATTTTCACCAACCTTTCCTCACTTAATATCTTAGCAATGTTACACCTGACAGCTGCAGTCATAGGAAATATGTAGAAAACAGTGCCAAGGGACATTTCTCAACTTTTATTAAAATCTTTGCTTATCCACATCACATATTTGGCTCTGATTTTATTCTGCTTGAGAGTGCTCATTTGCATGCCTGTCTTAACAACATTTTTCCTGACTGATATAACTATACTAATTTTGCTCTGAACATCTCAAGGGTAGGGAATGCTCTTCATCTTTTATCTTTCTATCTTCAAGCGCTAGCACAGTTACCTGCAATTGTAAATTCTCAATACATAGCTATTGTTTATTAATAGAACAAAAAAAGAGGAAAAGAAGAGAGTATGACATTGACATTGTGTCAAACCTTGATGGATGCCACTCCTTGGTGCCATCCACCAAGGTGTCCAATGTGCTAAAAGTTGATGCTATAGTTTGTATCTTCAATGGACCCCAAAGGCCATGGGTTAAGGGATTGGTCCCAAGACTATGGTGCTGTTTGGAGGTGGTGAAACCTTTAAGAGGTGGAGCCTATTGGGAGGAAGTTAGGTCATAGAGCTAGTGCCCTTGAAGGGAATATGCAGACCTTAATTTCTTCTTCTTCTCTTTGCTTTTTAGCCCTCATGAGGTAAGCAGCTTTCTCTGCCAAGTGCTTCTGTCATGATGCACTGCCTTATCACAAGCCCAAAAGCAACGGAGTCAATTGATGATGAACAAAATCTCAAACTATAAACCAAAATAAACCTGTTCTCTATAAGTTGATTTATCTCAGGTATTTGTTATAGCAATGAAAAACTAACACATTTGCTGCTGTATTTAGTGCTTTGGGTATTCTGAGAACAAATTAATCCCATTGTCATTTACCCAAGATGCAAATTCCTTGAAACACTCCCCATCAAGCAAAATTATTAACTCCTTGTGGAAAGTTTGTGTCTTTCTATGAATGAGCCTGCTGGGATAAGTTCTTTTGGAAATTTTGGAGTTGGAAAACCTCATCATACTTCACTATCCTATCCAAAGCATTAAGAGCTCTTTGTACATCTTTCTCATAATCTCACCCCATCTGCTGTGCATGCTTTCACCTGTCTCAGGATTAGTTTGCTTATTGCCTTTCCCTTCTCTTTTCTTTCCTTTCATTTCCTTCCTGCCATTTTCCTTCTAAGTCTTGCCGTAGTACTCTGGAACATTCAATGTGACAAACTAAACCTTTGACATTCCTGACTTACTTATAGGAAACCACTTGTACCTCTTGCTTCAACTGAAAGTTGACTTCCCTTTGAAGATAATTGGATATAATTGGTCCTAATAAATGGACTTCACCTATTCTTCTAATTCCATAAAGATTCATACTGAGATTTTCATCTCTGCAAACTTTTTGTCTTCTGTGCCACTTTTGAACCATTTGTCTTTCATACTCATGTAAAAACTATGTACCTTTAAACTCTGTACCTCTTCCTGTAGTTGGAAACTCCAACATTTATCTGCACTTGCCAGTCCTTAGTTTACTTGCTTTTTAAAAAAAGTAGTTAACACTGCTCATCTTCTGGCTTCTAACTCTTCCAACACAGTACAGAATTTTTATCATCCTACTATGACTTTTGAGCTTTAAGCTTTTCTTTCTCTGCCCATTTTACAGATTGCTCCATTTATTGTGTGGTGGACATGGAGATGTGGCACTCAGATCTCCTGTTAGGGAAGGGCCTTCTGCCATAGATTCCATGAGTACAGACAATAGATAGTTTTCAGCTTAGTTGAAAAGATGGGTCTCATGTAAAATCCTCACCCTTCGTAGGACACATATTCAGTGACTGGCTGATCACGAGAATATGTAGACGTAGTCATTTTGACCAAATGTGGGACAATTCTGACCAAAAAAAAAAAAAAAAATGCACCTCCTGAGATCCACTTAGGCTATATGTTAGTCTATTCAGAAGCTAAAACAAAATACCTTAGACTGGATAATTATGGACAGCAGAAATTTATTGGTCACAGTTCTGGAGACTGAGAGGTCCAAGACTGTGGTGCCAGCAGATTTGCTGTCTTGTGAGCATCTGTTCCTCATGGAGAGTGCCCTCTATGAATGTTCACATGGAGGAAAGGGTGAATGAGTTCCTCCTAGTCTTTTGAAAGAATACTAATCCCAGTCTATGAAGATAGACCCCTCATGACTTAACCACCCTCAACACCACTATATTGTGGATTGAGTTGCATAATATGGTTTTGAGGGGACATATAATTCAGATCATGGCAGTTTAGCTAAGATTGTTAGGTAACGTTGCACTTCAGCGTCTTCCTTTACCTAACCTTGCTTCACCACCCTGCTCCTCTGCATATTTGGATGCCGAGCACATTCCTCAATAAGCCTACTGAGCATAAATTCTTAAAGAATGCTTCCTATAAAACTCAAACTCCAGCATGCACCTCACCTTACCTCTTCTCACACTGCAGTTTCCTTTCGTGATCTCATCCACTGTGGCAACATAATTGCTCTCTGTATATTTAAGTCTGTATCTCCTGTCCAGTTCTCTATTGTGAACTTTGGATGCTAATATTCAGGTCTTCCTTTACATTTCCATTTGGATGAACCATACACATCTTAGCCTCAAGACAACCCAACTGAATTATATTAAACCATCCTAACTCTCATCCTAAAGCCTACTGTTGTCTCTACTGATCCATACAGATACTGAGAAAAGGAAACATGTTCAGTAACAAGGAATTCTACTTTCTAATTTCCTCATTTCCCTTTACAATCACCACACAGTGCTGGACTTATGAATATTAAATGCTCTAGTGGTAAATAAAATCGATTTTTCAGTCTACTATTATTCACATGGAATTGGGGACCAATTAATTACCATTTTGAATGTACATGAGACAAAAAGGTCATTTTTAAAAACTAATATAGACAGATTCCCAGTAGCAAACAAATAGAATAAGACAGGAATTTTTCATGAAATTGTTTCCAATAGGAAACTTATTCTTTGAATCTTCATCTTTTAAAAAATCTGACTACTTGGGTATGTATATCTTGGGTGGAGGACAGGGATGATTTCCTTCATGCTCAGATCACTTGTGTGGAAGCCCAGTGCTTCAAGAGTAGTAGATGCACATTGTGTGCCTGGCAGTGATGTAATGGTCTCCTCACTAGCCTTTTCCAAGGAATAGTTTTCTTGTGAACCAAATAAAAATGCTGGTGATTTATGCCAAGTCTTCTGTCTCTTACACCCATGTAAAACAAGCCCAAATCCATTAAAGTATTTTTGAAAAATGCTTAATTACTATAACATTTTCACCCATGTCACTGTCAACTCTGACCAAAGATACATATTCTGCTAAGGTTCTGTCTTTGCACAGATTCACTAATCTGTTTTTCTACTAATCTTCCTTATGGCATTTGTGTTATGAAGGAGAGTAAAAATAAACACAAACTACAATTTGTTACCATGACCTCAATAACCACAAAGTTGTACTTCACCGCGACAGCAGCTTTCTAGGATGATGGTAAAATCAAAATGAAGAGTTGCTTCAGAACCTGATCATATTGAAAACAAATTCCCCGGACAACTATGAAGAGGAATTGGCATTCACTATGCAGGAACTGCCAAAGCCTGCAGCTCTGTGGGGCTTCCTTCTCCTTGAAGCCCTCTTATTTCAGCAGGTCCACCAAAATGGCCCAATGCATTTCCTCCCAACCCAACTTTGGATGAGTACTTACATGTACACATCTCAGCTTCCTTCTGCCAACAACAACGTAGAGCCTTATGTATTCTTTTCTTTTTCAAGTGTCCATCTTTGGAAAGTTATGCATTTTAGTATCTTTCAAAGCCATTTTGTGGGCATAAATGCTTATAATTTTTAACTTTTAGTAACTAAAGAATTACAGACAAAAGGCCCTTATTTTAATCTCACCGCTTTCAGACACTTGTGATCTTGAAG
Organism: Xerus rutilus; assembly: GCA_028644305.1. Classification (NCBI taxonomy): domain Eukaryota; kingdom Metazoa; phylum Chordata; class Mammalia; order Rodentia; family Sciuridae; genus Xerus; species Xerus rutilus. The sequence goes on along the minus strand of CM053404.1, from coordinate 116,860,970 downwards.
TATTCTAATTAAACTTTCATTATCTTTGTGCTTAAAGGAAAAGTTCTGTTCCTAATGCAGGCAGTTTGCATTTATAAGTTCTGACAAGCTGCTTGGTATCAGACATCCAAAAGTGATGAACAGTCTTAGCAGATTAAAATGTAAATTTGATTGAAGAAAACAACCTACAAAAATTTATGCTTCTGTATAATCTCTGTGATTAAATGTTACTTGTTTCAAAGCTAAGGTTTCTGACACTTCCAATTACAGCTTTTGAAAGTTTTATTCCACATGATTTAATCTATTTTAAATAACTCTCCCTTTTAGGCTTTGCACATAATGGTGCATATTTAGCCTCAATCTCTTATGCAAATTTGTAAATAATCTCTGTCCAGTCTACAAGACTCATTTAAATGGGGATAAAAAAGGTTTAAAAACTAAAACTACAAACGTTTCTTTAACTAAGAAAATTTTGGGTGTCAGTATAACTGCTACTGTCTTTTTAAAAAAATTATGGTAAAATATACATAACATCTTAACCATTTTAAGTGCACAATTCTGTAGGCTTAACTATATTCATATGCTGCACAACAGATCTCTAGTCTCTTTCATTTTGCAAAACTGAAATTCTGTGCTTGTTGAGCAGCAATACCCCATCATTCTCATCCTTTTGTCCTGGCAACTACCATTCTACGTGGTCTTCCCATGAGATACCACATTTAAGTGGAATCATACAGCTTTTTGTGACTGACTTATTTCATTTGGGAAAATGTCTATTTTAAAAAATTTTGTGACAGGGTCTTGCTAAATTGCCCAGGCTGACCTCCAACTAGCAATCTTCCTGCCCCAGTCTCTGAAGTTGCTGGAATTATAGGCAAGTATCACCATGCCCAACTTTTAGGAAAATGTCTTTAAGCTTCATCCATGTTGTAGTATGTGGCAGGATTTCTTCTTTATAAATGTGTGTGTATCACATTTTCTTTATCTGTAGATGGACATTTAGGTTGCTTCTGTCTCTTGGCTATTATGAATAATGTTGCAATAACATGGGTGCAAAATTAACTCTTTAAAATCCTGCTTTTAATTCCTTTGGGTATGTACCCAAGAGCGGGATGGCTAGATCATATGGTAGTTCTATTTTTGTATGTTTTAAGGAACTACCATACTGTTTTCCATAGTGGCTATACCATTTACATTCCTACCAAGCTATTGTCCTTTTGGTGACAGATGCTATTAACAACATATTGATTGATGTTAGCAATCATTAATTGATAATAAAATACTAATAATAGAAGATTACTAGAATATCACATTCTGAGATTTCAGTAGCCTGCATTAGTTTGGTACGATAAATTAGTAATGAGTTGTCTTGCCATTGCCTAAATCTCATTTTGTTAATTTATGTATTTAGAGTATGCAAGCACTGCTTGACCATAAATTGATTTAGATGATATTTCCATGCAATACAAAGATATTTATAAGCCAAGGAATAGAAAAGATCTTGTCATTTCTAAATTATTGCCTCAAAGTAAAAAGTGCATCTCTAAGGTTGAGGTTGACTCATCATACCCCATGAGTAAACCCTGTCACCTGAGGTCAGCTTTAATTTGTCAGTGAATAAAAAATTCATCATACCCCATGAGTAAACCCTGTCACCTGAGGTTTAGCTTCCAGTGAAGACAGGAAGTATGTTGTGTTGATGCCCGCCTCAGACATGGAATTGCATCCTGTGATAGTACAGACAATCTCCAATTTAAAGGTTTTATCTTTTCACTGTACAGTGATCTGGAGGTGACATGCATGCAGTGGAAATCTTACTTGAATTTTGAGTTTTGAGTTTTCTCAGGCTAGCACTATACAGTACAATTCTCTCTCCTGATGCCAAAAGCAATCCAGCAGCAAAGAGAAAAAGTTCCTCATAATCTGTACTATCTACTGTACTGAGTTGCTAAGCTAGGATGTTGAGTAGGTTAGGTGTATTAAAATGCATTTTTGACCTAGATTATTTTCAACATACAATGGGCATATTGAGACAGAATGCCAGGGTAAATTAAGGAATGTCTATAATTCACTTCTTAGTCTATTTTCTACTGGAACTTGTTGCAAAAACATTCTGTAGCCTTCCCTTCTTTATATGGAGAATAAAGCTCCCCAAATGTCATTGAATTTGCATGGGAATGGGGATGTGTGTATTATCAATCATGAGTTCCCAGAAGATAAAATGCTTTCATGCATATAAAATATTTTAATACCAAATTATCTATAGATTTAATGCATATCCTATCAAATCCAGCCAGGGATTTTTAAAAATAAATATATACAAAATTACTCTAAAATTTAAATGGAAAGGCATGAATCCTGGACAGAAAAAGCAATTTTGATAAAGAAGAATAAAGTTGGAGAAATCATTCTACTTGATTTTAAGACCTACTATATAGCAATACCAAATAGTATGGTATTGGCAGAAGAATAAACACAAAGATCAATGGAACAGAACAGAGAACCTAGAAATAAACCACACAAATATGCTCAATTGATTTTTAAAAGCGCTTTAATAAATAAATGCTTACTATTAGCACGAGATCATATTTTTATTGATTTCAGCCTCTGCCTCTGAATTCTAATTTGCATTATGTGCCCCAACTTGCAGTACTATCTTGCCAGATTACTTGTTTCCCCTCTCATCAGAGAAAGACCTCTCCAGCCCAAAAGAGTGTCTTCTACCACTAAACTCAGGAAGAAGGATTTAGTGTTTTGGCTTCTGGGGTCTACAATGGGAAATCAAGAGTTTTTGAGCATTCAAGGTGAAAGCAAAATTTTAAAGTATAGCAAAACTTCAAATTGTGATGGACTGGTTTTCTCTGCTGAGCTTCAAACATTTTCTGAGAAGTGTCACTACAATAGGCTGTAAGCTCATTGAGGCTGTAAGCTCATTTTATTCACTGCCAAATGCATTCATTTGTCTGAAATATGAATTGAGTGCTGACACCATCAGGTACTGGGCTAGGCACCGGGACCACAAAGCAAAACACACACACACACACAATTTTGAACTTCTGTGTATCCATCCCACAAGCTGGCATATGGCAGTCAGGAAGTATTTTTTAATTGATTGATTGATTGACTAAACTGTCAATGAATGAGAGAAGAAACAAATAAGAACCATTGAGACTGAAAGAGATAAAATATTCTCCACCTAACATTTGTTTAACCTAGTCTTCCAAACCTACTGTTTATGTTCCAAGTGAAGCTTTTATTTCATACAAAAGGAAGGTCTCAGACTACTGAACGGCTCCTGCCTGAGAGCTCAGGTCTCCAACACCATGGTGTTAGGAATAAAGCAGAGCAATCTCTTTTCTTTGTCCTTTCCATGTGACTTGACACTTACTAGTCCCCGAAACAGATTCCCCACTGAGCAAGGGTCACACCTTCACTAGATGTGGCAAATATACAGTGCACTATGACTAATTTTAAAATGCACAAATGCCCAGTGTATGCCAAAGGTGGAAATGTACTGCCTCAGGACACAGCACATAGAATCATAAGCATTTGCAACATCCCAGGGTGGCTTCAAGCCTGGCCTCTAGGCTAAAGTCCTCTGATAACTGTGCTCATAGCTAAAAAGGATATAAGGTTTAGTTTCTTAAATTTACTTGTCCTTAGAACTCATTGGTTTTCCCAGTGGAGATTTATGCAGCAGAACTGCGAAAACATAAATCATTGGTTAACCATCTTATGAAAATATATTTTTTGGCTACCAATGAAGAGACTGGGGGTAAGTAATGTATAAATCTATTGATAATGGGGGGGGGGAATAGGAGACAGATTTAAAGTTCATGTTTTAGTAGGATGACCAGATAAAATATATGATGTTTGGTTAAATCTAAGTTTCAGAAAACAATGGAAATGTTTTAGCATAAGCATGTCCTAGGCAATACATGGGACACACTTATACTAAAACATTATTATTTTTCTGTTTTAAGAACTGGAAGCAGTAACAAGAAGTGACTGAAGAGGGTACAGGGGATTTTATGAGGTGATAAAAATGATCTCAAATTGAACGGTGGTGCCTCCATCACTGCAAATTTACTAGAAAAAAATAAATTTTGTGCTTAAAGTGGGTGAATTGTATAGTGTATACATTATATATATATATATATATATATATAAAGAAAATCAGAAATGCTTATGTTTTATTTTTAGATGTTTCAAGGCTAACACATTTTTATTTGGGTGAGTTAGATCTTTTTTCTAGTTTTTTTATGAGCAAATGTAGTGATTAAGAAAATGGAAGTATTTTGCAAATGCTAGAATACTGTGTACACACAGGTAGTCTAATAACATTCCTCTTATTAATTGAAAAGTACGTATTTCACAATTGTGTTTTGCTAATAAAGTAATTTCATCTATAATAAACTCTTGCTGGATGTTATTTTATGGACTTTGTCAAAGAGACAAATGGACCTTAGATATGACTAGTTCAAGGTCACATTATGACAAAGATAAGACCATCCCCTCACATGTTTCTGACCTCTAGCAATGTTGTTCCAAAACATGATGTGTAATTCATAGAGGAAATATTTATATGCACTCATTTCTTCACTTACTTTTTTTAAATTTTGGGCTGTAATGAAAATGTGCAGATAGAAATAAAGATGAGGTAAGATATGTCAAAGTGACTATGAAAGTTCCTCTATGACAGTCATTCCTTTCCTTCTGTCATTCAAGAGTTATTTACTGGAAGGTGACTGCATGTCAAACACTGTGCAGGAGGTTTTACATGGTTGGCAAACATCAAAGACATTGTCCTTGTTTTTAGAGTGTTCCCAATGAGAAGAGGCTTTCTAGATATTACTTTCTTTAAAATTTTTATTATTTTGCTATTTGACCTTTATTTCTATGCCTCGCTTCTACACAGGTATTCATTGGCTTAAATGATAAGTTAAAAGATTCTTTAAAAAGTTACTAAAATCAGAATAATATAATGATACATGCATACCTGTGTTTATAGCAGCACAATTCACAATAGTCAAGTTATGGAAAACGCTTAAGTGTTCCTCAATAGATGATTGGATAAATGCAGTATATATACTCACTGAGATATTACTTAACCATAAATAAGAATGAAACCCTGTCATTTACAGGTAAATGGATGGAACTGGAGAACATTATGCTAAGTGAGATAAGTCAGGCACAGAAAAGTCAAGGGTTGAATTTTTTCTCTCATATGAAGAAGCTAGAGAGAAATAAAGAATTTTACAAAAGGGAATACCATGAAAATAGAAGGGAGAACAGTGGAGTAGAGGGAGAGCACCAAGAGGGTGGGAGGAGAGATGGAAAAGAGGAGGAACTACAGAATGAAACTGACTAAATTGTGCTATGTGCGTGAATGAATATATCACAATGGATTCCATTTTTATGCATAACTGTGATGCTCCAATTAAAATTTTCATTAATAGAAGAAAGTCCAAAAAAGTAGAGGAAAGGGATCAGAGAGAGGGAGAAGGGCAGTTAAGGGAGTAGTTTGAGATTGAAATGGAACAAATTATGTTATATGCATTTATAAATACATCAAAATTGACCCCACAATCATGTAAAACTATAATGCACTAATAAAAACATAAATATAAAAAATTACCACAATAACTCATGCATTACTCTCTGTGAATCCCAGTAACTGATAAAGATTTAATTCTTACTTATATAAGAATTGTCAGTTATTGTTGAATAGGAAACCACAATATTTCGACTCCTCCAAGCTCTTAATTTGCATATCAATTCTTTTCAATAGATCTGGTTAAAATCAGCCCCAAAGAATTGTGAGACTGGAGAAATGCTGTGTTGTGAAGCACTGTATTTTATTCTATAGCACTCAGTGGAGGGAATCAGAAAGCAACAGCTTTCTGCAGGACCCTAAATATCTATTTAATGTTATCATAGTGGCAGCTAGACTTAGGATATCTGAACTGATGCACTGTGAAGTTAAAAGATCTCAAGTAGCAAATGACAAAACAATCACTATAATTCACCTCCATGAGACAAAGGAGAAATCAAACTTCTGAAGAAACTGAAATTTCTCCCCAAGCAGGCATTTACAATAATTATTATTTGTATTTCTATGCTTGGTATATCTAATAGTTAATGCTGTTACCATGGAGTTTAAAATCAACTGGTGGCATTGACTGGCAAGAAGATGACTGTTCCTGATAAAGCCACATACTGAAAGAAGGCTTCCTTTGGAGACTTGACTGGGGCCAAAGTTATCCCATTTATGTTCTGATGCACTTTTAAGTATTGTGTTTCAATGGCTCTGTGAATTCAAAGACTTCCTAAATAATAGGTATATTCTTCTAGAATATGCTTACTTTTTCTGGTTTAATTTTTTAAATTTGAAATTAGTATTAATACATGGTAGTTACTGTTGGTAAATGTAAATATGTAATTCCATGCTATGTTCAGGGTTTATTTACCCTGTAGGAGTCCAGCATTATTTGATGGAAGTAATTTAGAAAACTCATAAACCAGGCACAGTGGTATGTGCCTATAATCTCAGCTGCTCAGGAGGCTGAGGCAGGATTGCTAGTTTGAGACCAGCCTGGTCAACCTAGTGAGAACTTGTCTTAAAATAAAAATTACAAATGACTGGGGATGTAGCTCAATGGTAGAGTGCCCCTGGGTTCTATCCCCAGTAGTATCTCCTCCACTTCACACAGTCTCACAAATTCCCACAATATTCTTGGTTTGACTTGGATAGAGTCTTACCATCTATGTTTGCTGGTCCTTAGGGTTTGTCTTTAATAACATAGCTTCCAGGCACTTATGGATGTACCATTTACTATTATTACCATTACCCTGAAGGTCGAAGACATGTTGTAATTTGCATTCATTCATATAATTCAGACTGAGGCTGCTGTATAGGAAGGGAGCAGTCACTTGTCTCTGGAGTAGCCTGGAATCCATATATCTAGTTTCTTATTCTCCACTGTTGTGTAATGCCAAAACTTTTTCAAGGATCTGGGAGTGATAATGGCAATCTAGCAGAATAGAAAGCCCCAGACATTCCCTCCTCCCATAGAGACACAGATTCAACAATACACAGACCGATTCCCTACGTGAAGAATCCAGAAACCAGGCTCTTACAACATAAGTGAGTACAAAAGCAGCAGCGTTGAAGCTGGTAAGAAAATTTGAGGCATGCTGTCAGCATAGTCATCCCCAAGACAGCACCATATTATTGGGAGGAAATTTTCAGGTCTCAACTTCTCCTTGAAGAAAGAAAGAGAAGCCTGGACCATTTGTTCAATGCTCTATCTTGCCTGAGGGCCCGGTTTCTGTTTGGAAATACTAACGTGACTTTGCATACTCCAGATGCCTGGAGATCCTTGAGAACAAAGGAGGACCTACAGTGCAGCAGACAGACACCAGAGGGCAGAAGAGATCACAAACTCTTCAAAAAAGAAAAGAAACAAGTAAATCCCTCTAATTAGGAATCCAGACATACAAGTCTAAGAGAAACTTACCCACAGATAGAATTGAGTGACTCCAACATTCTAGCAAGGATAATTGGTACAGGTGCACTAAAAAGGAATTAATAGTGACAAGTGACTACATTGCAAAAGAAAAAAGAGCTCAAATAAATAACACTTCAAGAAACTAGAAAAAGAATGAATGAAGCTCCAAATTAGCAGAAGGAGGGTGCTATGGTTTAGATGTTTGAGACCCTTGAAATCTATATGTTGAAATGTAATCACCAAAGCGATGGTGTTTGGAGATGGGGCTTTTGGGAGGTGATTAGGTCATAAGGGCTCTGTCCTCATGGGTGATATGCATGGCCTTATAAAAAGGACACTGAGAGATGCCTTCTACCATGTGATGACACAGCAAGAAGGAACCATCCAAGGCACAGGAAACAGGCCCTCATCAGACACTGAATCTGCTGACACTTTGATCTTGGACTTCTCAGCCTCTAGAACGACAAGACATAAATTTCTGCTGTTTGTAAACTATTGTCATCACTTTGTTATAGCCACCCAAGTTAATTAAAAAAGGAAATAAACAATAAAGCAGAAATAACAAACAGAAAAAAATCAACAAAAAAAATCAACAAAACTGAGTTTTTTTTAAAGATCAACAAAGTGACAAACCTTTAGCTAGACTGAGAAAAAAGGAAGACTTAAATAAAACTAAAAATTAAAGATGAGATATTACAACTGATACCATAAAAATAAATATATTGTTAAGAGACTATACTAAGGCCAATTATATGCCAATGAATTGGATAACCTAAAATAAATTGATGCATTCCCAGAAACATATAATGTACTAAATCTTATTCACAAAGAAATACAAAGTTTGAACAGACCTATAACTACTAAAAAGAATGAATCAATAGTCAAAGACCTTGTAAAAAGGAAAAGTTCAAGACCAGATGGCTTCACTCATGAACTCTATCAAATATTCAAATAACTCACAACCAATCTTCTCGAATCATTCCAAAAAATTTTAAGAAAAATTAGAAAATTTAGCAACACATCTAAACTCATTTTATGACTTCAGAATTACTCTGAAATAAAATTTAGAAAAAGGTACTACAAGAAAACTACAGGCCAATATCCTTAATAAATATAGATTTTTAAAAAAATCCTCATCAAAATACTAGAAAACCAAATTTGACAACATGTTAAAAGAATCATACACTATGGCCAAGTTGGACTCAATTCTGGGATGTAAGAAATGATTCAACATAAAAGTTAATCAATGTCCTACAACACATGGGCAGAACAAAGACTAAAAATTACATGATTATCTCAAAAGAAAAAGAAAGATAAATAGATAGATTTTGGCTAAATTCAACATCTTTTCATGATAAAATAACTTAAGAAACTAAGAGTAGAAAGAAATTACTTCAATATAATAAAGCCCATATATGAAAAACCCACACTAACATCATATTCAGCAGTGGAAAACTGAAAACTTTTCCTCTAGGCAAAATATGCTCACTCTTTCCACTTCTATTTTTTTTGGGGGAGGGGGGGAGTGGATACTGGTAATTGAACTCAGCAGCCCTTGTCCACTGAGCCACATCCTTAACCCTATTTTATATTTTATTTAGAGACAGGGATCTCACTGAGTTGCTTAGCGCCTCACCATTGCTGAGGCTGGCTTTGCTTTGAACTCACGATCCTCCTGTCTCACTCTCCCAAGCTGCTGGGATTACAGGTGTGTGCCACTGCTCCACTTCTATTTAACATAGTGCTAGAAATTCTAACCATAGAAATTAGGCAAGAAAAAGAAATAAAAGAAAGGAAAGGAAGAAGTACAATTATCTCTGTTTGCAGATGATATGATCTTCTATGTAAAAAAAATCTAAGGATTTAAAAAACTGTTATAACTAATTCAATAGTTCAGTAAAGGTATGGGGGTACAAAAATCAACATAGAACACGCAGTTGGGTTTCTACACTAACAACAATCAGAAAAGGAAATTAAGAAAACAATCTTATTTACAGTAGTATTATTAGAAAGAATAATATGTTTTCATATATTTGTTGATCAATTGTATATCTTTCTGACAAGTGTCTGTTCAGCTCCCTAGCATATTTATTAATTGGTTTTTTTTTGTTTTTGTTTTTGGTACCAGGGATTGAACTCAGGAGTACTCAACCGCTGAGCCACATCCCCATCCCTATTTTGTGTTTTATGTAGAGACAGGGTCTCACTGAGTTGCTTAGCGCCTCTCCGTTGCTGAGGCTGGCTTTGAACTCATGATTCTCCTGTCTCAGCCTCCCAAAGTGCTGGGATTACAGGTGTGCGCCACCGCGCCCAGCTGGGTTTTTTGTTTTTTGATGTTAAGTTTTTTGAGTTTTTTATATATCCTGGAGACTAATGACATCACTCATTTTAAAAAATGCATATGACAAGTATTGGTGAGGATGTGGACAAATTGAAACTTGAACCCTTGTGTACTGTTGGTGGGAATGTAAATTGATGCAGTCAATATGGAAAAGAGTATGGAGATTGTTTAAAAAGTAGAAAGAGAACTACCATATGATCCAGAAATCCTAATTCTGGCTATTTATCCAAAATAATGGCAATCAGGATCTTTAAGAGCTATTAGTACTCACACGTTCATTGCACCACTATTTATAATAGCCAATATGTGGAAACAGCCTAAATGTTCACAGACATGAATAGATGAAGAAAATGTGGTGTATACATACAACAAAATGTTGTTCTGCCATTAGAAGGTAGGAAATTTTATTGCTGCTATCAGTTACTGTTCTCCAGAGATTTATTGTAAAGTATTGGCTTATGTTATTAATGGAGGTTGAGGTGTTTTAAGACCTACAGTAAAGAAACTAGTGACATGGAAACCCAATGGTTTAGTTTTAGTTCAAGTCTGAAGGCATATGGAAATACCCATGGCCCAGCTCACACAACTGAGCAGTAAGAGCTTTCTCTTCCTCAGTCTTTTTGCTTTATTTGGATCTTCAACTGACTGGATGAGACTCATCCAATTGGGAAAGGGAGTCTACTTTACTTAATCTACAAATTTAAGTGATAATCTTATCTAGGAACACTCTTATAGACACACTCAGAAGAATATTTGAACAAATATCCAGGTACCCCACAGCCCAGTCAATTTGACATAAAATTAACTATCACACCTACCACATGCTACAATATGGATGAACCTTGGTGACAAGTGTAAAAAGTCAGCTATAGAAGGATGAATAGGACAAATATTTCATTATTCCACTTATATTATTGAAGTATTCAAATTCATCGAAGCAGAAAGTTGAGTTGTGGTCACTGGGGTGGTAGAGAGATAGGGAGTCAATGGGTAACATTCAATGGGTAAGGTTTCAGTTATGTAAGATGAAAAATTCCTAGAGATCTGCTCTATAGCATTGTGCTTAGCAATTGTACTGTGTACTTAAAATGTATTAATGTGTTTTTTACCACAATGAATAAAAAATAGTTATTTAGTATTTACTCTTACAGATTATTGAATCTCTACTCTATCTTAAATCATTAAAGCCATGAAAACAAATCTACAAAGACCCTGTTTCCAAATAAGTTCACATACTGCAGGTAATAAGGATTAACACTTCAAAATATTTTCCAGGGGTGAGGGGAGGGGAGGCACAAGCTCCATTTGTCATTTTGTTTCCATTCCTCAGATTCATATGTTGAATCCTTAATCCCTATCTGACCATATTTGGAGATAAGGTCTTTAAGAAGGTAATAAAGTTTAAGTCATACATTTGGGGCTTTAATATGATAGTACTGTATCCTTATAATATGAGGAAGATACAGAAGAGTCCTCTGTCCCCACACAGGCAAAGAGGAAGTGCAATGTCAAGACACAGCAAGGAGGACTTCTGCAAACCAGGAAGAGAAGCCTCACCAGGAACCAATCCCACTGGCCCTTGACCTGGTACTTCCAGCCCTCAGAACTGTGAGAAAATACATTCTAGTTGTTTATTCCACTCAGCTGGTGTTATTTTGTGTTGGCAGCCTTAGCAGACCTACATAGCCACTTCACAATGAAAATGCCATGTATACTTTCTTGTATCTTTTACATCTTCTGCTTTTCAAAAAGGTGAAGGGGATAATAGATGGAGAAAAGGTAAAGGGGGAGGAACAATTTGCAGTATTTTAATAGTTGTTGCTATTATGATTTCTTCACATTACGAGTGTTATCAATTCCTTAGTAAATAGATTCATTGGGACTATAGATTTGAAGATAAAAATCATTAATAAATAATTATATAAAATGACTGTCCTATCAGTTGCCAAGCAAGGGAAACAAAGAAAAAATTTAGTTTTTCTTTTTCGCATTCAACAATATAGTAATTAAAGAAAGATAAAAATTGATAATTTGATAAAATGCAGAAAGTCTAATTTACATTTCACCCACAATCTCTAAGTTATAAGCAAATATTAATATTAGTGTGATTATCTCTGATAGAATTGATGGCCATACTTCCAATGTAAACATTCTCAGTGTTTCTAGTTCCAACTTTTTGCAGAATCTAACCCCCTGCCCTTCCACAATCAATTATTAGTTTGTCAGCATGGTGGGTAGAATTTTAAAGATATTCCCTGAGGATTCCTATCCCTTGTTTCCCAAACACAAATGTAGTTCCTTGCATGAAGGGACTTTTGCAGATATAATTAAGGTTACAAACCAGCTGAGCTAAGGGAAAGATATTATTCTTGATTATCTGGGTGAGTCCCATCTGATCACATAAACCCTTAAATTGGTAGAAGGCAAAAACATAGGAGACAGAGATGTAGCAAAAGAAGAAAGAAAGAGAAATGAGGGAGAAAGTTTTGGAGATCTTGAGAGGGATTCAACCACCATTGCCAGCTTGGAAGGGCCCATGTGTCAGGGAATGTGGGCAGTCCATAGAACTAAGAATGACCCCCCAGCTTACAGGACCCAGGGATCTGAGTCTCACAACTGCAAGAACAGCTTCTACCAACAACCTTAATGAACCTGAAAGGAGATTCATATCCAGAACTTCCAAAAAAGTGCAGCCCTGCTAACATCTTAATTTTTGTTCATGATACTTGGTGCAGAGAACCACCAGAATCATGCTGAGCTTTCTGATCTACAGAACTGCTAGACAATAAATATGTTACAGTGTGATTCTTTCCCATTTAATATTTAGCAATATGTATTATTGCAAAATGTATGTTTAGCTTCTCAATATTCATGAATTAAGTATATGAAAAGAAGAGAAAAAACAAGTGCAAAATCAGCAATGTAGGAAAAAGAAAAGAAACTGTTCTGCTATTTGAAAATTAACATGAATAAAATGAAAAGGCATGTCACATATTGGGAGATGATATGCAAGATGTATGTATTTTACAAAAGACTATCCACAATACATAAAGATTTCTTACAATTTAATAAAAAGAATTAGAAGTGGACAAAAGGATTGACTAGACTTCACAAAGGAAGATATATTAAGGTCAATAAGCATATGCAATATACTTAGTCCCGTTAGTTATCAGGGAAATGAAAAGCACAGTGAGGTAACACTACACATCAAATCAAATGACTATATATATTACACACGCACATGCAATGCCAAATGTTGGCAAAAATGGGAGCACCTGGGACACTCATACACTGCTGGTGGGAAGGCAGAAGAACATGACCATTTTGAAAAGCTATTAGGCAATTTCTTATAAAACTAAATATACCCACATGGACATAGCTCAGCAGTAGAGTGTTTGCCTACATGCCTTGCATGCTGGAGGATCTGGGTTCAATCCCCAGTGCTGCAAAAAAAAAAAAAAAAAAAAAAATATATATATATATATATATATGTATACACACACACAAACACACACACATATATATGCATATAATTTTAATTTTACAACTCAGAAAATCCATCATTTTACTCAAGAAAAATGAAAAACTATGTCCACAAAACGCCTGTTCCTGAGTGTCTGACAACATAGCAACTCAATTTATATTTGCAAAAAAATTGGAAAGAACCCAGGTGTTCATCAAGAAGAGAATGGAAATACACACAATGGAATATTTCTCAACTATTAATAGTAAAGAATTACTGAAACATGGACCCACGCTGCTAAATCTCCAAGTATCATACTAAGTGGAAAAAGAGACACAGAAGACTGCCTACTATGCTATTCAATTCATGTGAATCTCCATGAAATAAACAATTATAGGGATAGAAAGTATTCTTGGGACTGAGTTGAGAATGTATTAAAAATGGAATGAGAAGAAGTAGAAGAGAACTTTGGAGTTGATAATATGTATCTTCACTGTGTGGCATTTACACAGATGTATGCATTTGTCAACATTGAATGATCTCTACATATTTCTTCTATATAAATTAAACTTCAGTGCACAATCTTTGGTTTAAAAAAAACAGGAAGAAAAAGGGAACAAAAAAATAATAGTAACAATGACATTGGTTTGGTCTTCAAGAGAATCCAAAACAAACAAAAAAAAACCTTGACATAACTTCAAGGTAGATATTCTTGAGGATTGTTTTACCCAGGCAACCTTTACACAGTTGAAAGATGGAGGCAATGAATTAGAATGCCCCTCTCGCTTCTCTACCCAAAGTTAGACTGTTTCAAACCCTCTCACTGCCTCCAAGGTTTTAGATTGACCCTTCCAAACCTCAGGAACTGTAAAAACTTAGTAACCTGTGGAAAAAGTATGTGCATGTTGAGAGTCAGTAAAAGGTAACAAATGGCAAGTTGGAGAAGAGGTTCCCCAGCTTAGCCCTTTCTCCTAGCTATTTGCTGCTGAGATCTTACTTGTCTCATAGACAGAACAGTTAGGATAGAATTGAATTCGAGTGCAGGGCCACAGGCCAGGTCTGGAATACTCTGATTGTCCCTGGCCATGAGGTAAGGTAAAATCAGGTCTATAATGAATCATCAGCTCAGAAATAAGTTTTATGCCTTCAAATCTTGTCCTGGAGCCATTTGACTTAATTACTTCTTCCTTTAGACTGCTTATGCTTAGTGTGAGATTGAATTTAGCCTAATTACAGTGTTTGCCATTTTAGCAAAAATGCAACTACCTTTTTATCCTTCAGTCTCAGTTCTAGCCTCACCCACCTAGGATGGGCTTCCCTGACCATTTCTCCAAAAAAGACATCTCTCACCCAACACCCATGCCACACTCAACAACATCACCTCTGCACAGCACTCATCAGTATGTGAAATATCTCAGTGCCCCTTCATTGTCTGTCTTGTGCCACTAGAATGACATCCTATAAAACAGTAAAAAGAATGTGTCTACCTGCTCACAGAATCCTGAAAACAGAACTTAGCCCAAGTTGGTATTTCAGGAATATTTTTGGATGAATTAAATTATACCACCTGGGCAGATTTAAAAAAAAAAAAAAAAGCTATGTTGAATCTACTTTTAAATTCTTCCAAACATCTCTATTCACACTCTTGATCAGTAATAATCATTTAAAACATAAAATTGTGTTCTAAGTGATGGTTAGTTTCTAATGAGAGACTTACAAACCCAAGTTATCAATATGCAAATTGCTTTTTTTGCTTTAATTCTCTTCAAAACATTTTAAATTAGGACGACGATTTAGTCTTTAGTGATGTATTTAATGTCGTTAGCTATTAAGCAGATATACACATTTTCTTTATATAAGCATCAAAGACTTCAGTTGATTTTTTTTTGCCCTTTTCATGGTTCAGAGGGTCCTATTTCAAAACTGTAAATAAAACTTAACTGAAAATATGGAAATGTTCAGGGTAAAGTCACTTAGTGAATAAAACTGCACACAAGAGAAAAGGCATGCAAAGGAAGTACACAGTGTTTTGTCTTTCTTTGATTTATTGCTCTAAAGGAAAGAAAAAAATACAGTTCTAAAAACCTTCATCAAATGCAAACTGTTTAATAAAAAAGTATAAATAGAAAAGTAAAGCACAAGTAAAAAATATAAAAATACTTCTCTTCATCAGAGAGACTGGAGAAAGAAGTAGGAATGGAATATCCTGAGAGCATTGACTTTGAATAGAGGATTGCCACTCTTTTTAGGTTCATGTTTAGATTAATCAACTCAAATGTGGGTCTCATTGTGTCTGGCCTCCATGATATAACAAAATTTGATTTTCTTACTCAGTTGGTGCTTATAACAGGTTGCATTATGTGTCCCCTACAATTTATGCCCATATCCTAACCCATGGTACCTATAAATGTGCCTTATTTGGAAAGAGGGACTTTGCAGATACAATAAAGTTAAGGATCTTGAGATGATATGATTCTGGATTTTAGGTGGGCCCAAAATCCAATGACTCATTTCTTTAGATAGGAAGGAAGTGGATATTTGAGATGTACAGATACAGAGAAAACCCAGAGGGGAAGGACATGTGATACAGAGGGGGATGACATCTGTCCAGTTCAAGGCATGTTGAGGATTGCCACCAACCACCATAACCTAGGAAAGAAGCACAGAATGAATTCTTCTTCTGAGTCTCCAGAAAAATCCAATACTGGAGACACTTTGATTTCAGACTTGTGGCCTATGAGAGAGAGAAAGAGAGAGAGAGAGAGAGAGAGAGAGAGAGGGAGGGAGGGAGAGAGAGAGAACATTTCTATTGTTGTAAGTCACCAAGTTTGTGGTGATTTGTTATGGCAGTCCTAGGAAACAAACAGTTTTACATTGTTGCAACTAGGCTTTCTCTTGTCCAGTCTAAAAGTTTGTAGAACAGGATGCCTTATTACTTTGCAGACCACTGTGGGGCACTATAATCTGTATCTTTGGGAAGTAGCCTTTGAACAGTCTTTAATAAAAGCTTTTTTTTTTTTTTTTTTTTTTTTTTGGTACTAGAGATTGAACTCAGGGGCACTCAACCACTGAGCCACATCACCAGCCCTATTTTGTGTTTTATGTAGAGACAGGGTCTCACTGAGTTGCTTAGCGCCTCGCTGTTGCTGAGGCTGGCTTTGAACTCGCGATTCTCCTGTCTCAGCCTCCCTAAGTGCTGGGATTACAGGCTTGAGCCACCGCGCCCGGCTAATAAAAGCTTCTTTAGGCTCTTTTGCAATAGTGTTTATTTGGGGGAAAAACAATAACAACTTTAATATTCTGGAAAAAGTTTGAAACACCTCTGAAAACTGTTTCTATTTAACAATACTTAACATTCTTGAAGGAAAAAAAAATACAGGTTAGTAACTACTTCCCCTGGAAGTAAGAACAATTTTTCTCTAAAATGATTGCTTGGTATAGCTGTTCTTTACTCAGTGGTACTGCAGTATTTTGATTTTACTGTGTCATATGAACATTGTATTTCATATTACCAATACCATAAGTGAAAGTAGAGGGAGTACAAGGGTGATCACCCACGTTCTTCAGTGTTTGCAACATCCATTATGAGCATGGGTTATAATATTGAATTTATGATATATGAGGTAAAAATTTAGGAGAAATTCTATTTAAATGACTTTGACCTTTTGCAGCTCAGTAAACAACTTTGCTATGACTCGGTCATTTAAACAGGAAATTTTATAAGCATTCTTGACAACTACTTCTCTCCTTCTGATTTGTAACCATTCTGCCATTCTCACTGAACTATCTTCTAAAGATTTCTCCTTAGTTCCACTCCCTCAGAATAGGCTTACGTCATCGCGTGATTAGACATTCACAGTGTGTTTCTAACTGGTCTCCCCATCTTCACTATTTGTTCAATTCATCATCCATCCACATTGCTTCTAGAGTTATATTTTTTTTCTGAAACAAATCAGGTCTGGTGAATACAAATTCCCCAACACGATACAGAAGGCCTTTTGTTCTAGCACCTGTCTAGTTCCCCAGTCATTTCTCGTGACTTCCTCAACCCTCATTCTGTGCCTGTTGGGGCAGATGTGGGTAGTTGACTACTGAATATGTAATCTTTCCTTTTTCTTTATTCTTAGAACTTCATTTTATTTTGGGACATCCACATGCTCAGTTCAAGAGAGAGAGAGAAAAATAGATTTCTCAGCCTTGTTTCAGCCAGAAGTGGTTTTCTGGTACAATTGTTGCCAGTGAGATATAAGCAATGCATGTTGGGAGGTTCTGGGAAGAGTATGGTTTCTTGAAATAGTGCCCCCATTTTCTATTTTATAGTTCCTTCTTATTTCTGCCTGGCTAAGTGAGCTGAAACCTGGAGGCAGAATAGTGTTTTGCTACCGTTTGAAAAACACAAGGATAAAAGCTACCAGCTTTGCACCAGTGGTGCAGAGACATGAAGAGAACCTGGAACATTGACTGCAGCACAGCGTTGCTGCACCATCCCTGAGCTGTTAGTATCTAGACTTCTTTTCTTCTGCTTCTTTTTTTTTTTTTGAGAGAAAATCAATCCCTATTTGCCTATGCCACTAAGTCACATCACTTTTACCTGTAACCAAATGCAATCTGAACAGATACACCTGTTAGCAATGTATTATTCATCTTTTCTTGAATGAGTCTTTGATATTAAGATTTTGTGTCCTGCTAGACTCTGCTTTGACCTGGAAAACCCTTTACATAGCGTCATACGTTCATGACACAACTCAGATAATAGCACTTCATAAATGTGTCTCACACCTTCTTCCATCCTAATTATTATTCTATCTCAGTGCCCTTACCAGTAGGGAGCACACCATAAAATGAATAGGCACTACCCAGCTTCATTCTGTGTGAAATGCCACTTCCTCATGGGACTATCTGGAATCTAAATCTTACATGAATTGCAAATAAGTCCACCTGATTTAGTTATTTCAGACTCTTCTGTTAGAAAATACTAAAACAAATTTAAACTCATCATCTGTGAAGTTTAAGAAAAAAAATGTTTAGAAGAATTGCTTTTATACCAAAAAGCAATATATGAATAATATATATTTTTATATATAGTTATTATATATCATATATGTTATATTATATGAGATTTTATTTGGAAGTTCTAGCAGGGGAGTACAGCTACTCATAAAACCTTGCCCAAAGAATAGTTGTCCTCAATGAGTGCACGCCTTTGTGAGAAATGCATATGGAGCAGGAAGGGAGGAAGGGGACACCTCCTAGCCAGCCAGATCAGCCAAATCAATCCTGGCGATCAATGGGGTGTCTGGGATGACACACATTGCAGCCAGACCACCCTCACATCCTAAGTCTGAAAAAAATATACATATATATATATATATATATATATATATATATATATATACATACAAGTATATACATATATATGAACACAGAGCTTGTGTAACATATGTGAATGTAGGAAAGATGTAACTATGTAAACAAAAAATGTAAAATCTATATAGATAGAATAATCCTGAACTAACATAAATCTTTGTTCATTCAGGATAATGTGTCTCAGAGCTTGATGTTTGTAAAATTCTTCTGGAGATTTTCTTAAAATGCAGACCTGGTGGACTAGGCTGGGGCCTGGGATCGGAATTTTCTAGCAAGCTCCCAGATGTTGTAAATATTACTGTTCAAGTGCCACACTTTAAGTAATCAGGATATAGTGAAAACATAAGCTAATTATGTCCAAAGTAAGCATCTCTATCTCAATACAGATGGAAATCTTTTCTCTTCTTTTTGGTTCTCTGCCACCTTCTTCTCTGAGAACGTAGAGGGTGAACTCTATGACCACAAAGACTATCTTTTCTTCACTCTTATATCCATCATCTAGTGTCTAGCACAGCACCTGACAGTCATCTGCAAGCTGTTTACCACTACAAAAAATCACATGAGTTCAGTACCACACAGGCTAAATAGACTTGTGCTAAGGTTCCCATGAGGAAAGGAACTTCAAAGAAGAATTTTATGAAAGAAGAAGTCTTTTGCACTGTACCTTAATGGATAGATGGGATTTTGAGCAGCAGAAATTGGAAAGATGTCTTTGAAGCCAGAGGTATTACATAAGTAAAAAATCAAAACATGCTCAGTGAGTGGTAGGAATCAAAGCAGGAAGAATAATTAAAAGAATTAAATAGTTTATGTGGATAATGGAAAGATCTGATCAGGAGTAGAAAAGAAAAGGTGCACTAGACATAGGAAAACAAAAATCTTTGTGCATATCAGGCCAGCATTTATAGGTAGAGAGAGTAAGGAAGTCCATGCAAAAGGATTAGATGTAGCTGCAAAAAGAAGCAATTTTGGGAATAGTCCCTAGGGAGCTCTCTGGATCTGCCTCCTTGTTTTTCTTACAGAGCTGAGTTTCTAATAGAATTTAAAACAAAGAAACTAAAAACAAAAACAAACAGAACAAAACAAACAAAAACACCCAACTTAGGCTCTTAAGGAAGTTAAACTTTCTTTTTTCTATTTTGTCTAAATGAAATTGGGATTGTTTATTTCAATTAAGGGATAGAGGACTATGTTCTGTCTTCAGATCCATGAAGGTGGGACAAGTGGATGAAATAAAAAGTGAGACCAAGAGAGCTCAGTTTGTGTCTTGGCTGGATGTTGGAGAGTATGTGTCAGGAATGTCTTTGATGTGGCCCTCATTTGTGTGGTTTGACCAGAAAGAGACACTGGTGTCTACCCATCTGGTAGACAGTGTGGACTTCCATGTATAGTTTTACCTCTTTTCAATTATGCTTCTTTCTTACATAATGAGTTTCCTTATTTCAGTTGGTCATGGTTCTTTCTACCGTACTTATACTTCAGCAGGAATGTTCTCACCAGGTGTGCCCTAAAACTTTAGGGCCAAAGATTACATGAAATTAGGTACACATATGTAAAGATATGTATTATCAAAAGAATGAAGCAATGGAGATTTTCTGCAACCCTAAATTATAGGATACATAAATAGAATATGTCTGTGAGTGAGTGCATACTGTCAGCCCTCTGCATCTGTAGGATCCACATCCATAGACTCATTCAACCATGGATTGAAAATAAATGGAAAACCAATTGCACTGTACTGAACATTTGCATACTTATCTTTCCATGATTTTCTAAATAATGATATAACAAGTGTTTACATAGCATTTTTATGATATTTGGTATTAGAAGTAATCTAGAAACTAAAGTGTACTGAAGAATGTGTACAGATTATATGCAAATACTATGCCATTTTACATAAGGTATATATGTATCCTTAGATTTTGAATTTGGTGAGGGATCCTGGAACCAATTCCCCATGAATAGTAAGCGTCAAATATACTTGAGGTGATTCTTAAGTTTATAGAGAATCTTGGTTAAGCACCTGACCTCTACAAGCAGTTGGACGTTGGTTTGAAACCAGGCTTTGCTCACTATTAGTTATGTGACCTTAATTGACACATTAAACCTCAGTTTTCTTCATCTGTAAAATGAAGGCAATAATGCATTTGGCACAGTGTCCAGCATAGTAAAAATTCAATTAATGATACAGTTGTTTTCCTCTCACTCACAGTTTCTCATTGTCTCTCATGTATAGTTGTCTGCTAGTTCATTTATAGCTTGCAAGAGTCCTCAAAAACCACTGATTTTGACCTAAAGTCCAATCTCTTCTTTGGATCATCATCTCTAGTCATATAGATTTACTTATACATTTGGCTAAGAACAACTTACTAATGATCTATTAAACCCATTCTAATGTCTGTCAAGTTTGATGCTTATATATTAAAAATATAATATTTTTAAAAATTTATTTATTATACTTAGGTATACATGATAGCAGAATGAATTTTGATTCATAGTACACAGAAGGAGCACAACTTTTTATTTCTCTGGTTGTACGTGATGTAGAATCACATCATAAATGCAGTCATACATAAAGCTAGGGCTAAGATGTCCATCTCATTCCACCATCTTTACTGCCCCCATGCTCCCTCCCTCTTCCTTTTGACAAAGTTCCTCCATTCTTCCCATGTATTCCCTGCCATTATGGATCAGCATCCACTTATTAGAAAGAATATTTGGCATTCAGTTTTTGGGGATTGGCTTACTTTGCTTAGCATGATATTCTCCAACTCCATCCATTTACCTGAAAATGCCATAATTTTATTCTCTTTTATTGCTAAGTAATATTCCATTGTGTGTGTGTGTATATATATATACATACATATGTATATACATATATATATGTATATATACCACAGTTTCTTGATCCAATCATCTGTTGAAGGGCATCTAGATTGGTTCCACAGTTTAGCTATTATGAATTGAGCTGAATAAACATTGAAGTGGCTGCGTCACTGTAGTATGCTGTTTTTAAGTCCTTTGGGTATAGACCGAGGAGTGGGATAGCAGGCTCAAATGGTGGTTCCATTCCAAGTTTTCTAAGGAATCTCCATACTGCTTTCCAGACTGGTTGTACCAATCTGCAGTTCCACCAGCAATGTATGAGCGTGCCTTTTTCCCCACAACCTCACCAACACTTAATGTTGTTTTTATTCTTCATAATTGCCATTCTGACAGGCATGAGATGAAATCTTAGAGTAGTTTTGATTTGCATTTCTCTAATTGCTAGAGATGTTGAACATATTTTCATATGCCTATTGATCGATTGTATATCTTCTTTTGAGAAGTGTCTGTTCAGCGCCTTAGCCCATTTATTGATTGGATTGTTTGTTTTTATGGTGTTAAGTTTTTTAAGTTCTTTATATATCCTGGAGATTAGTGCTCTATCAGATGTTTGTGTGGCAAAAATTTGTTCCCAGAATTTCACATCTCCATTCACTTCATTGATTGTTTCTTTTGCTGAGAAGAAGCTTTTTGGTTTAAATCCATCCCATTTATTGACTCTTGATTTTACTTCTTGCACTATAGGAGTCTTGTTAAGGAAGTAAGGTCCTAATCTAACATAATGAAGATTTGGGCCTACTTTTTCTTCTGTTAGGCATAGGTTCTCTGGTGTAATTCCCAGGTCCTTGATCCACTTTGAGTTGAATTTTGTGCATGGTGAGAGATAGGGGTTTAGTTTCATTTTGCTGCATATGGATTTCCAGTTTTCCCAGCACCATTTGTTGAAGAGGCTATCTTTTCTCCATTGTGTGTTTTGGGCACCATTGTCTAGTATGAGATAACTATTTAAGTGGGTTTGTCTTTGTGTCTTCTATTCTGTACCATTGGTCTACATGTCTATTTTGGTGCCAGTACCATGCCATTTTTGTTACTAGAGCTTTGTAGTATATTTTAAGGTCTGGTATTGTGATGCCTCCGGCTTCGCTTTTCTTGCTAAGAATTGCTTTGGCTATTCTGGGTCTCTTATTCTTCCAAAAGAATTTCATGACTGCCTTTTCTATTTCTATAAGGAATGATGTTGTGATTTTAATTGAAATCACATTAGATCTATATAGCACTGTGGGTAGTATGGCCATTTTGACAATATTGATTCTGCCTATCCAAGAGCATGGGAGATTTTTCCATCTTCTAAGGTCTTGTACAATTTCTTTCTTTAGTGTCCTGCAGTTTTCATTATAGAAGTCTTTTACCTCTTTTGTTAAATTGATTCCCAAGTATTTTTTTAAGGCTATTGTGAATGAGGTAGTTTTCTTAATTTCTCTTTCAGAGGGTTTATCACTGATGTATAGAAATGCAGTTGATTTATGGGTGTGATTTTATATCCTGCTACTTAGCTGAATATCATATTTTTGAATGTTCTTATGATAAATCTAATGTTCCATGTTTTATTTCTCATGAATCATTTAATATCTTTGCAAAGATCATGTAATCTATTTACAATCACAAATATTTTGTGTGGCAGAGTTTAGCTACTTGCTCTCTAAGCCCTTTTCCTCTCATTCTGTGACACAGAGCTACCCTAGTTGTACCAGCTTTCATTTGAGTTAGGTGTGGCCATGTCGCCAAATCTAGCCAATGGTATTTGATGCATGCTACTCCCAGTCGTGGTCCACAGAACCTTTTCATTGTATCCTCTGTGATTTTGTTTTTTCCTTTGGCTTTATGCAGAAGTAGAGGAGGGAAATAAATCTTTTCTTTCTACCCATTTTAGGTACATTGACTGCGGCCCTGGAATTTACACTGAGAAAGACAGATTGATAGGGGAAAACATACATACACATTGAATGCAAGTTTTATATGACATAGGAACCTTCATAAGGAAATGAAGACATGTCAATTCCACATCCTGTGTGGATGATAGAGACATTATTCCCTGAGCGGTAAAAGACTGACTAAAAGAGGTAGGGCAATGAAAAAAACACAGAACACAGAAAATAGTTTTAAAATGCGGGCTGTGGGTAGGATGGGCCCACAGCCAGGTGATCTGGCAGATGGCAAAAATGCAAATGGACAAAAAGCAAAACGGCCCCTGTGTGTGCTTTATTTATATCGGGGGACATCAAAGACCTTCCATGGAACATTCTTTCCCAAGGTAGGAAGAAGGTGGAGTCTTGCAGTCAACAGGTTGACTGACGTCTTTGCAGGTCACACCCATCCCAGAGGGGCTGTAACTACAGCAGATCAGCCTTATCATTAGTGCTGTGTGGGACTCTTGCGTGGTGGTCCACACACAGCCCACAGACAGGTCTCTACAAAGACCCAAAACAGAGGATAAGCCTAAGCATTTTATAGGTGTGGTGAAGAGTGGATAGGCCCAACTAAATGTGTGATCTAAGTCAACTAAGGGAAACAGAAATCTGTTCCTTCAGATTTCTTTTGATATTCCTGCATTTTCAGAGATGAAGTTGCTCTTTTTCTCTGGGTATATAGAGGGCCTCTCTCATATAAGAGTCTTATGACCTGCTTCAGGGAGAAGCCAGAAGCCAGACAGTCTTTTTTTTTTTTGCACCTGCATTTCCCTCAGTTTAAAATATTTAATATGATAAGTTGCCATATTTTGGAATATCATGTTCTAAACCCCATCACAGACAAGCACGGTGACCTTGGAAACCATTTGTTGAAAAGGCAAAAATAAAAGATGGAAGGGGGCCGTGACTGCATTATAGCATGTAGGAGAGCCACCTGCTTGTCGGAATCACCCATTCTGGCTTTACATAAAATGAGAAATGAAATTGAATTACTCTTAAGCCATTATACATAAATTACTAAATGGGCAAATGTGCTTTGCTTTCTATCTTTAATTATCTTTTGTGGACAAGCTACTATTTATAGAAAACTTGATTAAAATGTAGAAATATAGAGAAATGCATTTTCTTATATTGCACATTTATTTATTTATTTTTGTAAATGAAAATAAGTAAAACGCCATTAACTTGTTAAATATAGTGATAGCCTTTTGATAGTTTATTAGCTGCTGGGAATCCACAGTACCAAAGGGCAGGGAACTTCTGCACTAATGACAAGGAAAATACAGTTTGCTTCCTGTTTTTCAGTGGTTGCGGTTTTTACCTGTACCAAAGGTTTCCCATAAGTACCAAGCAAGAAGGAATGAGGTGTAATAATTCATTTTGACTTTGTTTCTTCTCTTCCTGGGAAGGTCTGAGTGAAATGCTACAAGGTCTAAGCAGTGTCAGAAGCCATGGAGTGCAGGCTGAATCTGGCCTGGAGATGTGCTCTGTTGGCCTGTACTGTGTCATTGTTTCTCTCAGGAAATTGAATAAAAATATCTGGACGGGAGCTGCTCTCAAAACACATGAGGCTCTATCACCAGTGGCCCAGTGTCCTGTGTGGGGGCCATCCCTTTTGGTGAGGAGAAATTTCCTGTGTTCTCTTCTTTTATTCTCCCAATTCTTCAATCATGTATTTGCCTGCCTGGCCTCTGTTAGCATTTCAGTTTGTGACCGCTGTACAGGGGAAGGTAGAGGGGCAGGGGTAATGGTGGCAAGCAGGAACAGAATTAAAAAGACAAATCCACCACTTAGACCTTCTTTCTAGAGAAATATGAGAATTGATGGTACTAGTATTACTTCAAAACAAATCCATTTTTTCTTGTAACAGATTTGGCCATTCATAGCAGATGAACTGAAAGACAAAAACTAATTCTTTTTTTTTTTTTTTTTTTTGTACCAGGGATTGAACTCAGGAGTACTCGACCACTGAGCCACATCCCCAGCCCTATTTTATGTTCTATTTAAAGACAGGGTCTCACCAAATTGCTTAGCATCTCACTGTTGCTGAGGTTGGCTTTGAACTTGCAATTCTCTTGTCTTAGCCTCCCAGAGCTGGTATTACAGGCATGCGCCACCGTGCCCAGCTTAGACAAAAACTAATTCTAAGAGACTTTGAAGGTGTAAATTCTTTTATGTATTGGATACATAGGCATTGCATATTTCATATTCTTTTCTTAACTATAACCATATAAGAACAATGGGGGACCATAATAGATTTGAAAAAATCATGGCATTTTTTTTTGTTTCTGCTT
This sequence comes from Xerus rutilus, assembly GCA_028644305.1. Lineage (NCBI taxonomy): Eukaryota > Metazoa > Chordata > Mammalia > Rodentia > Sciuridae > Xerus > Xerus rutilus. The sequence goes on along the minus strand of CM053404.1, from coordinate 116,835,222 downwards.
TTTCTGTTTTTTAAAATCTTCCATATTTTTTATTAGTGCATTATAGATATACAAAATATTGTGGTTCATTCTGACATCATCATACAAGCATACGATGTAATTTGTTCCATTTCAGTCTCCACTACTTCCTCTTTCCTTCCCTTCCTCTCTCTTCCTGTTCCTCTTCTTCCATTTTACTTCTGTTCCTTCTATTTAGTTATAGTTTTTTTTTTAAATTAGTGCTTAATAGATATACATGTGGTATGTTCATACATGTTCATAGCATGGTTTAGTTAATTTCATTCCACCATTCCTCTCTTTTCCCATCCTTCCTTACTCCCCCTAAATTTCCTTTTTCCCCCTTGATTTCCTTCCTCAGCTCTACTGATGTCCCACCCACCCATTTCTTCCTCTAAGTTCTGCATGTGAAGGAAAATGTTAGATCCTTTGAATCTTTGACTTTCTGAGTCTGCTCATTACACTTAGCATGGTTTTCTTCAGTTCCATCTATTTGCCAGCCTATGCCATAATCTCATTCTTCCTTGTGGTTTAGTAAAGCTCCATTGTGCATACATATCACATTTTCTTTCTCCATTAGTCTGTTGACAAGCACCTGGGCTAGTTCTATAACTTGGCTATTTTGAGTTGCCCTGCTATAAACATTGACCTGCCTGTATTGCTATAGTATGATGATTTTAGTTCTTCTGGATAAAAACCAAGGAGTGAGATAGCTGGGTCACATGGTGATTCTGTTCCTAGTTTTTAAAGGAATTTCTATACTGCTGTCCAGAGTAGTTGGGCTACTTTGCAGTCCCACCAGCTATGGATGAGTGCACTTTTTTCTTCACATCCTTACCAGCATTTGTTATTATTTGTATTCTTGATGATTATCTTTCTGACTGAAGATGAAATCTCAATGTAATTTTGATTTGCATTTCCTTGATTGTGAGGGATGTTGAACATTTTTCCATGTATTTGTTGGCCATTTGTATTTTTTCTTTTGCCCATTTATTAATTGGGGTTTTGTCATTTGGTTTTATTTTTTTATAGAGTAGGGTAAGTAGGATTAGCTCCTTAGTTATGTTGTCAGATATAAACAAGTAAGGTGAGATCATTGTTCATAAATGTTTTGCTTTTTCTACTAAATTTTCCCATTTTCCTGCTCCTATCATTCCTTTATTTCAAAAGAGAATTGAACCCCAAAACAATGCAAAAGAGCTGTAACAATAATGCTTTCCTGTGGTGTAGCCTTTCTGGCCACAGATTCTTGGGGTTGCAGTGGGGCTGGCTTATCACTGGGTTTCTGAGAAGGCTGGTTTGAACATGAATTTAAAAATGGCCTCTCCTGTTTCTACAGAAGATTGACAAGATGGTAGTAAATTAGTCACCCTTTCATGCTTTACTTCCTTTTGGCAATATATGGATTATTTGAATACTTATTTACACATACCCTGCCAAGTACAAAAACAGTTAAGGTGTTTAGATACTTAACACCTAGAAAAATACATCTTAAAATAGGTTAAAAAATAAAGTAGGAAAGGTAGAGCTGTAAGAATGGAGACCATAAACTGCATGCATGTGTGCCCCAGACTTTGGCGAACTGGCTGGCAGTGGGCTATTCTTTGCTTTTGATCATCAACACACAGCAAGAGAAGAAGGCAAATGCAGTAGAGCTCCCCTGGTCGCTTTTTATTGCCCTAACCCGATGTACGGGCAGGAGGCGGGAAAGGGAACAAACACTAGTAATTTAAATGTTGTTACTTTTAAGGAGGAGGCTGAAGCAAACTGTTAACAAGGTGCCTCTGGATTATTTCAACCTTTCAGTTATTCATGCTAGCTCTGCTCTGCTGAAGCCATGAATACCTGAAAGTAAACTGTACCTTGACTCCACTGGAATTGACAAATGATGAAAGGCCAGGGCAGCAAGCCCTGGGATGTTTAAACTTAAAAGGCAAACCAATTTCCTTCAATCCAGCATTGTGACAGTTGAGGGCAGGGTTGTTTTTAGCCTGAAGAAAGTCATAACTTTGTGTTTCCTTCAGGGAGGCTCTCCAAGACCCAGAAACGAGGCCTTTGCCCTCTCCGGGATTCAGGCTGCAGTGCCCTGGGGAGTCTTGCAGTCCAATGTGACAGCCACAGCACTAGCTATCACCCTGTTACCTTTGATACAGTGATGCTGGATTTACAGATTTCTTTATCATATACATGTGCAAATACAGTGCTTTAACTTGAATCCATTAGAGTTTCTGTAGCTATAGATCTCTCTCTCCTTCAAATTTTTGATTACGGGCATCAGTTATCTTAGGATCAGAAAATAAAAGTAGAACAATTTCCAATCTAGTATTATTGAAAAAGAAGCAGAAGTAATTTGGAGGTGGGTTACTTGTTGACTTGCATTAGCCATTAACGCAAGTAGTGGTTAGGCATTAAGCAGTCCTCTGCAAAGTGACATGGTGGTGAGAGATTAAAAAGTTAGGTTTCTGGTCTATCCTCTTGTTGCTGTGATTCTGTCAAGGACTCTATTTCTATATTCCTCTCTTGTCTTATTATATTTTGGTTTGAATGACTAGAGTGAAAACTTACATCCCCTAAATATTAATAAAGATATCAGTAAAGGCACTTTTATTACAAGTAAATGAAACTTACACTGATCTCTGTTTTCAAAGACTAGTCTGTAGCCAGGCATCAGGCACTCAGTAACTGGTAGATCTGTTTCCTGTGCAACGTACTGAATGAATGAACAAAGATATATCTAAATTAAGCCAGCTGTTTTATAATACTTGGAGTCTGTACTATTTCAGACTGCAGATCAATGGTATAATTATAAGAAAGATTTGATTGAATTAGATGCAGAAGATTATGGAAATCAGAAAAATCATCAAATGATTGGTGAGTTTGAATGAAGAGCTATAATTATAATAAAATATGTTTCTTAAATTATTAGCGAGTTAATAAAATTTAGAGTACTTATTAATTTCTAGGAGAAAGAAATCAAACCATATTTTTGAAAATGATATTGCAACGTATTGACCTAAAACTATTAGTGTACTAATAGAGGGCTCCTAATCTAAGACTATTACCTACGCATACCATTTGCTAAAAACAACATTTCTAGTATGGTTATTCCATTTTGCAGAACCATCTGAAAAACTGGGAAGCTGAGCAATTGTTAAAGTTATGGCCAAGGGAAGAGGTTCACACAAAACTAAATATTTTAAAGGAAGAAAATTTTATTCTTCCTTTGTGGCAAAGCACAAAGAGTAGTGGCAATTATAGAATGTTGGTCCTTGAAGGCACTTTGGGATTCTCAAGAGCTGCCCTTCATTTTGTTGATGAGTCCTTTCAGGCCTGGAAAAAGGGTCTGTCCCAAAGTCAAGCAAGGAAGCAGGGCAAAAGCTGGGACTGGAATGGAGCCTCTCCTGACTCCTGAAAGGGAATTTTCTATTACAAAATTCCAGGCAAAATCCTTGGGAAAACTTCTCAGGATTTTAGAATTGTAGACTGTTGGAATTGAGAAGAACTAGAATCCTACTACATTACCTGTAAGATAACAAGAGGAAACTCAGGATATAGACTCCCCCCTCCAAAAAAATCCTTTCCTAAACCTCCAATAGTCACCCAACACCATCTCTCCACTGGCCTATCGAGTCTCATCTCCTGCCTTTTTCCTGTGTGCTCTGCTTTGGGATTAAGGACTATATATTCCTTACATATCTTATATGTTCCCTGCTATACATAATTGCCTTGTCTTTTCTTTGGCTTTTTTATGTGCCTGTCACTACTTCATCTCCAAACTCTCTTTCATAGAAGTCAATCTTATCTCCATATACACCATCATATCAGGTATAATTTCACCTTCTTGGAGATAGTCCTTCTACTCCTTCTGGCTAGATGGTTTGTATTCTAAGTTCACTCAGTTACTGTTGCTGGAACCATCCTGTCACCACTGCTCTGGAACATTCTCTGTGGGATTTACTGTGTTCAAAGTTGACCTTTCAGAGGCCAGAGGTAAGTCATTTTTCAAACATCAATATGATAGTAATATCAGTGGCAAGTCATAGATCCCCAAAGGAACAAATGCTTCTACAGAATATTTAATCACACTTTGAGTTTTTACAGTTGTGATTAGTTTTTGATGCCATTGCACTTAAATTTTCCTTTTTTTCCATTTTTAGTTTTAACATATTACCTTTCAAAAGGGTAGCAAGGGCAATTGAAGGTATGTTAAATATATATCACAGTTAAATTATGCAGAAAAGAAGTGCTATTGCACTTTTGAATTTCAAATGCTTCTATACAGGCTCGAGTAAAACAGGTGACAGATTTGTAATATGCTCAAGTGGAGCAATTTATATTTCAAGATTTCAAAGACCAACAAGGTGATATTCACAATGTTCAAATGTGGACTGAAATGCTTGTTGCTAGCAACCCCAAACCCAAACTCAGCCAAGATTTCTGAAAAACTGACAAGTTGATTCTAACATTTACATGGAAATGCAGAGAGCAAATATTGGCAAAGATAATCTTGAATAAGAAGAATGAAAGGAATCAAACCAACACATGGGATGATGCCACAGTAATCAAGATAGTATGGTATCTGTGAGTAGTCAGTCAAATAGACAAATGAAGCAGAAAATATTCACATGCACATGCTCACTTAACATATAGCAAGGTGACTTGAAAGTGCAGTGGAGACGTCTTTTTAATAAATAGTGCTGGTCAGTGAGACCCTGTCTCTACATAAAACACAAAATAGGGCTGGGGATGTGGCTCAGTGGTCGAGTACCCCTGAGTTCAATCCCCAGTACCAAAAAAAAAAAAAATAAATAAATAAATAAATAAATAAATAAATAAATAAATAGTGCTGGTGTAACTGAATATCTACCTGCGAAAAAATGTGACTTGCCCCTTTATGCAATATGCCATGCAAAACAATCAGTTCTAGGGGATTTAAAATCCAAATGCGGGAGCAAAACATTAACGCTTTAAGACAAATCCTATAGAAAAACATCTTTTTGACTTGGAGTAGGCAAAAGCTTTTAAAAACAGTATTAGTGAACTAAATTAAAATTAAGAATTTCTGTTCATCAAGAGGCACCATTAGGCGAGTTAAAAATAAGCTATTCATAGAAAAAAGATATTTGTAATACATATGTTTGGAAAAAGGACCAAACAAATATGAAAAAGACAATCTAATAAGAAATTGTCAAAAATACTTTAATAGGCACTTTATAAAAGAATATCATGATCACTAATAAGAACTTGATAAGATGTTCAACATCATTAATCATTACAGAATTTAAAATCATGAGATTCTTCTACCACTTTACCAGATTAACTAAAATTAAAAAAGATTGTTGGTTAGTGATGATGTAAAAAAATTGGAACCCTGGTCTATTGTTGGTACATATGTAAACTTGTGTAGCCACCACACAAAACAGTACAATAGTTATTCAAAAATTGAAATAAAGTTAGCAATTCAACTTTTGGTTACATGTCTACAAAAGAGTTGAAAGCAAAAACTTGGACAGATATTTTTATATCTGTATTCATAGAAACATTTTTAAAAATAGCCAAAGGTAAAAACAACCCACATATCCATTGGCAAATGAATGGATTAACAAATCGAGGAATATCCATAGAATAAAACGTCATTCAACCTTCCAATTAAAATTCTCAAACATGGATGAACTTGAAGATATTGTGTTAAAATCAGTGAGATACAGCAGGATATATTTTGTAAAATTCCAGCTACATGAGGTACCAAGAATGGTCAGAGTCACAGAAAACAAATCACAGTATGGTTAACATGTGCTGGGACTTAACAACATAGGAAGTTATTGTTTAATAGGTATACAATCTCAGTTTGGGATGAAGAAAAATTTTCAGAGATAGTGATGATAGTTGCTCAACAATGTGAATGTACCTAGTGCTACTGACCCCCAAAATAAATTGCCCAACTAACAAAATGGCTCAGTTAGTACATTTTGTGTTAGGTGTACCTTATCACAATAAAAAAATTTTGCCATGGAGGATGTGAAATATTTAAGTTTTATTCTTTGCTGGTGGTTGTACATATTGGCACACATATTTTAAAAAACTCTTGTCAATATCTACTGAAACTGAATATTGTATATACCTAAACTATTACCAGGAATTTTATTTCTAGATATCTAGATATGTATATATATGTATGTGTGTGTATGTGTGTGTATGTATATATATATATATATATATCATTAAAAATAGGATATATCACTAAAAATATGTACAAGAATGCTCTCAGCAATACTATTGTTAATAGCTGAAGCATGGAAAAAATCCAAATGTCCATCATCAGTATAATGGATAAATTGAGACAACTGAACACTACTGGCTACATAATTTGCAGGGTCCAGTGTAAAATTAAAATTCAGTTGTTTTATTACAAAGTCCAGTTTGCTCACAGAAGAGACCTTGATAGCAAACCCCTGCACTGGCTGTACTTGTTCCTCTGTCTCACTTTCCTCAGCTCTCCACATGTTCTGCTTATGCAGAGAACCCCCAGGCTAATCTCCAGGAACCAAGCTTCCTTCCTAGTGCCTCCAGTGTCCCTCTGGAATTCCAGAATCCGCTACTAGATTCTCCACATTAAACTGTCCAGTGAGAAGAGAGAGGAGAGAGTATGGAGGAGTACACAGAAAGTTTTTATGGGATAGGTATAGAAATGATATGTCATTGATCACCATGGACATTAGCCAGAATTTAGTCATATGATTCCATTAACTACAGAGGAAACTGGGGAAAGTTCCCATTCATCCAGGAGGTACTGGAAGGAGATTTGATGAATTGAATATTTCTTCTTCCACATACTACCATGCATTTTATATTTCTACCCTCTCTTTGGGAGTTTTAAACTATTGTTTACAAGTTATTTGTATTGCAGTTTATGTTTGCTTATTTCAAAGTGATAAATTCATCTCTAGTAAGGGAATGGAATCATGATTAGATGCTGTTACTGCCCACCAGAGAATAAATGATAAGAAAAAAATCCAGAATACCTTTTTGGAAATAAAGATCATAAGCCAGCAAAATGCTCTATGTTAACCTCTGAAAAGGGAAGTTTAAGTCTTCTCAGACAAAGGAGAAAGAAAAAAAAATATGAGGTGAAGCCAAAGTGGTATTTTTAAATTTATTTATTTATTCTAATTAGGTATATATGACAGCAGAATGCATTTTGATTCATTCTACACACAACTTTTCATTTCTCTGGTTGTACACAATGTAGCATTGTACCATATGTACAGTCATATATGTATCTAGGGTAATGATGTCCATCTCATTTCACCATCTTTCCTGCCCCCATGCCCCCTCCCTTCCCTCCCTCTCCTTTGCCCAAAGTTCCTCCATTCTCCCCCCTCCCCCATTATGGATCAGCCTCCACTTTGAAGTGGTATTTTTTTTAAGGTACAGTTTTGAGTAGAAAATAAAGGGAAAATAATATTATCCCTCTCCACTGGTCTTTTGGCTTTTGAGGTCATGAATGAAATTTCTGCCTTAACATTTCTATCAAAACCAAAAAAATTTAGATAAAGCCTGGAGAATCTTCTTTGTGATTCTGTCAAGTCTCAGTTACTGGTTTGCCCCAGAGAAATGCAGTGGTGTGAACTGTCAAGAGCCAGGAGCAGAAGAGCCCAGGTAGAACAGTAGTTCATTTCGAGGACCTTGGAAGGTTTGGTTGCATGTGTAAGATGTCAATTTTATTACTCTTGTTCAGGTGAGCTAAGTGAAGATCCAACCTTGTGTCCTTTAACCATCTCTATTTTCATGTCCCCTTCACCCTGAACGTTTGTGTATATGTCTCTTCTCCATAAAATAGAACCACAAATTATTGAGTATCTGCTATGTACTAGGTATTTACATGACCTTATATAATCCTCAAATGAACCATAAAAAGCAGGTTTAATTAACCCCATTTTAGAACTGAAGAACCTGAAGGTCAGAGTAATTACAGGGCAAGAGCTGTGGTTCATTGACCATGCTGGGTATTTATAACTTCCTCTTTGAACACTTGCTTCCTTTCTTGCTCCCTTGAGAACTCCACTTCCTCTGTATCATCTCCCATATCCCATATATACAAGAGTCTGGAGCAGATTGCAATATAAAACACAGGGCACACAGTTATATTTTAATTTCAGATAAACATGAACTTTTACTGCCTAGGGCATACTTAAAAAAAAAGTTATCTTAGATTCAAAAGTAATGGAGACTCCTAATTTTATTTGTGAAATATGGCAACCCTATGTGATAAAAGTGGCTTTCTTATGCCTTCTTTATCCCTCCACACTATTTCTTCCCCAGAACATCCAGAAACTTACACTTATCTTTAGATTCTATCATTAACTACTGCTCCTTACTGAAATTGCCATGCTTACGGACACTTCTGTCAAATCACTGATTGTTTTTTAACACTTGACTCACCTTATTCCTCTCAGTATCTATTTGCATTATAATTTTTTGTGATTCTAATATCTACAGGATGACACTTTAAGACTCTTCTCATTTGTTTTACCTTCTCACTTCAAATACTTTTCCTTCATTCCAATTCGATAGAGAAGGAGCATCGAGAATGTTGAGATTTCTTTGCAGTGTTAAATACGGTAGTCAGGGAGACCTCACTGAGTAGATGACACTGGAGCAATAGGAGAGGAACTGAAGAACCTAGTCTGTTGACAGTATTTAAAAGAAGAGAGCAAGTGCCAATGTCCTTTGAGGCTATTTTCAGAAAGGTTCTTACTAATAGGAATTGTATCTTATACTTGGTGGTGTTACTGATCGTGCTTAAAATATCTTGCTTATAGGAGTATTCATTGACTATGATGATATTCATAGAAAAGCACAATGAATTCTTGTTTAATAAATGGATGAGAGGATACATGTTAATGGAAGGATATTGAACACATTTGAAAATCAACTCCTGTCCTGTTAAGACTTTCCCATCAAATGACAGGATTTAGTATTCCAAACAATATGTAAAATGAAAACACAAATGAGATAAGGAGTTGCTATTACATACAACTGAAAAAGAGTATTTTGAGAAGTGCATTATGAGGGGCACAATGAAAGTTGTATGTGTACTTGATATGCAGAATAATTTCCTGAAGGTTAATTCTTCTCATTTTAATTAGAAGTGTTTTCCAACAGTCTGTATCTAAAATGGCATGTTAACCTCATGTTTATTTCATAATGGACATATTTCTGTAGTTTTTCATTCACTTTGATTCTTTTGCTTTTAATCCATTAACAATCTTGTGGAGTAGGTATTAAAAAAATCTTACTTTTTAGTAATTTATCCAATAAAGCTTCATTGAGTGCCTGCAAATGAGAGAAACCTTGAGCTCGATATATCCTGGTGCCAGGAAAGGAGCTCAACGCATATATTTGGTAAATTTTTATGGGGCAAAATTTGTGTGAATGAATGAAAAAAATGAGTCCAGGAAAGTGCTTTCTCTCAGGTACCTGGATTTGACGCCCATCATATCAGAGGTATAGTTAGTAATTCTGCGGGCTGGTTTCTAAGGTAACCTAGGCGGTGAGAACAGGGAGAAAATGTTCAAACAATGAACGTTGTGATTAAGCGGAGACGACGCGGCGACTAATTCTGGCGCCACTCGGCTTTCGTAGTCTTTCGGTTCTCCACTCTTCACGCCGCCGCGGCCGGCAGTGACGTCACGGGATGAGGCGCTCGCGGGAAAACTTGGCGTCCGGGAGGAAGGAGGGCGCGCGCGCGGGATTTTCAAGCTTCGACCCCGGGAGCTCCGGCTGTCATGAGTCTCTGGGTGGACAAATACCGGCCGTGCTCCTTGGGGCGGCTGGACTACCACAAGGAGCAGGCGGCCCAGCTGCGCAACCTGGTGAGTCGGCCGCGGTTTTGCCCGGGAGAGGGGAGGCCCCAGGCGCCCCTGAGCAGCAGGGCCTCGCCCTCCGCCCGCCATTAGGTGATAAATGTTACCGTGGGGCACAGAACAGGGAAGAGTGTGTGGGGGGTTGCGGGGGTGGTACCTTTAAACAAGGAAGATCAACTGGCAAGTGCCACCTGAGCCAAGACTCGAAATGAGAAAGTCGTAAATACAGAAACTGAGCAAAGCGTGGCAAATAGAACAGATGATAAGTGCAGAATCCCTGGGGCAGGAGTGTGCACAGCTTGTGGTAGGATCCTCAAGACTGGCATGTAACTGGATAATGGCCAGTCGGAAGGGTATTGGGACTGGGGTGTGTGTTGGAAGGGGGAGGAGTGGTGCAGATTCAGTACATCCCTGTAGAGTGAGATGGGAAGATGCTGGAGGATTTTGAGCCGAGAAGTGACATCATCTGACTTTTTAACAGGCTTAACGTTTCTTGGTATGAATGTCTTCATTTGCAATGGAAGTGGTGGATTTGTTCATTCCTAGGGTTGTTTCTAATTCTCAAATATGGTGGATTAGGATCCCTTGAGTTTAGTTCCTTGCAGAAAACCCCCTCTGCCTCCTGATACCTCTTTTTATGTTGTAGTTGTTCAAAGTGTCTAATGGCAATGATTTATGAAAAGCCAGCTGATCTTGTAGAGTGGAGTGTTATTACAGAACTAAACTGTACAGTTTGTGTCTTAGTCATCTTTCCTTTCCTTTCCCTAACTATCAGAAAGCTTGAAAATCTCATTGTCTTGTAAGGCAGCAGGCTCTGTTAGTACTCTGCTGGGTGGATCCCCTTGTCCTTAACTCTTTTTTTTTTTTTTAATAATAATATTTTATTATTTTTTTATTTTTTAATAATGTTTTATTTAATAATAATATTTTAATAATAATAATATTTTTTTATTTTCTTAGTTGTAGGTGAACAGAATATCTTTATTTTATTTTTATGTGGTGCTGAGGATCGAACCCAGTGCTTCACACATGCTAGGCAAGCACGCTACCACCGCGTCACAATCCCAGCCCCTGTCCTTAACTCTTATGTGCATGCAGACAGACTTTGAATTTCCTACATCTGGATTTTGCCTGAGTGCTTTTCTCTGGCTGAAATCCCCAAGCACACTTGAAATACCTGGGAATTAAGGCCCTCTCTTTTCTTCCATCCAGTTTCCTAAGCAGGCTTCCACAAAGTACTGGTGAGAGAGTGCTACCTACTCCAGTTTCCCCACCCCTTGGTTGGGTTAACACTGTGGTGTGTATTTGTGCTGGCTTCAACAGGATCCAACAGGATCAAGCCCAAATATCTAGAGTGGAATTGAAATTGATAATTCATTCTTATTGGCTTCCTTTCTTTCCTTATTTTGCATCCCTTGTCTCCTGTGAAGTTTTCCTTTACCTCCCTTTTAGGTTAAACAAATGCATCCAGTTCTTATCACAGGGACTATTTCCAGGAGCCCAGACAAGAAAAACATCTATCTCAGAGTTACAGAATCCTCATCTCACAGATGATTGAGTCCTGTAATTAATCATTCCTTTATTAAAAAAAAAAAATTCTCTAGGAGATTCTGTTAGCCCAGTTTGGGAGTTTCTGCTGTCTAGCATTTAATCTTGTATCTTGCATGTTATATGCTGTGTGTTTAAGTTATTTAAAGTTAGTTCTGGGTAATAATCAATGTTTTAAAATTTACTTAAAAGTACAATATGTATTTTAATTTGTTGGTAGGTGTGTAAAATATGTGGTACTTAAAAAGTAATTCAGTTCTACTTAGAGTAATTTAATTTGACTAGAGAAAAATACCTTGTTCTTTTTTTCCCCAGGTTCAGTGTGGTGACTTTCCTCACCTGTTAGTATATGGACCATCAGGTGCTGGAAAAAAGACAAGAATTATGTGTATTCTACGTGAACTTTATGGTGTTGGAGTGGAAAAATTGAGAATTGAACATCAAACCATCACAGTAAGAATTTTACTTTGGGGCTTTCCGAATATTTATGAGAGGGATTTTTTTTTTCAAATTTATTTTTTGTTTTTATTTGTTCTTTATAGTTGTACATGAGAATAGAATGTATTTTGACATATTATACATATGTAGAGTATGACTTCCCATTCTGCGGTTGTACATGATGTGTAGTTACACTGGTCATGTGTTCATATATGAAAATAGGAAAGTTATATCTGAGTCATTTTATTGTCTCCAGTTCCCATCTCACCCCAACCCCCATCCTATTGTAAGTTAGTGTCCGCATATCAGAGAGAATATTCAGCCTTTGGGTTTTTTTGATTGGCTTATTTCACTTAGCATGAGAGTTTCCAGTTTCATCCATTTACCTTTACTGGCAGATGCCATAATTTCATTCTTCTTTATGACGAGTAATATTCCATTGTGTATATATACCACATTTTCTTTATCCATTTATCTGTAGAAGGACACCTAGGTTGGTTCCATAGCTTAGCTTTTGAGCTGCTATGTACATTGATGTGGCTGACTTTAAGTCCTTTGGGTATATGCTGAGGAGTGGGATAACTGGGTCAAATGATGATTCCATTTCAAGGTTTCTGAGGAATCTCCATACTGCTTCCAGAGTGGCTGCACCAATTTGCAGTCCCACCAGCTTTTATTGTTACTTGTACTCTTGATAATTGCCATTCTGACTGGAGTGAGGTGAAATCTCAGTGTAATTTTAATTTGCAATTCTCTAATTGCTGGTGATGTTGAATGTTTTTTTCATGTATTTGTTGACTGATCATATTTCTTCTTCTGTGAAATGTCTGTTTATTTCCTTTGCCCATTTATTGGTTGGGTTGTTTCTTTGGTGTTAAGTGTTTTGAGTTCTTTGTATATTCTGCAGATTAATGCTCCCCATCTTTGGTGCAGGTGGCAAAGATTTTCTCCCATTCTGTAGCCTTTCTCTTGACATTCTTGATTGTTTCCTTTACTGTGAAGAAACTTTTTAGTTTGATAAAATCTTATTTATTGATTCTTTTTTATAGGGGGGTACCAGGGATTGAACTCAGGGGCACTCAAACCACTGAGCCACATCCCCAGCCCATTTTTTTGTATTTTATTTAGAGACAGGGTCCCAACTGAGTTGCTTAGCACTTCGCTTTTGCTAAGACTGGCTTTGAACTAGTAATCCTCCTGCCTCAGCCTCCTGAGCCACTAGGATTACAGGCATGTGCCACCATGCCTGGCCCATTTATTTATTCTTGATTTTACTTCTTGTGCTTTAGGAGTCTTGTTGAGGAATTTGATTCCAAAGCCAACATGATGGAGATTTGAGCCTACTTTTTCTTCTTGAAAGCATAGGGTCTCTGTTCTAATGCCTAGGTCATTGATGCACTTTGACTTGAGTTTTGTGCAAGGTGAGAGATGGGTCTAATTTCATTTTATTACATGTGGATTTCCAGTTTTCCCATATGGGAGGGATTTTTAATCATGGTCATATATGCACTCTTCATCCTCTCATTTGTGTCTAACATGATTTAAGAATGAATTTCACAGGTGTACAAGATTGAGAGATACTAATATATTGACCTAACTTACAGACTAAAGTCATTTATGTTAGAAAGCATTAGCAAGAAGAGGTTTGCTGTAAAATGCACAGGGTGAGAGTCATTTCAGTTTACCTAGTAAATGAGAGGATGTTATAAATGAAACTAGAAATCAAATTTCTGAAGTTCATTTTTCTAGGAGCAGTAGTGGAGATGAAAAGAAATTTTAATTTTAATTTAAATGTGGAATCAAGTGACAGTGGAGCAACTAACTGACTGGGAAAGAAAACTTGAGACATTGAGGGGTTGAAAGCTTCCCATGATTTTGCCCAGGTACCATACACTGCATTGTCATGCTCTTTTCTTAGGGACGATGTTTCAGATCTAGTTGAAATGTCTCCTCTCTAAAGCGCTTCTCTCACACCAAGAGAAATAATGTTTCTTTTATAACCTGTAGTTTACACTTTTTATACTACTTTGTTTGGTCTAGATTATAGTTGTTTATATATCCTTACTTTGAAAAGATTGTATTTGTTTTGAAGTTATGTAGGAAACATGCCAGATTCATTTTCACATCGTCTTCATAGGCCCTGATGGAATGTTTTATACATGTAATGCATTGAAAAAAAATGAATGCTGATTGTGGATGGTATCGATATTAATAGAATCTTCAGGAGGATAAATGAGTTTTAGGCTAATATTGGTTGGCTTATGTTTAGACAGATCCAAGATTGAGGAGCTGGTGGTACATCCTGTTAGAAATTCTTATATTATGTAGGGACAAATTGAGCAAGAAAATTGGAATCTTTAGGGCTGAAAAAATGACAATATCTTAACAGAAGAACTAAAAACAAGAGCTGATCAAATGGAAATATGCAGTTGTGTTTTCAGATGAGAGATTTAAAAGTATGTGTTTTTTCCAAGTTAGTGTATAAATTTTAATGAAATTTCAATTTAAATCCAAGGTTTTTTTTTTTTTTTTTTTTTTTAATTACACGAAATGATCCTAAAGCCCACATGGGAAAAATCTGAGACCAGCTAAAGTAATGATAAAAAAGAAGCTTAGTGAAGTGTGACTTGTTTTACAAAATTGTAAATCATATCTTAAGACTAATACAGCGTATTGGCATGTGACTAGAGAATGTGACTAGTGAAACTGAAGAGAGCCTGGAAATATGCTGGAGGATCTATTTGAAAACAGTGGAAAAGTATGACCCAGAAAAATGTATCAACATAACTAGTTATCTATTGGGAGGAAAACAAAGTTCAATTTCTGTGCCATACCATTTATAAATATAAGTTTCAGGTGAATTAAAGACTCGAATGTTAAAACAAAATGCTAGATATTTTAGAATAAAATTTCTTAGAGTACACGCTGCCTGTCGTTCAAGAAAACCTTTTAATGGAAACCATATGAAATACATACTTGGATATGTATGAATTTAAAATTTTATATGACAAAGGATATCAAACATAAAATCAATGGAAAAAAGATTGTAACAAAATATTTGAAAGGAACATTAGGTAAGAGGTTTTAAATTTGACAATGAAGACAACCTGGTAAAAAATGAAATAAGTAGTCAGTAGAGAAACATGTGGCCAGTTTCACCTTTGAGAGTCAAGTAGAGTGTACATTATTTAGTCAAATTGGCAAAAATTGAAAGACATACTAAAACCGACTATAGATGGAAATGTTGAAGAGTATTTTTTTGTTGCTAGTAGAAAAGTGAATTGTTAGATCTTTTTTAAACAGTGGTCTATAGATACACAGGCAAAAATCAATGTGGTCATTAGTATGACCATCAGCTGTTGATACCCAGCTATAACATATCAGTTGTCTGAGAAGGATTGCCAAAATATATTTTGTTAACTAGAAAAAGTAAAACACAGACGTATGGGTGTGACTTCCTCTTTTTATTTTTCATAAGAAACAACAATACTGTAGAAATATTTGTGCTTTATTTTTGTATTAACATGGAAAAGACTGTGAAAGGATGTATTTAGATTGTTGATGATATGGTGATAAGTGAAGATGACTTAGGGGGATCTGTCAGATGGAAGCTCATATACCCTGGGAAACAGATTCGGAATCCTGGCAGGTGGAAGAGGGTGCAAGACACAGTTGGAATGGTAGACATTCTTTATTCAGAGTTGCCAGCTCCAGTTCTATTTAGCCCACTGAGCCATTTCCATAGGTCATTTTTATATGCAGGCCAGACAGAGATAGCACTTTGACAGTCAGTTATATAACTGAACATATGCTCACAAGCACATGTTTCTGACCTTGAGTACATATGCCGACTCAAGTTGTTCATAACCTTGGTTACATTCTAAAAACAGCCCACTGGAAGCCTCAGAAAGGGAGGAACTATAGCCATCTTGGAACTGCCCTACAGTAAGGGTAAGAAAGCAATCACAATATAAACAGGATGTGTGAAATGACCCAGTTGATATAAACATTTGCAC
>CM053404.1:116682971-116818857 GCA_028644305.1 Xerus rutilus | reverse complement strand
TGGTTTATTTTTTTTTTTTTTTTTTTTTTTTTTTTTTAAATATTTTTTTTTTTTTTTAATTTTATTGCTTTGTACATGGTGCTGAGGATCGAACCCAGGGCCTCACGCATGCAAGGCAAGCGCTCTACCGCTGAGCTACAATCCCAGCCCAGACTAGTGGATTCTTACCACTGCCTTCTGCAGAGATACTGATGCTATTAGGGTATTTGCATTTGTAGTTGCTTATTCTCACTTGCTTACATTTGGAGTTCTTAGGTAAAGTTTGTCATTTAACTTTTTATTTATTTATTTATTTTGGTATTGGAGATTGAACTCAGGGGCACTTGACCACTGAGCCACATCCCCAGCCCTATTTTGTGTTCTATGTAGAGACAGGGTCTCACTGAGTTGCTTAGTGCCTCGCCCTTGCTGAGGCTGGCTTTGAACTTGCGATTCTCCTGTCTCAGTCTCCCTAACTGCTGGGATTACAGGCTTGAGCCACCGCACCTGGCTTAATTTTGAAGTAGATGTTCCTGGGATCATTAGTTAGTCTGTTTGTTTTTGGGGGGAGAGTCAAATGCCACACTGCTGCCACTGCCATCTTCCACATTAATTTATTAATATAATGAAAACTAGAAAAGCTGGATTCAGTCCCTGCCTACATACTATTCCTGAACCAGTGTAAGGCTGATCCTAGATTGTGGCCAGATAGGAATCTTAGTCTATAAGCATCCACAGATATCTTTATGCCTTGTTGGGTATGTCTCTTGAAACAGTGCCTTCCAAAGTGTATTCCTTAGAATTTTACATCCTTGTCTTGGTAAATTTTAAGTTTGTCTTGTTTCTCTTTGACTCAGTGGTATTATTGACAGAAGTTGACAAACTCACCAGAGATGCTCAACACGCTTTGCGCAGAACCATGGAAAAGTATATGTCCACCTGCAGATTGATCTTGTGCTGCAATTCGACATCCAAAGTGATACCACCTATTCGTAGTAGATGCCTGGCAGTTCGTGTGCCTGCTCCCAGCATTGAAGATGTATGTCAAGTTAAGCTTTTCAGAAAAAATTTAGTTCAAATTCTTTGATCTTTGTGTATATCCCTGACATGTTTGTTTTGTTAAAACACAGTGAAGCATATCAGTAATTTAAGAACAGTTATGGATAGACCTGGGTACGAACCATTAATAGATGTAAAAACCAATGTATATAGTAATAAATACCCAGATATCAATATATAAAACATGTTCTTTAAACCATCTTTTACCTTAAGCAGGATTTATGAATTTCATGAAGGTAGATATGGGTTAATTATTTAGTATCTTCTACTGCAGGCTGATTTGATTGTAGTAGGAAATTTGAGAATAGAGGAAATAGATTTGGCAAGAAGGTGATGTGGTTATGCCTAGTCCCTAGGTAGGGAATCAAAGTTGGTCTGAAACAGCAATGATGCATACTATTTTTCTTTATAATTCTTAACAGTATCAGTAAAAAAAAAAAAAAAAAAAATATATATATATATATATACATACATACACACTGATTGCTCACAGTAAGCAGTTTCCTCCTATAGATTTTAGAAGATTTTATACAAAATAGGGAGAATATAAGATGTTGTGTTAGATGCAGAGTAGTAAAGTACCTTTACAAATTTCACTTGTGAAAATATGAGGAATAATACAATTAAAAAGGTTTAAAAGGATACTATCAACAGAAATTATCTCAACATGCTTTTTGATAGATTGCCCATTTTTGTTAATTTGACTTACAGATTTGTCATGTGTTATCTACTGTGTGCAAGAAGGAAGGTCTGAATCTTCCTCCACAACTGGCTCATAGACTTGCAGAGAAGTCCCGTAGAAATCTCAGAAAAGCCCTACTTATGTGTGAAGCCTGCAGAGTACAACAGTGAGTGGAACGAGCAGTTATTGCAGGAAACTTCTGGAAAATAAGCACACTTCTGTTTGATTTATTGTGTTCTCTCTTTGTTGTGTAGATATCCTTTTACTGCAGATCAAGAAATCCCTGAGACAGATTGGGAGGTGTATTTGAGGGAGACGGCAAATGCTATTGTCAGTCAGCAGACGCCTCAAAGGTAACCAGTATGAGGTGGTGATAAATAGAGGTTTTATCAAGGTAGTTCAGTTAGTGGCTCTTTTATGCTACCACCATGTCATTTAGAAGTATAATTAGATCTTGAATCTAAATATTGAACTTTTAAATAAATGGTAGTTTAATTCTAGAAATGTAGTGGTTCAGAATAGTTGGTCTAGCATTATAGATTTTCTTAAGCTGTTAATGTGTAAAAGTTGGATTTATATGTAAATTAAAGTAAATCTGGGAATTTTTAATTGTCCTTTTAGAATCTCAGATGACTTAAACATAATGTGTTTGGAAAGAATAATATGTAATACAGTATTGAAAAGAATAATATGTAACTTTGTCATTGATGCATAATATGCTAGAAAGACACCAGACTTTTTTTCTTTTAAAATATATTTAACTTTTATTATCCATATAAAGACTAATTTTTCATGAATGTAAAGATGTGATCATATGCAGTCTCTTTATCTTCAATCTTTTACCCTCTTTTTGCTTGGGACCCCAGAGACAAGTATGTATCTGTCCACATTTTATATTTTTCTCCTTGTTCATGTAACTGTGAACTGTCGCTGCCTCCCCATTTTTTTGCCTTTTCCAGAAATTCACAGGGGTTGTGTATAACTTTTCAAATTGGCTCTTTTTATAAAATTTGTTCTTTTTAGTTACACATGACAATAGAATCTACTTCGACATATTTATACAAACATGGAATATATCTTACTCTACTTAGGATCTAGTCTTGTGGATGTCCACAATGTTGAGATTGACTGTGGTGTATTCACATATGTATATAGGAAGGTTATATCAGATTCATTTCACTGTCTTTCCTATTGACATCAGACTTCTTATCCTAATTTAGCTAGGTGTCCTTGAGGAACTAAGTTCATTTTTGAGTTTCAGCTTTCTGATTTGTATAATGAAGATAACTATTTTTATTGTTCTGTCAAGGATATTTGTGCCTTTGTTATGAAGAGCAAAAGAGATTGTGTGATAATGGTTTGAGAACTAAAAATACTCCTGTGCTCATGCCTAATGATAGATTCTGTTAAGAATAATTCTAAGTATGTACCATTGATACTTAGAAAGTGTTTTTGACACTAAATGTGCAGAGTTGTTTCATATTCAGTGATGCACCATACTAAAACTCTTGAGTCACTTGTTCTTTGATTTATGATAGTTTGATTGAGAAAGACAGTCTGTACTTACCCAAATAAAAAATGACAGCCTTAAGGCCTACTACCTTTGTAAAGTATGAAGGAGGTTCCTTAGGCTTGCTGAACCGAAGCCTTTTATCCTCATTGCCTCACAACTGAGAAACCATCTTTGGACTTTACCGATGGTCATTGATCACTTTTAGAGTACAGGATAGACTGAATGCAGCCACTAGAACTTAAGCTTTCCTGTTGAACTGAAAATAATGACACTGCTTTTCTCCTTGTTTAATATATCTGGTGAATTCTGATTTTCATAAGAGAATATCCAATAGGATTAATACATGTTTCAACATGTCTTAGGAGCCTTTTACTTTCATAAAATATTTATATACTTATGGTGACTTTGTTTTTGTTATGATTTTAAAGAAGAGAAATTGGTAGTAGAACCTTCTACTTTTAAGATTTTAGTATAGAAATTTGATAATTTTCAGATGTATTTTTAAGACATTGATTACTGTTTTGCCTAATTCTTCTAGCTGCTGCTACCCTTCCAATTTTCCTAACAAGTTTTGGCAGCTTCTAAATGAACTTGTGCAAGACGTACTGCTCTTTCCTGTTTAATCCAATAATCGTGGGAATTGATTCTGTTGTACTGAATAAACAGAAATTTTCCCTAATTCCAGAAAGCCTCGGAGCTGGCCAGAAATACTGGCAGGGTAGTGTTACTTTGATGATTGTCTTATGCGCTGTCCACTGACTTGATTTTTGACCTTTAGTCTTACTTAAAAATGTTTGCTGTCTTGATTCTTGTTTGGTTTGTCTTAAAATAGTCATAATTTTCTAATTTGAATAGCAGATTATATTTAGTGAATGATTATTTAATTCATAACAGTTCTAGGAGAAAAATATTACCATCTTCACTTTGCTTATAAGAAAACTGAGATTTAGTCAGATTAACTTGTTCAGGGACATTCAGTTATTAAGAGGCAGAGACTTGTTCTAGAATACCCAAGTTTCTTTGACTAAAGAATTTATACTCTTAATCACTTAGAAGCCATCAAGAAATAACAACACAAACAGTAAATTTAGAGTATATTGATTTTTAGAAACTACATAATACTAGAAATTAACTCAGAATAACATGAGATACATGTTAACATGCATGAATGTACACATAGTTATAACACAATGTATAGGGAAATATATCCTGAACTGACTTTTTGGAAATAAGTTATGTGCATATATTAAAATAATTTCCTACCCTGATGTTTGTATGCTTCAATAATCAGGTTTTATTTTTGAGATACACTACTGTGTCAGAGAGGGATCACAGGCATTTGAGTCAGACATGCATAAAATGCTGCTCACCTCCCTGAGTTTTAATAATAGCTAGTTTCCCTGAACTTCAGATTCTTTTCAATGAAAGGGCATGTTCGTTGTGAGTAGTAGTATATTCCAGTGAACCTAGTTCAGGCTAAGGTGTCAAATAAATGCTTAGCACACATTGGAAAGATGTAGACTTTGGATTAAGATGGAACCATGTTCAAATAATGCTTTGCTGTGGCCAACTTCGTCATGTTACTAAACTGTTCCATTTTTTCAATAGAAAAATTGAAGATAATGCTTTTCACATAGCTGGCATGAGAACTGAATTAAATTATTTGATAACTTAGCAGGTACCCCCAAAATGTTACTTCTTTTTCTTATTTTTGTTTAGTTTTAATTTGTCAGAGCTTCATACTCCTGGAGTCTCAGAGCTTCATACTCCTGGAGTCTCACAGAAAGGAGTCTGAACTTCTACTCTGAAGAAATTTTTTTATCAGTGATTTCCCTGATTTATCTGAAGTATGGACCATCTGTAGTATAGTAAAAATTCAGAAGTTTTCCTTCTTTAGGATAGGGAAATATGTAGAGATAAAGATAATTATGTTAAGTGTATTGGAAATTTGTTACTTGTTTTTCTTTGTTCTGAAATGGCATGTATATATTTATTTATTTGACTCCTTTGCTTCCTGAAATGTTTTGAGAAGGACCTGGCATTGAGGACTCAGAGATTTAATGTTCATATTGACTTAGCTTGGTTTGTACTTACCTATATAACTTCTTGTCCTGTCCCTTTTGTGACAGGACTTCTTTGTGTCTCTGCTATATTGCTTTTTTACTGTGTAGTCTAGGGAGTGGCATATTTCAGGCTTATGTTGTCTTTTATCACTTGTGTAATTGCTAATGACCATTTTCCAGATACTTTAAGCAGCTTCTATCTGTAGTAAAAATATGAACATTAAATTCCATGGCGTAACACAACCTGAAGTCTTAATTTCTATCTGGTACTTTTGTGGTTGATACAATAACTCTGATTATTACTCTATTTTAAAGGATTTCTGTGATTTTTTTTTAAGTGAACTGAAATTAGAAGAAGTTTCTATGTGTACATTCTTAATGTGATAAACTATAGGAAAATGTGCGTGCATTGGATTGTTCAAATTGCCCTCATTTTCATCACAAAATAGCAATTATTTTGTTTTATATAGGCTCCTTGAAGTTCGTGGAAGGCTTTATGAACTTTTAACTCATTGTATTCCTCCTGAGATAATAATGAAGGTAACCTATTTCAGATCTCGAACTGCTTATAAAATTTGGACTTTGGGTGTGTGAATAGAGGGCTTTCAAAGTATCAGAATAAATGGTCACCTCTTTTTCTCCATTTCATTAATTCCACAGAGAATTTATTTAGCTTCTGTGTGCCAACTACCCTTAGGGGTGCTAAAGAAGGGTAGGGAGGACCTGCCTTTGGGCAGGTTATGTTCTAGTGGAGTGAAAGGGGAAGCAAGTAAGAATTTTAGAATGTTATAATTGCTATAGAAGAAATAAAGTGATGCAGTGATAATAATGGAGGATGTGATTATAGATGTCCATTGATGGCTGTTCTGAGGAAGATACTTATTGCTTAAACTGAGACTCAGAAGAACAAGAGGAAATAACCATATAAATAGCTGGGGAATAAGAATTTCAGAGAGCAAGATTCAGGGTATATGGAAAAAATGAAGTTAAAGAGGTAGGCAGAGTCCTACTTAGCAAAATTTATTGGTTGCTAGATATTAGAGAATTCCAGGGTTTTTGTTTGTCTTTATTAAAATTAAATGGTAGTACTTAACTCAAATTCAAATGATACTAAATATACAAACTAAAGAGTGAAGGTCCATTTTTTAGTGTATAAGCATTGCCACTTTAAACAAATATCTGTTCTTTTCACAGAGAAACAAGTATATATGTGTCTGTAGTTTTTTAAAAGTTTTGTATTCTGTGTTTTTATTCAGCAATATAGCATGATATTGCTTCATGACTCTACAAATTTACCTTGTTATTTTTAATGGATGAATGATCTTCCTTTGTATGATTATACCAGTTTTTTTTTTTTTTTGGTGTGTGTGGCCTGTATTGGTGAAACATTAGATGGTCTGCAGATTTTTATTATAAATAATACTACAGTATGTATCTTTGTAGTTATATTCTTTCACCCTTCTACAATTACATACAGCTGCTCCTCCACTTACTGTGGGGTTACATCCTGATAAATCTACATTATAAGCTGAAGATACTGTAAATTGAAAATGTATAGCCAGGCATGGTGGTGCTTGGCTATAGTCCCAGCCACTGGGAAGCCTGAGGCAGGGAATCACTTCAGTGTACAAGTTTGAGACCAGCTTGAGCAGCATAGTGAGACCCTGTCTCAAACCAACAACAACAACCACAACAACAAACAGTATTTAATACATCTAACTTACAGAACATTATAAATTAACAATACTGTGGAGTATTGGTTATTTACCCATGTGATTGTGTGGCTGACTGGTAGCTATGGTTCACCCCCCTTCCCCTGCATCTTGAGAGAGTATTATACTACATATTGCTAGCCCAGGAAAAGATCAAAAGTCAGATAATGGTTTCTACTGAATGTGTTATCCCTTTCACACCATCAAAAAGCCAAAAAAAAAAAAAAAAATCATTTAGTTGGACTGTTGTAAGTCAAAGGTTTTCCATTTTGGAATTTGGTAGGTAAGTACTACATTAGTACATTCAGAAGAGGTATAAAGCTTTTGGTTTTGAACGAAAACTTCTGGTTCATATAAAAGATTTAAAGATTTCACATATATAAAAAGCATATTTAAGTTTTACTTGTTTTTAAGAATGTGAGAAATGAAGGATGTTTGGCTAATTTTTAAAAATGATTACTTTTTAAGTTACTAATTATTTTTCTGTAGGGCCTTCTCTCAGAACTTTTGCATAATTGTGATGGACAACTGAAAGGGGAAGTGGCCCAGATGGCAGCTTATTATGAACATCGTCTACAACTGGGTAGCAAAGCTATTTATCACTTGGAAGCATTTGTGGCCAAATTTATGGCACTTTATAAGAAGTTCATGGAGGATGGATTGGAAGGCATGGTGTTCTGACTTCTGTTAGTAATTCTTCCAAATATTTCTTAGTATCAGCGTTTACTCTTAATTTATATTAGAAGAGCTTTGTGTAAAATAAACTGACTTTACTTAATTATATCTTTTTTGTGTGTGTTTTTTGTTTGTAATCCTTTTTGAATTTACTAATTATCATTGCCTTCTATGTTAAATAATTGGTTCTATACTATTGAAATATCTTGAAAGGATATAACTAGAAACTTTTGAGTCCAGGAAAATTATTCTAATTTACTTTAAACATTAGTTTTTCAAGTATGCAATAGCAATTCTTCTCTTTCATCTAATCTTTTACCTCCTGTAGGAGACTTACACATAAGGAAGCAAAGATAATTTTCTCTTCTTCAGGCTACTATTTTTGGTTACAGGTACATGATTCTTTGCTTGGCGAATCATTACTTTTATCATATTATCCCTCAACCAAGAATTATATTTTTGTAGAAAATCAAAAATTCACATACAGCATATGTACACCCTTTTTCTTGCCATGTGATACCTTGCATTGCCTTGGAAGGCTACCATCAGATGTGACCCGTTGGCCTTGTACTTCTGGAACCATGAGCTGAAATACACTACTTTATAAAGTTATCCAGCCTAAGGTATTTTGTTACAGTAAAAACGGATCTATACACCCAAATGACAAATGCATAGTTGTATTACCAGGCATAGAGGCCATGGTATTGCTGCCAGTTTTACCCAAAGCCGAAGAGCTTTTCAGAAATAAACATTTTTCAGTTTGTTGTCTGACTTTGATCAAGTTGCACACTAAATTGGCTGTTTTTTATAATTTTGTTTATTTTTTTTAGTTTGCTGTGGAGGAAAATGACCCAGTATCTCCCTGTTTTTACTAGAAGTATACTTTTGTTGATTCTTCATTACTCTTTGTAGATTGAAATTTCGAACTTGTTATTTTCTTTTAGCTTGAAAATTTTTCATTGACAATTCTTCTAAGGCAGGTCTGCCAGTGAATTCTCTCAGGAATTTTGGAGATTTTTTATTTATTTTTTTGGTCTAAACTGGTTTTATTTGCACTGTTCTGAAAAGCATTATTTAACACGTTTAGAATTTTAGTTTGATAGGTTTATAAAATTCTTTCTCTACAATTTGTCCTGCATTGTTTATAAAGAGACATCTATAGTCAATTCTATTCTTTTTTGCTTTGTATGTATGTATATCTATATATATCATATTTATATATAGACACATACATCCACGCTGCCATGGCTACTTAAAAATTTTCTTGCAACTTCTCTTTGAGTGGTTTCTAGCAGTTCAAAGTATGCCTTGGTGTGATTTTTCTTTGTGTTTGTTCTACTTTTAGAGTGCTTTGAGTTGGTTGACCTTAGTTTATCACTTGGTTTATGTTTCTCATTCTCATTCTGTTATTCTCCCAAATGTATTGAACATATATTTAATAGCTCTTAAAATCTTTGCAAATTCCACTTTGTCTTGTGAATCAGTTTCTGTTGACTGATATTTTCCTGGTTGTGTGTCACATTTCCTGCTTTTTATATGTGAACTACTTTTTATTGAATGCTGGCTGTTGTTGATTATTACATTGTAATGTTACTTTATTTTCTGAATTCTGTTGTCTCTTTTGTTTTAACTGTTGAACTTTCCTTTGGCTGGCAGTAATATGCTTGTTACTTGCATATTTTTCATGTTTGTTTTTAAGCCTTATTGGAGTGGGCCTAGTGGTATTCTTATTCCCTAGGTTTGCTTTACAACTGAGGCATGATTATTTCTGGTATCTATTGAATGCCCCAGAAATCACCATGTCATCACCTTTGGTAATTGGAACTCAGATGTTTTCCAGCCCTTTGTGAGCTCTGGTGATTGTTTAGCTTATAGTTTCCAGTAATTTTTTGCCCACTAATTTTTCTTTTTTAAATTTTGGATTGTTCCTTTGTTTCTTTGCCTAGCCTTATGGACTCTTAATGTGCATGCATCTTATAAATCAGCCAAAGATGCAAAGTAACTCTTAGCAGATTTCTGGAGTGTTTTTCTATATAATTCCTTTCCACAAGGGAAATGTACTGCATGTGCTCTGTATACTCAGCCACCTTAGCTTGTCTCTGAATTCTCTTTGCTTCTAAACTTGGTGTTACCACATTCTGTGCCTGGCTTTTCCCTTTCTGCTGTGTATCTGGAAACTGCTTCCAGATGGAAGTAGGGTGGTTGTAGACTTTACATCATAACTTTCTTTTCTCTAATCCATTACAGTCTTACACTACTCATTGTCTTGAGTCTCAGAATTGCTTTATGTATTTTGCCCAGTTTTCTTGGAAGAGCCAGCCTAATATTGGTTAACACGTTATAACTGATATGAAAGTCTTGGAGTTAGGATTCTGACCTAAGACCCTAGTTTCTGGATGTGAATCTATCTTAAGCAGTTCTTTAAAAATCTCTGACTTTAAATATTTTTATGTAAATTAAAATTTTGTTCCTAGTATTTTAAAGTTGTACAATATACATTACAACAAAAACTCTTGTCGTGGTTATTCTTAAGTTCTGTTTTATAGTGCAGTTAAATAAAATTAGAATTGAGTAATAATACTTTAAATGGTATTTCCAAATCATAGCATTTGAAATCATGAAACACATTCCTTAGAAAATTAAAAACTCTTGTCAGCAGTTTTCTTTGTACCTAGTTCCCAAATGAGGCAATCGTTCTCTTTATTTCAAATTGATGGACTGGATTTTACTAGCCATCTTGGTTTCTTTCCAGTTTATAATTCCTTTGGAAATTTGGAGCATTATTTCAAGATGTTTATCAGTTTGATCATGGTATACAAGACAGAGACAGAATAAGTACTTTCCTCTCTAGCTTTGCAAAAATAGTGGTCTCTAAAAACCTTAGCTCATGTCTAAATGACAGCCTAATGCTGATTTGTAAACACAGCCTAATGCTGATTAACAAACACTATATGGTACTTTTGTGGCTTGGTACCTTGTGTTTCTTCTGTAGTTTTTTAGATTAGCTGATTGCCCACTGAAGTTACCTTCCCTTTAATATAGTAACATAAGAAACTTAAGTAACTTCCTGAAGAGCAGCTGTGCAAAATAATCACTAGCTGTAGGCATGCAAAGAACTTTATACAGCCTTTCCAGAATAACATTAAGTCCCTTTATGTGAGGCAGTATGCTAGGTTCTTTATAGACATGCTCATTTAATTCCAACAGGCTTTGAGGTAGACATTATTATCTAGTTTTACAGATGAGAAACTGGATCTAGGCAGCTGAGCACCAGTTCCACTCTAATAAATTCAGTTACCAACCAAGAAATGGACCCTCAACACTGCCCAAACTAACTAATCAAGTCTCTACAGTACTTCTTTCAAAACTTCATTTGGAGCATAGGATAACCTTGTATGTATTCTGTATTCCTATATCTTCATTTGAATGTGTCTTTGTTCCTGTATCTGCATTCATGTGCATTCTGTCCTCTGATAGAGAAGTTGCACATCTTCTGTTTTAAATCTAATCCCCCACAACCTGTGCCTTGGATTCCATCAATTTTATCCTGCCTCAAAAAACCATATAATGTCCTTTGTTCTCCTATTTTCAGCTCATTTACAACTAGATCATATTTTTTTAATCCTTCTGGTACTGGAGATAGAACTCAGGGGAGCTTTAACAAGTAAATTTAGAAAGGTCACAAGATACAGAAGTAATAGGTAAAAGTATTTTTGTGTAAAATACAATAGTAAACTATTGGAAGATAAAAGTTTAAATAACTAAATCAGTTTGTGACATCAAAAACCCCAAAATATAATAAATTTAAAAATACTCAAGACTTGTACACTAAAGATTCAAGAAATTATTGTTGAAATAAAGATGTCCTAAGTAAATAGAGACAACAACTTGGATTTGAAAACTTAAGATGTCAGTTCTTCCTGAAGCAATCTGTTCTAATTGCAATCTTTATTGGTATTTTTAAATTGTGCCAACATATAAGATTTACCGTTAACCATTTAAAAAAATTTTTTTTTAGTTATGTATGGACTCAATATCTTTATTTGTTTGGTTTATTTATTTTTATGTGGTGCTGAGGATTGAACCCAGTGCCTCACATGTGTGAGGCAAGCGTCTGCCACTGAGCCACAACCCCAGCCCCCCTGTTAACCATTTTTAAGTGTACAGTTCATTGGCTTTATGTACATTTCACAGTATTGAGCAATCATCACACCATCTTCCCTAGAACTCTTTATCTTGCAAAATAGAACTTGTGTATATTATAAATAGTACCTCCTCACAAGTCTACATTCTGTCTATGAGTATTCTAGGTGCCTCATATCAGAGTAATCATACAATATATCTCTCTGTGACTGGCTTATTTCACTCAGCATAATGTCCTCAGCTTTTTAGCTATTTGACTAACATGCTTAATGTTTTCTTTGTAATTATCCTGCTTGGTATTCATCGAGCTTCTTAAATATGTAAATTTACATCTTTCACTAAATTTTGCATCTTTTCACTCATTTTAATATCAAATATTTTTTCTACCTCATTCTTTTATCAGGAATTAAATTGTACATTTATTTGAATTTTTTCTGTTTTCCCACAAATCCCCATGACTCAATGCCTACACATTTCTTGCACATTTTTATTTTTTTCAGAGTAGATAATTTTTACAGATCTGTCTTCAAATTCACCAACTCTTGTCATCTTCATTCTCCCAATCATTTGTATAATTATGTGTATCTAGTGGTTGTGAATGATTCAGCCATTAGAGATTACAAAAGAATATACAGAATCAGGGTTCAAGCACTCTTATTCCCTTTCTTGGGATTGTTCCTACCACATTATAGCAGCTTTTTTTTTTTTTGGTAGTCATGGGATTTGCATTTTAAAAATTTATTCCTTTTAGATATACATGACAGTAGAGTGTATTTTGATGTATCGTACATACATGCAGTATAACGTTCTAATTAGGATCCCGTTCTTGTGGTTGTACATGACATGGAGTTTCACTGGTTGTGCATTTATATATGAACACAGGAAAGTTAATGTCTGATTCATTCTGTTTCTAATATCATCCCACCTCCCTTCCCTTCATTTCCCTTTGTCTAATTCAGTGAATTTCTATCCTGTCCCTCCCATTATTTTTTTTTTTTTAATATTTGTTTTTGTTGTAGATGGTCACAAATATCCTTATTTTTATGTGGTGCTGAGGATCGAACCCAGTGCCTCACGCATGCAAGGCAAGCGCTCTACCGCTGAGTCACAATCCCAGCCCCTCCCCCCCATTATTTTGTGCTGGCATCCACATATCAGAATGTTGTAGGGACAGAGGAGACAAGACACCAAAGATGGCAGGAAACAGTTTTATTTGCCTGTAGCTGGTTCAGAGGGTACAGCATTCACTGTAGTCAGTTAATTCCCCTGAACCCTGAGTTCAAGCAGTTTCAGAACATAGTCGGTGTGTAAGGGGAGGAATTTAGGAGTTCACAGTCTGCAGAAGTTCACACAAAAGTAGCTTTTTCTTTTCACTGTTCTGGGCAAGTTAAAACTTCAAGGACAGCACCTGAGAAGGGGAGAGCTTCTCCCCTTCTCATTCCCCTGCCAGCTGTTACCATGGAGCCCAATTAGTGAAATCTTTTTGAAATGTAAACATCTCTGTGAAGCTCAGGCCCAAGGCCAGAGGCCTTGTTAAAAGATCTGTCTTTCCTACCACACTTTGCATCTGCAAACACACTTCTATAAAATATTACATTGTTACTATACTAGATAGTCCGTAAATGTTTGTGAAAAAAGTACAGCGGCATTCAGCACGTGGAGTGCTGATCTCTTTCAGGCCAGTAGTCAAGTAAGATAAATCAACAGGAAATAGGAAGTTTAACTACATTGAACTCTTTTGTAGAGACTCTTTTGCTGATAGTCCTAAGATCAATTAGGGTGCAGATTTCTGGAGAAGCTTAATTAGGATTTTCTGTGGAGGAGGGGATGCCACTACAAGAACATAAAGACAAATGTTTTGGGACTGGCTTATTTAGCATGATAGTCTTCAGTTCCATCCATTTACTGGAAAATGCCATGATTTTATTCTTTTGGCTGAGTAATATTCCATTATGTATATATATCACATTTTCTTTATCCATTCATCTGTTGAAGGACACCTAGGTTGGTTCCATAAATTTGCTATCGCAAATTGAGCTCTCAACATTGAAGTGGCTGCGTCACTACGCTGATTTAAAATTATTTGGGTATATACCTAGGATTGGGATAACTGGGTCAAATGGTGGTTCCATTCCAAGTTTTCTTAGGAATCTCCATACTGCTTTCCAGAGTGGTTACACCAATTTTTACCACCAAACAAAAGCTGACTCAAATCCTTGCATGTGATTGTTCACTGCAGCCCTAATTATAGTAGCCAGAAGGTGGAAACAACTCAAATATCCAATACATGAATGGATAAACAAAATGTGTTAAACCCTTACAGTAGAATATTATTCAGTCATAAAAAGGAATGAAGTACTGATATCTGCTATAGTTGGATGACCTTAAAAACATGCTTAGTAAAAAAATAATTTTTAAAAAGCAGCAAATAAATACAGCAGCCTTAGTTACTTTAGTTTTCTGGCTCGATGATCCAGTAAGACTGTAGGTTTCCATAAAAATTTTAGCTATCATCCTAATTATCATGACCTGTCCTTTTGCAAAAGCCCCCTGAAATCAAAATTCTCCCATGTTCTGCCCATCTTTCACTTGTTGACTCCCAGTTTCTGGTTGTTTTTCTTCTCTCTCCAGCAGTTGCTTTTTGTATTTTGTTCATTATACAGTTGTTATCTGCTGGAAAGGTTGTCAGCCTTACCAGAAGCAGAAATTTCTCATTGCTTATAAATATGTTTAAGTCTGTCCTATTTAAAAAAAAAAAGGCACATACTCCACATTCCCATTGTAGTCTATGCACTCATTACAAATTTCTGAAAAATGTCTTGTGTTCATTTATAAGACTAATAGCTTTATTTTCTCACTTTTCAACTCATTTCAATCTGTTAACATGTTCTGGCCATTTCCCCTTATATACAGATATGGTTTTTCATCCCTCTCTATTTCTACCAAGTAATGTGTGCTGCCAAATGAACTATAACAAGCAGACTGTATAGATTCATGGTTAGCCTTGCTTCAAATAAGCATAACAGATTAATAATAATAATGGGTATAATTGTTCAAAATATAGCTATTTATGCATTTAAGTCATCTCAGCAACCTAAGTAATTTAGGGATTCATTTTTGTGCAAGAAAGAGATGCCTAGAAATATAAATATTTAAATTCAGACCAGTAAGTGCAATTTCTATTCATTTCTTTAGAAAAATATTGCCATGTATCTTTTTTTTTTTTTAAGGTACTGGGGTTACAGCAGGACACAATAGACATTACTTTTCTTTGTGGAATTTACAGCCTATCTCAAAAAGCTAGAGGATAACTAAGTAAATGAAATATTATATGTCAGGTGTGCTATGAAGTTGGGGAACTATTTCTTATTTTAGATAGGATGGATTACACAGTAATTTACATCATCCAGGCAGACTGAACAGTATGTGTAAAATCTGAGGTGGGAAGAAACAAGCCAGTGAAATATTCTGGGCAAATGGAAGTGACATAAGGTGAGGTCAGAGGTACATGGGGCTGGTGTAGGAGCAGGTGGATAGATACATTGTGTAGACTGCTTTGTATGTTGGTATGTGTTTAACAGCTGGCTTTCCAGAGAAGGAAAAAGTTCCTGATTTGTTGTGTTTGCCAATTTCTCTGATGTAAATATTCCCACCATAGGCAATTTCAAGCTAACAATATGAAGTCAACTAACTCAAAAATTTCTGAAAATTTAATAATCTGCTCTTGTGAACTAGTATAAACATTCTCTAGCACAAGATTGATGTAAACCATTATAAAGATATTTTTCTTTAGTGAGAAAGGAAGTCAGTAAATAGTATTAGAGTGATAACATAAACAGATTTGTTTTAATAGAATGAATCTCTCCTG
The DNA here is from genome assembly GCA_028644305.1 of Xerus rutilus. Taxonomy (NCBI): domain Eukaryota; kingdom Metazoa; phylum Chordata; class Mammalia; order Rodentia; family Sciuridae; genus Xerus; species Xerus rutilus. The sequence continues at coordinate 116,803,163 of CM053404.1, read as the reverse complement.
GGTTGAGAGTACTAAAGACTACATGCAGGCATTCAACTGCAAACTAATGGCTTATATTTTCTTTGATTTACATCGTATTGGTTTGTGTATTGCTTTAAATTATTTTGTTAGTTTCCAACATTTAAACAAATAGGGATATTCCATAAAACATGAATTTCTGTTTTCTTAGAAAAATCAGATTTGGCATTTTATTTTGCTATTAATTAGTTTGAACTAAAGAATGGCATACTTTTAGATGAGTTTTTCATTTCTCATCTAGCCTGTCATGTCCCTGAAATTGAGTTTCAGCTATCACTCTGCTGGTTCACTTGTTTGTTTTTAAATTTTGGAGTTTAGGAGAATGAACTTCTTCATATAACCAAGTTTATCAAAAGGGGTGGCAAAATAGCAGGTAAGAGAAGCTTATCTGATTTCAGAATAATGAGTAAGCATATTTCTTTGCAAATGAAAAAAATGTTCTTGTGTATAATAAAATGTTTCTATTTTGAAAGGACATAGGAGATTGTTACGTAACAAATCAAAATGGCAGCTGTGACTAGATATTGAAAAGATGAGTGATTTTTAAAAACTTATTTACTGACAAACATCAAAATTTAATCAGGCTTTGATTTTATTATTTTTAAAATTTGTTTATTCTAATTAGGTATAATGACAGCAGAATGCGTTTTGATTCATTGAACACAAATGCAGCACAACTTTTCATTTCTCTGGTTGTACACAATACAGCATACATGTAGTACATGTAGTCATACATGTACCTACAGTAATGATGTCCATCTCATTCCACCATATTTCCTGCCCCTATGCCCACTCCCCTCCCCTCACTCTCCTTTGCCCAAAGTTCCTCCATTATTCCCATGCCCCTTGCCCCATCATGGATCAGCATCCACTTATCAGAGAGAACATTTGGCCTTTGGTTTATTGGGATTGGCTTACTTTGTTTAGCATGATATTCTCCAACTCCATCCATTTACCTGCAAATGCCATAATTTTATTCTTTCCTAATGCTGAGTAATATTCCATTGTGTATATGTACCACAGTTTTTTGATCCATTCACCTATTTGTAAATTGTGCTGCTATAAACATTAAAGTGGCTGCTCATTAGTGTAGTATGCTGTTTTTTAAGTCTTTAGGTTATAGACCAAGGAGTGGGATAGCTGGGTCAAATGGTTGTTCCATTCCAAGTTTTCTAAGGAATTTCCATCCTGCATTCCAGAGTGGTTGCACCAATTTGTAGTCCCACCAGCAATGTATGAGTGTGCCTTTTTCCTCACATCCTCACCAACAATTATTGTTGCTTGTATTCTTATAACTGCCATTCTGACTGGTGTGAGATGAAATCATGGATTAATTTTGATTTGCATTTCTCTAATTACTAGAGATGTTGAACATTTTTTCATATATTTGTTAATCGATTGTATTTCTTCTTCTGTAAAGTGTCTGTTCAGCTCCTTAGGTATTTATTGATTAGGTTGTTTGTTTTTTGGGTGTTAAGTTTTTTGAGTTCTTTATATATCCTGGAGATCAGTACTGTATCTGACGTGTGTGTCAAAAATTTGCTCTCAAAATGTAGGCTCTCTCTTCACTTCATTGATTGTTTCTTTTGCTGAGAAGAAGCTTTTTAGTTTGAATCCATTCTATTTATTGATTCTTGATTTTATTTCTTGAGCTTTAGGAGTCTTGTTAAGAAAGTCAGGGCCTAATTCGACATGATGATTTGGGCCTACTTTTTCTTCTATTAGGTGTAGGGTCTCTGGTCCAATTCCTAGGTCCTTGATCCACTTTGAGTTGAATTTAGTGCATGGTGATTTTAGATAGGGGTTTAGTTTCATTTTGCTGCATATGGATTTCCAGTTTTCTCTGCACCATTTGTTGAAGAGGCTATCTTTTCTCCAATGTATGTGTTTGGCACCTTTGTCTAGTATAAAATAACTGTACTCAAGTGGGTTTGTCTCTTTGTCTTCTATTCTGTACCATTGGTCTATGTTTTGGTACCAGTACCATGTTGTTTTTGTTACCATAGCTTTGTTGTATAGTTTAAGGTCTGGTATTGTGATGCCTCCTGTTTCACTCTTCTTGCTAAGGATTGCTTTGGCTATACTGGGTCTCTTATTCTTTCAAATGAATTTCATGATTGCCTTTTCTATTTCTATGGCGAATGACATTGGGGTTTTAATTGGAATCATATTGAATCTATATAGAACTTTGGGTAGTATGGCCATTTTGATAATATTGATTCTGCCTATCCAAGAGCATGGGAGATTTTTCCATCTTCTAAGGTCTTGTTCAGTTTCTTTCTATAGTGTCCTATAGTTTTCATTGTAGAGGTCTTTCACTTGTTTTGTTAAATCGATTCCCAAGTATTTTTTTTTGAGGCTATTGTGAAGGGTAATTTTCCTAATTTCTCTTTCAGAGGATTCATCACTGATGTTTAGAAATGCAATTGATTTATGGGTGTTGATTTTATGTCCTGCTACTTTGCTGAATTCATTTATTAATTCTAGAAGTTTTCTGGTGGAATTTTTTGGATCTTCTAAGTATAGTATCATGTTGTCGGCAAATAATGATAGTTTGAGTTGTTCTTTTCCTATTCATATCCCTTTAATTTCTTTCATCTGTCTAATTGCTCTAGCTAGAGTTTCAAGGACTATGTTGAATAGCAGTTGTGAAAGAGGGCATCCCTGTCTTGTTCACGTTTTTAGAGGGAATGCTTCCAAATTTTCTCCATTTAGCATGTGTTTGGCCTTGAGTTTAGCATAGATAGCTCTTATAATATTGAGATATGTTTCTACTATCCCTAGTTTTTCTAGTGTTTTGAACATGAAAGGGTGCTGTATTTTGTCAGATGTTTTCTCTGCATCAATTGATATAATCATGATTTTTATCTTTAAGTCTATTGATGTGATGGATTATGTTTATTGATTTCCATATGTTGAACCAACCTTGCATCCCTGGAATGAACCCCATTTGATCAAGGTGCATTATTTTTTAAATATGTTTTTGTGTGTGATTTGCCAAAATTTTATTGAGAATTTTTGTTCTATGTTCATCAGGGATATTGGTCTGAAATTTTCTTTCTTTGATGTGTCTCTGTCTGGTTTTGGTATCAGGGTGATATCTCTTAGAATGAGTTTGGAAGGGTTCTATCCTTTTCTATTTCATGGAATAATTTGAGGAGTATTATTATTAATTCTTTGTAGGTCTTGTAGAACTCGGCTGAGAATCTGTCTGGTCCTGGGTTTTTCTTGGTTGGTAGGCTTTTGATAGCGTCTTCTATTTCTTTTCTTTTCTTTTTTTTTTTAATTTTTTTTAGTTGTAGATGGACACAATATCTTTATTTATTTTTATGTGGTGCTGAGGATCGAACCCAGTGCCTCATGCATGCAAGGCAAGCGCTCTACCACTGAGCTACAATCCCAGCCCAACATCTTCTATTTCTTGCTTGAAATTGATCTGTTTATGTTGTGTGTGTCCTCCTGGTTCAATTTGGGTAGGTTATATGTCTAGAAATTTGTTGATGTCTTTGAGTTTTCTATTTTACTGGAGTATACATTTTCAAAATAATTTCAAGTTATCATCTGTATTTCAATAGTGTTTGTTGTGATATTTTCTTTTTCATCATAAATTTTAGTAATTTTGAATTTTCTTTCTCCCTTTCTTTTCATTAGGGTTTGTCAATTTTATTTATTTTTTCAAAGAACCAACTTTTTGTTTTGTCAATTTTTTGAATTTTTTTTGTTTCAATTTCATTGATTTCAGCCCTGATTTTATTTATTTATTGTCTTCTGTTTCTTTTGGTGTTGGTTTGTTCCCCTTTTTTCTAGGGCTTTGAGTTGTATTTTCAGGTCATTTATTTGTTGACTTTTTATTCTTTTAATGAATGAGCTCAATGCAACCAATTTTATTCTCAGTACTGCCTCCATAGTATTCTAGAGATTTTGATATGTTGTATTGGAGTTCTCGTTTACCTCTAAGAATTTTTTAATCTCCTCCTGATGTCTTCTATCATCCATATGTCATTCAATAGCATATTATTTAGTCTCCAGATTTTGTAGTAATTTCTATTTTTTAATTTGTCACTGATTTCTAATTTCATTCCATTATGGTCAGATAGAATGCAGGATAGTATCTCTGTTTTTTTTTTTGTATTTGCTAAGACTTGCTTTGTGGCATAACATATGATCTATTTTGGAGAAGCATACATGTTCTGCTGCTGAGAAAAAAGTGTAGTTGCTTGTTGATGGATGGAATATTCTATATATGTCTGTTAAGTCTAAATTGTTGATTGTTTTATTGAGTTTTATAGTTTCTTTGTGTAGTTTTTGTTTGGAAGATCTATCCAGTGGTGACAAAGGTGTGTTAAAGTCACCCAGTATTATTGTACTATGGTCTATTTGATTCTTGATGTTGAGAAGGGTTTGTTTGATATACATAGATGCCCCATTGTTTGGGGCATATATATTTAAAATTGTTATGTCTTGCTAAAGGCTTTGATTTTAAATTGAATAAAATAAGTTATGTGTCTACAAAACTAATTATTAACATGATTAAAAATTGCTAGAATATCAAAATAATTGCAATTGTCAATTTATAACAAATTTCATAAATGAGTATAATAGACATTGAATTAAAAATAAACATTAGCAAAGGCACATCTAGACAGAATTGTTTGGAAAAAAATGATGGACTTATAGAAAAATTTTCATTTTTTCATTTTAATGTTTTTATTAGTCCATTTTAGTTATACATAACAGTGGGGTTCATTTTGACATGATCATATATTCATTAAATATAATTTATTCCATTTCAGTCTTCTGTTCCTCCTCTCCTCACTCTCCTTGTTCCCCTTCTCTTACTGGTCTTCCTTCTATTTATTTAATTTTTAAATTGGTGCCTTATAGATATACAGAAAGGCAAAATTCACTGTGATATATTCATATATGTACACAGCATGATCTGGTCTATTTCATTTTGCAGTTCCTCCCTTTTCCCATCCCTTTTCTTTCCCCTTCAATCTTCTTTCTCTACTCCAATGATGTCCCTTTTATTTTTATGAGATTCCCCTCTCCACCCACCCACCTTTTACTCTAGCTTCTGTGTTTGAGAGAAAACATTCAGTCATTGATTTTCTGAATGACTTATTTCACTCAGCTTGAGGTTCTCCATTTCCATCCATTCATGAACAAATGCTATAATTTCATTCTTCTTTATGGGTGAGTAAAACTCCATTGTATATATAGTAACACATTATCCATTCATCTGTTGATGGGCACCAGTGCTGGTTCCATAACTTAGCTATTGTGAATTCACTGATAGAAACACTGAAGTGCCTGTATCACTGAAGTGTGCTGTATGCTGATTTTAGTTCTTTTGAATAAATACCAAGGTATGGGATAGCTTGGTCATATGGTCATTCCATTCCTAGTTTTTTGAGGAATCTCTACACTGCTTTCCAGATGGTTTGTACTAATTTGCAGTCCCACCCACAGTATATAAGTGCACCCTTTTCCCCACATCCTCACCAACATTTATTTATTTTTTTGTGTTCTTGATGATTGCCATTCTGACTGGAATAAGAAACTTTAGTGTAGTCTGGATTTGCATTTCCCTGATTTTGAGGGATGTTGAAGACTTTTTCATATACTTTTTGGCCATTTGCATTTCTTCTTTTGAGAAATGTCTGTTTAGTTCATTTTCCCATTTATTGATTGAGTTATTTGTGTTTTTGTTTTGTTTTTAGTGTTAAGCTGTTTGAGTTCTTTATATAGTCTGGATATTAATCTCCTTTCAGAGGAGTAATTGGCAAAGATTTTCTCCTATTCTATAGGCTCTGTCTTCATGCTCTTGATAATTTTCTTTAAAGTACAGAAGCTTTTTAAATTGAAGCTGTCTCACTTATTGATTCTTAGTTTTATTTATTATGCTTTAGGGATCTTGGTAAGGAAGTTGCTGCCTGTGCCAATATGTTAGAGTGTTGACCCTGTGTTTTCTTCTAGTAGCTGCAAAGTTTCTGGTCTAATTCCTTAGTCTTTGGTCCACTTTGATTTGACTTTTTTTGCAGGGTGAAACATAGGGGTCTAGTTTCATTCTTCCATATGTGGATATCTAGTTTCCCAGGAACATTTATTTAAGAGTCAATTTTTTCTCCAACATATATTTTTGACACATTTGTCAAGTATCAAATGACTGTTACTATGTAGGTTTGTCCCTGTGCCTTCTATTCCTTTGGTCTTTATGTCTGTTTTTGTGCCAATATCATGTATATTTGTTACTGGATTATATTTTTTTGTCACTACATTATGATTTGAGATTAGATATTGTGAGGCTTCCAACATCATTGTTGCTCAGGATTGCTTTGATTATTATGGATCTTTTATTCTTCCAAATGAATTTTAGTATTAGTTTATCTAGTCTGTGAAATATGCCATTAGCATTTTGATGAGGATTGCATTGAACTCGTATAATGCTTTTGGTAATATGGCTATTTTGACAATATTAATTCTATCTGTCCAAGAACACAAGAGGTCTTTCCATCTTCTCAGCTCTTCTTCAATTTCTTTCGTCAGTATTTCATAGTTTTCACTGTAGAGGTCTTTAACTTCCTTGGTTAGATTTATTCTCAAATATTTCACTTTTTTAGGTTGTTATGAATGGGATAGTTTTCCTGATTTCTTTCTCAGCAAATTTATTATTGGTGTATAGGAAAGCTATTATTTTTGTACATTGATCCTGATCCTGCTGCTTTGCTGAATTTGTTTATTAGCTCTAGAAGTCTTTTGGTGGAATTTTTTGGGTCTTACCCATATAGGATCATGTCATCAGCAAATAGATAATTTGACTTCTTCTTTTTCTATTTGTATCCATTTAATTTCCTTCTCTTGCCTGATTACTCTGGTTAGAGTTCCAAGTACTATATTTAATAAGAGTGGTGAGAGTGGACATCCTTGTCTTATTCCTGATTTTAGAGGAAATGATTTCAGGTTTTTTTTAAATTCAGTATGATGTTGGTGTTGGGTTTGTCATAGCTATACTCTATAATGTTGAGGTAAATTCCTTCTATCTCTAGTTTCTCTAAGTGCTTTTAATGTGAATGTGTACTGGATTTTTTTCAAAGGCTTTTTCTGTATCTACTGAGCTAATCAGAGATTTTTGTTTTTAATTCTATTTATGTGGTATTACTTTTATTGATTTGTGTACATTGAACCAACCTTGCATGCCTTGGATAAAACTCACTTGATTATGGTATACTATCCTCTTGATGTGTTTCTGAATGTGGGTCACTAATATTTTTTTAAGAATTTTTGCATCTAGGTTCATCAGGGATATTAGTTTTTTGTTTTCTTTTCTTGATGAGTCATTGGCTGGGTTTGGTATCAGATCTATATTGGATTCAAATAATGTCTTGGGGCATGTTCTCTCTCTTTCTATATTATGGAATAATTTAAGGAAGATTGGCAATTGGTTCTTTTTCAAAGGTCTGGTAGAACTCAGGTAAGAATCTCCCTGGTCCTAGGCTTTTCTCTGTTGGAAGACTTTTAATTGATGTTTCAATTTCATTACTTGATATTGATCTGCTTATGTTTTCTATGTATTCCTGGGTTAGTCTGAGCAGATAATAAGTCTCTAGAAATTTGTCTCTATCTTCTGGATTTTCCAGTTTTTTGAAGCATAAATTTTCAAAATAGTTTTTAATTATATGTGTATCATGGTTTCTCCATTATTGTTTCTAATTTTCATTGATGTCAGTCTTATCTTTTGATTAGTTTGGCTAAGGTTTATCTATCTTGTTTATCTTTTCAAAGAACCAAGTCTTTGTTGCAATGATTATTTTATTGTTTTTGTATTCTAAATTTCATTGATTTCAGCTCTGATCTTAATTACTTCCTGTCTTCTACTGATTTTGGAATAATTTTATTCTTTTTCTGATGTCTTGAGTTGTAACATTAGATTATTTATTTGGGATCTATTTTTTTAAATATAGGCACTTAAGGCTATAAATTTTTCTTTTAGAACTGCCTTCATACTGTCCCAGAGATTTTGATATGTTGTATCTATGTTTTCATTTGTTTCTGATGAGTTTTTGATTTCTCCCTCTTGACTTTTTTCTGTAACACATTCCTCAATCAAAAGTGTATTATTTAATCTTCAGGTGGTAAAATGGTTTCTTTTTTATCTTATTTATTTATTGATATTTATTTATTTATTTCTAATTTCATTTCATCATGATCTGATATAATTATTTGTTATTATTTCTAATTTCATTCCATCATGGTCTAATAGAATCCAAGGAATTACTGAGACAACCTGTTTCAAAGGTGTTCCATCCCTATGGTTTTATTTGTTACTATTTTTTTGGTAGAGAGAAGCTGTATTGATTTAATTTCTTCTGGGGAGGCTGTTTAGCTGTGGACTCTGCTAAATTGCTGCCCTGCCCAGCACAGCTTTCAGCCCACAATTTGGGCCTACTTGTGTGATCTCTTTTATTGCCTTTGCTGCTCCTGTCCTGTTTTAACTTGGTCTGCTTTTCTTTTCAACTACTGTTATTGCCATAAGCTTATGGGATTTTTCTCTTTCTCTTCTGTCTTTATTATTGTTCCCTCATAACCTAACCCTGCTCAGGGTTTGGGATCAAGGGGTACTATGTTTATTTTCTACTCCCATAACCAAACTCAAAGTCCCTCTAAGTCTCAACATGTCCAGTATTTAATTTTAGGGTGCTTACGACACTGTCACACCTCACTGGTCTGCTGTTATTTTCATTGCTTCATTTTTGGGCAGTGGAGGAGTCCAGGGTTGCTGCTTAGCTCTGCTCTGCCATATTCTTTCCTTTTTTGTCAGTGTCATTTTTATGAGGTTTTTATTGATGATTAAAGCACAGATATTTAAAATATCACTGAATTAAATTATGTTTAATCATGTTAGTGAGTAATGAAACCAAATTATTTTTAATATGGCAGTGAGAGTCACATTGTAAGAAACCTATAGTTTGAAAAAAAAGTCTTGATAAATTTAATATACATTCATCAAAATCAGAAAATATGAAACAAGTCTTCTACAATATTTGTTGCTGATTTGGGATTGGTTTTCTTCATAAAATTAATCCATTTTCAGACAAGTGGAACTCAAATCTACTCATTGTACCATTTGGCATGAATTTCTTTGGAAAACAACAATGAGAAAAAACAAGAATTAGAAGTCTAATTCACCATGAATTAGATTGACTCTATCACTTGAACCACAGATAGTAGAAAGCTTTGTTGATAAATTGGGTATATAATAGAGATATCTACTGTCTTCAGTCAGCTGAAGATGATTTTGAATCATTGTAAGAAGTCAACTCTGTTCATATCATCCAAGGAAAATCTACTCATAAACTTCCTCCACTCCCTACTTCCTGTTTCTTCCTGTTTTGAGAAGATTAGATTCTTCAGCTGATAGTATAACTGAGTTAAACAGTGCATATTGTGTGTGTGTGTGTGTGTGTGTGTGTGTGTGTGTGTGTGTGTGTAAGGTAGCACTGGTTCTCTTCCTCCTCGTCCTTGTCCTCTCCCTTCTTGTTTCTTTCTTCTTCCATTGAACCCAGGTCCTTGCACATGCTAGGAAAACTGCCACCCCCAGCCCTGTAAGGTCATTTTTGAAGCATAACTAACATATGTTATTCAATTCACTCATTGCTACTAAAGCTGGGTCTTTAGAAAACTATTTGGCCAGAGGTAATCTGATTTACAATCTTATGGGAATTGAATTTCTAGACATTTAAGTAAAAGATCTAACTATGAATACATTCTCCAAATTTCATAGTTAAAAACTGTATTCTTAAATTGGCTTTCTGATATCAAATTTTATGAAAATGAATTAACATTGATATTGTGAAACTTTGATATTCTACAAATGGGATTTATTAAATTGTAGTGCAACATAGTACTGAAAACTAAATGAGAATACTGCATGATCAGAATTGTACAGATATCTTAAGAAAAGTCATTATCATTATAAAAACTAGGAAGCAAAGATTTTAACTTTATTTGCAAGTATTCTTAGTTGGAAATAATTCTTATCCATATCTGATGTTTCTTTCCCAAAAGATGGCTCTGTTAATGTAACTCTAAGGCTCTCTCCTCCTTTATTCATCTAGCTCCTAGAAATATGGAGTATCTTATTTGTTTAGTGACTTTGAGAAGAGTAGGTGTATCTACATGACTTAGCTCCAACTCTCTCTCTGTTAGGAGTGAGCCTGTCTGTTCTCCGTTGTAAATCATAACTGGTAAGGTTTCTTGCATATGAGGAGGTCTGCTCAACTCTAGCACCACCTCAGGAAAGAAACCATGTCCTTCCTCCAGAGTGACTTCTATTACTAATCAGTTATAGTTTATCTTAAATGTTTCTGTTTGTTGTGCTTTTCAACTTGTTCTAAGGTGAGTGTGAAATAATGTTGATATCTATTGAGGAGCAACCCTCAGAGATGCCAAAATTTGGTATATGTTCACTAGACACATTAGGAAATAAAAATAAAAGCGAAATTTTGAAGGAGAAAATTTTTGTGTTTTCAAGGCCACAACTGTGTCTTGTACTTTTGGAGAGAAAATATACCAACTTAACTACGGGTTTATTTTAGTCCAAACAAATTTTTGCACTTTTGTGCTTGGCTTTGAAGTTCTGTAGCCTGGGGAAGAAGCTCTGGCTGTCATGTGATATTTTGAGCTTGGCAGGTGACTACAACTTATGACTTTTCACAATGTGTGTGAGAAAAATTAGACAGTCATTTGGTTGTGTTGGGGCTTCAAATGGAGACTACCTTAGTATACTACATAGTCCAAGCTTTTCCTAAATTGGGATAAGAGTTCATTACAGAAAAAAGAGTTTTCCAAGTGCTTTAAACATTTGATGGTCAACACTAGAGGGCTCTAGCTGTATATGGTTAGTATGAAGACTAGTTAGGTAATCTAGATTGGGTATTCCAGATTCCATCTCGCTTTCAGGGTCAAGGAAGGCACTGTGGAGGGACATTCTAACTTTGAATTCATGTGGAATTTTCACAAACTTGTAAGAATCACTTTCCCATCATAGAATCTCAAATTGGCTCTGAATATATTGACAACATAAATTTTAACCCTGACTGGATATCTGAGACCTAAACTATGCTTCAACATAGATACATGTTAGATCTTATTAATAAATAAGAGATGTTGGCTCTTATTAAGGAAAACACCATCGCTTTAATGTAAAAGATGGACTAAATACCATTATTACAAAACCAAAAGCTTAGAAGGAAGCAAGGTATTTTGTGCCTGGGACTGTTTGCTTATAGCTATCCTATTAGATCTGTAAAAGAAGAAGAAACTATAGTAGTTTGAAAAGGATTTTTTAATTTTACAACTAAGCCCCCAAACTGTGTAAGGTTAATAAAAAAGAACTAGCAAAATAAAGCAAGAGGAAATCTTTAATTAATATATTTCAGGAAAAAGTAAAGGTAAAACGGCACCTTGAAGATTTAGACCAACATACAAGGGGAAAAAAGAAATACCCAGATTCTAACTGCTTTTATAAAGGAAGATATTTTTGTTTTTATTAGATTAGAAATGGTGAATGGGACATGTAGAAATCTACCAGGAAAAAAGCTAGAATGATTCTCCTAAGAAAGCCTAAGTCACTGAGTGTTGACTTCTTAAAACCACATGTTCTCAACTAGAACAACTGGACAGCCACTCCTTAAAGACTGGGACAGCAATTTCAAATGATTACAAAAATTCTGGACAGATTTGAGAGAGGAAATCCATGTGAAATATTCAGTGCATTTCTTACACAAAATTCCATGTAACACAATCATTTTAGAAGGAAGTACAGGCATTGCCTTTGCCCTAAAGAAAGGTAGCTGAAGGATGTGAAGAAATGGAGACAGGAGAATCAGAGACCTTTGAATAAAGGTCTTTTGGGAGCTATTGTCTGATAGGTGGATATTTCATGGAGGAATTATCCATGTCAGATAGCATGGGAGACATAATCTGAACAATGAACCAAGAACTTAACTGATTTATTCAGTTACTGTGTTAGACCTCATTAGATGGATCCAGAGTGCTTATAAAAATAATTGGGACAGAAAGCAAAGGTAAGGTTAATAAGAAGGGAGCCACGTGGTTTCAGCAAGCATCATTAGATTTTGTATGGATTAAGGGCCAATTTAAGAAATAGTGTAATTGCTAAGAAACTGAGGTAACTTTATAGAAAGGTATTGGGGAACAGAAAAGGGAAATTAAATACCAATAAATAAAAGATTAAACTTGGAAGCATCAAAATTGCTTAATATAGGTATCTGTTAAGGATTAAACTCAGAAGCATCAAAATTAATATAGGTATCTGGTAAGGTATCTTAGAATGCACAATAAGGGTGATTCTTCAGTTAAAACAAATTGGGAATTAAGAACTTTTCCTTAGAAGGCCCAAATAATACCATAGATGGAGGAAATGGAGATAGCCACTATGGCACAGGACCAAAAATGTCTTTTTCTAAGAGATAGTACAGCTACGTCACCTGCCAAAGCTTGTCCGCAGGGCAATTCTAGGGGCCCAAAGCCCAAGGCTTTATAGGAAGATGGAATTAAGAGGTCCTGGATATACTAGATGGGGAAGAAAGGCACCTGAAGTAAACCTGGAGATAGGAGCTGCCTGCTTTGCAGTTAGCTAAGTTTGTGAGGAGGTAGAAATGCCTCAAAGGGATGTTTGAAAAATGAAAATGAAGGCCAGGTTAGATATACCCCAAACACAACTGTCCATAGCCACTTAGCTAAAACTTGGCATTCCAATTTCTGCAAAATGCTAGCTCTAATCATAATCAAAACACAAAACATAATCTTTAGATCTTTGTCAAAAAGATTGAAGTTGTGGGGCTGAGGTTATAGCTCAGTGGTAGAGTGCTTGCTTAGCATGCATGAGGCACTGGGTTCGATCTTCAGCACCACATAAAAATAAAATAAAGATATTCTGTCCACCTACAACTAAAAAAAAGTTTTAAAAAAAGATTGCAATTGAAATTAAAACCATCAGCTATAGACAAAGCAGTTTGAACACTTCTACTTGCCTAAAAAGGATTAATGCATAACTGTCAATCACACAATTATCCAAACACTCTTTATGCATTATAAACCATACAGTAGCTGCTTAAGCAGGGCTTTTTACCACTTCCATTTGAGGTCTCCCAGTTGGATAACTGTTCGTAGAATGCACAATAAGCTTAAAAATTTTCCCAGTTTAATCTGATTTTATTTTTGACAACACTGTATGAGGACATGGGAAACAGATTATTTTCATGAAAATGTAAATGTAAAGAAATGTAAATGCAAATGCTAGAAGTGGAGTCTGAAAATAAAGTTGCTGAAAGAATTTTCCCATTTGGGCTTAAGGAAGCAGTTCAAGAAACCTGATCAATTGGTCTTGAATGAGCGACAGCCTTTTGAGATCAAATCCAAGATTTTCCTGTTCCCTCAGGTATCACTGAGTTTTTGTTGGGGTATTGGTAGCCCTGGTTCTGGAGAGATATTTTTACCTGATTGAATTGATCAAAGGGCAGGGGAATGACTTTCTATAATTAGGTAGATGTTACAAAGTGTTGTGATTTTTCTGTGCATTCTGTTAATTCTTTGGAACTTTTTAAAAAGTGAGAGTCATGAGAGACAAGGCCTTGAATAACTATAACTTCTGAGGCTTCTTATTCTGCAAACTCATTCCAGATAGGACTGGTGCAGCTGATGAAAGGACCCCACCTCTATGCAGATAATCCCTCTAGTTGAGCTTGAGTAGAGAATAACACATGAGGTGCAGGTGGAAAAAGAGATTTTATTTTGTAATTCAAATTTGTACTTTGAATTTTAATATATAGGACAAGAGGATTTTATTTTAGATTTTAGTTTCCTTGGATTTTAATGACTTGGAAATTCAACTTGTTAAGGGATTCAATCTTTGGACCTAAATTTATTTCTTGGAATTTAAAAGTGGAAGGGAAACTATTCAAATATAACAAGATAGCATCAGTCTTCTTGCAGAACCTTGTTATGCTACATTGAACAGCATGCCTAGTCATAATTTTGGACAGAGAATAGGACATACATTTGTAGCTTTTAGTAAGGAATGGACTCAAAGTTTATGTATTGAATATATTGTTATGACTGATTGAGATTCTTCTGGGGATGATATTTGAATGGCCTGCTATTGAGCTCTCTAGGAAGCCCTAAAGAGTAGAGATTGGTAGGATGTGGTTTCATCCAGGTGGGAATTCTTCTAAATCAGACAGCCACGTCTAACTGACCATAGGCTTCATGCTGAAGTTCAGTGAGTTCAGAGAATGAAAAGTTGGGGCATGCTGCTGGGGCTCACTTCTGTCCTACTCATGATGGTGTGTATGTGTGTGTGTGTGTGTGTGTGTGTGTGTGTGTGTGTATTCTCATATATTCTCAATTAACTGTGGATTTCATCCTGTTACTTTAATCCCTCTGACCCTAAGAAGAAGTCTTAGACTATGAGTCTGTTTAGAATAAATAACAGGCATGCTCAGCTTGCCTCCAATCTTCCTCTTCTTAGAAGCAAACATGCATACTCCACTTGGGGAGTCCTGACCTGGCCTACTGCTACCATGGCTAGTTACCCAACACTGGAATTCAGAATTAATGGGTCCAAACACAGAAGTTGAATCTTCTAACTTGACCTCTATCAGATGTAAAAGTGAAATTTTAGATTTTTTTTTCTGTTTTGTTTTGATTCCTCATATAAACCTTGGCTCACTTTGCTTTGTTGAAATCCAGTTTGGTGACTTTTTCAATATTTCCAGTTTCCTAATCTGAGTTGCAATTTAATTCAATAAATAGTTATTCAGTGCTTATTCTGTATCACTATGCTGGGCACTGGGAATACATAAACAAATAATATTGCATTAGATGGTGACCGTTTGCTTACATGCTTAAGTCCAATGATAGAAAAATATGAAAATCCTGAAGACAGTACAAGGATAAAATGATCAGTCTGCATGGTGGTTTTGAAGCAGGGAGCTTTGATCAAGAGGGAAATTTTTAGCACAATAGGTAAGCAGAGGAAGCATATTTTTGACAAACAGACCAGAAGACAATAAATGCATGGAGATATGACATTCATGTTATTTCAGGATATTCAAAGTAGTTGACAATGCCTAAGAATAGTTTCTATGTTATAAAATAGGGAATGGAGACCAGATCATGAGCATATAGGAAACCTAGGTATGAACTTTACCTTATGGAGAAACAGCTTTGAAGATCCTTAATCCAGAGTAATGTTATCACATTTACAAATTGAGGTAGTTGGACCAATTGACTTCTGTATTTCTTTTATCTTTACATTCTCTAATTTGTACCTTACAACCTTGCTATAGCCTGAGAACACTTACTTTTCAGCTATCCTTAATCAGCTATGTCCCACCTCATATTATGTAGGGTTGTGTTTGGATGCATATTACAGAAAAACTTATACTAAATAATAACAAGGGATTAAACATGATGATTTTATTTCTGTAATGTTAAAAACAATTCTGAAGGCTATTCTGGAAATATTAACAAATCATCAATTACTGTGTTAGACAACTTTGTGCCACTGGGACAAAATACTGAGATAAACAATTTTTAAGGTAGAACAGTTTATTTTAGCTCACTATTTCTGAGGTTTCAGTTCATATTTTGTGTGCTCCTTGCAGTACATCATGGCAGGGAGTGCATAGTACAGCAAAGCTTCCCACCTGACGGCAGCCTGGATTCAAAGAAAAACAGAAAGGGGATGGGGTCCTGATATCCCCTTTAAGGACATGGCTCCAGTGACTTCACTTCCTTCCACTAGGCCCTACATTCCAAAGTTCCTACCCTCTTACAATAGCACTGTGGACTGGGGAACAAGAACTTTGGGGGATACTGCAGGTCCAAACCAAAGTGGTTACCAAGATCCTTCCCACAGACTGCGAATTGGTACAACCACTCTGGAAAGCAGTGTGGAGATTCCTCAGAAAGCTTGGAATGGAGCCACCATTTGACCCAGTTATTCCTCTCCCCAGTATATACTTAAAGGACTTAAATTCAGCATACTGTAGTAACATGGCCACATCAGTGTTTACAGCAGCTCAATTCACAATAGCTAAACTATTGAACCAACCTAGACTCCCTTCAACAGATGAATGGAAAAAGAAAATGTGGTATATATACACAATGGACCATTACTCAGCCATAAAGAAGAATGAAATTATGACATTTACAGGTAAATGGATGGAACTGGAGGCTATCATGCTAAGTGAAATAAGTCAATCCCCCCAAAACAAAAGCTGAATGTTGTCTCTGATATGTGGATGCTAGCACACAATAAGGAGGGGCAGGGGGAAGGAAGAATAGAAGTTCATTGGATTAGACAAAGGGGAATGAAGGGAAGGGAGGGGAATGAGAATAGGAAGACAGGAGAATGAATGGACATAACTTTCCTATGTTCACAATCAGTGTAACTCCACATCATGTACAACGACAAGAATGGGAAGTTATACTCCATATATGTATGATATGTCAAAAATAAACCCTACTGTCATGTATATCTAAAAAGAACAAATTTAAAAAAGATCCTTCCCACACCTACCAACCCTCAGAATGAAACAGAGATGGTGGCTGGAGAACTAGATGTCATGTTCACATTCTAGGATGACATCAGAGAGAAGGAAACTTTAAAGAAGATATTCTAGAGTTATCTCCTACACTTACTTATTTCTTTTTTTTAAATGTTTTTTTTTAGTTGTAGATGGACGCAATATCTCTATTTTTATTTATTTATTTTTATGTGGTGCTGAGGATCGAACCCAGTGACTCACGCATGCGAGGCAAGTGCTCTACAAGTGAGCCACAGCCCCACTTACTTATTTCTTAATATCCAGAATTTAGTCCTATGGTCACATTTATGATTAGAGAAAAGTTGAGCAAAGAAGTACATAAAATAAATTTTTTTAATCAGTGGAAAATAAATATTAAACTAGGCAATTAGTTGGCTCTATTCCATCTATGAAAAAGTGAGGTATTTGTTTACCTATTACATTTAAGTAAAAGTGATAGGCTATCAAATGTTAGAGTATTTCTTGTAGAATATATATTTCTGATTCTAGATCTTAGATTTATCTTTGACATAATCATGTCCCCTGAGTTTGAAATTTCATTTCTAACATATAATGTATGACCTCATATACTAAATACACTCTTGCAATATGTGATCATATTCCATTACACTCTGATCTTTGGTTCTTTGTATGAAATGCATTGGCTGATTTTACATGCTTGCAAATTAATTTTTCATGGTATAAACAGAATGCCATGAATACCTTATGATGTGTGTATGTGTGTAAAATCCAGAGGTGCTCTGCCACTGAGTTATACTTCCAGCCCTTTTTATTTTTTATTTGAGGCAAGGGCTTAGTAAGTTGCCTTCAATTTGTAATCCTCCTGCCTTGTTCTCCAAAGTTTCTGGGATCACAGGTGTGCAGCTTCTGATTTTATTTGACACTCCAAAGTCAGTTTTTTAAGCCTCAAAGTCTGTTTTAAAACTCCAAAGCTGAGCATAAACTCTTAATCTACCATGTCATCCTTTCCATGAGATCAAAGCTAAAAGCCCAAGAGATGGTCATGAGGCAAAACAAAAATTTTGAGAAATAATAAATGCATTGGTTGATGACAAATTAACTAAGCACATTTATAATAGGGACAATTGATACTCAGTCTAAATTCGTAATAAGAGTGGAATAGTTAACTAAAGTTATAATGAAAAAGTATAAGATCACCAAATATTTTGAATTATTTTTAATAACATCATTTTATTTGTGTTTTAGTGAATGAATAGTATATCAAAGTGACTATACACAAAATTCTTTAGGAAAATTATGAGAGAAAAACATGATTTTAGAGGTGCTGTGGTGGTAAGACTATGTATAATTTCTATTTTCTATGTTTACAAATTTTTACCTCTAAGGAACATAAATTATGTATAATCAAAATGTCATATATGATATACATATAGGTATTCATGCATGTGTGTGGGTATTAGTCATCTTTCTGTTACTATAACCAAATACCTGAGAAAATCAACTTATAAAGAGAAAAGACTTATTTTGGCTCATTGTTTTGGAGGTTTGAGTCCATCATAATTGATCCCTTAGCTCTGAGCCTGGGGCAAGATAGCACATCATGGTGAGAATGTGTGGTGGAGCAAAATCTCTCGTCTTATTGCTGATAAGTAAAAAAAGGGAAGTAGAAGAGAATAAATTTCCCAAACCCCCTTTAAGGACATGCATCAATGACCTAAAGACCTTTTCCCCACCTACCAAAGGTACTAGCACTTCCCAGTAGCACCCCCTTGGGTCCAAGCCTTAAACACATGAGAGACATTCAAGATCCAAAGTATAGCAATGTGTTTGCATATATTTACAGTTTTAAATAAGTGATAATTTCCTTCAGGCAGTCCAGACAAACATCATCTCTTACATAATGCTGGATGAATAAGATTTATTTTTATCTGATGTGTGCTGTGGACTGTGGTGTCCGTAACATGTTGAAGTCCCATCTGCCAATATGACTGCCTTTGGAGATAGGGTCTTTAAGGACATAATTAAGATTAAATTATATCATAAAGGTGAGAAACTAATCCTATAGGACTGGGATCCTTATAATAAAAGAGTCACCAGGCATGTGTACAGAGAGAAAAGTCCACGCAAGGACATGAAGAAAAGGCAGCTGTCTGCAAGCCAGGAAGAGAGGGAAACCAAATCTCCGACAACTTGATCATGGACTTCCAATCTTGAGAACTGTGAGAAAACAAGTGTCTATTCTTGTTCTTTAAGCCATTCAGTCTGTGGTATTTTGTTATGGCAGTCCAAGAGGATTAACGTGGTATGCTAGCCTATTTTTTTTTACTTTTCAGGGTTGGAAGGAGGAAAAGAGCCAGAAGAGAAACCTGAGGTAGCAAAGTCCCCCTCAAGGAAACCAAAAGAAGGTCATAATGATGTGAAGTGGGAGGACAGAAGTCTGTTGCTTATAGTGCGTGGGTTAGAGATGTGGAAGTGCCATCAAACACTGGCTTGTTCAAAGGCTGGTAGATTTTGCTCTTCACTACTGCACCAGCACATTTAAAGACATCTTCTACATTACTGTGCTCCACATATGTGAATCAGCTTTTAAATTTCTCCCTAATTGTCCTCTCTCCAGACTAAACATTCCCAGTAGCCCCAACTTTCATCCTGTGACCAGGTTAGATTCCTTGCCCCTCTGGTTACCTGTCTCTGGATGTGCTTTAGTTTATCTGAAGTGTTAAAGTGACATCTACTTCATGTGTGTTCCAGGCAGTCTTGAGGATAGGAAAACTCCTCCTCCTTTCCCTCTAGGCCAAAGCAAGGAAAGGAGAAAGTAAAATGAGATGTGTTATATTTCTGTGTGGCATGATTGCCCTCCAGTCAGGGGAACATTTTGGCAACAGCCATTTTATGTCCCTTTAAATAACTTCCTGGTTAGCAATTCTTTATTTTCACAAAACCAACAAGTCCTATAGATACTTCTTAAAAGTAGCCATGCCATTTTTTCTCTTGCTTTTATTGTCTAAAAAAGTTTGAACAGATAATGCAATATTTAAAAATGTATTGGCATTAAAGTGAAACATACTGAAGTCTGCATGTTAATTTTGAGATTTTACTATAGCCCTGGTAGTAAAGCTGATGTTCATGTGGCATTGATTAATAATTTCAGGAAAATGATTTATTTTTTACAAACAAACTCATCATTGCTGATTGCAGGATGACTTTGAAAAGGGAAGAACTATTAACTTCTCATATTTGCAATAACATGTAGGATCACTGCAGTGCATTGTTTTGGGGGTAATTCATGTTGTAAGAACAAACACAACTCTATTTAGAAACTCCCAAACAAATTTTTCATTAAACAATTTCTTACTGACACTAACTGTGCAGTACCAAAGTGTTGCAACCAATTACAGTTGGTAACTTTTGTAGTGAAACTAACCCTGCAAATGTAAGAAATTACTTTTAATGAACAATTAAAATGCCTACTCTAGAAGCTTTAAAAGACATTAAGTTTTACTTGGGGTGTAGAAAGTTGCGGGCAAAAATAGATTTCTTGGTATTTCATATGACAGAGTAATAAAAGATATTCCACAACATTATTGAGAGAGGGCTATTGAACAACATTATAGATTTATTTAGTTCTACACATCTCATCATTAGACATTTTAAGACGAAAAGTTTGTTCTTTCAATTAATCAAAAATGTTGTTCCCTTCCTCTTAGCTAGGTCACTCAGGTCTTTGTCCCAGTCAGCATTTTTCCTTGGTTATTTGGCTAATTTCCATTACTGAAGAATTAGGTCTGGTAATTAAATCCAATCTCAGCACATTTTTTTTTCAAGCAGTTTATTTAGATTCTATGCAAAATGGAATCCCTTAGGGACAGAGAATGAACATGTTGTGATGTGTAATTGCAATGAAACATATTTAACAGTTATTTTTGAAGGAAGATTTCCTTTCACTTGACTCAGCTTCAATATATTTATGTAACTTGTTCTATTTATACTTCCCATCCTTTATAATTAGATATGTTCACATATATTTCTGATGCTATTCTTTATCAGTAAACTGTTTTTGTGAATGATTTTATTTAAATCAGTATGTCCCCCTTTATTCATATACACATACATTAAAATATGTTTTAAATGAGACATACTACAGATTAGAAATATACACATAAATATAATACTTTTGTACTATGTACTTATGTATTTTAACATTCTGTATTGTGATATAACATTTATTTGATGTGTTTTGATACCTACCTTCTGTAGTTATATCTTAAATTTTTAAGTATTTTGATGTGATCTCTTGCAATTCACCATTTAAATGTTCTGCAAGCAGGCAAGGAATAGGAAAATAGGAATCTAAAAATATAATGAGAGTTGCTGTTTGAGGTCACCTCTAAAATCATCTTATTTAGTCCATTCCCCAAGTTTCTAGCTGTACTATCTCATCATAGAATGGAATTTACAAATTGCCTCCTGATGCTTTCGGATTCTATCATGTATAATAAATTTTTACAAGAGTTTCTAAGAAAGGTTGTAAAGATGATTTCCTAGAGATCCTTAAGAATAGTGTTTCCCACGGAGAACTTTCATTTGTTTGGTCAGTTATTTGGTGTGTATGATTTTGTATCTAAGGGTATTTGAAATGATGTTCCTTCTAGTCTCAAACTCCTTTTCAGAATATTTACTTTTCATCAGAATATTTATAACCATATCACTGACCTCATAGTAACTGAAAAACATATACACACATATATACATTTTATAAATTCATGCACCACGTGATGATGTTTTGATCATTGACAGACAACATATATGTTGGTGCTCCCATAAAATTATAATGGAGCTTAAAAATATTGCCTAGGGATATCATAGCTGTTTATGAGGATGTACAGCAACACATTTTGTGGTGCTGTTTGTGTAAACAAATCAACCATGTTCTGCTAGACAGTGAAAAATATGACACATATAACTATGTACAGTGCATAATTCTTGATAATAAATGAACATGTTATTTGTTTGTGTATTTTTTGTACTATACATTTATTGTTACTTTAGAGTGTACTCATTCTACTTATAAAGAAAAATATTTACTGTAAAACTGTATTGTGGTACATTAACAACAGCCTCACAAATGTCATGTTTAGCGCATTCTTGATTGCATCAAAAGGCCACCTTGAGCAATTGACCTATACCTTCTGAGGATAAAATTGTCTACTGACTCATCTTTAGAACTAAGAATGTATCCATCACCAAACAACACTTGCCTATGATATATACATGTGGATATGAATCTCAAACACAAAATCAGATGATTAAGAAATGACTATTTTTGTTGGGCTTGGTGGTGCACACCTGTAATCCCAGTGGCTCAGGAGGTTGAAGCAGGAAGATTTAAGATCAAAGCCAGCCTCAGCAACTTAGTGAGGCCCTAAGCAACTTAGTAAGACCCTGTCTCAAAGTAAACATAAGAAAAAAGAGCTGAGGATATGACTCAGTTGTTAAGCACTTTTGGGTTCAATATGTGATACAAAAAAAAAAAAAAAAGACTTTATTTTTAGTTTTTGTATCTGAGTTTGATTTGTTTGGAGTTTCTGCTCCTCTAGGCAGGAGACATTACATCTTCATCCCACCTGCCCAGGTTATGTTTACAAGAGGAGGGGCTGGTTGGGAGAAGGCAGTGTGGCTTTGTTATAGTCAGATATTGAGAGGAATCATATGCTATGTGGTGTTTATTGTCTAACCATATACCTGTCAACTGAAACCTTCTCATTCCCATCAGTCTTGGTCATCTCACACAGATAATTACTTTGTTTTCCTGGTTCCAACCATAAGAACTCAGTCGCATAGAGGCAGTCTCTTTCATGCTGTTTGCTGCTCTCTGGTGCAATGATACCATTTTTTGTTTGTTTGTTTGACAGTGAATGTACCCACAAGCCCATCATTAAACCACTGAAACCCCTTGTTCTAGATTTGTCACTGCTCTCTCTACCCTTTGCTCTTATATACACTGAGGTTGAGAACACAAGAATCTCAGCATTTTTAGGATTTTGTGGTGTGTAAGGAAGAACTTCCCTCTATTCTTAATCTGCCAAACATCTATCCAGGTTTTATTGTCGTTCCCCTCCCCTCTATGATTAGCCATGAAGGCTGGGCTTATCAATCTCAGATACCCTCTTGACGACATGACAAACATCTAGTTGTTCTATCTTTTTCCTCCAATTATTTTATGTATTCTCCAATTCTTGAATTCTTGACCTAGTATCACTGGAGAGGAGAGGGTTGGGTGTTGAAGGACAAGAGAATAGCATGATTAGTGATATGAGGCGAATAGATGAAGGGTGGATCTGAGAGACAGCAGGCACTCTGCAATCACATTGGGGAGCATGATATGTGGATAAGGGGTGAACTGGAGATATATTTGGAGAAGGGTAGGCCTAGGAAAAGGTTGACTAGATTAATGATAGTTCGAACTATAGAATTTTTATTCAAATCAGTGAGGGGTGGTATTTGAAGATTATTGAAGAGAAATGTTATAATCCAAGAAATGGGATGGAGTCAACATACTTTATGGTAATAGAGGAATTGGCAAAGAATTGATGGGGTTTGTGATTGAGGGAGAACAATTCAAATATGATTCCAAGGACCTAACCTGGGCAACATTGAGCTCATTTTATGGGAAAATGTATTGTTCAATTTTAGTGATATTATGTTGCAGAGCAACCTTGAGAAACCCAGCATATACTTAGAAATCTGAGATTGGCAAAATGGATTCTACTGCCAAGTATAACTAAAAAGAGAAAAATAAATATGGGATTGGAGTTAGGAGAGGTAAAGCCCAGGGTTTTTGTAATAAATGAAAAAAGCCTCAATGATTGATTATATTTGAAAATATGGAAAGAGAAGAGAGAAAGTAGAGAAGAAAAGACCATTTTGGAACAGTAAGAAATGGTAAGACACTGAGGAACAGATGCAAAATTAAGAGAAGAAATGACATAGAATCATAGAAAGAGGAGGGTTTCAAAATAAGAGAGTGATCAATAGCATAAAATGTTGTTGAAGAGGTTTTTAGCAATGTTGAATTTCAGGTGTCCAGAGTAATCTTCCCAATTCAGAGCACCTGAAAGTTCTGTAAAGAAAAGGAAAATGCACAAATATTTCTACAAGCATGATACTTTGGAAAGCACGGGGAATTTATTTCATTTGACCTTCACCTGAGGGAAGTGCTATGACAAAATACTTCACACTGAATAATGTATAAAGAAGAAAAGGGTTATTTCAGTCACAATTCTGGGCATCTAAGAGCATGGTGCTAGTATCCTGGTGAGTGTTCCATGGCTGTATCACAACATGGGAAACTAGCTTCATATGGAAGTGGCACATGTTTGAGCAAGGAAGCAAGAGAAGAGGGAGAGACCAGACTTTCTTATACTTTATACTTCCTGCTATTGCCAGAAATAATCTAGTCCTATGAGACTCCACTCCCACAAGATAGCATTAATCCGTTCATGAAGTTGGAGCCCCATGACCTAATTACCTCCCACTAAGTCCTACCTTATAAAAGTTCCACAAAGTTGAACAAGCTTTTAACATATGAACTTTGAGTGGAAAATTCTATACAAATCATAGTTCCTTGTAAGAATAAGTAAAATCCTTTGTGCTCTCCCACTCTAGGGATGGAATAACGTGTGTGTCAAGTAAAAATAATAATAATTATTATAACTGTCTTCACCAAGGCCTTGTGTAATATATTGATGAGGTGAGCATCTTTGAGAAATGATTCAGAAACTCATCCTGTGTGCTGAGATGAAAATAAGAAGTGCTACAAGGGAAATTGTTTCTATGACTATATACAAAGGTTTTAATACGAGAGAGAGTGGTTGAGAAATTCTAAAAGCAAACTTAGGCTGGCATAAGAAAAGAAATACAAGACTTCACTAATTCCCATCAGTAAAATCTGTAGGCATATGAATTCTGAGGACATTTTACCAAAGAAGGAAAAGCATAATTGCAGGTTAGACTGAATGTATCATTGCAAGCCAACATCCCAGAGACTCTAGATTTCATATGCTGGACCGAGCAGCTGGTAACAGTTCTGTTAACTTGTCTAGATGATTTGAAACTGGGCTCCAATGAAGTCTAGGGTAAATAAATTTCATCTGTCAGAAAATATTTGGTGTAATACAGACTATGTCTACCAGAGACATGAATGCTTAAGTTGATTAATCAAGTTTGGCTCCCATAACTATGTCTTCCAAGAGGTCTCAGAATAAACTGTCTTCACTAAGTTCTTGTGTAATATATTGATGAGGTGAGCATCTTTGAGATGTAGTTCAGAGGTTTTTTCTGTATGCTGACATGAGACTGAGAAGTATACAAGGGAAATGGTTTCTATGACTATAAACACAGATCACAAGTTTATAAAAATACTTGGCATAGGCATGAAGGAAAAGAATAATTTTAGCAGTAACACGGTGTCAGGACTATGGATGCTTTATAAAGAACACAAATTTTTAAAATCAAAAAAATTATACAAGTGTGGGCACGTTGGCACACACTTATAATCCCAGAAACTCAGGATGCTGAGGCAGGAGGATTGCAAATTTGAGGCTACCTGTAGCACCTTAGCAAAACCTCACCAACTTAGTGAGATTCTGTCTCAAAAGTAAAAAAAATAAAAAGGACTGGGGATGTAGCTCAGTGGTAGAGTGCCCCTGTGTTTAATCCCCAGTGCCAGAAAAAATTAGATGATATATGAATATGTAGATACATGTATATATGTATACATATATGTACATATATGTGTGTGTGTCATATGTATATATGTGTCATATATATGTTTATATATATATGACTTACAGTTTGAAATACATTGCAAGGTTCCCTATAGACATATTAGAGAGGAACTACTCAGGAATTGGTATTCTGAATGATGATATCTTCATTGGTTTCCTGATTCGCAAAGTAAGGACTTTTTTAATAGGAAGTGCCAACTAGATGTTAAACTACAATAAAAGAAACTAGGCAATGGTTGATGCCCATGGAATTCACTGATCTTATCCCATCCCCATTACAAGAAGCAGTTAGCTTTATAGAAGGTGCAATGGACTATGGAATACTCAATTATATGAAAGAACCTTGTGAGGGTAGAAACTGTTGCAAAATCCAAGATGTGCTCTGAATTGGCAACTAAAATAGTGTTCTCTCTCCCATGGCCAGAATGTGCATGTGCAGGAATAATGAACTGGGAGTAGAGATGGATCCTCTACCTAGTACAGCTAATAGCCCACTTCAAAAGCTTGTTTTATGTCCCTGTGACTCTAGATTCTGTTTATTTAACCATTTTAGTACCTTGAGGAGACTTCCTCTAGAGAATATAGCAACAGTTTTTAAATTAATTGGAAGCTAAAGAATGACCATTTTAGGTAATTTATGCTGCTTGAAAAACAAAGGAAAAAGAATCACGTTAGGTGATTCTTTTAGGTGGGATGTTTGATTCTCACTATAGAAAGGAAAAAGCACTGTATTATCCCTAAGAGTATAGATACCTTCCTAGGCAGAATGTTGTTGTCACTTTAAGTCAATGAATAAAGTGCAGCAGCCCCTTACAGGTCAGTATTAACAAGGGCAGAGATCTTCTAGTTGGGAAAGATGGTTTATGTCATCCATATGCTAAGGACTCCATACCAGTTACAATGCTGGCTAAAGACAAAGGGAAAATGAACAGTGCAGGAAAGGGAGAAATCATAAATATCAACTGCATTCTATGACCAGTAGCTCCTTCCTTTCCATGCCATATGTACATTTGTGTATTTCATCTAATTCACTTTGTCTTTCTTGACTATTTCTCATAGCATTTTAAAAATGTTTTCTTGGTTAAGTTACCATTTCAGGCCATTGGCTATAGAATATTAAGATGGTATGCAACAGAAATTGCGGCAAAAGAACATCACTTGGAGCTCTTAGATTTTGAACTAGAAGAAGAAACAGAAAAGGAAGATGGCTGCCTTCTTTTTCAGGTGAGGTTGAAAATGCCTTTAATTGTTTGAGGAACATTGCATTGTAGAAGACAGGGGTATTTTCAAGTGAAATATGTGGATATCAAGTAAGAAAAGGAGCCAGACTTTGCAGAACATTAGCTATTGTTTGGCTACCCAGTGTCCAAACACCCCTTTATTTGGGCAGAATCTTCCAAAGTGTGAGTCTTGGTGGACGGGAGGCATCCCCTCTTGGTATAGAAGTTGAAATGGCCAGGCCCTCCTTCCCTAAGGCTTTTACTGCTGGGTTTTCTATCTATTACTTAGCCTTAAACGTTTGAATGTTCCTGGAAGGATGACATAAAGCTACAAACCTAGTTAGAACTGATTCTAGGTGCTTGTTTCATAATAATGCTGAACCCAGCAGTGGCAGTGGCTAGTGTCACAGTTCTAGAGGCAAGGACACAAAATGTCTGGAGGTGGCAATATTGAGTTGCTGTTATTGTCAGTAATAGTGCCGATCAGGAGTATTGCTAGGACAGAATATTCTTGGCTCCCTGCTGTTTACTCCACCTTGGTTACTCCCCCATTTTCTCAGCCTGGATTTTTTGGCCTTCCTGTTGATTGAGTTACTGACACAATATCCTTTCAGTAAATGTCTTTTCTCCTTTCATTAAGTTAGTGATATTTGGTCTTCATAGCGTGTAACCAAGAGCCTTGACCTTTATGAGACTGATTCATGGATAACATTTTATTTCTATCTGAGGACAGTGAGCCACAAAAAAACTGAGGACTGCATAGAAACAGCACAGATTCTTTATTGGTATGATTGCTATTTTCTTTACTCATCTGTTTCTTTACAGAAAAGAGTAAAAAAAAAATAGCAGAAAACTCACTAGCAGAAAATTAAACTTCTGAGGGAGATAAATACTTATCTATGAGGGAAGATATTGTTGAATTTATTTTATGCCCTCTGCTCCTGAAGTTCCACCTTTTGTCTTGGCCTGCTTTTGTCTTCACCCTTCCTTTCATCATCTAGTTCCACTGCTAGATGGAGCTGGTCCAGGGGCACAGGAGAAGAAAAAGAGTGCTCAGATTCTGCAAGTAAAGAGTGGGGACAGACAAGGTCTTCAATATTCTTTGACCTTCAGGAGTATCACAGAGATCAGACCTTTTAACACTGTGAGAGCTGAGCTTTTTCTAGTATAGCTCTTGTGTTTTAGTATGCTGAAATAGTTTCTGTCACCTTCTCAATTTCAAGCCATGTTTTAGAAGGCCTCTGTGTTATTCCTTAAACTTTCAGAGGCTCCAGATTTGACAAGGTGGGTGGCATGGAAAACCTGGCCTTCCATGAGTCTATGAGAAAGGAGTGTAGAAATCTAGCTTTTATCTTTCTGCTTGCTAGTTTCACAACAGGAAGGAGCAACCCTTCATCAAGTTGATAAAACATGGCGAGTGCTCTTCTGTCAGAATTGCCAAGTACCTTGAATCTAGTTCTTAAATGTATACTAGTAAGTTTTGGGCTTCTATTTGATTTTAGTGAAATCTTTGCTGAACCTGGAAGGTTATAAGCAATTAACAACTCAGATAAAAAAAGAAAAAAAGAAAGAAAAGAAAAAAGCCCTTTATAGGGCTAGAGAAGGACAAAGTGTCTCCTGGCCATCTTCCTCAACTCAGGTCCATTGCCACGTGCCTGGGTGAGCTCTTTATTCTGAAGAGAATACAACATAAACTAGTGGAATTCTTTAACTCTTAAACCTTCCCTTGTGTCTCTACAATGGGAAGTGGCGCAAAGAGAAATCTACGTTGTTGGAATAGCCAAGTCTCCTGTCATCTCAAGGTTGGCAAAATAAGAAACAGCTGACATCATGTTGCTAAATATACAATACTGTGCAACAGCTACCTGAAGCAAAAGAGTAGAGAAGGCAAAATAATGACTTTTAGTCACTGGAAGGCATCCATGTTCAACAGTCTGTCAGGAAGTGACAGGTGGGGCTGGCTCACCACCTGAGGTGAGGGCTGGTGCAGGGCTTTTATTAAAATTGCTGCACAAGAGCAGAGAAGATAAACAACCAGTGGGTGTAGTGGAATGGCTGGGCCATATGTTAAGCAAGAACTAAGAAGCTCTTTCTCTAGAATAAACCTGCCTAAGGCAAGCACCACGTATTTTTAAAAAAATATCTTGTATATTAGGCAAACACATCCCAAGATTTATAAATACGTTTCATATGCCTCTATCTTCAGTGCCAATGTCTGGAATTAGTGATCTACATGTATAGTTGCTTGAGGTATGCCAATGACAATATAATATAAATTTTTTAATATCATCAGGAGGGTAAGGAGAATGTTAAACTTTTAAAAATGTTTTTTACTTGGCACATAATCATTGTAAATATCTATGGCATACCATGTAATGTTTTCATATGTGTATACATTGTATAATGTTCCAATCAGGATAAACGTGTCTTTCTCTTCAAATATTTGTCATTCTTTTCTTGTAGCTCTGTGGGGGACACATGCAAGGGCATGCCACAAAATGGTGCTGAGCTACCAGCTCAGGCCTGACCACGCTGCCCCCGGAGAGCCATCACCTCGCCCTTATTGGCTGACCTCTGCTTCCGTGTTCGTGGACAAGGCATGGACAATGAATACTCTCCTACCTAAGTGCCTCTGTACATCCCACTTCCACATTCTTAGCTTAGTAACAGGACACCTACCCCCTCATCTATATAAGCCTGTATCTCCCCTCAGTAAATCAGTTCCTGCTTAAGACAGAACTCTCCGGCTCATGAGTAGTAATTGCGGGCCAGACGACTTTACCATTCTCAGCCATTGTGTCAGGGACTCCCAGGGATCTCCTCCTCCCCGCTGGCAGAGGGGGGAGACTGATACCTGGCTGGGAGGACCCTGACATAGCTCCTTTTGAAATACACAATAATTATTATTCATAGTCACCCTGCTATGCAATTGGTCACCAGAACTTCTGACTCTTAACTAACTGGGACTTAGAACCCACTGACAAATCTTTCTTCATCCCCTTCTCCCCACATACTTTCTCCAGTCTCTGGTAACTACCATCGACTCTCAACTTCTATGAGATCAACTGTTTTACATTTCATATGTGAGTGAGATCATGAAGTAGTTGCTTTTCTGTGGCCAGCACATTTTCTTTATCCACTTATCAGCTGATAGTCACTTAGACTGATTCCATATCATAGCTATTGTAATTAATGCTGCAATGAACATGGGGATGTAGATATCTCTTCAATATACTGATTTCATTTATTTTAGGTATTTACACAATAGGGGATTGCTGGATCATATAGTGGTTTTACTTTTAATTTTTTGAGGAAAGAGGATATTAATTTAAGTAGCTGTATACAATTAGCAGTGTCCTTTGTAGACTCCCAGATCTAGAAGATCTAAGCCCTATGTTGATGGGTAATGTTATGGTTTATATATGAGTTGTCTCGCAAAAGCTCACGTGTGAGATGATGCAAGAATGTTCAGAGATGAAATGATCATATTAAGAGAATTGTAACCTAATCTGTGGATTAATTCACTTGAATGAATTAACTGGGTGCTAACTTAGGTAGGTAGGGTGTGAATGGAGGAGGTGGGTCACAGAGGCATGACTTTGGGGCTTTTATTTTGTTCCTAATGAGTGAGCTCTGTCTGCTTCCTTGTTGCCATGTCTTGAGCTGTTTTCCTCCACCATACGCTTCTGCAATGATGTTCTGCCTCACCTCAGATCCAGACCAATGGACTTGACTGTGTCTGGACTGAGACTTCTGAAACTGTGAGTACCAAATAAACTTTTCCTCCTCTAAAATTGTTCTTGTTAGGTTTTTGGTCACAGTAATGGAAAGGTTGACTAAAATAGGTAAATTGAGGTATAAAGAGGTGATGTGGTTTGTTCAAGATCCTACAGCTAGTCATGATAAAGTTAAAACTGGAACCAAAAGTTTCTCATTCTCAGTTCTTTGCTCCTTTTAGAGAATATAGCCTCTCACTTGTAATAGTTTATGTGGCTGCTATAACTAATGACCACAAACTCAGTGGCTTAAAACAATGCACATTTAGCATCCTGTTGTTCTATAGCTTGGAAGTCCCAAACCACCTTTATTGGGCTAAAGCTGAGCTGTCAGCAGGGCTGACTGTGTGTGGAACTCTGAGAGGATCCTCTGTTTCTATGCTTTTTCCAGTTTGTAGAGGCCATTTGCACTCCTCAGCACATATGCCCTTCCTTATATCAGTCCAACATCTTGCTTTCATAATTTCGTCTTCTACTACTGACTCTCAGCCTCATGCATCCTTTTATAGGTACCCTTGTGATTACATTGGCCCCAGGGTAAACTCTCATCTCTAGCTATTTTACTTAATCATATCTGCAAAGTCTCTTTTACCATGTAGTATACCATATTTTCAGGTTCTGGGGAGTAAGGTATGGCATCTTTGGGGGCCATATTCTGTCTACCACATTCTCTACTTTTCCTTATCTCCTCTCCAGTCCTCTAAAAACAAAACAAGAGGTTTCTGGGGCTAAAATCTCGTAGTCACACTCGTGGAACCCTGGGTGGTTCTCTTTACCTGATTCAACACTTTTGTGCCTCTGTCAGTTATTCTGACCCCTGGATGAGTGGAAGGGCCAGTACCACCATTATTTTATAGATTAATAAAAGAGAACAAAGTTTAAGAACTTGGTTCATTCAGAGATTTGTTCTTAAGTCATACCTATCTGTACCAGGTAACATTTAATAGCAGTCAGAGTTAGAGTAATATTTCAGAGTCCTTTGGTTCCTAATCTTTTTGTTGACATTTAGAACATGTGGTTTCACTTTTTTCTCCTTTCAATTTTCTTTCTTTTATCTCTGTGGAAAGAGATAAGAGAACATTCACCTAATACCTTATTGTTCTACCTTACGTTCTTGGGCTGTACCAATGGGCAGAGTGTGGCAAAGAAAACTTTTTCATAATCTTATACATACTATGTACATGGCCAAATAACAACAGAGAGATGTCTACTATGAAAGACAATGGACTGAAGAGACCAAGAGAGAGGAGGAGACCTTATTAGTGAGGCAACTTTGTCACTTGGAGAGTTCAGTCATCTCTGTGTTATTCACAGACAGATTAAACTTGTCACTTTCCAAATTTCATTCTGGGGAATGATTGGAAGAAGGACTAAAAATATTTACAACTTGAATGAACTTTACCAATCTCCAAATATTCTGAACACCTGGCATTATATTTTATTAAAAATAAATGTAGTAGGAACTAAATAAATGTTTACAGAGTATTGAATGAAAAAATGAATCCTTGGTTGATTGCTTCTACCTGAAAAATAAATGAAGCATATTTTCTTTCTAGCTTATTTGCTTTTTCTCCATTCAGTGATGACTTACAGTGCCATTTAACTTTTAATTTGGGCAAATCAAGCTTTGGCATGTGGCTAGAATAAACTGGATTCATGTGTTTAAGAGACAAAATTGAGGCAAAAATATTTTTCTGTACACAGGAAAACCATCCAAACTTTTGAAAATAGTAACAATTATTTTCAAAACTTCTTCTACCAATACAGTATCTCATTGACTTTGAAGGGTAACTTTAGTTTTAACTTGATTGGATTGAGGGATGCCTAGAAAATTGGTAAAGTACAATTCTGGGTGTATCTGTGAGAATTTTCCCAGAAAAAAATTGGCATGTGAGTCAGCAAATTGAATGGGGAAGATCTTCCTTGAATGTAGACAGAACTATTAGCTGAAAGTCTGAATGGAATGAAAAAGCTAGTTTGCACTATACCTTTCTTGAGGTGTTTTTCTTCTTCTATCAATGGTGGACATCAGACTATAGGTCTTTAGCCTTTGAGTGTAAAGTTGTACCAGCAGCTAGCTTTCCAGGAGACTTTCAAGCTGTTGCTCTCAGACAAGGGCCATATCATTGGCTTCTCTCTCCTTCTGGGGTTCTCTGCTTCTTGAACTGAACAGCTACTGGGTTCCCTGGCTTTCCAGCCTACAGAGGGCCATTGTAGGGCTATTCAGCCTCTGATCATGCAAGCTGATCTAATAAATCTACAGACTCTCTGGAGAACTGTGACTAATACAATGCTCAAATCTATATCTCCAGGCTTATTACATGGTGGAGGGCCCTTATAGTTTTAGAGGGATTGTAGAACTCAAGGACAATCATCAAGTTGGTGCTACTAAATATTTGAGAACCCATCATCTCTAAGGCCTTTTTGAAGATATTGTTTTGTAAATTTCTCTCAACAACTTTGTGAAATAGGATTTGCCCCATTTTACAGATTAAGAAAACTTTGAGGAAAGTTGGATGACCTGATAAAGTACAAGATTCAAGTATTCTGGCTTTTCAAGTCCAAATCTACTTCTGTTTTGATTAGACTGGGACTTGTTATTATACTAGAAATTTCTACTAAGCAAAAGGACAGAGAAAACATCTATGGGGTACCTAAGAAGGGAGGGCATAAATTTTATGTGCTTTGAAATTGTTTTAGGTGACAAAATGATCTAGCAAGACTTGACTTAGTTTTGCAGAGGAAAGGAGAGGCAGGATGAGTTCTGGAGTCTGGTTTGTTGAGTCTCAGGTGCCATTTACTCATGGTGAGACTTTGAAGAAGATCCTTGGCACGCCTTTTTTTCACCTCCTCTTCATTACCATGAGGTAGGTAATAATAACTGCTTGCAAGGTCCTTTTTGTGAGTATAAACACAATAATCCATGTGATGAACTTAGCACAGTTTATGGCACATAGGAAAAGCTTTAGTAAGCACTAGCAATAGTTATTTGGGAGATATCAAAGCCTTAAAAATTTTTTATTCCTTTTAATCAGAGTTAGTCTTCCTTGAAGCCTCTTTTCTCTTTAAATATTCTGAGAGTTTTTGAAGTTTTAGATTATTATTTTCAGGATGAATAGGCTTGTCTGTCAAAATTTAATGCTTTTGTATATAAAAATTTCCACTTTAATTCCTCTATAAAACTTTTATGTTATTGCTCTCTTTTTCTTTGACACATTCTCAGAACATCAAGTTTTGAGCATAACTTTAATTTATGTGCCATCATCCTCTTCTGGACCACTCATAATGAGGGAAGAAGTTGTGTGCTAATCATGATAAGCCCATAATAACATGATCTGAAACTATGACACACCATCATTCCATTCCACTGCACACTAACTATCATTGCTTAATTATTAACAAACCCACTTGTGATTTATCAGAGGCAGTGTGACTGCAACGGCCAGCAGCCAGCAGGTTTGGGTTCTGGGCCCAGCAATACCACTCACTATCTGGGTGCTCTCTCTGAAACATCTGCTTTCTCTTTTCATCTCAAACTCTGATTCAAAGAAGGTAGTGAATCTGACTGAGAATGACTCAATCTATGAGGAAATATGTGCCTGAAAATGTCTTTCCAGATGGTAAACCTGAATAAAATCCTTTGCTTCAAAAAATGGAAGTAGATAAGGCAATTGGTTTGTGTGGTTCAAGTGCCTCATTTCTGTTTATAACCGTATAATCAGATTTATTCCTTTCCAAATATTTCTCCTGCTTTCTGTCAACTAACAGTAGGAAACACTGAATTTGCAGATGAGATCTCATTTTTTACTTTAATTTTATCCAATGCATGCAGTAAAGACCTTGAGAACCCACCTGGCTTTTGGTACTGTAAACACAGTAGGGGATGATGGCTTTACCAGTCTTCTAAAAGGTCACAAGATGGGATTTTGTTACTCCATAAACTCAGATCTTTCGATTCAGTAAAAATTAATTATTGAGCACCTACTATGTGATTGGCATTGTGCCCAGCTCTGGGACTACAGTGATGAATAAAAAAATCCTTGCTAATTAGAGTTTAGGGTCTCATGGAGAAGGCAGATTGTTGAACATGGTTTTAGTAGAGTACTTAGTTCTATAATGACAGAAGTAATGGGGGGGCCATAGGAATGGAAGGTAAGGACACTAAACTCAATTTAGAGAGGGCTGTAGGAAGCTCATGAAAAGTCCCCAAGAGGAAACAATATCTAAGTGAAACATACAGAATGGCTATGTATTACTTAGAAGCAGAGTTCTAATGTAGACAGGAATGGCATGCCTAGAGAGACAGCAAACTCAGTCCTTTAAGACAACTGGAAAATGTTAATTTTTTTATTTAATGCTTAAGAAACATTGGAGTAGAGTATTCAAGATGGTGGGCTAGAGGAAGGCTGCATTCCTAGTCACTCCATGGATTGGAATTCAAGCAACGGGATTACTACTGCTCTGCAAGGTGGATTAAAGAAGGATTTCACTGAAACTCAATATTGGACACGTCAGAGTATCTTAGAGACTCAAAAATTTGGGTACATTAAACAAAGAAGAAAGACTACACTGGAGCCAAGCTGGTTGCAGCAGCAGTGACAGCAGCAGTGCTGGTTCACCTCAGAGGGAAGGAGAACACAGAGAATCACAACAGACAACTTTAATACCAAAACCTGAGAAAAGCCGCCTGCCTTGGTGGAATGATATGGACATCATTGCCCTAGCTTCATGTATGACTGCATATATGGTGTGATTCTCCATCATGTATAACCAGAGAAATGAAAAGTTGTGCTCCATCTGTGTACAATAAATCAAAATGCATTCTGCTATCATGTATACCTAAGTAGAATAAATAAATAAAAAGAAAAGAAAACCAGCCTGCTTAACTGATCCAGAGGCTACACTGTGCACTAGTGCTTGAAAAGTGCCCCACGTTTTCCAACTGGTCATGGAGAACTGAGGCAGAGCCACTTGAGACAGCCATGCTGCAGCTGCTGCTATGGGAGCCAAGAGATCAAAGCAAACCTGGCTACACTGTCTGGGCAAGTGCGTACCATGTGGCCTAGGGTGTACCTAGAAGAACAGGAATAAAGCAAACAGAGAGTATTTTACCCATCAGCAATTCAAGTGATGAAAGTGAAGGGGAGCCACCTCACATCCTCCTTTGAATCTGGTGGCTCACTTGCCCAGCTGAAGAAAGTTCAGGAATCTAAACAGGTTGGTGTGAATACACTCAAGGACTAAGACTAGGAAGCCTGAAAACGCTGTGTTCATGGGCGGCAGAGCAGGTGAAGGACTGGATTCTCTACCCCTGGGGTAGCATTCCTGAGAGGCTCTTGAGATCTAGATTCCCAGCTCAGATCAGCAACTGCCCAGCCCTAAGAGTGTGTTGATCTAATCTCCCCAGAGCAGTCACCACACAGCAAATCCTCTGAGGCCTGATTAGACCTAAGCCTCAACCCACTAGAACTCCCCTCATATTACTCTATAGCAGCCCCACCCTGGGTATGCATAGATCTGGTTTGTGCAGATGAAACTCCAACTGATAGTACTTCCCATCCCAGCCTACTTCATACTTCAGGGAAGAGAAGCTGATAATTATTTGAACCAGCTTTAATTTTAGGCCACTCCAGCTGGCAGCTTGTTGAGCAATGCAAAAGAGGAAGGGATTAACAACCCTTGGCCCCTGCTCTCACTCTCAGTACATAGCTCAATAGAAATAGAAAGAAAGAAAGTTAAGCATAGGCAATGACCATCTATTCTTTCTGATCACCTCAGTGAAATGATCATTTCATTTTTCATTAAGAATCTTTATTCTTTTTTTCTTGTGTGTGTTTTTGCTGTGCTGATTGGTTCATGGACCTACATACATATACATATTTGTTTCTTTTTTCCTCATTTTTAGCATTTTGTAAATGTAGTGATTTTTTCCTTGCTTTGTCTTTTGAAGGTTAGGGCATTTGATTAGTATATTTTAGTCTTGTACTGTATTGTTTTTATTTTCTACTTTTCTTGTTTCTCTTTCTCTCTTTTCTTCTGCTGACAGCCAAATTCTATTGTTCTCTTTCACTCTCCCTTTACTTTGTTACTTCTATTTTATCTCCTCCTTTCTTAAAACCATCACATGCTACATCTCTTCTGTATTGTCTCTGTTCACTTTTTGAAGTTGTAAACTCTTTTCTATCTTCCTGTAACATTTTCTGTTCTCTTAATTGACTGTGTTCTTGCTATCTTTGAGCACTAATTGATTTATATAACTGCTACCATTTTATACTCCACCACTATGCTGTTGCAATTATTACTGATATAGATGGCATAGTTAATACCTATTGTTTGATTTAGTGCCAGATATAGTTAATGGTTATGTATTGTCTTTGTTGTTGGCAATTGCTGACCCTACCATTTCTGTTTTTCTGTGGCAATTAACATTGTAGGTGTCAGTAGGAACCAAGTACTTAGTTTAATGCTGTATATTCTTGCATAGGTTGTTACTGTTGTTTATTTCTACCTATTCTGTGAGGTTATGAGAACCTACAGGGACACTACAAGTTCACAGGATAGGAATTCTGCTGCTGAACTAAACTCAATCAAAAGCCAGTGCACCTTGTTCCACACACAAATTAATGACACTCAATCTTCCGCTATAGTTTAATATGAAGAATAGAAGAGGAAAAAAATCAAAGTGACAACCAGGACCAAGTAGAAATAGCTAGAGATGGATCCTCAGGTCCCACCTATGGATATCTATTGCTATAGCAAAAACAAATAGCACAAAGGCTGTTGACCCCATACCTATGAGGTAGTCTCAATCCACATCACTCTAGGATACTTTTGTAAGTGAAGACTATGCCCTACAAAGATGCTCACATAAGAGAGTAAGAGAAATACCTTCTAATAGATGCATAAAACCCAATACATGAATATAAGAAATATGAAAAAGCAAGCTAAAAACAACCTCCTAACATTTATAACTCCCCAGCAAATGACCACAAATTATTGAATTAAATGAAATATCAGAAAAGGAAATCAGAAGGATCATTATTAAAAATGATCAATGAATTCCAAGAGAACAAAGAAAAACAACTGAATGAATTAAGTCAGTCAGTACAGGACATGAATGAGAAATACATAAAGGAAATAGAAACATAAAAAAGAACCAAACAGAAATCTTAGAAATAGAAGACATAAAAAACAAATAAAATGTTCAATTGAAAGACTCCCTAATAGAATAGACCATGCTGAATACACTTTCAGAGCTGGAAGAAAAAGTAGCCAGCCTTGTACATTTAGACATATAAAAGAAAAAAAAGTAACCATGATTAGATATGAAGAGACCAAATTTAAGGATCAGTGGAGGGCTATGAGATGTGGGCTAATGGAATGGATAAACTCTTCAGGGAAATAATAACAGAAAAATTTTCCAAACCTTCATAATGAGATGAATGTCCACATACGGGAGGCACTCAGAACCCAAGGGAGACAAGATGGAAAAAAACCCTCTCTACAATATATTATAATTAAAATGTCAAACATACAGAACAAGGATAGAAATTTTAAAGCCTCAAGAGAAAAACATCAGGTCACATTTAGAGACAAGCCAATCAGAATCACTTCTGATTTCTCAGCACAAACTAAGCCAGGAGTGCTTAGAATGATATGTTCCAAGTCCTGAAAGAAAATAACTGTCAATCAAGACTGCTATATTCAGCAAAGCTATCATTCAAAATCGAAGGCAAAATACCCTTCCAAGATTAACAGAAACTAAAAGAATTCATGATTTCTAAACTGGCACTACAGAACGTACTTAAAGAAACACTTGCAAACAGAAAAAAAAAAAAAAGAATACCTCATAGCTCACAAATGAACAAATCTCATTTGAGGAGTAGGTAAGCAAATGAGAAACAGGACCAAATTAACCACAATAAATAAATCAAAATGGCATGAATTAATAAACATATCTCTATAATAACATTGAATGTAAATGGTCTTAACTCTTCAATTAAAAGACATAGGCTGGCAGAATGGATTAAAAAACAAGATCCAACTCTATGTTGTTTGCAAGAGATGCATCTTCCAGGCACATACAACCACAGGTTGAAAATGAAAGGAGGGAAATTGATATACCATGTGAGTGGAGCCTGAAAACAAGCAGGAGTAGCTACTCTCATATCAAACAAGGGAATTTCAAACCTTCATAATTGCACAAAAGAGACATTACTCAAATAGAAGCCCCTAAGAGACCCTAGTACAATAATACCAGGTGATTTCAACACACTTCTCTTCCCCTTAGTAGGCCATCCAGACATAAACTCAGCAAAGACTCTCTGGACCTGAAAATAATTATGAATCAAAAGGACCTAACAGACATCTGTACAATAATAATTCAACAAAAGCTGAATACACTTTCTTCTCAGTGGCTCATGGAACCTTTCCTCTAATAGACCATATGGTAGGCCACAAAGCGGCTCCTATCAAATACAAAAAATTGATACAATTCCTTGCATCTTTTTAGATCATGATGGAATGAAGTAGAAATTGACCTGAGAAAACACTACAGAAATTATATAAACACATGGAAGTTGAGCAATACTCTTGAATGATGAATGGGTGATAGAAGAAAGCAAAGAAGAAATTTAAAAATTCTTAGACTCAAATGAGGGTACTAATACAACATACCAGAACCTCTGACACTAAGAAGGCAATTCCAAAATAAAAGTTTATATCTGTGAGTGCCTACATAAAAAAACCAGAAAGATCCCAAATAAACAAATTATGGTGCATCTCAAAGTCCTTGAAAAAGAAGAACAAACCAATTCCAATACCAGTAGAAAGAAGGAAGTAATTCCTATCAGAGCCCAAATCAATAAACTTAAGAATAAAAAAAATACAAAGGATGGATGAAACAAAGAGTTGTTTCTTTGAAAAGAAAACCAAGATTGAGAAGTCCCTAGCCAAACTACCCAAA
Source organism: Xerus rutilus (assembly GCA_028644305.1). Lineage (NCBI taxonomy): Eukaryota > Metazoa > Chordata > Mammalia > Rodentia > Sciuridae > Xerus > Xerus rutilus. The sequence continues at coordinate 116,763,800 of CM053404.1, read as the reverse complement.
AGAAAAAGAAAAACCAAATTAATAAAATTAGAGATGAAAGGAGCAATCACTAGAGATATCTAAAAAATCCAGCAGAGCATTAGAGACTATTTTGAAAACTTATACTCCAATAAATTGGAAAACCTAGAAGAAATAACTACATTTCTAGACAAGTATGATCTGCCAAAACCAAATCAAGAGAACATTTAAAACCTAAATAGATCAATAACTTGTAATAAGTAATAATAAGAAGCCTTCCAACAAAAAAAGCCCAGAACCAGATGGATTCTCAGCTGAATTCTGCCAAACCATTAAAGAGGAACTAATGCCAATCTTCTTCAACTTATTACCTGAAAAAGGGATGAAACACTTCTAAATTTATTCTATTAAACCAGTATCATGCTTATACCAAAAGCAGATAAGGAGGACACAGCAAGGAAAGAAAACTACAAATATCTCTGATGAACTTATATTCAAAAATACTTCATAAAATAGTAGTGAATCATGTTTAACTACATATTAAGAGGACTGACAAAAGTAGTTTTATTTCAGAGATGTGAGGATAGTTTAATATGCACAAATCAATAAATGTAATTCATTACATAAACAGTATGTGGACAAAAATCACTTAGTAATCTCAATAGATGCAGATAAGGCCTTCAACGAAGTTCAACACCAATTCATGATAAAAAACACTGAAGAAATTAAGGATAGAAGGAACCTATTTCAATATCACAATAGGAACAACTCAAAACCAACCTCATAGTAAATGGGGGAAAACTGAAAGCATTTCCTTTAAAATCCAGAACAAGACAAGGATGTCTACTCTTATCACTCCTATTTATTATAATACCAGAAATTCTAGCCAGGGCAATTAGGCTAGAGAAGGATATAAAAGGGCTAAAAGTGGGAAAGGAAAAAGTCAAATTGTGACTGTCATCACAATACCTGACTTCAAATTATACTACAGAGTTGTAGTAGTATCCTGTCATAAAGACAGAATAGTGTACTGGCATAAAAAAAGACACATAGACTAATGATACAGAATAGAAGAAACAGAGACAAACCCACACATCTATAGTCATCTGATCCTTGACAAAGGTGCCAAAAACATACGTTAGAGAAAAGACATCCTTTTAAACAAATATTCCTGGGACAACTGGTTATCCATATATAGAAGAAAGAAACTAGACCTTACCTTTCACCCAGCACAAAAATCAGTTCAAAATGGATTAAAGACCTTGGAATTAGATCAGAAACTATTCAATTCCTAGAAGAAAAAGTACAGTCAACACTTCAGCTTTTGGGCACAAGTAATGACTTTCTCAGTAGGCCCACTAAAGCTCAGGAAATAATGCTAAGAGTTAATAAATGGGATGGAAACAAATTAAAAAGCTTCTGCACAACAAAAGAAGCAATTAGGAATGTGAAAAGAAAACTTACAAAATGGGAGAAAATCTTTGCTGGCTACTCTTTTGACAAAGGATTTATCTAGAATATATAAAGAGCTGAAAAAATCCTTTACACCAAAAAATCAAATATCCCAATTAATTAATGGGCAAATGAATTAAACAGGCACTTCTCAAAAGAATAAATACAAAGTGCCAACAGATACATGAAAAAATGTTCAATATCATTAGCATTTATGAAATGCAAATCAAAACTATACTGAGATTTCTTTTCACACTAGTCAGAACGGCAGTCACCAAGAATACACCTAATTGGGGCTGAGATTGTGGCTCAGTGGCACAGTGCTTGCCTAGCATGTGTGAGGCACTGGGTTCAATTCTCAGCACCACATATAAATAAATAAATAAATAAATGCCCGTTGACAACCAAAAAATACAACAACAACAAAAAAGACTACACCTAATAATAAATACTGGAGAGGATGCAGAGGAAAAGAAACACTTTTACACTATCGGTGGGACTGTAAATTAGTACAACCACTATGGAAATCAGTATGAAGTTCTTCAAAAGGCTAGGCATGGAACCACCTTATTACCCAGTTATACCACTTTTTGATATTTATCCTGAAGAATTAAAGTCATCTTACAACAGTGGTACATGCATAGCCATGTTTATAGTAGCACAATTTATAAGAGCCAAACTATAGAACCAGCCTTGGTGATGATCAGTGAATGAATGACTAAAGAAAATGTGGTATATATACACAATGGAGTATTACTCAACCATAAAGAATGATTTTATGGTATTTGCCAGTGAATGAATGAAACTGGAGACTATCATGCTAAGTGAAATCAGTCAAACTCAGAAGGTCAAGGGTCATATGTTTTCTCTCATATGTGGAAGATTGAGCAAAACCAGAAAATAAAGGTGAGGGATTCTCCTAAAAATCAAAGAGACCAAAGGGTGGGAGGGAGAAAGACAGGGGAAATGCTGAGGAGCGATGTTGGTCAAATTATATTGTTATATTATGTGCATGTACAAATATGTAACAACAAATCCCATCAATATGTTATAATTACAATGCACCAATAAAAATATGGAAAAAAACAAATAAGCAATGAAGAAAATTAGAAAAAAAGAAACATTGGAATAGAGAGTGGTGAAAGATATGGCTGGCCTTTATAAAGAAGGGATTTGAAGGCAAGGAACAATCCTTAGGACAATAACAGATGTTTCCTTTTGCACTTACTCAAGTGCCTTCCCTAATGGGCACAATCCCAAGTCCCCTTTCTGGCCTCAGTGCTCAAGTGCCCTCTAAAAAATGGGTGTCTAACTCACCATAGAGTAGGGGCCTCTCCTGTGGGCACCAGAGCATATTGTATGCTCCCCATCAATCACACATGGAAGAGTTGTCATGGTTATCAGATAGGGCATGAACTCAGCAGACGGGATTCCAGTTCTGCCTCCCTTGCTTTCCATCTCAGTGACCTTGGGCAAGTTCTTTACTTTAGTTTCCTAAGAACTAATAAACAGCCCGACCAGAAGGTTTTATGAAACCCTGAAAGTGCTCATTATATTAGTTGGCACATGAGATATGTTTAATATATATTGGCTATTGATTTGAATTATCTGAAAATTATGTTAGTTGTTGAGATCCATTTTCCTGACTTGTAGGTTTCTAATCATTTGTCTGCTTCCCCTATTATACCCTAAGATTCTTTGGCATAGGGACCATATCTTACTTCACCAGTACAGTTCTAGCTCCTACCACCATGCCTGGAACAAAGGAAGAGCTCAATCAATAGCCAATGAAAGAGCCTATTCACCATATTAATCAAGATGAAACTTGATCACATCTAAAATTCAAAATCATTTAAAACTCTAAGGTGATACTTTTAAAGACTGAATTTTTAAGCTTCTTTGTGAAATTTCCTAGCAGGAAATTGGCAGATGGGTGCTCCCTGACTGCACAAAGCCTACTTTACTCAGAGTTTTAAAAGACTACTTTATTTTCTAGTTTTTGTTGATAATTCTTATTTTAATCAATGTTCTGTGCTTTCTAAATTTAATGAGTTTTTAAAAAACTCATTTAATCTTAAAAATTTTAACTCAATGAGAACATTTTTTTATCTTAACCATTTATAAGTAATTTAAGTACATGTGTTCAGTAGGACATACATTCTTTTACTTGCATTTTAAACTCAGCTATGGATGGTATATTTAAACTAATATAATCAGTTAAACATTTGGGAACAATATGGCTAGTAATTCACATGAATATGGCTAGTAATTGCTGATCTGACCTCTAAAAAGATATACATTTCTTAGTAGTCAAAAGAGTATGAGATTATAAATCTAGAGATTAGATTCTATTCTTAGGTTTTCCTTAAACAAGCTTTGCAACATTAGGAAGTCAATTTTCCTTTTATGAATCCCTGTACCATCTCTGAACTCATCTACATGGAGTTAGATTTCAGCTAAGTTTCTCTCTGAGCTCCTAAATCCCATGATTTGCTCTTTTTCTGTTCATATGATGAACCAGTGAGCTTCTGGCAAAATAGCCTGGTGTATATATAATTGCAGAGGATGAAAATCAATCACTGATTTTTCTTTTCATTGTAATATTCTCATTGCAATTCTGCTTTCCTGGAGAGGAGGCAAGGTAATAGCTGAAAGCAAATACTTCCTTAATGGTTATGAAATTAGGCTAAGTGCTTGATATTCATTATCCAGTCAGATTCATAGGAACTCCATGAAATAGGTATTATTATTGCTTACTACATTTTACCTGTGAGAATGCCAATGTTTTGAGGGGTTAAGTGACTTAGCTGAAGCCACATAGCAATAAGTAGTAGAGGCAGGCTGGTTCCAGAGCCCATTCTCTTACCCCTAATGCTGTATTGACACCTTCTTACAAAAGGACTACTTACCTGTTTGTCAGACCCTCTGTCAGGCAATCCACTGGCATTCATTCATTAAATGCTCACAATACTCTAATTTTCGTTAACTTCTTATTTTCTTTGTAGAAATGATAAGACCAAGGTCTATTAAGAAGAGAGAACATCATGAGTAGCAAGAACCTGAGGCTTTAATATGCAGTCCGTCTAAAGAATATAAATGTCATTTTGAAGACTATAGTTTTTCCTGACTTACATTGTTCATCATTATGCACTAAGCCAGAAGCCACTTTGTGTGAAATTCTTTTATTCTGGCATTAACAGAAAACAAAAGTTGAATTAAAGCCTCTGCCCTCAAAATGCCAGGTTTATATTCATTCTATCAAGAGTGTGAGATATTAGCAAATAAGTAACTTCTCCAAGCCTCAGTTTTCTCATCTATAAAGTGAGTATAATTCCTACCAAGTAGGACTTTTATAATTATCATAGACAATATATGCAATGCATCTAGAAAAATACCTAGAATATAGAGGTAATAATGTTAACTGTGGTTATTTGTATTGTTGTTATATAGTTTTGTTGTTTCTTTTCTTGTTTGACTTTAAATTTCTTGATATCAAAAAGTTTGTCTTCACATAATTATTGTCAGATAAAATGCATGCAAAATTTTTTTTGTGAAAGAGCTAAAATGATGTCCTTATGGTTAGTAATTCTTCTCATCAGCTTGGTGAGGAGAATCTGGTTAGAATTTTGATGATGACAAAGATTTTCTGCTTAACTAAAATTTAGTCTCCTGAAACTTTTCCTAAGGCCATCTGTGCATTTCCTTATAAAATCCAGTTTTGACAAAGAACTTTTCCAAGTCAGCAACTTTCCCACCTCCCTTGATATCTATCTGATCACCTTCTATGTCTGATTGGGCTTCCTCGTCCTCCACTATCCCTGGTGTGTTGTCTGATCACTCTTGCCTATCTTAAGCAGGAATCTTGTTAAGTGAATGTAGCCAAAGCCTTCTTCCCTTGAAAGTTCCCTTTTTATAATTTTCCACCCACTGATCCCCACTGAGCTCCTTAGCTATAAATTTCCACTTGCCCATACCTTATTTGGAATTGAGTCCAATATTTCTTCCCTCTGTAGGACCACATTACAATGGTTCCTTCACCTATCTTTATAGTCCTGAATATAGTCTTCCTTATCATGCTTTAATAAGTATCATTGAATGTTTTTTCTTTAACAATAAGATTAATGGAGATTATAAAAATGAATGTGGAAAGGAGTGTATGGACCTGAGAGATCCAGAGGAGGAAATGTGAAGATTTGGTAATGGGCTGGAAATGGTGAGGGTGGAAGAAGGAGACCATGCATGGATAACTGAGCTTTTCAGCTTGAGTGGATAGACCAGGAAAAATGTGAGAAGGAGCAAGTTTGAATAGATCCTTCTTGGACATGCTGAGTTTGAAGCAGGCAGTAGGCAATGGAATAGATGGTCTGAATAGATGGAATATAGAGGGTACCAGTCTCTCAGAGTAGGTGCAGGAAGTTCAGAACTCTTGGAAAGTATATTGAGAAGAGATTTGCTGAAAAAAACTGATTATAAATTGTCTATAATTTTTGTTCCAGATTCCTTGAACTTTATCTGCTGATTTCTTCTGCGTTTCCTTCCTTCTTTCCCTTCTTTTCTCAATTCTATATTGCATTTTACTTTAAATGTTCAACAAAATAAAGTAAATAATATAAAACATTCATTTTGAATGATACAATAATTTGCATAATCAAAATATACAGAACATCCTATATATAACTCAGGAATATATCATTCTACCACTTGCTCTGACACACTCTTAAGCAAACTCTATCCTTGACTTTCTCACTCTTCAGATGCATGCTACAGGGTTCTGCTTGATTGGGTTCTGCCCTGACCAAAGTGTGCTTGCTTTGGAGAAAAACTATTTTTACTTCTCTAATAGCTAATTCTTCACATTGGAAATGAGGTCAAGTAAATACACAGCCACAGTCCTGAATTATAGCTGCAGACCCTGGGAGCTGTTTAGAACCTTTCCTGGTTTAAAAGAGCAGTCTTTGAAAGCCCCAGAATGAAATGACCCAGTTTTTACTCTTTCTTCAAAAGCAACATCTATTGAATTGTCTCTGACTGTGAGAAATACATTGGAGATGAGCTGTGTAAGGGTGCCAACACTGTGTTCATAAAGAATTTCTCCCTGTGATCCATCCAGTTGAACCTTGTCATTATAGCTAAAGCCTTGCTCACCATGGCGACCATAGCTGCTGTTATCCACTATTGTCTATTGATCTTGAGCGTAGAGTCCATCTCAGAGAGTTTTCAAATAGCCCATGCAGTCTCTTTCCCCAGTGATGAAGTGCATCTTAGCTTCTCGTGGTTTTCTAAAGACATCTTATCTCTCAGCAAATGCATTCTTTTAATTTGCTGGCAATTTAGTTATTCCACATAGACATGTGTAAATCAGAGGAAAGAAAGGGGAAAAGGAATTCAAGAAATGTAGAATTCTTGCTTTTGAGATCATTTTTCATACATTCTTGCATAGACAGGTCATTTCCTAAACTCTTCTACCTTTTTCAGTGATAGGTGACAACAGCTCTTTATTTCTCTCAGGCCCTGCATCATACTGCGAAGGCAGTAGGCTCCTGGAACAAAAAGTGCCCTGTTGAACAGAGTTACTTGTTAGGCTATAATGAATAATCCCTACAAGGTTGATTAGTCTACCTTGGACTATACTAGACAGTTTGAAATATGGCAGGGATTCACTATTACAATATGTTGTAGTATGAAATTGTACTATAGTGTATAGAATTACCATTACCTATCTATAACCAACCTATCTATCTATCTATCTATCTATCTATCTATCTATCTATCTATCTACCTACCTACCTACCTACCTATCCACCTGTAATTCCAGCTATGTGGGAGGTTGAGACAGGAGGATCGCGAGTTTGACCCAGCCTCAGCAACTTAGTGAGACCCTGTCTCAAACTAAACACTAAAAATGACTGGGGATGTAGCTTCAAGGGAAAGTGCCCCTGGATTCAGATCCCAGCACCTTTTCCACACACAAATATACTATGAATATATAAAAATTTGAGACTTCATAGGAAAAAAAAACTTGCTATCAAGATGCAGGTTTTATTATTGAACTATTTTCTAGCTGTGTTTCTTGACTTCTCACCCCAATTCTCCTCTGCAAATAGAAAATAACTATAATAATACATATCTCATAGATGTCCTGCTGAACTAAAAAGAGGATGTTTAGTAGAGACATACTATTCTTGAGAAGGGAAAAGAAAAAAATAAAATGTTGGAAGTTATTAAGACCCAAGTACAGTTGTAGCAGATATAGACAAAAAGCTTAGTATTTATTAAAATATTTGGTCCTGGAGACCAAAAGTCTTAATCCTTTTTAATCTTAGAATAGTTTGGATACTCTGTGAATTGCCTACTCAAAAAATTTTCCCTCCTTTCTTTTTCCTCCTAATAGTAACTGCTTTGTAAAACTGAGGTTAAAAATATTACTGACTTGCCTTCCTGATCTCCCAATCTTACTTGCATTTAGTAATGGTCATATGATAACTTCTGGACAGTGAGGCAGAAGGGTAAATTTTCTAGGTGACTTCTGTGAAAGAATTTTCTCCATTCTCTGAAAGAATGGAGAGATGTTGGTCAGTGGTACAAAATTTTAGTACCACTAAATGAGTTCTGAGTATCTATTGCACAGTGTGGTGACTATTGTTAATAATGATATATTGTATATATTTTTGAAAATGCTAAATGATTTCAAAACTACCAGGAGAAAATTGAAAATTGCTAGGATAGTAGATCTTAAATGTTCTCTTCACAGAAAACATATATAGATATATGTTCATTTGAGTTAATAACTTCATAATATATACATATATTAAAAGATCACCTTTTTTTTTTGTACCAGGGATTGAACCAGGGGCACTTAGCCACTGAGCCACATTCCCAGCTCTTTTTATTTTTATTTTGAGACAGAGTCTTGCTAAGTTGCTTAGGGCCTTGCTGAATTGCTGAGGCCAGCTTTGAACTCACGATCCTCATGCCTCAGCCTCCTGAGCTGCTGAGATTACAGGCTTGAGCCACCATGCGTGGCAAAATGTCACATTTTACGCTGAAAATATATATACTTTTTATCTGACAGTTATACCTTGGTATAGGTGAGAAAAATAAACAAAACTAAAAAGAGATATTTAAGGGACTGGAGTTGTGGCTCAGTGGTAGAACGCTTGCTTTGCACATATGAGGCACTGGGTTTGATCTTCAGCACCACATAAAAATAAATAAAATAAAAGTATTAAAAAAGAGAGATATTTAAGGAGTCTTCCCACCTACTAAACGTCCTTTCTGTATTTGAATATGGTAACACCTGGGACTTTGGAACCTATCTTATGATAGGAGATGATAGTAAATCCAGGGGTAAAAGTCACATGCTGAGGTCAAAGGAGTGAAATGAAAGAGAAAAACTGGATGACATAGTCGTGACTTAAACTGAACTGGGACCACTACCCTCTAGATTTTGAGAAAATAAAACTCTCTATGATTTAAGGTACTTCCTGTAGTGTTCTGTTTTCTTTTATCTGAAAACATCCTAACTGATTCATGAAAAGTTTCTTCCCCAGGAGCACAAGTTCAGGGGCCACTGTTTATGTCATGTGTATGGTGCTCCTTGGAGTTTTACAGCATGGTGACCTTGGTGAATTATTACTTATCATATTTATTTTACATAGTGCTTCTTCTGGGAAGTCTTCCTTAACAGAATAATCACTTTTAGTCACCCACAATTTCATATAATCATATATCATTACAGAAATAATTTTTAGATTATATTGAATATCTATGAACTCTCAGAATCTAAGTGCAGAGGCCAGTCTACTCATTTCTTCTATTCTTAGAGTCAAGTATATGTATTTTCCCATATATAATAGATGCTTACAAATGATTTCTGGAATAAAAGAAGCTGTTTGGTGGTAATAAAATTTTCATTATAGTAAAAGTTATCCAAGTCCCATATAGCGAATTCCTAGAAAATATTGATATTTTTCTCCACATGAATTTCAGACAAATTATTTGTGATCTAAACATTCAATAGTAGATACTTATTTAAAGAAAATTATAAGTTTACATTTCAAGGCCATTCTCCTTTCATCCCAATGTTTAATGCTCCTATATCTGTATTTGTAGTTAAACGATGAGACTGGCTTTTACATTATAATCTTGAAACTTCAATGATCCATCACATCATTGAAAAATGCAGTTATGTTCAGTAGACTGTGCTTAGTAAAGCAAGAAATTATATACAGACATTTTGAGAAACATTTCAAAACCATAAAAGTTGAACCAAAGGGAACTGGGCTCCTGTTTAACCCTTAGCTAGCAAAACTTTATAGCTTAGTCAGTCAGGATGGTTGATTGTTCAAGAGCTTGCTGAATTAAAATTGCATTCATTCATTAACTCATTCAACAAAGAACTTTGGATGGCCTACTGTGTACTAGATTGTTTCCTGAGTGATAAGGATATATTGGTGACCATTAGATTCAAGGACCCTGACTTCATGGACCTTATTTGTTTGTTTTGTGTAATAGATAATAGAGATAATGGAGAGTTTTAGGGTCAGAATTAGCATCACAACTTCCTGACAAATCTGAGGGAGCACGGAAGCTCACTATTTAAGTCATGTGGAGTGGGTCAGGTCCCAGATTTGACTTGAGGCTTGTGTAACTCTTGGCCAAGTATCATTCTAAACAGATCTGGCATGTATTGAAGGATGTTAATTCATGAATTCAATTATGTGATCATAGCCTACAGCAATTTTTTTTTTTGTGCCTATGATCTGAATGCTATTTGGTGTATATCTGGGAATAATCTAAGAGCTCAGTACATTACCTTATCTGGTAATGCCAATAATATACTATAACATAACAATGTAATATAATGTAAATGACTTTATCAAACTAGGAGTGACTATATCCCAGATGCCATATAATGGTGATTCAGATGGCATTACATTGACCCTATGCTGGTAAAAGTGGGCAAAACAATTGCCCCAAAATGATTTAACGGATTTCCTCACATATCCTCAGAAAACCAATGAATCTTTGGACCTTAATATTTATTTATGAGTTATAATGTGTTAGATATTGTGCTGAGCTTAATTACACCATGACCTTTAAGCCTAATACAAACTGGTGAAATAGATAAACTTACTGATGATGAACAATGGCTCCAAGAATTTAGGTTACTTACCCAAGGTCACATAGCTTGTAGGTGAGACAGGTGAAACTCAAATGATATCTGTGGGTTCCTAAGTCCATTCCTGTTACTTTATTTTTACACCGTATATTCTTACAGATATATCAATACATAAAATTAACTTAATTTTTTAAGATGCAAGTGCTTACTTAGTATCGTTTTAAGGATGGGGGCGCCACGTGGGTCCACTCGACTAGTTGGGGGTCCAGAGAGACAGAAAAGAAGGGGTCTCCGGGGAAGATGAAATGGAGTCTCTCAGGACAGTGACGGTCTGTGGGGCCACTCACCCAAACCCCGGGGTGTAGGTAAAGAACTGCTCTGCCGAATGAGATGCAGAAACACCCGAGCGAGAAGCAGGAACACCACTTTTTCCAGAAAGTGCAGAAACTTAAATACACTCTTGGACCAATCAGGTGCAAAGGCACAAACAAAGGGGTGCTCTCTGTCAAGAGCACAGTCTATTAGCATAGAATGGGGAAAGATGGAAGGGAGGGGCTGAAGTTATTGAGAGTGCTCCTACAACTTAGGAGAGAACATTTTTTGTGTATGAATCACATAATTAATGAAATAACATTGACTTTGTGTTACATACAATATAAACCATATATAAAGTGAAAAAACTCTGGAATATTTAACAATTTTCAACTTTTTAGCCCTTATAGGTGATGGTCACTTAGAAAAACTAAAATTCACCACATTTAGTAGTTGTAAAATGTAATAAACTAGGGATTTTTCATAATCTTCCTTGCTAAGCCTGATATTAAATATACAGCTAAGAATAGCAGTGATATTTTTAAGCATTCAATGTACATTCAACATACTGGCAGAAAATCATAGTAGAAGCTCTAATAATAGAAACAACTCCACCAACCTTGATTTTAATGTAGTCTTTTTGTTCTTATGCCAAGTTCCCTAAAGATTTTATCTTGAGGTGTTAACATGGAAATCTGTCACAAGTAGAGGACTAAATGAAGTCACAAGTCATATAACAAGCAGAACAGACAAGTAACCTTCACTTGGATATTTAAGAAAATACTGGCAGAAACCCTGATATAATCAATTTGCAAATAACTTGGAGACAAGAAGGTACTTAGTGGATAGTGACTAATGTGTTCTACTTAAAACCAAATCTTTTAAAGTTAATCTAATATGGTAGATCAAGGAGAAATGATAGACCTACTTTATCTTGATTGCAACAATAATCTTTTGATTATCTGCATGTTACACCCATCAATTAACCACACACACACACACACACACACACACAGGAAAAGTAACCTGGAGCACACAGTTGATTGGATTATAGTAGCTGCGTAATGTTGAACATCTGGATGAAAATAACTGAAACTATTTCTACAATGTCAAATATCTACATAAAAACACATTATGTATACACACATGCACACATTCCTATATATATACAGAATATATATGTGTATGTATACATATATGTGTTATGTGTACATAAAATAAATAAAATTTTTCCTTTATTTTATATCATAATTTTGGCATCATATAATTTTGCTTAAGATTCTATATGCCTTATATGAGAAATATGAATAGTCATGAGATTTCACAAACATTCAAAGAAGATATCAGAAAATAATTTCTAGGCATGGAAGATAAAGATATCAGGATAATTCAATTTGAAAACAAGTAATAAGACAATTTAATAACAATATTTGACTACATCTATATGATACCAAAATAGCCAAACAATTTGGTCAGATAACTATCCAAGTAAGTCAAATGATTTCTAAAAAATCAAATAACCTCATTTTACTAGTAAATGATAGCCTAAAAGTGAAATAATTGCTCTTAATGGAGTTTTAATCAATATTAAATGAGAATTTTCTAGTCTTTGAGGGGAGGAAGGTAGGGTAATCATGTCTAACACAGGAGTTAGGGAATGTTGAAGAAAAGATCAAAGAGAGAAGATAAAAGCCAGAGCTTGCAATGAAAACACACTTATATGACACAGTAAAAGTGGACTAGATGAAATTATGAGAAGTATGTTGTTCCAAAATCCCAACCCTAGGATGAAATCCACTTGATCATGTTGTACTATCTTCTTAATGTGTTTTTGAATACTGTTTGTTAATATTTCATTAAGTACATGGGTCCAGGTTCATCAGGTATATGGATCTGTAGTTTTCTTTCCTTAATGAGTCTTTGTCTGGTTTTGTTATTAGTGTGATATTTGTTTCATAGAGTAAATTGGGGAGTGTTTCTTCCCTTTCTAGTTCATGGAATTATTTGACGAAGGCTGGCATTAATTCTTTTTTTTTTTAAGTTTGGTAGAACTTGGTTTTTCCTTGTTGGAAGGCTTTTAGTTACTGTCAATCTCATTGCTCAATATTGGCCTATTTAGGTTTTCTATATCTGTGTGTGTGTGTGTGTGTGTGTGTGTGTGTGTGTGTGTGTGGTGCTGGAGATTGAACCCAGGGCTTTGTGCATGCGAGGCAAACACTACTCCAACTGAGCTATATCCCAGCCCTGGCTTTCTATATCCTTTTGATTCAATTTGGGTAGGTCATATGCGTCTAGAAATTTGTTAATATCATCTAGGTTTTCCTATTTACTGGAGTATACCTTTTCAAATAGTTTCTAATAATTCTATTGTCTTAAAAAACAATAAAACATTAAAAGGTTAACAAAAGAAAAAGTAATAATAAAATAGGCGGGAACCCCAGAAACATATGTATATGAATATATGACCCAGTCAGCAAATATAGCCAGGGCAATAAATTTTAAAAATTAAAATTGAAAGACAAAAAAGGATGGGCTGGGGCTGTAGCTCAGTGGTAGAGCACTTGCCTCGCAAGTGTGAGGCACTGGGTTTGATCCTCAGCACCACATAAAAATACATAAATAAAGCTATTGTGTCCATCTACAACTAAAAAAATATTGAAAAAAAAGACAAAGAAGGAAAGAAAAATTCTTATTTAAGAAAATGCTTAAATTTTCCACTGATGTAGCTGAATTTGAGTATTTACATCCTATTTCTGTCTGCTTCATAGTCCCTTACTTCTATGGCTTTGTACCTTTTAGTATTAAATCCAACCTCCTTTTGTGATTTTCACCACTCTGCCTGCTGGAGTAAATTGGAAGTATAACTGGTTGAAATAACTCTCAGCTTCTGTGCTTACCAGTAGAGGGGGATGGAACTGGAAGTACCTTCTATTGGGATTTTGTCCAGATGTGTTATGTTAGATCACTAGTCTTCCTGATTGGAAGATCTATTTTGGAAGTTTTGGTTTCTGGGTCAAATTCTAACTAGAACTTTGTTTCGGGTATGTACTCCAGAGTCATTAAAGCCTTCCACCCTTAGGAATGAGTAGATATTGATCTCTGCTTTTGGGTTCCTAAGGTTTTCCTAGAGTTCTCCTGGTAAGGTTGAGTGACAGACCTCTCTGAAGGGATGGTGCATGGCAGGTTTCCAGGCCTGCCCATCACTCAAATATGAATTTCCAAGTCTCTATTCCTGAATGTAATCATGCCTGCCTGATCAATTCCCACTCCCAGTTCTTTTCAGCTGGACTTTAGTGCCACAGAGCTCAAAAGGAAATTGGATTGCAACACTCCTGTCCTCACTATAACCATGCTCCCCTGGACAATTCCCCCTATCCCTTTCTGCTGGTCACTGGCACATCACTAGTCTCAAAGGGAGGGCAGGATGCACTCTCCCCTGTACCTCTGTCTGAATCCCCTTGGATCCACTATTCTCTGTAACTGTTCTGAGGTCTTGATTTACCAGGTATGCTTTAGGTCATGCAGTAAGCACTGTGTCTCTGACTGAGACAAAATGAAATATTTGTTAAAGATTCTCATATTCCTGTAGGAACAAGTTTTGGCATAAACTCCGTCAGGTAGATCTTCATCTCTGTTCTTCAGTTAGAAGTTGAGAAACATGGAACACATTTTGTGTGCCAAATTTGTCTGCTGTGTTTCTTTTCCTTTGTGTTGTCGCTCCATTTGTGATGACACAGCACTACTGTCATTGCCAGGCTTGGGTGTATCATATCCTCTATTCACAACACCAGAATCTCTAATTGACAAATAGTGATTTATAATGGTTTTCTTTAGCTCTTTACCTCTTTATGAAGCAATATTTCTGTTGTTCAAACTCTGAACAGCATAGCAAATGGGAAGTGACTCCTTTTTTACTCTCCCATCTTGCCTTCTTAGGCCCCTTAAAAATTGTTTAATGGTGTATTTTTTTTCAGATATAATTTGATTTTCTTTTTCTGCAGTACTGGAGATTGGACCCATGGCCTTACACATGGTAGGAAAGTGCTTTGCCACTCCATTTCTTTCTTACTTACTAAATAATAATTAAATGCTTATGATATGCCAAACACTGGTTTTGGCATTTGGATGAAAGATTGACTAAGACAGAAACTATTATTTTTCTGGTAAGGGTGAAAAGCTATATAAATGAATACATTAAATAATTGAATAAATAATTATTAAGTGACTGTTGCCACAAATAAAACAAGTATGGTGCTAAATAAGAAAAATAACAGTAAAACCTATCATATATTCTTAGGTTGGTCAGGAAAGATCTCTCTCAGGTAATAGCATTTGAACTGAGATCAGAAGGAGCCAGAAATATAAAAGGCAGAGTGAATGTGAGGGAGAAACAGGTGTATATTTGGAGGTGACAGACCAGGAATTCTTAGGTCCCATTAGAATTAGCTTCTGAGGAATATGTAAAATCGGTAGTGGCTTATTGTTTTCACATTTCACTTCTCATTAATGAAATAAAACCAGTGGGTGATGGCTGGCAATAAAACCTATTGATAATTGTATTTTTAAGTTTTGCTAAGTAACATGTAAATATTACAGTTCTATGATTTTATAATCAGCGATTACCACAAAATTTCCTTGTACATAGTGTCAAGTCTGCAAATTTTATTTCCAAAGTTCCCTGTGCATCCACTTTTCTTCTACATGCTTACAATCTCTCCAGTCCAAGCTGCCTTTATCATTTTCCCAAACAGCCATAGAGCCATAGTAGCCTCACTATGTTCCAATGGTTCATTATCCACAGAGTCACCAGAGAAAGTTTTAAAAAGTTTTAAAAACTCAGATGCTACCATTCCCCTGTTCTAAACCTTCCCATTATTCTCACTTCCACTAAGACTAAAATCCAAATTCCTTTCTATGGCCTAAAAGGCTCAGGACAATCCAACCCCTGCCCAGTTCTTAACCAAATCCCAGATTCCTCTCTCCCTCTGCCTACCACACTTTTCCCATTAATTTCTTAGATCGAAGCGGTCAAGAAAAAAATAAATAAATCAAAGTCTGCTTTGTAGCCTTTGCCAATTTCTGTGCTGTAAATACTCCCAGCTGCCAATGTTATGTCACCGAGTGTGGATTTGGGTAGAGATGTGCGGTAGCGCTCCATTTTAAGTATTTCCATTGTTCAGAAAATAGTGGCTGTAACAATCTGAAGACCATAGATCATAGTAAAGTGTATAACTAGAGAGTGCTAACTTTTGAGTATGTCATTCTTTTATTTTAAGTAAAATCTATTTAATTTTAAGCTTATATAACATATTTTAATAATGTTTTGTATTTCATAACGGGCTCAGAAAATTCCTGAAAAGGTAGCAGTAGGCTCCCACAAGTTGGTGGTAGTAGCTCCATCAACACTCTATGTACTCTGGATGCTCTCAGAGACTTCTGTGTGGGTTCAGATACACATACAAAGCCAAGAAAATCCCTTGAAATTTTGTCACTTGTCCTGCAGCTCAAATATCCCTTGGGAAAGAGCTTCTTTCCCTGGAGCCTTGCCATCTTTATTGTGTTCCCTTTACAATATGTGAAGCAGTGTGGGGTTTAAAGACACTTATTTGGCCCCTTGGCTGTCATTTCTTGGTGACAACTCTAATACTAAGCTGTTATCTTCCAAGAATGAAGCAGAGACATAACATTTTAATTTTATCCTCCAATTATCTGTCTGTTGAAAGAAACAGGTATTATACAATATTATACAAAGAAACAGATATTTCCGCGTTCATCTCATAGACACCTCTGTTTAATTACACTAACCTGTAGTGTAATTCATTACTTTTCCTTACTTGCCTTTAAATTTGTGTATGTGAATGCCCACAAGGCTTTGTTTTTTTCAAAAAAGCCCATAAGGCTTTGTTTTTTTTTTTCATCTGAAATACTATTTGAACCTGAACATACTAAATCATTTATGGTCAGTTTTGTCTCTCATTCATTTACCACAGGGACTTTGTCTTTTTCATAATTACATGATCAGCATCTAGTGCATTGCCTGGGATGTAGTGGAATTAAAAATACTGAATGAATGGATGATGACATCTTATTCTGTGGTCCACACTAAGCGTACTTCTGTTTTCTACAAATTCAGTTCTTTCTGACTTTCCTTTTCTTCCTCAATGACACTATGAGTTTTTTGTTTGCCTAAATTCAAACTCTCTGAGTTTTCTCCTCTGAGTCCTAATCACTCTCAATCTACACCAATTTTGGTTAATGTACCTGAAATGCATCCCTCCTCAATAACTTTATATGCTTTCTATTGCTGCACCTGGCTTAGTTCAGAGCCTTATAATCATTCATTGGGCTGCTGTTAACTGTCTTCTGATTAGCTTTCCTTTATCAAGTCTTTCCCCACATTAATCTATGTTTGTGGTATCAGAAGAATTCTGCTGAAGAATAGGTCAGATTATGTCACATCCTTTAAAATAGACCAGATGGCTCTGTCAGCATTGAGATAGAATCCAAATTCTCTCATGTGCCATTCAGGTCCTTCCACAATCTGTCCTCAGTCTGCCCATCCACCATTTCCTTTCAGTAGTTCCTTCTGCACTGATGTTTCCCCAATGACTTCCTGAAACCATTGTTTCCTCAGATAGCAATAGGGACTAACTAGTTCAGCACATCTCCCATGACTAAATAAGATGGAATGAGAATGCTGACCTAAATATAGCAGGTAGGATTCTCAGAGCCTGAGTCTATTAAAAATTAAGACCCAGAAATATGCTGTGCAGAATGCCCATAAAAACAAGGAAATGGTAAATACAAAATTCAAGGTAGCATCTTGTGTTGGGTGGAAAGGAGAGAGGTGTGACCAGGTATCTGCCAGGGGCTTTAATGATGTTGAGAATTGTTCTGTATCTTCAGCAAGATAGTGGGTATGTGGGCACGTGTAACTTGCTATTGTTTATGCTGTTTGACACATTTTAACATTTCTGAAATTAGGATGGTCTTATAATCACTGACAATCTGGTGACAAATGCGATATAATAGAATTTATTTTAAGAAATGCATTAACCAATTCCTTTCACTTATGTTACTCTTTTGTAGTATAGGAGTGACATATAACAAAAATTCCTCTGAAAGAAGACTACCTTCATTAAGTACAAAATAAAAATCTATGTGGCAAGAAGAAAATCATTCATGAGCTCATAACAATACCTATATTTATTTGATGGTAACAATGCTGAAGCACATTTCCCATAACCACCTGTTTTCTCATTACAGTCTGTGAAGATTGTAAAGATGACTGATATAATACCAAGATCAGAGTATTGCATTTGGTAGGCATGTGAAAAATATTATTGATTGTCTTTTTTTTATTTTTGGTTTGAACCCAGGGCACTTTATCACTGAACCACATCCCTAGTCCTTTTTTTTTTTTTTTTTTTTGGAGACAGGATCTCCTAAGTTGTTTAGGGCTTTGTTAAGTTGCTGCAGCTGGCTTTGAACTTGCGCTCCTCTTGCTTTGGCCTCTGAGGTTGCTGGGATTATAGGCATGCACCACTGTATCTGGCTCATTAATACTTAGTTCAAATGATCCACTCACTAAATATGGACTTTAAAACAAACAAATGAATCAACAACAACGAGGAAGAAGGACTGGAAAGCCCACTTTGATAAATGTTGATCTAATAAAACAATCTGCATTTATGTGCTAATGAAAAGGTAACTAGGAATCTTAAACCCAAGTTGATCTTCTACTTCTCTGAACTGCAATGGTGCTTAGTTGTATGTGATGCTCTATGGAGTGGATTTTGTGTTCACTCATTACTTCTGGTCTCAAAATCAAAGTCATAATTTCCTTAAGGAACCGTGGCTTATATTTTGGTATCACTTATAATGCCACATATGAAGTGTTAGCCACTCTGTTGTTTGACCATTAATTAATGGTTATATTTAAATCAGTAGGCACATCAATCACATCCCCAAAATATAAGGCTTTAGCTGAAATTCAATTCTTTATATTGCCACAGCAACTTAAAATTCTACCTGTGCATGTTTTATCAAAGTCCAAAGCTGGAGGAATAGAATGATTCCACTCTGACGGATTTGCATACAGTTTTTGATATGTATTCTATTATAAAAAATGATTCTTCTACAAGTATACTGTTGCATCAGAAACTTCATCCCCATTGAAGGCCAAAAGAATGTGTGGACAGAGCTCACCAATAAAGAAGTGACTGAGGGGAGGGAGAACAGGAGGGAAAAGAGTGGAACTGCAGAATGAAATTGACCAAATTATGCTATGTGCATGTATGAGTAAAACACAATGTATCTCGTGTTTATGTATAATTATAAGACACCAATTATAGAGATAGATAGATAGACAGATAGATAGATAGACAGACAGACAGATAAATGGAAGACCAGTAGAGTTGAAAAAGGGGATTAGTGAAGGGAAGGAGGGAAAAGAAAAGTACTAGGGAAAGAAGTGGAGCAAATTATGTTATGTGCATATATGAATATGTCTCAGTGAACCTCACTGTTTTGCTTAATTATAATTCACTAATAAAAAACATAATAAAAAAGAAATTAAAAAAATTCTACCTATGCATCTAAATTGGGAACAATTCTATAATGTGGGATTCTTTTTTATTTGGCTTATGGCAAGTAAATTCAAAGAGATTGATA
Organism: Xerus rutilus; assembly: GCA_028644305.1. Lineage (NCBI taxonomy): Eukaryota > Metazoa > Chordata > Mammalia > Rodentia > Sciuridae > Xerus > Xerus rutilus. Next base: position 116,744,284 of record CM053404.1, on the reverse strand, counting down.
GTTGGATAAACCAATTTATAGAAAAAACTGTAGTCACTCCAAGAGTCTCCAGTTTACTAACCTACAAGTTGATACGCTGACAGATATACATTGCAATGAGGCAATGTATATATTGCCTCCAGGAAATAACCAGATTATATATATGACCAAATCTGGGCTTGTCAGATTCATACAGACACTACCTATTCTGATCATCACTTTCTATGGAAATCAAAGTCTCAGCTTACATGGTCAGTCTCAATCCTGTATCCATTCTTACTGTTGGTTTCTGTTTTTCTTTGCCCATTCTCCCTTTTATGAGAGGGCTGTGTGTTAGTTCACTTGGCTCTCTGTTGTTCACACATACCACCACAGTGCTAAGTCCTTAATTATTTCTGAGTTCTAGTCCTAATCAATACTTGGGTAGTGTGTTCTGTCCCTAAATTCTTGCTTTGGTAGCATAAAAACAGAAGATTATTTAGTAGTGGAAACAAATCATTTCTAGTCTATTTATAGCCTAAGTCTAGACCACAAGTCCTGGATTGCTGTATTTGCCAGTTGTTCTTAAGAAATGGTAAATCCCTGAACATATTTCACTGCCATAAGTTATTATATATAAAAAGTTAAATCTCTCCAAGACAAGTAAACTAGATGAGGAATCCATCATGAAGGTAGGTCATTTCAAAAGTTAACACTTAAAAATCTACAACTGAAAATACTTTTCTTAGTGAAGAAGACATCATGTAATTGTTATGTAAAATTTTAGAATGAAAAAAGTTCTTATGGATCGAATTCATTCTCATTTAATAAGAACAGAATTAATTGCTTCTTTGGTTAATTTAAAAATTGGCACTAATCATCCTAATAGAGATTTAGAACAAAAAAGCATCGAAGAACAAGCTATAATACCATTTGGCTGTCTCTAAAGACCACAGTTGAAAGCATCAAGTATTTAATCTTTTTTATTTTTTTTTCTGAAGTAATTTTCAAAATGAATATTTTAGAGCAGTGATCCAATTTAAACCCTGTTAAATGGCAAGAAAAGCATATAATCAGAAATAAGTCTGCCACATTTCAACGTTGAAGTCAAGGCCTTTCATAAACCTTTGAAAAGTATTTGGGAATCAGTGCATCACTATTTAAAAAAATTCTTTCTCTTCTTCATGGCATATACACATTGTATGTCACTTTCTCCTTGACAGCTCCTATAATAGAAAGTCTTCTATGTGTTTGGAATAAAGAATTCTAGATAATAAAATTTCATTCTCTTTCCAAAATGTCAGAAAGGGTAAGTATTAAGGTATTAAATGATTCAAAGACCTCCTCCAAAATATTTCCATTAAGAAGATCAATAATTTGCAGTACCTTTGCCTGGAAAAAGTAATCAATTTGGCAGTTGTTGTAAAAGAAGGATGAGTGTCTGCTGAACAACCCATTAAAAGCTAGAGAAACATTGCAGACCTGGATCTTTAGCATTTGGAAACCACCCCAGAGCATTGAGGTACCAGAGAGCAGGCTCTGGTGGCTTAGAGACCTGGGATTTTTGGAAAGTCTAACTTGAATGCAGGAAGAGCTGTGCTTATCTGTGATTTTAGGGGATGCTCACTGGTGCTCCAGGATCTAGAACGATTGTTGTGAACTGAATCCTAATTTTCATGGAGATTTTCAGCTCCACCATATTAGTTAAAAACCATTATTGTTCCAGAAAGGAGGGAAATTGTGAGGACTTGCTCATCACTATTCTGTAATAATGTGCTTATGACTTGAGATTTTCCAGAGAAATAGAACCAGTAAGATATATGTGTATAGATATTTAGGTATACAGGTAAACATGTATTACATGAATTTATGTATACATACATACATATAGTATATAATAACTATATATATACATATGTAAATATACATTTATGTGTGTGCATGTGCTCATGCTTGTTTGAATGTTAGTTTGTTATTAGGAACTGGCTCATAGATTTTGGAGGTTAAGAAGTCCCAAGATCTACAATCAGCAAGTTACACTCCAGGAAATCTGATAGTTTGGTCCCATTATCTTTAAGCTAAACTTGAAGAATCTAAGAGGCCTGAGAATCAGGATAATCAATGGCAAAATTTCAGTCAGAAAGCACATAAGCCCCAAACCCAAGAAGAGTCCATGTTTCATTTCAAGTCTAAAAGAGGAAAGCACCCATATCCCAGCTCAAGCAATCAAGTGGAAGGAGTTCCTTCTTATCTAGTGGGAGAGTCCAACTTGTTGGTTCTATTTAGGCCTTCCAATGATATATGAGTCCTACCCATATTGAGGAAGACAATCTATTGTATTCTATCTATCAATTCAAATATTCTTTTAATCCAGAAATACTCTTCATAGACATGCCCAGAATACTGTTTGACTGAAGGTCTGGGCAAGGCAAGTCATGGCAGGCAAGTTGACACAGAAAATTAAACAATGCAATCTAATTGTAGTGATAACTTTTCTAATGTTGCCTAAAAGATGTTGAAATTACTATAATATCCACTTTTCAAGGAGTATTTAAAGGAATTGTAGGCAAGACTTTATATATATTCATTAATGTTTCATATCTTAGAAATGTTTAGTTGAACTCCTTCACTTTATCTTTCAAAGAGGCAAGTGAGAGGTGAAGAAGCTTCCTGGCCTCCTGTTCTCAGATGAGGGCTTCTCCCACAGTTCACATCACCCTTTCAGGGTCAAGGAAAGTGTGACCTGTGGGAGGCTTGTCTTCTTCATCTGCTTCTGCTCTTCTTCATCTATTCCTTGATTTTCCAGCAATTACTCTTCCTCCTTTTCTTGATCCTTCTCTTAGTCTTCCTGTTTCCCTTGTTTCTCTTTTCTTCCTCTTCCTTTACCAGTCCCTCTTTTTCTGCTTCTTATTTCTCATCTTTCTGTCCTATTTCCTTTTCACCTGATGTAAAAAAAAACTTAATAGAAAATAAATGACATTTCCTTGCCTTTGCTCTGTCTTTAGCCTGAAATGAGGCAGTGCTGGTCATCTCATGATGGCTTCTCCTTTGAGCTTAGGTATTGGTGATATAATCAAATTAAGAGTATCCCTGAAGACTTGAAATGTGCCCATGTGAGGACAATTTTAAATAGCATTTGACATCTTACAAGAAAAATTGTTTGGGATATGTGCTCAAGAAAATTAACATTTAATTAGCATATATGATGTGTTGGGTACTATGTCCAGTACTTATGAGGTGGAGTGAGGTCTGGGGACTTCCATAATAAAAATATGGTAAACTTTTAGACACATTTTTAAAAAAGACATAAAAATTATAGAACTTAAATCATGGCAATGATACTTATATAAGATTTTTCATTTTATTTCCATGTTTTTTTTTAAAATGTTTTTATTATTGTGATTACTGTTATTGTATTCTTGTTCCTTATTTGACTGTATTCACTAATTTGCTTGCTTATTCATTCAACTACTTACCCAACTATCTCACATTCAGCTTGCTTTGTTCTTGGTATGTGTTAGTCGTACACAGAAAAATAAAAAAGATTTTTCTCTCAAGAAGAGTCAATGCAGCATAAAGATAAAGAATTTGGACTCTTTAATTGGATGGTTGATGTTTGAGGCCCAGTTTTTTTCATTCACTCAGAAGTTATCATTTGTAAGTCTTGGTTTGCTCATGTATAAATTGGGTATTAGTAGAACTATGGTGATAATTAAATGTGTGTAAGGAGTTTAATAGAAGGCTTGATACTAGTAGCTGCTCATGAATGTTTATTCTTGCTATTATCAACAGAGATTTATGGAAGCAACCGACAGTACAGAACAGTGAGACAAATGTCAATTCAGGAAATCCTTGACCCCAGTTTAGATGTATAAACAGTAACTATGTTGTGTTCTCAGCTTTTGTGTCTTTGCAAGAGAATATTTCAAGCAAGACAAGAGGTATAGGCAAAGTATGATAAAGTTTATTAGAGAAAAAAGGAGAGGGAGATACTCTCAAAAGAGAGTAGGCGGTCTCAAAGACAAGATTGACAACTTCCTTCTGTGTGGCCCAGCTTTTATTGGGGTGAAGGAGAAGTTTCCAGAGGGTCCCACCTGAGCATTGCTTCCTAGCTCTTGATTGAGAGTTGGATTGTGTTCTGTCTGGAGCTTGCTTTTTCGTTGACCTCAAGGCTACTGAGCTCTCCAGCCTTCATTCTAGGGAATCTGTCCTTTTCTTATCCAAGGAGGAGTCCTAAGCAAACAACCCTCCCTCCTGAGAATAATATGCTATTTGTTGTGGCTAAGTCAGCGCAAGACCAGGAAAACTTTGTGTAAGTTGTTTCTTTAAAAACTTGAGAATTAGCATGTAGGCTCAGTCTGTAGAATTAACCTCTTGTTTTCCATTTTCCATTTCTACCTGTTCTCTATCAGAGGAATTTCAGGAGTCTTTCTGGAAGATGTCATACTCATGAATTGAGCCCTTAGCGGGGAATAGGAGCTACCTGACAAAAAGAAGACTAGAAAAGTGTGTTTCAGGCAAAGGAGAACAATGGTTACAAAAGCAATATCATGTAAGAACTCTAGGCAGGGCTTGTGGAAGGGCTCTTAAGGAGAAGCAGATCTTGTAGAGGCTCTGAGTTAGGCCAGTCCAATCACCTATTTCCCAGATGGGAAGGGTCAGGCCCAGCTGCCTTGGTTGGAATGTATTGCCTATGGTCAAATACCTGGTAGGTAGGAGAACACTTTCACACCATAGCCCCTCCCCCCCCACTGATGTAGCTGACTTGGGAAGACAACCTGCTGTTAGTGTACCTGCAGGAACCAGGAGTTTGTGGATAGAAGTTTGCATCAGAAGCTGTGTCTACCCATAGCTAATAGTCTCCTTCTTAGCTAGTTGTAGATTTAAGGTTATAAGCATGTAATTTAAGATGTATTACTGCTAGAAGGCATTAATGTTTCTTCTTTTCAGATCCCATTGACGCCAATACATCATCATTGTGTGCCTAAAAACGACTTGCTAATTCTTGGTCATGTGAAGTAGATCCTAGAGATATAATCATCAGATACAATTATACAATGACCAGGATGGACTGCTCCACCCCACAGTGGTGATGGTTATGTTAAAAGTAAATAAGTGACTGCCAAACAGTGTGACAAGTATAATAATGGGAAAAATCTAAACTGTTAAGAGGGCTCCTAGGTGGGGGCATTGAGGAAGGCTTTCTTGAGGGATGACTTTCCATGTTGAGTTTTGAAATTGATAGGAGTTAGTGAGTTGGAGAGGGTTGAGAGTTGGGCAAACTGTTCCAGGGGAACAGCTGTGTCCACCTGGAGGGAAGAGGATACATTTAAGAACAAGAAGTGAGCCTGTGTGGCTCGATGGTAGGGGACTCATTCACCTTTGGAGATGAGGCTGGAGAGAGATACAGAAGCCAGATATGGAGGGTCATGCAAACCTGAGAGAAGAATGGAAAATTCATTTTAAATTTCCATGGAATCATAGAGTGTTTTATGCAAGGGAGAGAAAAAAAATCAGACATGTATTTTTGGAAAGATCATCACAGTTGTGGTGCTCTGACAAAATAGGTTGGTATGAGCAAGAGTGGGTGTAGGCATTTTAGTTGGGGGACTTCTGTAATAACAAGGGGGACCCTGGGGTGGAAGTAAGAGGAAGGAGTGGTGTGGTAATTAGCCTGGTGATTGATCAGATATGTGAGCAGATGAGCAAGAGGAATAAGATGAATTACACTCACCAGACACTATTGAGCAAATCTACCTCTGGCAGTGCCACTCACAGTGCAGAGGACACTGGGTAAGTCTGGATATATAGAATAATTCAAAAGAAAAAGAAGTTAGTTTCACTTTTTTATCTTTTGACTTTGAAATGCTATGGCCAAACAAATGTGACCTCACAAGTGTTGCTGTCCAACATAAAGCAGGCGAGCAAAAATGACAGTTTATGTACATAAACTCAATAACCAATTCTTTTACAAAGACATTCTCTGCATAAGAAGATAAAATTCCAGGTAGAAGCTGAGAGTTACTAGCACCCAAAGTAGTCCCAGCTGTATTAGCTCAGCAGGCTCTAAACTGAGCTCTGAACACTCAGCCAGACAGGGGGAGGAGAACAGGGGAAATCTGGAGGGTCTGCTAATGTGAGATGGTCAGAATTCATAGAGGAAGCCAGAAGAACTTTGAGATCTTTTTTTCATTATTAATACTATTACATTGCTCATAAAATGCCCAAGTAGTAAGTGAAATAATTTTTTTAAAATATTTTTTTTAGTTGAAGATGGACACAATATCCTTATTTATTTATTTTTATGTGGTGCTGAGGATAGAACCCAGTGCCTCATGCATGTGAAGCAAGCACTCTATCACTGAGCCACAATCCCAGCCCGTAAATGAAATAATTTTATGATCAACTTGGAGGATGAGAAATTAAAAACATGGGCTTTTGTGTAGATAATTCTGGCTCAGAATCACATTTCTAGGTTACTTCTTACAAGACCTTAGGAAAATTCCTTTTTCAAAGCCTCAGTTTCTTTATCTTTAAATGGGATAAAACTGTCTACTTAGGCATGAAAATACGTAGCTTATCGGATTATTGTTAGCATTAAGTGACATGATACACATAAAATTTTTGCAAGTTGCAATGACTGGTCAATAGCAAGCCTTCAATTTTTAGTAGTTATGGTTACTGCTCTTGTAGCTATTATGAAACATTCAGGGAAGGCAAATACCCTTTTCTCCCATATTTGCTATAGTAACCCCAGATATAAAAAGTATGTAGCCACACCCATTCACACACATATTCATAGAGCATGTGATTAAATATGTATTTGTAATACAAGAACACTTCATTATTTTCTTGCTTTAAAAAAATTATGCAGTTCTGTGGAAACATGGAAGAAAAGTGCATCCTGTGGCTAAGTGATATGCTTATGTAATTACTGGGGAAACAGATGGCTGATCCATAGTAGGCAGGTAATTGCCTACAAATGAATTTAGTTAAAGATTGGAAATGATGATAAAGTGTATTGTCCTTATGATAGTGGCATTTAGGAGGTTGCTGGCCAATTATAATAAAAACAATCACACTGAAAAGAGCATCTTAATTCTATTTTTAAGCTAATAGGAAGCCACTGCTTTCTCAATTGTTGAGCAAAGCTTTGAAAGAAAATAGAGCCACTCATAGTGCTAGACAAATGCTTTGTTCTCTCTTCTCTGTTTTTTCTTCCAAGGAAGGAACTGAGCATTTGAAAAATAATTATCTAATCATTCATTCAACTAATCAATATTTATTGAACACCCACTATTATTCTTTCATGTACCTTTCTTCTTTCATACTCTGAACCTTCTTTCTGCTCACACTCCCTATACTCCAAACTCCTATAAAAATTTGGAAATGGGCACTGTGTGCAAACACGTAGCTGATGGCAAGGTAAAACTGGAGCAATCTTTTAAGAAATCAATATACTTTTCTCAGTCAAGCAAAAAAATATTATGCAATTAGAACCAGGAATCTCATTTCTTTAGAAATTTATCTGAACAAAACAATGCAATAGAGAAAAAAGAGCGATTTGTATGAAAATATTTATTGTAGAATTTATCTACAATGACAAAAACTTGAAAGAAAATTAAATGTCTAATGCTAAATCATAATAAAGAATGACAATCCTATATATTAATTCAACATAATATCAGCAGCTATTCATAATACTTCAAAATTTGAGCAAAAGTAATGATCTTTCAGATAAAATAATTTGTAAGAATTCACCTGTTCTATCTTTACAGTTATGTGAAGAATAAGTATGAAATACGAAAATGGCTGGGAAAGAGCAAACAAAACAGCATAATTGCATTAGGAGGGTAGAATATTATTTTTCATCTTAAAATTATTTTAATTTTTATATAAACTATTAAAATTAACACCAAAGAATTGTTCTGCATGTGGTCAAGATTCAAGATGGCAAGCTGCAAATAAAAAGACTTTGCTACTTTTAGAATTCAAGTAATCTTAGAGAAATAAATAGTTCTGCTCCTGGGTGTTTTATCTCCCTTGTTTTCTATTGTGAGAGGCATTTACAAGTATATTGAATTTCTCTTGCTTATGAATTCAACTGCTGCTGCTTTTCAACAAACAGCCTTAATCCTTTGTTTGGCTGTCATAGTTGCTACCACAGGAATTATGATGCTGCCAACAGAGAATTCAAGATCTAAAATGAAGAGGATTTTAAATGCCAGTACACTTCTACCTTTTCTGCATATTACCAAATATGTGTATGTGTGTGTTTGTGTGTGTGTATATGCATATATATGTATATATATGCATATGTGTATAAATATGCATATACACACACATATATATTTGTCCTACTAAATTCTAACCTTGTTTAGCAAAGGGACCATACAGTTTATTTAATCTGAAAACATTCTCTGCATGCAAAAGAAAAAAAGTATACCTGCTAATCACTATATGTACTAGCAATGAAGGGGGAATACGCTGGTTTTCTGCGGAGGTAGAGTTTCATTGTTTTTTTCATACCCATGCTTTCTTTTTCTTTTTTTCTTTTTTCTTTTCAATTCCTAGACCCTAATTTTCAATAACTCAACATAGCTTGCCAATCAATGTCAGAGACTGAAGTTTATATTTGCTACTTTTCATTAAATATCAGTTTGTTATTTCTTTAGGACAATTAAATAAAAATGACTGAAATTATTCATAATGATTGATTTTAAAATTGAAAGAGAACAACTATATGTCCAAATGATAGAGTTCTACTAGGGTTAAACATTTGTAAAGAAAATGTTTGTTATCCAGACACCTATTTGCATTCTGTGTAATACACATCTGACTTTTTGGAGGTCCTCTCCAACTATCTGCTACAAAATAAGGGGGTAAAGCCATAACTGCTTTCCATAAGACTCAGAATCTAAGAGACATTCTTTTACAATCACCTTAAAACATAGGGAAAAAAAGCAGTAGTCTTCTTTTATATCATTCTACTTAAACTTCACTCTGGACTAAATCAATCACTATAGTCCCTTGGTGACAAAAACAGGTGTCTCAAAAAAACACTGGATCACACAAAGTCAGACTTTGCTGGGGGCAAGAGGAGGGAGCGTGCTTTATTAAGTTTTGACTAGATGAAATGTAATAGTGAAAAATATCACCTAGTAGTCCCTCAGGAGGTTTAGCTAATAGAACCAATGATGACTCACTAAGGCAATTCACAGGGAGCAAAGGTATACATGTTTATATAGTTATGCACCTCACAATGACATTTTAGTCAATGATAGACTGGAAATGCAACAGTAGTCTGTAGATATATTACCTAGTGACATCATAGCTGTATGCAAAGTTTTTAATTTCATTTTTAAATGCATTTTTTATTTATATCCCTTTCTATACTTTCAAGGATATTGATATAATTTAAAAAATACCCAAGGCTAAACTTGATATTTTGGTTTATTTTTTTTATTGTTATTTTTTTTAAAATACTTTTTAGTTGTCAATGGACCTTAATTTTACTTATTTATATGTGGTGCTGAGAATCAAACCCAGTGCCTCACGCATGCTAGGCAAGTACTGTACCATTGAGCACACCCCAGCTCCTTAGGTTTATTTTTAAAGTTGTAATTTCTAAATGAGTACAGGGGATCTCAAAGGCATTTATGTGTTGAATTTCAAGTTCAAGTTTCTGAAACTTTGAAACTTAGGAAAGAGAAAAGATCCTAGACACAACTCCTGTTTTGCGGTGCTTGTAATGTGAAAGGACTTGCAGGGTCCACATTTTACCTGTGTAGCCCTTAAATCATAGGTCACTACTGCAGGCAAAATTATGTTCTCTGCTGAACCTTCATTTCACAGAGTGCAGGGGAGGCCCTCTGCAGATAAGACTATGAACAAGGCAAGGGGATCCAGGCTTCTTGTGGCCTCTTTATTGTAAACAGTAGAGATTTTTAAATGCCCAGACTTTAATTCCAGAAAGATAATCACAGCATAGAAAGGAAGGTTAGCTTGAAGTGCTAATTTTAGGACTGTGAATATCAGCAACATCCATTAAATATTGCAGCACACACTTCTGTTTCCGGGGCCTCTTCAGGATCTATTTGAATAAATTAGGATCAAAAGAGATGTCCTGTTTCTATAGAGTTAAGTTAATGCTTCCAGCAATCTCATTTTAGCCTCTTTAGTTTTGTTCCGTACACCTCATAGGACCCTTTCTACAACCCTCACCCTAGTCTCAGCACAACTTGGTGGTCATGACTCAAACACCATTTAATTTCCTTCTTGAACCATCTTGCTTCATATAAGGTGACCTTTTCATGACTGTAAAATTTCCTCATTAGAAAATGACAGGCTATCTGGGATTGGAAGCCTTTGCTGATAATACTCTGTATAAAGGTGTCTGTATAAGATTTACCTCATTTAAAATGAAAGAAGACCCCTCCATCCATCCAAAGGCAGAATTCAGAGCGTGCAGACAATCTTGGATTTTGTTTGAAAACCCTTTGCTTATTATGACAGCTAGTGGAGCTGGAATCAGAGACTGATATGAAGTATCCGATTTTAAGCTCAGAATAGTTATTGAGTATATTTGCAGAGTTACCATTACCTGTTAGGCAATTAACATATGCTATCATTAATATATCTCCACAGCTCAGGGTGCATATTGCAGTTGAGGAAACTTGGGCTCAGAAAGACAAAAATCTTGCCCAAGGACATCCAAAAGATAAGTGGCAGAGTTGGGAGTCTAATCTGGGGTCTCTGTGACTTATTTTTTCCATTCCATCATTCCACCTAACAGAACAAATAACTCCTCAAAAAAGAAATGCCAGCAGAACAAGATGGCACATGCTTGTAAGCCCAGTGGCTAAAGGAGCCTGAGGCAGGAGGAATGCAAATTCAAAGCCAACCTCAGCAGCTTAGCGAGGCCCTAAGCAACTTAATGAGACACTGTCTAAAAATAAAAAGGGCTGGGGATGTGGCTCAGTGTTGAGCTCCCCTGGGTTAAATCCCCATTACAAAAGAAAAAAAGATGAAAAAAGAAAGAAAGAAAGAAAGAAAGAAAGAAAGAAAGAAAGAAAGAAAGAAAGAAAGAAAGGAAAAGAAAAGAAAAGAAATGCCAGATAGAAAAGTTGCAGATGAATTAGTTTGTATTCAGTACTTCTATCAACAATATCTATTTGAATTGAAGAATTACTAGGATCTCAGACCTTGACAATCTCAGTACTGTTATTACAATACCAGCCTTGAGCCAGGCTCTAGAATTCAAATCCTCAAATAGCCACTAGGTGGCTGTGGGATTTGGAGCTATCGATTCTCTGAGGTTAGATCTCTTGCAAGGTCAAATGAATATAATAACAATAATACTTTCCTCACAGTATTGTTGAGCGGAGTAAATGAGAATGCTTGTGAAGTGCTCTCAAGTAACCAATACCAGGTAGCTGTCATTATTACCAAAACGGAAGAGAAATATTGTTGTCTTCGCTACCCCATTTTATAGGGAAAAAAACGTTAGGAGCAAATTAACCTGTGACTTGCTAGAAACCTCAACTAAAAGTATCACATAGATAAAGAAGGCTAATGTATACAATTTGCCAACAGTGGAGGTCATTGGGACAAAACAAGCTCCCTACAGGAGAGCGAGGCTGTCACACCCCATTACTTCAGAGCTGTAACTCTGTGCTGACTCAGCCACAGTCAGGCGGTAATCACAGCCAAGTTCATAAGCTCAGAATTGATGTGGCCATATTTCCACATTCTCAAAAGCAAAGTCAAGAGAAAAGGGTGATCAGAAAGTTTTTATGGGCCTAATCATGAAATGCTGACAGCTCGGGCTTATTGATTTGCCTTGAGTTAACCTCTGTAATTCGAAGTGATCAGCCCAACCGAAAATGAACGTGTATCAGAGGAATCCCTTTTGTCTTTTGGTCATTTGGGAACAAAGACCTTGTCAGTTCTTCTTTATCCTATAGAGAATAATTGATTTTGGGTGATGGTAAGTGTTCGGATGAGCTTGCTAGAGGACATTTATCTCAGTCGTCCTACAACCACTTGATCAATATCGTTTGTGTCAATGATATGATCCTCCAGCTTCATCAGAAATCCTGAAAAGCATGCTCAGGAGCAGTCACAGCACTGTGTCAATTACCTCTTTGTATTTTTAATTGTAGAAATAAGTTAGAGGGTATATATTTGACTACTCTTCTTAGCCAGAGAATCCATTGTTTTCTTGTTAAATGGTGCTAATTGTGGTTGTCATGGAAACCCTGGAGGTACTTAGACTGAATTGCCCAATCTATTTCTTTTTTTTTCTCTGTAAGTGATTATTTCTTTGGCTGATATTGAAGTTCTTCTTCTAGAAAGCTATTATACATATGCTCACAAGACACTTGCTCTAAGTTAAGATGCTCCATAAATCTGTTATACCAATTATATTTATACTGTGGTTATGAGAATCAATTTGCTTGAAATATAAACTGGTCACCTAGAAAAATTAATAATCCAGTTGGCTGAGTTTTTGCCAAAAGTAATGACATAAAACCTAGATGGTTTTGAAAATGGAAAAGGAATTGTTTGCTTTAAAATTTGGATATCATTGTGTTTCATGTATGCTTTTAAAATACCATTTTGCTGTAACTTTTTGAAAAATTTAAAAATTATATTAAAGAGTCTCATCCTCTAGGCAGACTTCATGTGAGCAAACAGGTCATGGATGGAGAGTATACATGCAGAAGTAAAAGCTTCTGAGTCTTATCTTGAATGAAATAGTACACCCTCCACTTATTAATTGTGAGGGATTAACCTGGGTTTCAGTCCTTATGTGCAAAAGGAGACATAACTTCACAGGGTTGTTGTGGAGATGAAGTGTATCTGTACATGCCATGTTCCTCGTGGTGCCAGGCATATAAAAGATGCTTTAGAAATTTTACTAGAAATTACCTTCTTCCTTCTCTCCCTCACAGAGACTTCTCCCAGAATCCTGGAGTGATATGTTTGGATCAAAGAGAAAGGATGTTTGGTTTGTAGTATCTCAGCAAATTTTTAGTATCCTAGGACATTCCCATGTTATAGGAGCCAAGCAATGTCTTAGGAAACACCTGAGCTGGAAAGAGAAGCTTTCACAGAGATTTTACACCTTCCACAATGATAATGCCCAAGAACTTAATTCTTCCAACACAACATCTAATCACCCAGTTGACTGGATGATTGAGTTGGAGCTGGTGGAGAACTTATTATGAGCAATAGTTTGCTCCTTGCATGTGTGCATTTTAGAGTTTGTAAACTTTTTTGAGGTGGATATACAGCTACTCCTTCAACTTATTACTTCATTCTTAGGATCTGCACAAAATCTTCATTCTTAGGATCATGAAGTGCAGTTACTGGATTGGTAGCAGATCATACGTAAGAGGAAATAGTCTTATGAGTCTTTATCTTATTAAATCTTTCCTAATACATGTGTGGTGCATATTGTGAACCTTATTTATTTTAATAAAAGTGAATGTAGAGAGTAGACCAAGTTCATGTTCCCTCTGTATCGTGTGTGTAACTTAATTATAATACCACATGGCATAACAATTGTTTACATATATTTATCCCCCATAGATTAAGCTTTTTGTAGATAGGGACTGCATTCAGTCAAAACAAAACAAAACAAGCACAAACTTGTGTGCTCCAGCACCAAGTAAGTTTAGGCTGTTCTCTCATTCAGGAATTGTCTGCTGTTTCTCCTGTGCTAGAATAATTGTTGGGGATTTAGTAGTGAATGCGGCAAAAATGACTCTTTCTCCATTGCAATTAGGCTCAAATCTGTAATTACAAAAGTTAAGATTTGTGAGCATGAACTGCCTGCTCTGTGCACACTCAGCAGCTCCCTCACCTGGGATGGTGTGTGAGTTGTCAGGCATCCCAAAGGCAACGACTTGGAATCAAAACACTGAGGTTGTGCAACATAGGAGACAAGTATAGAAAGTGTGTCCCAAACAGAGGGAAAAGCAAATGTAAATGGTGGTGGCATTAATCAGAGGCCAAAAGACAGTTTCTTGAATTCCTGTGCCTTTACATTCCTAGGGAGGAGTCTCAAGCACTCTATGGCACACACCCTGGTGACATGGATCCGCTCTTTTTCTATAGAATATTGCATTTTAAAATAAACTGTAGGATCAGCAGTTTCGATCTGTGTTTCATGGGCTGAGGTTTTATCTCAGATAGGACCTGACTATCAAGATAACTTTGAAACAACACAGTCTTCTAGCACATCCCAGAATGGAGATCCTGGTAACACAGCAAAGACACCCTCTGGGGTTTCTCTGGTATTTCAGTTTGCTTGTCTGTTTCTCCAGACTTAAACACATTTTGGTTTCTCCAGAAATTGCTTATTCAAATGCTATATAGGCAAGGATCTGAACAAATTATCTAATATTTTAAGTAAGATATTATAAGGGTGTTCAGAATTGAGGAGATTGTAGAATAGCATGATTTTTAAGTCCAGTCAGATAAATCTAATTTTGTCTCCTGGTTCCTGTTCTTTAGATCTAGGTAACTTTTAGTGTGTTCTCAACCTTTGTCTGTTAGGCAGGGATAGGTATAGCCACCCAGCAGTCTATGGCAAGAATGAAGTGATATAATGTTCATTATTTCACATGATAACTGGCATCATCAGCAAGTGATAATTAGGAGTGAGAGTAATCTGTACATGCCTCAGTAACATTTTCTTCCTTCCTTCCTTCCTCCCTCCTTTCCTCCCTTCTTCCCTTCCTCCCTTCCTCCCTCCTTCCCTCCCTCCTCCCTCCCTCTCTCCCTCCCTCCCTGTTTCTTTCTCTTCTTCCTTCCTTCCTTCCTTCCTTCCTTCCTTCCTTCCTTCTTCCCTCCTTCCCTCCCTCCTTCTCTCCCCCCTCCCTCCCTCTGTTTCTTTCTCTTCTTTCTTTCTTCCTTCCTTCCTTCCTTCCTTTCTTCCTTCCTCCCTTCCTCCCTTCCTCCTACTTCCCTCCCTCCTTCCCTCTCTCCCTCTCTCCCTCCCTCCTTCTGTTTCTTTCTCTTCTTCCTTCCTTTCTCTTTCTTTCTTCCTTCCTTCCTTCCTAGATTTTTGTAAAATCTAGGAGTGCTTATGCTTACAGACCTAAATTCTAAAAGATGCAACTGAATCTTCTGAAAAAGAGAAAATTGATTTTAAAGACAAGTATAAATGTATTAGGTGGTAGTAAGAAGCTTACTCATTCATATATTCCTTATTTATTATATAGAAACATAATTGACTTCTTATGAATGGAAGATGGTGAATTCCCTGTGTGGACACTTAAGAAAACTTAGACATAATCTGTATTCCCAAAAAGTTTCTGGTCTAGATAAGGGTTTGGAATACTATGCCTTCCATAGTATTTTCCATTTATGTGATATGGTGATGCCAGGGTTGCTCTTCTCTCATAAGCCAGGATTCAGGGTCTGAGAGAGACTTGGTGGAAACTGCCACACTCTGAGCCTGACAGCCACAGGCATACATGTGTTGGGCATGTTGAGGTGTGCTAAATATGTTACTTGTTAAAGGTAATGAGTTTGCCATGTCCTGTTATGTTGTTCTACACACCTGAGCCTCAGTCTAGTTCCAACTAGAGAAGGCTCTCTAAGGGATATATTAGGAGCTCCCTCAATTACTAAATATACTTTCTCTATTGACTTGCTTTTCATCTGTATTCATAGCCTTCGAGCCAAATCCATGAACTACTTCTTTGTGCTTAGACACATGTGGAATTGGTCTATTCCATGATATCCAAGGAACTCTATAGGCAGTGTCTGTTACAACAAATGTTGCATTTGAATGATGAGACCTCCAATGTCTGTGAACTATCTGAATAAGTTAGTTACTCTAGAAAATTAGAGGTTTTTCTTTTCTTTTTTTTGTAGAATATGCCCCCCACCCAGGTTATAAAATCTTCAATTAAAAGAATTTAACAGAGGGCTATGTGATTGTAAATAAAATGCAATAGTGCAGTATTCTTTTTGATATTATAAATTCACCAAGAATTTATAGCTAGGAGAAGAGAGAAGTCTGACAAGCATTTTCAGTTATGGAGAGATTGTCCTGGAGGGCTGGTGAGGTGGTAAGAAAAGAAGACTCCTATGATGAACAGCAGCTTTCTGTAGAAACACTTGATGTATCCTTTCTTCTCCAACTACAGCCAATAAATGCGTGTCTTTAAATTTCTTTTTTTACATTAGATTTAATGGAAGAATTTTGTATATAAACCCATATCTGATTTATATTTCAACCCAATGGAAAACCTACTTTAGAGATTTAATTAACACCAAGTTTAATGAAATAATTGTGTCATTAAAGGTCATTAAATGTTATTGTGATTTGTAGTTTTTTAAGGAAGATTACACAGTCCCACATATTTCAAATGTGACTTTAATGTGCTATTCTTTAAAAATGTTTTTGTCAGGTAAATGTCATTTTTATTTATCATAGAAAATTTTGAAGTTGTGGCAAAATGAAAGACAAAAATATCTTTCAAAATTTCTCCCCGGAAATGAATAGTGTTAACATTTTGATAAGCGCATATGCTTATTGTATTTTGCGTATTTGAACTCCTACTATACATATAATTCAACATCTTACATTTTCACAGAAACTTCAAACTTTTCTGAGCATTTCCTCATGTTATTATAATTTGGCAATTGGATTATTCCAGTTTATACTATTATAAATAACATGAAGGTAAGCAGTTTTTAAGATTCTTGGTCCATACCCTTATTCATTCTTTAGAATGGAGTCCTGAAAGGAATTCCTGAGTCAGAAAGGTTAAACTATTAAGGTTCTTAATATAGCTTGCCACATTTCCTTCTATAATATTTGTGATAATTTAATGTTCCTATTAGGATTGTTATTTTTTCTGATCTCTGACAACTTAGTAAATACAAATGGACCTGTTATGCTTTATTTTTCTGTCTTCCATTACTCAAGAGGCTTACTACTTTCACATTCATATATGTATTAGCACTTTAATTTGCATTTCTGTAAATTGTCAGTTTATGACCTTCAGGCACTTTCCTCTTGAAGATTTGAAATTTTCTTACTAATTATACATATTTATGCAGAATATTAGTTGAGGTAAAATAAACATCTTTGGGACAAAGAGTGAGCATGGATATCACCAATCCATCTTGCCAGTATGATTCCTATCTTTCCTTCCTTCGTTCTTTTGGAAAATGCTCACCATTATTTGGCATCATCTACCATTTTTAATATATTTCTAATGGTGCCACTTGATATCTTGCGTTCTCTCTCTTTCTTTTTTTAGAATTTTTTAAATAGTAGCATGTATTTTATTGGGATAAATTAAGAGTTAGATTATTTCATTCTATCCTTAATTGATATTTAGGATGGCTGTTACTTTCTCTTCATCTTTGATTTATGAATATTGGACATTGGACATACTGGACCATAAAAAACTTCTGGACACTGACATGTTGAGAACATCCTGATAAAAATAGAGTTTTCTAAAGTCTATTGAATGGAGGACCTAGGACAGAAGACTATGACCTTGGGCTGTGAAAATGATAGGGTTGCTCATAATGTAAGGAAAGTGGAGTTGAACTGACAATGTGTTATGGATCAGTTACAATGGGGATGGTTTGTTTCATATGAAACACTGGTTCTTAGACGTGGGCACATATCAGCATCACCTGGAGGGGTGCTTAAAACACAGGCTCTGGGCTACCCCAGAGTTTCTGACTCAGTAGATCTGGTATGGGTCAGGTGATGCTGATGTCTCTGGTTTGGGGAGCACACTCTAAGAATCACTAACATAAGCTATCTGAGAGCTGAGCTCAGAAAAAATTATTACCTTTCTCTGTGGTACATACTCACATCATGAGATGTATAAATTCTAAAATCTTGCCAACTAAATTGGGATTCTACAGGAAATGAAAATTACTAGAAGAATGTGGGGTTAGGCAGGGGACTTTCCCTTCTGAATGATAGCTCTTGAAGTTTGGTTGTGCATGAGTAAGTTTCTGAGCCATACCAAAAGGCTACAAGTTCTACATGTGGAAATAAATTTTTCTTTGTGATACCTGATATTACTTTTAAGCATAGAAAGTCCTCTTCCCCTTCCATCCCAATCTAAAAATCAAATTTATAGTTACCTCTGCTTTTTATAAATTCTTTTTGCATACTTTAATTATAGATAATATCAAGTTTTGTTCGTGTATTCTGTGAGATATAATTAAAATAGTATATTCTTAAATGACAATTAATGCTTATTGAATAAAGCATTTGTTTTCATTGATTTATGATGCTTTTCTTATATGTATTTATACTACTTATATTGCCTATACTGTGTTAACTCATTCATTCTACAAATGCTTATTATGTTCAAAACACTAAGAGATATCAAGGTGAATAAGACAGTCATGAATAAAATACATGTGGGCTCTGCTGGCATGAAATTTGCTACAGGTTAACTATCCTTTATCCAAGATACTGGGGACCAAAGTATTTTGGTTAGGGGGATTTTTTTGGTATATTTGCATATGTCTTGAGACTGGGATCCAAGAGTAAACATGAAATCCATTTATGTTGGATATACGCTTATAATATAGCCTGAAGGCAATTTGAGATAATATTTTAAATAATTTTGTGCATAAAACAAAATTTCATGATGTGGGATTTTCCACTTGCGGCATCATGTTGACACCCCCAAAAATTCAGATGTTGAGGTGTTTTAGATTTCATATTTTTTCATTAGGGATGCTCAACTTGTAGCTCAATAGACTATTTCATTGTTCATCTGTCTATTCTTTTTCACATACCACATTTATTTTAATTATTGTAGCTACAACACATATTTTGATCTATGGTAGAGAAAATTCTTCGTTGTCATTTTAAAAGCAAAAATCTTGATGATTCTTGCCTATTTATTCTTCCTAATTTACCTTGGAATAATTTTTTTAAGTTTCAAAAAGTGGAAGACAACCCTTTATGAATTTGATTGGAATTGTCTCACAGTTTATGTTTATTTGGGAAGAAATGATATCTTACACAGACTTTTGTGGGTTCCCTTGGAAAGGGTGAAGATTGAGATTGTCAAACAGAGAAGGAAAAGTACAAAGAAAGGATTGTTCTGGATCAAGGACAGCCAGAAAGTTTTTATATCATAAAGACAGTTATGCAAAATAACATATGGTCCCTTATATCTAAACTGGTATCAAATGCTGGTCTACATATTTTCTTGAAATGCTTATTTGTTTCTCCTGCAAAGTACATTTGTCATATAAGTTTTAAGAAGTAAGAACACTGGTCCCCCTAAATATCCCTCAAATAAGGAAAAAGATGACTTACTTTTGCTATGCAGATTTTTAAACATTGGTTGAGACTTATAGACTGACAGCTTAAATGGACAACATGCCCACTATCTGCATGTTGACTGGCACATGCTGATAACGTCTGACAGGCCTCTCTTGTCAAAGCTTTTGAACACCTAATAAATAAAATTGTACTCTCTTTACCCTTTGAAAAATTCGAGATACTGCTTTTCCTCTTGGAGTTACAGATGGCAATATCATAAGAGCTTTATGCCAGCTGTTCAGCCTCTTTAATGGAAATGCTCATGGTAGACAATACGTTCTTCAAATCTAGGGTTGTTTTTTTTCTTTTCCAGCTTGCTAATGCCAACCTGATAATAAGGAATATAGACCTTGAGAGCAATTTCAGTCTTAGAGGTCAGAAAACACATGGAAATCTGAGTGAATAAAGACCGTGCAACAATCACATTCTACTTTCTACATTGTTTGGGAATGAGCTCTTATTGGGTTAAAATAAACTGCTGGTCAGTGCTGGGAAAACAATGTATCCCAAAAACTTATTCTTGGCTTAGTGAGGTTTTTTTTTTTTTTTTTTTTTTTTTTTTTTTATGACCATGGCTTCTGTGGCCACTGCTATTATTAGACTAAATACTAAGCTCCTTTAAATGTGATGTTCAAAGGAACTAAGCCTGGATGAATATAATTGTTACCATTTATAACAGTGGTCAGATTCTCATCTTCTCTATCTCTGGTGTAACAAAGAGATAAAAAAAATCAATGAGATGATAGAATTTAATAATGTTCAAAGAATTTCATTGTTGGTGATGCTTTTTCAAATGATGACTTAGGAAATTTGAAAACAGGGGGGGGGGGAAACATTATGAATTGTCCAAATAAGAGTCATGGACTAGCTTGAAAAAAGAAAAAAAGAAAAAATCTCCCAAAGGTCACATTACAAAAAAAAAAAAAAAAAAAAGAATGATTTGCTTTCATCTTTTTATTAAGAAAGAAAGAAGTATAAACAATTATAAAGATCTCTAAAAGTTAAAATTGAGAGTTTTAAAGTCTCATTAAATTGGTACATTAAATTAAGAGAAACATGTTTTTGATATCAGGGCTAACAGGAGACCCCAGGATTGGGGCAGAAAGATAGGAAGAGAGACTGGCAGAGAGAGATTAAAGGAGTGCTAGAGGAGGTGGCGAAGGAGGTGAGGAGAAAAGAAGGGAAATGAAAGGAAGGTTAAAGAAATCAAATATTTGAAAACAGAACAGAGGCAAAGTAACAGGCATGTAAGAAAATGATTGACAAGAAGGTGAGGCGGAAACGGGAGGAGGGGTGGGGGGAGGGGAGGGCAAGAGTGAAGAAGGAAAATGAAAAGGGCTTGCTGAGCTCTCTGATGACCGTGTGTCCTGGACTGGGTCCTTCTTTTGTTTTCTTGAATATCAGAATCAATCACCATCATGTCATCTGACAGCCCAGCCTGAGTCTCTCCTCTGCCTAAAGCTGGTGTCGCTTAATTTCTCTGCTGATTCTTTTTTTTTTTTTTTTGGTACTGGGGATTGAACTCAGGGGCACTCAACCTTTGAGCCATATCCTCAGCCCTATTTTGTGTTTTTATGTAGAGACAGGGTCTCACTGAGTTGCTTAGTGCCTTGCTGTTGCTGAGGCTGGCTTTGAACTCGTGATTCTCCTGTCTCAGCCTCCCTAAATGCTGGGATTACAGTCTGCTGCTGATTCTTAACAGGTTGAGGGTCAGTGCTGGCTCTAACTGGACCAGAGTCTTCCTCTTTTTCCCTTTTCTCAGCCCTGCCTTCAGGACCACTTCTCATAATGAGTCTATCCACCCCCACCTCCCTTCCAGAGCACCTGTCTGGTTATATCCCTAATAATTTCTTCTTTCTTCATGGGAGGTGATGCCATTCTTTTATAAGCATTCTCCTATCGTCCACTTCTGGATCAAGCAAGGATCTGGAGTCCTTGCTTGCCACCTAAGCCCCAAGTCCTACTCAGTACTCTAATGGTATGAATGGCCAGCCGGCCTGGACAGCTGAATTTCACCCATTCTTGCTTACCCACATGATGATAGGCCCTGCTGAACCTTTCATCAAAAACTACCTAAACTTCTATGTTTTGTATATTTTGGTCGACTCTCTAGGTTGGATAGTGCTGTGGTTTGGATCCATGTATTGGAAGTCTGGGCCCTAGAGTGGCAGTTTGGGGAGGTAGTGAAACCTTTAAGAGGCAAGACCTAGTGGACATGAGGTCACTGGGGGCATGCCCACAAAAGGGATTATGGTAGTTCTCATGTGTGACCCTGTCATAGTTCTTTTGAGAGAATTATTATACAGGAGCAAGCTTGGCCATCCAGACTCCTGATTTCTTTTCTGGCTATGTAACCATTTGCTCTTACACATTCCTGCCGTGATGTTATCTCATCCTTCACAGGAGGTCCAACCAGTGGGACCACTGGATCTTAAACTCTGCACTTCCAAAACTGTGAGCTAAATAAACTTCTTTTCTTTATAAATAGATGACTTCAGGTATTTTATTATGATAATGAAAAACTGACTAATACAGATGGTCTTTGTTTACCAGGTAACTGAATCGTGTCAATGTTCTGAAATATGCCTATCTTCCCTTTGAAATATTATTATAGTATTTTTTTCAGCCTTGAAATGTTTCCATCTTATTTTTCTTCTTCTTTTTTCCAAATGTCAAGGAAACTGAGAGAGATGTATTAAATAGACTTACCACTGGGCATGTGGAAATGATGATTGTTTTCAAGGAAACAACTAAGGTTTTAGAAATATAATTGGACTCAAAGGAACCATCAACTTTCCAGTTAAGTCAGAAAGATCCTTTGACATTCAAACAATGCCAAAAATACATTGCCTTTGTTCTCTGTTAACTTGGGGCTCCCCTAGTCCATAAAGTTGTACTGCAGGTAATATCCCACACTATTTGCTAGAGATTGGAGGAAGTAAATAACATGCGATCTGAAATCATTTCAGGTCTGACTTGTGAATATGAATCAAGTGTTGGGCACAAATGAAGTTTCCTTTCTAATTAAAAATTAGTTTTTTTCTTTCATATTTAATTTTCTATCTATAATAGTTTACTTGTTTTCATTAATTATAGCATTTTCAATTGATCCTAATTTATGGAGGGGCTTAGGATTTCACTGATTCACTTTTAAAACAAACAGAAAATTTAACTTAAAACATTTTCCAATTTGTTCCTGAAACTTTCATTATGCTCCTTGTCCTCTTAGTCATAAGCATGTTCATATGGAACATTTTTGGAAAAAGCACAGAGTCAGTATTTCCCCTGGTCAGTAAGGGGCAAATAAAAACAATCAACCAATCAACAATGTCTTAAGAATACTTGACTAAACTTAAATCTTTTGGCTGAAGCTACATAATTACCCCAGAATGGACTGGTAGGGGAAGACATTCTAGTCGAAGGGTCATTTTGCTATTCAAGTTGCTGCGCCAACAGCATGGGCAGATTGCCTCTGGGTGGTGTACTGAGAACCACCAATAGCATCTGGTCCTCTGAACCGTCTCAGCTTTCACTAATGTTGATTTATGAGGTGAGTGGTACAACATGTGCGTGTGTGTGGGAAGAAGTGTAAAGGGGTGTGTGTGGGGGGAGAAAGACAAATGGTCTTGGGTACACTGTCCCCAAGACATGGAAACCCCAAATGACCTGTGGAAAATGTCATCAGTGAGCAGCTAATGATAACAGGTGATGGTCAGTAGTAGGAAGACAGTGGCATAGTGCCTCCTGGAGACAAGACCATTATCTCCTAGACTCTACTTAGGTACTGAGAAAATACCCAAGGGATGGGTTGTTATGAAATCATTTTCCTAGACTAAATCACTATCCATTTATAACCATGCATAGTGTTGTGGGTTGAACTGTTTTCCCCCACTCCAAAAGATGTTGAAGACTCAACCCTCAGTACCTATAAAGGTGACCTTATTTGGAAATAAGGTAATTAATTAAGATGAAGTCATTAGGATGGACCCTTATACAGTATGACTGGTATCCTTATAAAAGGTGAAATTTGGACTCAGACTCACATTACAGGAAAACACTGTGTGAAGATGAAAGCAGAGACTGGGTTATTGTATCTATAAGCAAGTAATATCACAGATTGCCAGCAAATTATTAGAAGCAAGGAGAGAGGCCTGGGGCAAATTCCCTCTCGTATCCTCAGAAGTAAGCAACCCTGCCAACATCTTGATCTTGGACTTCCAGACTCCTGAACTGTGAGACAATACATTTTTATTGTCTAAACCATCCAATTTGTGTTAATTATGGCCTCCATAAGAAACTAATACAGGTGTTACTGGATTGGAGATTTAGTTAACAAGAAGGTGTTAGCCCTAGAAAGAATCTTAGAAATTGTGTAGTCAATATAGGTAACAATACTGTACTGTATACTTGATGTTTACTAAAAGGATAGATTTTAAATGTTCTCATCTCACACATGTATGTGCCCACACACAGGAAATGTTGTGAAGTGATACATATGCTTGTTATCTTGATTGTGGCAATAATTTCACAATGTATAGATATATCAAGTCACTCCTTTGTACTCCTGAAACATATATAGGAAAAAAAGCATAGTCAAAACCTCTTATATTACTAATGAATAAGTGACATTCAGAAAAGTCAAATGAATCAATTGCTGGAGATCCCATAGCTAGTATGTGGCAAGGTTGAGACTAAAGTTCTTATCTTTAGACTCTCGGTCTGTGCTTTTCCTGTTGTTTCTGCTGCTGTGCAGAATTGCCATGCAGCACGCATATAGGAACAAAGACTTTGAAAAAATATGTAAAAAGATAATCAAATAACTTAGGAAATGACTTATGAAAATGTGTATCCCTACTCCTTATCTTAAATTAATCTAGCTGAAATTGTATTTTTAGATTTACTTTGCTACTTTAAAAATTTCAAGTAGCTGTCTCAGAGCAGTAAGATTTGTTCCTCTAATGTGCTCCTCAGGGCAGGTGGCCCTTATCATTGTTTTCCAAACCACTAGTCCGTTAATAT
Source organism: Xerus rutilus (assembly GCA_028644305.1). NCBI lineage: Eukaryota > Metazoa > Chordata > Mammalia > Rodentia > Sciuridae > Xerus > Xerus rutilus. The sequence goes on along the minus strand of CM053404.1, from coordinate 116,719,971 downwards.
TTATGGAGTGCCTATGGAGTACCTGTCCCTCCCATGTCTTTGCTCTCTGTATAGCAGAGCCAGCCTGGTGGGGAGGTGGCTACGCTCTTTGCTCTTGGTCACAGGACAATGCCCCATTGCATTTGCTAATCCAGAATATCAGTCAGGAAGAGAAATGACTCATGGACTTCAATATAGTTTTTGTGGCCTCATTTTGTCTAAAGGCATATCAAACGCCCTCTCTCCCCTCCCACCAAGTCCAACAGTCTTTGCAGATTTCCTCAAGGAGTCCTTTAGTAGGTAGGATCAGACATGTTTAGAACCATAGCTCAAGATAAAGGCCAACTACAAAAATAAATAAATAAATAAATAAATAAATAAATAAATAAAACAAGATCATATTTTATATGACCCTTCAAAAATCAAGAATTTCAAACTAAAATCCCTTCAAGGTCATAAAAGTAACTTAAAAATATAAAGTAGCTGGAAATTTGTATATTAAATATGTTGGCATATTTTTTCATTCCTTCAAGGAAATATGCTGTATTCCATTTTTAAAAATATTTTATTTTTTAACTTTCCTTTGGAGGTGTTTTTTTGTTGTTGTTGTTTTGGTACTGGAGATTGAACTCAGGGGTACTCAACCACTGAGCCACATCCCCAGCCCTATTTTGTGTTTTATGTAGAGACACGGTCTCACTGAGTTGCTTAGTGCCTCGCCATTGCTGAGGCTGGCTTTGAACTCCTCGTGATTCTCCTGTCTCAGCCTCCCTAAGTGCTGGGATTATAGATTTGTGCCAACGCACCCGGCTTGGAGGTGTTTTTTACATTGGCCCATAGAATTACACATATTTATGAGGTACCATGTGATATTTCAATATATGTGTAGTGCTCAAATCAGAGTAAACATATCTATTTCAAACATTTATCATTTCTTGTGGTGAAACATTGAAAATGTTATCTTTAGCTTTTTGAAATATATGGGGCACTACAATTATCTACAGTCACCTCACTCTGCAATAGAACTCCAGAACTTATTTTTTTCTATCTGTCCTTTTTGACTTTTTACTCCAGTTTAACCCATTCATAAGCATGCAAAACATATTATATTCAATTTGATTTTTTTCCTTGAGTAAAAACAACCTATAATAAAGCAACATATCAAAAAGCAGACCACCACCACTAGCACCCTAGAGGCCCCCTTGGAATCTCTTCTAGTCATTGCCTTTTCCAGGGTCAGCCACCTTTCTGAATGTTAACACTGTCAATCAGTTTGAGTTTTGGAAACTTATACAAGTGGAATCATACCATATATACTATGTTGTTTTTGGTTTTCTCAATATTATATTGTATATTTGTGAATTCTTTATTTAACCACTGAATAGTGTGCCATTGTGTGAATATAGTGGACCCCTTATATCCATCCACATGTTCTGCATCATCAGATTTAATCAACCTCAGACTGAAAATTTCTGTGAAAAGAATTGTACCTGTACTGAATATGTACAGACTTTTGTTGTCATCATTCCTTAAACAATACAGTACACCCACTGTTTACACAACATTTACATTGCATCTAGTATTATAAGTAATCTAGAAATGATGTAAAAGATATAGGAAGTCTATGCCCTGGTTTTATGTAAATATGATGCCATTTTATGTAAGAAACTTGAGCATCCACAAATCTTGGTATTGGTGTGAATCCTGAGGCATGACTATGTATCACAATTCAGTAAATTTCTTTTTCTTTTTCTATTTTTGTTATTACAAACAGTGCCACTAGAAATATCCTAGTACATGTCCTTTGGTGGCCTAATATATGCATTTCTGTAGTGTGTTACCTAATAATGGAATTCTGGGCCATTTAGCATGCATGGATTCAATGTTAATAGATGCTACAAAATTATTTTCCAAAGTGACTATAAATTTACAATTTAACTGACAGTGAACACTTTGAATTCTTGCCAACACTTGATATTTTCTATTAATTTATTTTTAACTACTCTTGTGCATGTGTAGTGGTATCACATTTATGGTTTTGATATGCAAATTCTAATGATGATTAATGAAGTTGATCATCTTCTCACATATGTATTGATTATTTGGGTTCCCAGTGTAAAGGGTTTAATTGTTCTATTTTTTATAGGGATTTTAACATTAAAAGTAATTTATAGTTTAAAAAACATATGAATATGTGCATATATATATATTCATTTATAGATTTTGTGGCACTTTTCCACTTGGTTAATCACACATTTTGATGATCAAATATTGTTAGTTTGAACAGACCAATTTATCAATTTTCTTATTGTTGGTATTTTTTGCATTTGTTATAAGAAATCACTGCATGCACCAAGGTCATGAAGATGTTCTAATATTTCATTAAAAAATCCTTTATATTTTAGCTTGTATATTTAAGTTTGCAAACCGTTTAGAATTTTTTTTAATCATGAAGTTTGGTAGAGGCCAAAATGTTTTTTATCTCAAGGGTAACCAGATGACTCAGCACTATTAAGGAAAAGAACATCCATTCCCACTGTACTTAAGTGACAACTCACAAGTCAAGGTGCTGTATGTGTGAGGATCTATTTCTGGATTTTCTATTCTGCACCTCTGGCTTTTTCATCTGCCCTTATGCTGATACCACACTGTCTTATGACAATAGCTTTCTAATGGATCACATTTGGTACTTAAGCCTGCCAACATTTTCCTTCTCCCAGATATTCTTGCTTTTCTTGAAGTTTTTTTTTTTTTCTCTTATAAATCACAGAATCAGCTTATAATTTTCTAGAGAACAATCTGCTGGTATTTTGAGTGAAAATATGTTGAGTTTATAGATTAATAGCTGATTTACAAAATAAATGTTTAATCTATTACTTGTATACCCTGTTTGTTTAGGTTTTCTTTAATCTATCCCAATAAATATTTTATAATTTTTGATGTAAAACTTTTATACAGCTTTTGTTAGATGAATTCCTAGGTAGTAAATGTATTTTGGTACTACTGTCAGAGGCAGCCTTGTTTCCTATTTAATTCTGGCACTTAAAAAATATTTTCCAAAGGATTGTTGTATTTTGCATGTTGATCTTCTATCCAATGACATTACTATATTCACACATTAATTCAAATGGATTTTCATAAATTTCTTTATTTTTTACCTGCACAATCATGTCATCTGCATATAGTAAGTTTCATTTTTCCTTTTTAACCCTGATATATTTTTTTCTTCTCTTGTCATATCACACTGTGTAGGATATCTTGTAAAATGTTGAATAAGAGTAGTGATATGGACACTCTTGTCTCATGTCAAATCTCAGGAAAAATAATTAATATTTCACCATTAAATAAGCTCCTTCTATAGGAATTTTTATTTTTTTGAGGTGAAGTCTCATTATGATGCCTTCAACTTCAGGACTCACTGTATTGCCTTCAACTCCTGGACTCAAGTGACTCCTGAGTCGGATTTTTTCTTTTAATTCCACTAGATTGTAATTATCAAATGAATGGAGTTCACATATTCCTGTCTTATTAAAAGTTGCATCACAAATGAGTGATGAGCATTGCAAAATCAATTTTTCTCTTTCTATTGAGATGATCCTGTGATTTTTCTACTTAATTCTGTTATTGTCATGAGTTAAACTGATTTTAGAATTTTCTTACATTATTGGAAAAAATTCTCTTGATGCATCACCACTTCTATATGTCCCAGAATTTGCTTAGCTTTTTTTATTTAAAAAGAAAAAGACACTTTGCATCAACATTCATGAATAATAATTAACTATAATGTACTTCCTTGTAACATCCTTATAAGGGTTTGATTTTATTATTTTGCTATTCTCATAAAGTGAATTGGAAAGGTTTATCTCATTTTTATTCCCTGCCCAAGTGTGTATGAGATTGGTGTTATTTTTTTTCTTTAATATTTGGAGGAGTTAACTGATGAAGTGGTAAAGTCATCTGAGTGTGGGGATTTCATTTAGGGAAGTTTAAAATTACTAAATCACTTAAAATTATATGAAAGTATTCAGATATTCTCTTTCCTCAAGTAGATTTTTGTCAAGGGTTTTTTTTTTTTTTTTTGAGGAATTCATCTCATCTAAATGGACAAATGTATTAGCATATGTAGTTTGATACAAAATATATATTGATCTTTGTCCCTGGTTATTGGCACAAACATCCTAAAACCCTTAAAATTGACAGGGGTTTCTTTTAATTCATAATGAACCCCTATCTAACACATCTGAGTTTATGTTAATGAGATGACTAAGGGTGTCCATACTAGATAGCCTCAGAATTGGGCTGGTCATCAGGAAGACTGTGATTAAAGGGTTAGAAGTTTCAGCCAAGAACCTGAGAAAGAGTAGAGGTTGGGGGTTGGGCCTTATAAAACTCTTGTTTTAGTCATCTTTTCTGTGCTGTGACTAAAAGACCTGACCAGCACAATTGTAGAGCAGGAAAAATTTATTTAAGGGATCATGGTTTTAGAGGTCTTAGTTCATAGAAGGCTAGCTCCATTCTGTGCCAGGCCTGAGGTGAGGCAGAACATCATGGCAGAAGAGTGTGGCAGAGGGAAGCAGCTCACATGGTGATCAGAAAGCAAAGAGAGAATGGCTTGCAAGATACAAATATATACCTCAAAGCCACGCCCCAAATCCCACCTCCTCTAGCCACACCCTACCAGTTCAGTTACCACTCAGTTAATCCCTATCATGGGGTTCATTAATTCACTGATAGGGTTAAGGATCTTACAATGCCATCATTTCTCCTCTGAACCTTCTTGTATTGTCTCACGTGTGAGCTTTTGGGGGAAACTTCATATCCAAACCATAACACTCTTGAACAATGAAATTCAGAGTACTTCTGGGGTAGTGAACATACTGAGGGGCTTGGAAGGTGGCATGCCCTAAGACAGCAAGAAAATTTGTATCATCAATTAACTCCATAAATTGCCCTTTGTTGGTAGAGTGCTTACCTCTCATGCACTAAGGCCCTGGGTTCAATCCCCAGCACCACAAAAAAAAAAAAAAAAAGGTCTTTGCTTCTTTACTATTCGGCTGTTTCTGAATTGTATCCTTTATAATAAGTCAGTAAGTGCAAGTAAACTTCTCTCCAAAGTTCTGTGAGCTGTTCTAGATAATCATTGAACCTGAGAAGAACCTGATTTATATCTGGTTGCTTAGCAGTGTGGGTAGAAAGGAACTCATAATTAGTATCTATAGTGGGAATAGTCTTTTGATTTCTTTTGGATTTTAATCTAAATTCTTGAATTGGAGTCTCAGATATTTGTTTTTCAACTTTTTTTAAAAAAAATCTATTAATCAAAGATTATAAATTTTTTTGAAGGATGTCTTTGTATTCACTAGTTTTGTTGTCTTACATTTACTATCAAGTTCAAAATTATATTTTTGCAATTTTTTCTTGACCCATTGATTTAGAATTATATTTCTAAATTTCTAAACACATGGAGATGATCTCAGTCAGAGATTATTTTCCATATAATATCAGTACTATGAAAAGTTATTTAGACTTGCCAACATATTTCTAATATTGGAAAATATTACATGTATGTGTGAAAATCATGCATGTTCTACTAATGACATGTATGCTATTTTATATATTCCAACTGGGTTAATCATGCTGTTCTCATTTTAATCATCTTAATATATTATCTTGTTTTAGAGTCATAAAATATTTTATGTTTCATTTTAATTCTTATTTTTCCTATGTTTTCTATTGTTATTATTTAATGCTTACCTTTGATTTATTATATTCTAAAAATTACTTCTGCCAATTTTGTGATTAATACTTTTGGCTGTTCAATACTTGAACTCCACTCATATTTTGCCTTTCACATTGTTGTTATCATGTATTTTACTTTATTTTGAATGCTGTATCACATTACTATTACTGTTTTATAGAGTATTACAAAATACAACTTTCACTTTTATTTATTCACATGTTTACAACTTTCTGCCACTTTTTATTTCTCCTTGGATTTTGTGTTTCTTTACAGGATGTTTTCCTTTTGCCCGAGGAGTTTCTTTTAGTAATTATTTCAGGAAAGTCTGCTAGCAATACATTTTGAGTTTTTGTTTGTTTAAAAAAAAATCTCAGTTCTACCTTCACTTGTGAAGGGTATTTTCAAGGACTATGCAATTCCAGTTTGGCACTTCCTGTTTGAAACAATGAAAGTTCACTATTATTGTCTCCTGTCTGCCATCATTTCTGTTAAAGAGTCAGCCCAGTTTTATGATTTTCCCACTTTGAAGAAGCCTGTTTGCTCTGGCTATATTTAAGATTTTTTCATCTTTGGTATTGAATATTTTTGTTGTGTTGTGACTAGATGTGGATTTGTTAGGTTTTTATGTGTTTGGTGCTTACTGCCCGTCTTAAACATATGGGTTGATGTCCTTCCTTAGTTTTTGAGGATTCTAGGCCATATTGCTTCAATGTTATTTCTAATTCTCATTTATATCATTTCAGGACATTAAAGCATGTATCTTAGAACTTTCAAAACATTTTCCATATATTCCTTATATTGTTTTATGAATTGCCATTTTAATGTTTTAATCTGCATATTTTATCTTTCTATTCAGTAAAACTATCTTTTCAAATGAAACCAATCTACTGATAAACTTATATTGAATTGTTGACTTTATTTCATTTTCTAATAATATAAATTTTATTGGCGTTTTGAAAGTACTATGTTTTTTTCTCTCCAAATTTTTCTTTCTTTTAAATCACAGGTATTTTAAATTTTGTGCCTGATAAATATCATCACCTATTGATATATTTTTATATTACCCACTTTTGATCATGTTTCTTGGTATATCTGCTAATTTTTTAAAAAAATTTAAAAAATGTTTAATTGTAGATGGACACAATACCTTTATTTTATTTATTCATTTTTATGTGGTGCTAAGGATTGAACCCAGTGCCTCACACATGCCAGGCATGTGCTCTACCACTGAGCCACAACCCTAGCCTTATCTGGTAATTTTTAATTGAGTGCTACACATAGTGCTTAATCATAAGAATATCTTCATAGAGGTACTTAATCTTAGGTTATGATAGGCATTTAGAAGAGTGGAAGAGTGTCTTAATCCAGTCAGGTGTAGAACTGATTCCAGTCTTACCTGCAGTGTATTAAAAACCTTGACTATTTTCAGTTTACCCTCAGACTATTGCCCTTATGGAGTTGCATCCGAGAACCTTCTGAAACTTTTACCTATACTTTCTTTTGGGCTTTCTAGCTTCCATCTTGCTCTGCTCATAGATGAACAAACACATCAAAGGGAAAAGTTGAATACACGTTCATTTTTACTTCTCTGCCCTTCCCTTCTCTGAAATGTTTGACTTCAAGTACTGGCTTTTTAGACTGAAACTTTGAATTGGACTTTTAATATTTTATGCCATTTTTTTTTAGTTGTACTTGGAAGGAGTGTTGGTCTGCTACAAGCTCATGTTTGTATAGCCTGGAGTTATGCTCTAGAATCTTTTATATGATATTAATCATAATGACAATATCCATTAGTATTTTGTGATTTTTTGCCTTCAACTGCTTTGTTGATATAATTTATAAATGAATGATATGACAAATGAATTTCATGTGTGACAATATATATTTAACTTATTTCACAACATATTTAAAATGTAATTGAAGCTTCCATATATTAGTAGATACTATTGCATGGCATTTCCATAAACTAATGTTTCAAAAAATTATTTCCTTTTAAGAAATAATCTTGTATGTATTACCTAGTACATCTTTCTTTAAGATGCTTACAAAATATAGAATTCTCCATTTATTTTGTTTTTTCAAAGGATATAATAAGTACTATAAACTGAGACACTTACAGAACCTGTGAACATATTTAACTATTTAGTAACAAATGTTTTATAATTTAAAAGTAGTTCTAATACACATTTCTTTAGCAAATTTACTATACACCCTCTAAAATTTGCATTTCAATTCAATAGCATATTTTTTCTGGATATTATTTGACTCATGATTACTATTTCAGGAAGTATAACTACCTCCTGTATGGCATGTGGCTTTTAAAATTTCAATATTTAATAGAAAAGCTCCAAAAAAGTATCTAAACATTTCCTCTTATGTTTGATGGAATTTTGTCAAGTTCAGATTGACAGAAACATTTAAATTTCTTTATTCTTTAACATGTTCTGAATGTGTCATTTAAAAAATTTGGATCTTGATAATAACTCTTCATGTAGTAATTTTCTATTATTTCAAGGTACATCATGCACTTAGGGAGCATTTCGACATTAATGGCAGTTGGCATGAATCCACATTTCAAATACTCCTTGTAATTATTCCATTTTTTTCCTAACTTACTGTGATATTTAATTAAATTATCATAACTGTATGTCATGAGGAGGTTATAAAGTATAAGAGCAGAATTTAGTATCAGCACTACTACTGTACATCCTGCTGATTCAAAGACCCCTACTGCTCCACATTTGAATAATAAGCTAGTTAACATTTCAATTTTTTCTTCATATCAGCTAGCTGCATACTTCTACTCAGTTGCTAGTCCTTCAGTAACTAGGTCGAATTGAAATGACAAATGTCTAAAATTCCCTGAGAAATCTGGTGCCCATCTCTAGCAGTTGGCCTGTTTCAACGATAGGGAACCTCGACCTCTATGGTGGAGCAAGGCGGAGCTGTGTCTGTACTATCTGTCCTTGCCCCTAAGAGTGGAAGTAACCGTATGAAACATGCTTCCAGCTGCGTCCATCAATAACCATTGGAAGATTTCATAATTTCAACTGTTAGGCTTAATACTATAGTGATGTCCATGATTTCGGTAAAGAAGCTCCACAAAAAATATGTCAGAGTTGAATTTGGTTTTTGTTTATTGTTGATGGTTAGTGATATGCACTGTCTCAAATTCTACAAATGTCTGAGGCATCTTGCACTCATTTTAAGATTATTATAATGAGCAAGGTCCTGGGTTTGATCCTCAGTACTACCCAAAACAAAACAAAACAAAACAAACAAACAACAACAACAAAACAGAGTTTTGCAATTGTTAACTTCTTTTAACTTCATAACAGTAATATGAGGTATATACTATTTTTATTCCTATTTTACAAATGAGGAAATAGAAGCCTATACTAGTTTTCTATTGCTGTATAAGAAGTTACCAAAAATATCATACACATTTACTGTCACATTAATGCGGTGTGGCTAACCCAGATAGTAGTCTCAGAGTTTCGCAGGCTGTTATCAAGGACTTGTATGAAGCTAAGTTGTGCTTGAGGCTTTTGATTCTCTCTTGAGCTTGTAGTTGTGGGTAGAATTCTTTTCCTAGTAGCTGTAGAACTCATGGTGGCTTGCTTCTTTTTTGAAACCAGCAGAAGTTTCTCGTCTTATGATTAAATTGAGGCCAAATGACAGAAGGTTTATGTTTTAAATGTATTTATTTATTTAAATTGACAAATACAATACATGTTGTATATATTTGTTGTGTGCAGCGTGCTTTGAAATACGTGTACATTGTGCAGTGGCTAAATAAAGTAAACACATACTTGACTGCACATATTTTTTTGGGAGGAAGAGAACACTGAAATCTACTCTCCTAACAATTTTGAAAAATACCATACGTTATTATTAAACATGGTCTCCATGTTGTACAATAGATCTCAAGCTGATTCTTCCTGACTCTGAGTTTTTGTATCCTTTTATACAACTCTAATTAAGAATTTTAATTTCATTGGAAAAAATCACTTGACCTTTGCCATATACTATGGGTTAGAAGTAAATTTGCAGGTTCTTTTGGATAGAAGCAAGACTTTAAGGAGTGGAGATTCATTGGTGATCACTCTAGGGTGTGATCCCACAAATCTGAAAGAAGTTCATTAATCTGTGATTAGTTAGTAGCAGAGAAAGGATTTGAATCCAGGCTATTTGGTCCCATGACCTTAAACACTTTGCTGCTTAATTCCAAGGTTATTTATTGTCATGCATTAAAAGCCTGGTAAAAATTGATAAGAATTGATATGAAGACATCTTAGGGCATATATCCCTTTTTTTGCTCTTCTCTATTCATTTGGTTGGTTAGGGGTCCTTTTCACATAACACACTGATCTTCTAAAAAATGGCATTATTTTGCTTGTGTCAAAATTAGAAGAATTTGCACAATTGTATTTATAAATTTACTGAAGTTATTTCAATCAATAGCATATCTTTTGGAAACTACTAAATTTGTAATGTTGGAACACAGTGAGCAGTTACATAATCTAAGTGACAATTCCTTCATAAGGCAGCTGACTACATGTGTAAAATTTAAGTCTTTAATCCATGAGTGAGGGAGGTGGGCATGCTGTTGACGATGTACCAGTGCATCTAAGTTTAGGAGAAGGAAGGAAGGGGAGGATGTGAAAACTCTGTTAGTCATGCATGTGTGGAAGCCCTAGAAACTGTACTTTGTATGGTTCATTTACCATCACAAGGTATTATTTAGTGTATTTTGAAAATGAGATAAAAATCTTTCAGCACAGGAATCCTGGGGAGTAACAGACTGACCTCTGAAAAATGTTTGCAATCGGTCATTTTAAATACATTTTGTTTAATTTCAAATCTTCAACTAATAATAGCACTTGAAAATGGAGCTGGGTTGCCTGCTGTTGCCCAGCTTACACATACACACACACACACACACACACACACACACACACACACCCCTCAGATTCCCACACATTCTTTTCATGATGTAAAGATGAAAAGATATTGCCCTGAATCCTGAATCCTTAGGAAACAGTGTGGGCAAATGCAACAGTATCAAAAGTCCTCTACTGGAACAAAACAACTCCATGTAAACTCTTAGGTAACCACCACAGCAGTTAACCCAACACCTCAGAAAGATCAAAACCATGTCCTTTAGGTACAAGGTCTCCTGAAGAAAATAGATTGCCTTCTCTAGTGTGAGTGAGCCTCACCCAATCAGTTGAAGGCTTGAATAAAACAAAAGAGCTGACCCTCCTTTGTATAAGAGGATTTCTCCTTCTTGACATCGTTCAAACTGGGACATCAGCTTTTTTTTTTTTTTCCTGCCTTTGAACTCAAACTGAAACATTGGCTTTTCCTGAGTCTTAAGCCTACTGACTGAAGATCTTGGGTCTTGCCTATCTTCCTACATAACTGCATGAGTCAGTTCCTTAGAATAAAGCTTTCTTGCCTCACTCCACCCCCACAAATGCATCCTATTGGTTCCATTTCTCCAGAGAATCCTAATGCAGTGCACTTCCCACTTCACTACATAGCATATTAAAATTTCACGTACTTAAGAGCTGAAATTTGATAAAATTAATAATTTTTACTGTTTCATTGGGGACATTCTTCAGTAAAAGTAGCTTTTAAAATTTTATACTGTGACTGTGCACAAGTGAAGAATAAAATGATGCTAAGGCGCCAGTTTTGCTCTGTACGTATAAATGTCAACATGATGAAAAACTGAAATAATGTCTCAGTATTATTAGAAAAATAGTTTTAACCTTGTAGGTACCTGAAAAAGTTTCAGGGACCCTCCAGGCCTCTGCAATCCACATTTAGAAAATCTGTGGTATAAAGAAATGCTCCTTCTACCACAATGTCTAAGCTTAGAACTTGGTAATCTGGCCTTGCCCCTGGCCATGTTCCCTCACAACCTGTGAGCTGTCATCTGTAGCTGCGAGCCAATGAGGCTAACACACAAGCAAACTCAATCAAAAGAAGAGAACTCTGAATAATCATTTTCAGGCCTGGATATAACCTTGTAGGAAGCAAAATCTGGACTTCTTGCTTAACAATTGACTGTCTTTCTTAACCAGAGTTAGAAGTTTTCTATAAGATGGTCTTATCTCATCTCTCCAGTTTCTTTCACTAATTTATCATTCCTCATAAACTCTTCCAGAGTCTCCATCACACTTACTCCTACCTTCATATCTTACTCATGTGGTTCTTCCTTGGGATTCCTCTTATTATGCCACTCAAATTCCACCTGTGGCAGCCAAAGTTCTTGAAGTCTTCCCTGATTTCTCCAGCCAGCACTGATAGTTGCATTTTCTGAAATTCATCAAGCTATTACCAATAGCTAACTTTTTAGTAATAAATTACTCTCTTCTCCATTATGTGTTTTGGTACTGTTATTCCGACTAGAATGGTTATTTCATGATGACAGAGATCATGTTTTGAATTTCACTTAAATATTCTTTGTATCGCTGAGTGTACTATAAGTAATTTTATTTTTTTAGCCCAGGGAATTTTATTTTATCACATTTCTTAGAAAATGACTTTTGTAGTCAATTGAATAGAGCAATTACCTTGAAAAAACTACCCACAGACAGCCCTCTGGAATCAAGAAAAGTTTTATAGTAAATCATCTAATAAAAACAACTATAGCAAAGTATCTATGGTTTCAAATCCATACAGGTGTTTATTATAACAAGAAACTGGCAAACTGAGGATAATAGTTTACATATAATAATACTTTACATATGAGGAATCTAATTCTGAGATGTTAAACAACTATTCCAAGGTATAACAGCTTATCAACAAGTAGTGAAGATTCATAAGGTTGTTGACTTAAGTCATAATATTATCCTATTTGCATATCCTGTAGACAGTCCCAAGAATAATATTGGATTGAATTGATCATTCATTTCTTGAATGCTTGCTAGCATAAAGCACTATAATTGGTGCCACTGGAGATTTTGAAATAAAGGAGCTCATGGTTTAGCCTAGTGTTGTTCATCATTTGTGCTTAAAGAACAGTTTTCTCAGCAAGCAGTCAACAGATGTGAATTTATAAAATGCACAATCCTCATTAAATTACAGAAATAATCTCCCAAGGAGCAGAAGAGAATGGGATATACCTTGAGGATCCATCTAACATTGAAAATCATCTGAAAGCAGTTGTCAGTGGTCTTTACTGCTGCTGATGGAAACAATTGCAGAGAAAGGATAAAGAAGCTGTATTGTGTGTGGAAGGAACTCATATTTCAGAATCTGAACTAGGAATCCTTCTAATTTTGAACAGTGTTTGTTATGGTTCATGTGAGGTGTCTCCAAAAAGCTCCTGTTAATGAGAGAATATTCAGAGGTAAAATGATTGCATTAATGAGAGCTGTAATCTAATCAGTCCATCCTAGTTCGAATGGACTGACTGGGTGGTAATTAAAGACAGATGAGGTGTGGTTAGAGGAGGTGATCCACTAGTTATGTCCAGGAAGGGTGCCCCCTACACCCCGTCACCACACACACACTTCCTTACTCCACCATGAGCTGAGTGACTTTCCTCCACTGGGCCCTTCCCTCCTGATGTGCTGCCTTACCTTGTTCCCAGAGTAATGGAGTCATCCATCTATGGACTGAGACTTCTGGAATTTTGATCCTCAAATAAGTTTTTCCTCTTCTAAGTTGTTCTTGTCAGTTATTTTGGTCCTAAGGGAGTGAAACAGGGTGAACAATTTATTTTGCTGTGACTTGGCCATGTGTCTGAGTCTCTAGTTTTCATTAGTAGGGCTGTAATATCTGTCTCACAGGTTAAGTTGGTTAAATAAATGGGAATAAAACATATTGTACACATACAGAGTTGGTGCTAAGTAAATATCCTACTCCCTCCCTGGATGATCTCCAAATCTCTCTCTCAACACTCATAGGTATGCAAAATTAGTGTCATAGACATGGTTGAAAGATAGATTATGTCCCTTGTCTGTAGCTTCCCATAAAAATACATCATCCTTGCATTGAGCAAGAATGAAACCATGTACCATCCTAGATTGAACTGCTTCTTGAAAATCAGTTGATACAGGATTTCAGTCTTTCCTGATGTATCTTTTTTTTTTTTATCCTAGCAGAAAGTAATCTCTATCAGAATATTCTAGTAATTTCTGGTTCTTGGCTTCAAATCTAGTCTCAGGAGCTAAATAAAACATTTTTTATTCCTCTCTATATAGAAGACATTCAAATATTTTTCCCATTGAAAACAAAAAGCAAAAAAAAAAAAACCCTCTGTTTCAAATATGTAAAGCAAATGTGCAAATATGAGCCAACTGGTTTCACAGAGTTGTCTTTGAAGTCACTAATTCACATTGAAAGTAAAAAAATGTTTAGAAATTAGAGATGATTTTTGGAGGGAGATTTATTTATAGTTTAGGCTCAAGGCTTATAATTCCTAAATGATATTTGGAATTTATCCAGTTTACAATGAATAGATTTTCCTTTTGTAGTTGGGGGAAGGGTCTATGACCATTTTTTAAGTGTGAATTATTAGAATTTCCAACCGTTAGATCATAAAGCTAAATCATCAGGGAAATAAAAGAAAAAAATGCTCTTAGGAGTGTGGTCTTGCTCTTGAAAGAAAACCTGGTTGTAGTGAGCGGATTATGTCATTAACATAGACACATTTGTGCCTTTCTGCAATGTCAAAACGTGTTGAATAACAATAAATTCACAGGTGACACCACTTTCACTGATGGCAGTCCTTCAAGTACTCAAGGGTCACCTGATAGTCATAAGCCAGGAAAAAAACAAGTTCATTTATTCCTGTTATGGTTTAAATATGAGGTGTCCCTCAAAAGCTCATGTGTGAGGCAATGCCAGAAAGTTCAGAGGTGAATTGATTGGGTTATAAGAGGTTTAGACGAATTAGTATATTAGTCCCCTGAGAGGGATTATCTTGGTGGTAACTGTAGGCAGGTAGGGTGTGGCTGGAGCAGGTAGGTCCCTGAAAACATGCCTTTGTGATATATATTTTTCCTTGTTGTGCAGAGCTGTCTCTTCATCTGCTTCCTTGTGCCATGTCCTGAGCCACTTTCCTCTTCATAGTCTTCTACTGTGATGTTCTGCCGTACCTCAGCCCCTGAGGAATGGAGGTGGCCATCTTGGGACTGAGTCCTCTGAAATAATAATCCACAAATAAACTTTTCCTCCTCTAAAATTGTTTGTCAGGTGTTTTGTTCATAGCAAAAGAGCTGAGTACAGCAATTCAATCTCAACTTCTAATATCTATAACACTCAAGTCATACATCATACTTTATACAATGTTGTATAAACAGGTCACAGAAATACTAAGGAAGAGTTAAGGTGGCTGCAAGGTTATAGGATGCTGAGCCAAAAGCACAGGCAGAGAGAGAGAGATGAATGTAGAATCAGAGAGTCACTGTAGGTGGTCAGATAAGGATTTTAACCAACTGGTTTCACAGAGTTGTCAAAGGAGAGCTTCCAGATGGCACTTTCAATTTCAGAGTGTCAGCTTGGAGCGCCAGCTTGAGGTGTCAGCTTGAAGTGAGCTGTGCCTGGCCATAACGTGTAGGAGAAACCCATTGAAGCCCGTTGAGGAAATGGATATCAAAGATTCATTGCAATGGAGATTTTTCTGGGCAAAAATATCTGAGTGACCAGGAGGGGTGTTTCTCCTTTTATGGGTCTCTGGTGAGGGAGTTGCATCTGGTGAGGTGGATAATCTCCACGTCTGATGTTTCTGATATAATTTGGGATGTACACATGTCCAGGTACTCCTTCCTTGATTTGGTTTGATAAGTTGGTACATATAAGTTATTTGTTAATTTGTCCCTTATGATAGTGTCAGTTATTGGTTGTTTACTTGCATAAACAGGGTATATAGTCATTCTACCTTGGCACTTGCACTTAAAATTGAGTAGCTCATGGCAAACTACTGCTTTATAAAATGGAGTAACTCAGGTTTAAGCACAGCCTGAAAACTGCTGTTCTATACGTAATAGAGTAACTCAGAACCTGGCAAAGCATGCTCTCCATGCTGTTGAACTAAAAAAAAAACACAGTCATTTCTTCTTAAAGCTCTTTCATCGTAACTTAGTGAAAATGATGTGATTGAAACTGTTGTTCCTAGACAATGAGAAGAGCTAATGTCCTCTTCCCAGTAATTTTTATATTTTTAGACATGTCATAAATATAGTCCTAAAAACTGCTGGGAAAAGATAATCATGTTTTCTTTGTTTATATCCTGAGAAATCAGAACAATTGCCTTTTTAAAAAAATTTTTTTAGATGTTAATACAGTTTTATTTCATTTATTTATTTATATGTGGTACTGAGACTCGAACCCAGTGCCTCACACATGCTAGGCAAGCACGGTACCACTGAGCCACAACCCCAGCCCAACAATTGCCTTTTTAAAGTCACATTCCTATGAAGTAGTAACCTTCATGAAGACACAGTTCTTAAAGTAGCTGAAATCACAAAGTTACAAGAAATCACTGAAATCTAATCACAGGGAGCAAGTATAACCAGCTAGTTGTATTCACAGGTGTTTTTGATTTGTCTGGTTCCCTAATTTTTTAAATTATCTTCTTTAGCCTACTCATATCTTTTTTTGCTTGAAAATTAAATGAAATTTTGTTGTGCCATTGAGATGAATTTTAAAGAGTAAAATTAAAAATACATGTATGTTGAGAACTATGAGTGCTAGGTAATATACGGTGGTAAACAGTTCTGTTTTTATTTTTTAATTTAATTTTCCATAATTTTATTGGTACATTTTAATTATTCAAAATGGTGGGCTTCATCATTATATGTTCATACATGCATATGATATAGCAATATAATATGGACAATCAATCCCCAGTATTTCCCCTTATCCTCCCTTTTTTCCTCCCTCTCATTCCTTTCCTTCCTTCTACTGCTCTCCTTTTAATTTTCATGAGATTGCCCACCACCACCTTTCTTTTCCTTTCTCCTTTCTAGCTTCCACATGCAATACTTGACTTACTGTGTTTGGCTTACTTCATTCTTCTGTATGGATGAATAAATCCATTGTGTATACATTTCACGTTTTCTTTATTTGTTCTTCCATTGATAGATAACTGCTGGTTCTAAAGTTTGGCTATTGTCAATTGTGCTGCTGTAAAAATGGGTATGCATGTATCAGTATAGTATGCTAACATTTTTAGGATAAATGCTGGGAGTGATGTTGCTGAGTCATATGGTGTTTCCATTCCTAATCTTTTGAGGAAATTCTGTAGAGATATCCATGGTGGTTGAATTAATTTACAATCTCACCATCAGTTTAGATGTATTCATTTTTCTCCACATCCTTGCCAACTTTTATTATTGTCTGTATTCCTGATGACTTCCATTCTAGCTGAAATGAGATCAAATCTCATTGTACTTTTGATTTGCATTTCCCTAATTGCTAAGGATCTTGAACATTTTTTTTCATATATTTATTGGTTATTTGTATTTCTTCTTTTGAGAGGTGTCTATTTGGTTCATTTGCCCATTTATCCCACTTATTAATTGGGTTATTTGAATTTTTGGTGTTAAGTTTTCTTTTCTTTTTTCTTTCTTTCTTTTTATTTTTCTTTCTTTCTTTCTTTTTTTTTTTTTTACCAGAGATTGAACTCAGTGGCAGCTAACTACTGAGTCATATTCTCAGCCTGTTTCATTTATTTATTTATTATTTTTGAGACAGGGTCTTGATAAGTTTCTTAAGGCCTCACTAAGTTGCTGAGACTGGCTTTGAATCTGTGAATCTTCTGCCTCAGCCCCACCTGCCTCTCCAGCCACTAGGATTACAGGTGTGAGCCACTGTGCCCAGCTCTGCATCCATTCTTAAAGGCACTGATCTTATTGATGAGAGTTCCACCGTTGTGACTTAATTACCTTACCAAGACCCACTTCCAAACATCATATGGAGGATGTAAACTTCAATCTCTGAATTTTAGGTGGACACAAATATTTAGTACATAGCAAAGCCTGCACTTACTGTAATCTGTTTTGAGAAATCAGCATTAAACTTAATACTGATGACTCTGTAACAAACAGTCTAATGAAGGCAAGACAGCTTGGTTTGAGTGTTCATCATGTAGCCTCTCTATATGTGATGGTGTTACTTTCACCTTCAATGTCCAGAAATGGTCTCAGAAGCCATGATCACATCACTGAGCTACTGAGACAAAGTATAAGGTTGCTGAAAGAGAGTGAAAAAGATGAAATGAAGCAACTCAGAAGCAATTTAAAGAAATATGGATGTGTGGAATCTACATAATAACTAAGATTAAGAAGTAGTAGTAAGAGATAAATAATGGGATTTATAAAAGATTTAATTCCCACTTAAGAAGAATATTTGTGTGTGATTTTTCAAATATTACTAATACAGGCTACAAGGGGAAAAGTAGAATGAATAATTAAAAAGCAATTACATGGCAAGGTACAGAGTATATCCTAACATAAACAGGCGGTTACCTAAGGGGGAAATATAAGAGGGAAATAAATCTTTTACTACCTTGGCTATAAACCTAGTTTTAGTTTCACTCTCTCTTAACTAATATTCTGTTAACTAGTATTCTGTCTCACAGAAACACTGACTTTGCTCAACCCATTAATAACCCATTAAAAATATTATAACTACCTGGTTAATTAAACATATGATAGTGATTGACTTAAACATGAATGTGCTTTAAGAAGTACCTTTATTTGATTAATATATCCTTTCTTTAAAAACAAGGCTTGCAACCAAATAACTTCATGATTTTGGGCTGAACCAAAGTTAAATTTGTTTTGCCCACCAATCAAGATGTTTCAGAGGCTTCAGTGGCCGCCTCACATGTGTTTCAATGTCTAAGCATAATGGAGTACATAACATCTACCAATATGTTCCTATTATGAGGCCCACTTTTCAGAGAGTGTGCTGTGGAACATACTCTGCAAAATGTTGATTAAGGAAGAGTCTCTCTACATACATGCATACATACATGCATACATACATAAATAATATCTTCCTATACGCAAAAATAAAAACAACAAATTCAACAACTATCTCACTTATCAATTATCTACTATTTCTTTTCTTTTCCTTGGTCTCTTTTTTTCCCCCCTTCAGCTCTGTAGAGAGGGGCAGACATCTCTGCCAGTTTCCATGACCAGGTCAAAAATCCCCCTCTACTCTTCCTCCTTTTGGAAAGATACACATTGGAGACAGGAAGGAGAAGAGATTGAAATATATTTTCTTTTCTTGCACTGGGATTAATTAAACATACATTAGAAATATTGAAGCATAAAAAAACCAGTACATTGGATTGGATGTTTGTAATTGGATTTCTAGGAAGAACAGGTTGAAAGCTTCAGTATTTGTTTAATCTCAGAAATAATAAACAAAAGTCATTTCTGGATCCAGTTGGTATAAGATATTGCCTGATAGCCACCTGTGAACACAAATGAACACAACACATTATGCACTGTCTCGGAAATACACCCAAACCAAGATATTTCTCCAACTCTGCTGAACTGGAAACACTCAATAGAAAATATTCTAACCTACGAGTAACAGATCTATTTTAAGTAATAGATCTATTCTACAAATGATACATTATATCACCTCAAAGAGTATCTCAGATGCCCAAACCTTATGAGTGACTGTATATCATTCACAGATTTCACTAACAAGAAGCCCTTCTGCATTAAGAGCATGTGGACACTTTCCAGAATAAGCCAGGGTCCCATAGGTTCCTTCCTCTTTGTAGCTGTGACCTTGCACAAAATACGAATATCTGTTGAGTCCATTTATTTGTAAAATGGAAAAAATAACCTCTGTCTTAACTATCCACAGGTGTGTCCTGACAATCAAATAAGAAAATTTAGAGCATAAGAAGTTGTAAAATTCTAAATGTTTATTAATTTCCAATGGGATATATGCTGTGCTTCTTCCTTCTTTTCTTTCCCTCTACTGTTTGTATATGCAGATCTGTGCAATTACCTATCACTCCTCTCTCTCATCTGTCTGTCTATTACCTATCTAGCTATCATCTAGTTATTTAAATCTAAATAGCTAAAGTTCAACCTCAAGGTGAACTTTTCCATTATGCTTCTATATACGTAAAGCTGTATTGGTAACTTTTGTGTTTTGTAAGATGACTATAAATGTGTAGGTTGTCTCATTCTTCCTCTTAATATTCTGAAGCTTTCTCAGGACTATGTCAAAAAATTATGGTGAAAAGCTTAAAAGAATAATTTATTTGCATCAATTTTCCCAGAGCCCCACTGGGTGATCAAACCCATATTTCTTTTCTTCTTTATTATATAAAGCATAAGTCATACCAGAGAGGAGAAAAACATAATTGGATTATTTAGGGCTTATATTTTATAATGACATCTAATTTTATAACAAAACAGGTACTTTGTGGCAATGGGATATAAAACATCGGTTGGAATGGTTGAGGATGCTGAGTAGCATGGCTGGTGTGTGTTTTGCCCTGCCCAGTATTACTTATGACTACTGTTTATTTCACTAATGGAATTTGATTTTGTTTTGAAGTAATCTGGAAGAACAAAGCCTCATTCTGCTGCCCTCAAAGATCAATAATTTCTTTAAAAGTCAGATATGTAAAAAGGAGACCTGGAAACTCTGGGATTACATGACATTAGCACAGCTGGCACAAGCCTGCTGTATTGATTTGCCCAGAGCTCTCTGAAGTCCAATGTGAAAGACTGCTGCATACAGTGGGTGGTGAGGAATAAGTCCATCCTTCTAAAGAGGGGGTCAGCCCCTCAAGACCTGGAGTCCCTCCATGGTTACCAGGCTGACTGGGTGGCAGCTTGCATGACTGTTTTTCTTTTATAGGTAAATAACACCTCTGTTTCAGTTAGTTTTCCTCTTTTGTGACAAAAACAGCTTAAAATGAGAAAAACAACCTAAAATATGGAGAGGTTTATTTGGCCTCACAGTTTCAGAGGTTTCAGTCCATGGTTGTTTGGCTCATTGCTCGTGGGCCTGTGGTGAGGCAGAGTACATCATGGTGGGGAGCACATGGTACACCAAAGCTGTTCATCTCATGGTGATCATGAATCTAAGAGAGAGAGAGAGAAAGAGAGAGAGGGAGAGAAAAAGAGGGGGCAGAGGGAGGAAGGAGGGGCCATTGTAAAGTTATCCCATTAAAAGCTCACCTCCAATGACCTACCATTTAAAGCACTATAGGGTAGCCTTTACCCCTTTACTATCTGGGCCTTTGGGGGACATCTAAGATCCAAACCATAACAATCTGCTGTTGTATCACACTCCGTTGTAGGAATTTGGGATATAATAGTGAACTAGACAGATTCTGCCTCTGTCTTCATGAATCTCATGTTGTAATAGAGATTAGAAGGAAAAATTCATGCTAACAAAATTATATTCAAAGTTATTACAATTGCTGAGAAGAAAACTAGCAGTTTGATAGAACAAATAGAAAGGGGCAGCTCCTTATACAGGGTGATCAGAGAGGGTCTCTCTGAGAACATGAGATTGAAGTTGAGACATTAAAGTAGGTCTCAGAGTAAGTGTTAGAGCATGCCTAGAAGAGGATGGTGATGGTGGTGATGACATTTTATAAGTAACAGAGATGGCATGTGCAAAGACTTAGTGTTAGGAACAGTGGGCCTTTGGTTGTGCAATGGCAAGGTCTCTGTGTGTGGAGTACAGATGTAGCTTTTCATCTGATGTAGTCCTATATCTCCTGAGCCATAGGGAAAATAAGAGGAACTTCATTTCTGGAAGTATTTTCACTTTGTTCCTGACCTCTCAATTAATTGGAGCTTTTCAAATTGATATGGGTATGTTTCAATGTTTTTACACCTGTCATGGTTGTATAAGAGAAAAATGGATATGCATCAGCCCTCAGAATTTTCATTTTCACAAATGTAGTTTGGAAATATACATTTTGCAACAAAACAGAGAGAAAACAACAAGCTGTTTTTGAAATACAGAATGTAATCTTACTTACTACAGATGAGAGTTTGGACCGATATCTGGTTTCACGTAAGTCTTGATGTAGATTCTGGGCAGATTATGGAAAGCTCTGGGTTGCAAGTGTGTTTTTTATTCACTATAATGTTGACACTAGCAACTTGACCTTACTTGTAGAGGTAAGTACACAAAACTTCTTCTGTATCCTGGCTTCCCTTCTCTCCAGCCTCCACCTAGCACCTCCCACCACTCTCCAGGATCTTGGACCTGCCTGGTATTGCAGAGGGTCTCCAAGACCTTGGTTGCTGTTATGGTTTGGATCTAGAGTGTCCCCTAAAGACTCAAGTATTAAGGACTTCATTACCAATGTAGAAATGTTCATAATTGGGGCTTTTGGAAAATGATTAGGTCATGAAAACTTTAACCTCACCAATGAATTAATCCCTTGACAGTTATAATTACTGGGAGGTGGTGGAAACTGTAAAATGTGGGTCCTAGTTTGAAGAAGTAGGTCACTGAGGGCATGTCCTTGGGAACTATATCTTGTCCCTGGCCCCTTTCCTGTTCTCTTTTTCTCTCTCTGCTTCTCAGCTGTCATGAGGTGAGCAGCTTTGCTCTGCCATACTTTCTTACCATGATGGACAGCCTCACCGAAGTCTCAGAAACAACGGAGCCAGGCGGTCATGGACTGAAACTTCTGAAACTATAAACTAAAATCTTTCATTCTTTAAGTTGATTTTCTCAAGTATTTGGTCACCGTGACAAAATGCTGATTAACACAAATAGTATCCATTCTGGTTAGTTCATGTTTGTTCATTATTGATGATTCTATATTTTGAATGTCACCTCTATTAGTTCAGTAAAATTACATAAAACAATTTCTGTATTCTGACATATTGGAAAGAAACATAGGATTCAGTGTCTCTGATGTGCTTGGACACCTCTTTGTCTACAAATAACAACTCAAGGACCCAGAGATCCACAGAATGAACTTCAGGAAATACTCCTGATTTACTTCAATGGTCTGCTTTATCTTCTTGTATTAAATTCCTCCCCCATTGAATCCTTTTCCAACCATATAATACAGATGTTATTAGGTTATTTCTCTCCTTAAAAACTGGATAATATCTCATCCCTGTAGTGTTCAGGCCAAACTCCTTCACGGGGCTTTAAAGGCACTCTGCAAACTCCCACCTACCCAGTTAACACTTGTCATTCCAAATCCTTTCTACAATATGTAGGTGGCCTAGACATACAAGACAAATTTGAACAGCAAAAATTTCATGGCTCTGCCATATTAAACTCTTGCGTTAATCCTGCAGAATCCAGAAAAAACTGAATTTTTCCTGTGAAAATCATTCTCAAGCTCCGCACTGATAAGCGGTCTTTCCTTCCTCCCTTCAGTAATCACAGTAATTTGTTTACATTTAGAGAATTTATCCAAGGCCTAATTGTATTATGCTTAGCAATGTCCACTTAAGTTTCCATCAGACAATGGGCTATGGAATCATACTTTGTTTCTTTCCTAACAGCTCACGCTTCTGACCGCCCCCACCCTGCTCCCTGGGGAATGACTGTGTATCTTATACCTCAATTTTCTGTTGTTTCATCAAAATAGGCAAACTATAAAACACCAGGAATGTTATGTAAAGAGAATTGATGATAAAGTCTTCAGCAAAGCTCCTGATCTTGAATAGTTTATGGCTTTGGGCACATGACACAATATCAGTGGTTCTGTTTCTTCAAAGGATAAATGAAGAATCCCACCTACATCCAACTTCTCTGCAGTATCTTAATGCCTGATACTGTGCATACAAAACTCCATGCCATTGTTTTTTCATTTGTAGTGTTAGGCCCCGTGCGCATCAGATGTTAACTTGCTTTACTTCTGCTGCCAATGCAATTCCCTACGTACAAGGACAAAGCATCTATGTTAGTTAGCTTTAAGTTAGTGTGAAAAATCCCTGAGATGAATAACTTATAAAAAAGAAAAGGTTTATTTTGGCTCACAGTTTCCAAGATTTCAGTCCATAGTCAGCCCTATCACTTTGGGGCCTGCAGTGTCAAAGTCCATCATGGCAGCCATAGTGTGTGGTGGAAGAGGCTTCTCACCTCATAGCAGCCAGGAAGTGAAAGAGAGAGAGGAGGAGGGGTTCCGGTTCCCATACTCTCTTCAAGGGCATGCTGCTCCTCTTAAAGGTTCCACCACCTCCAAATAGCAACATGAGCTGGAAACCAAGTCTTCAACACAGGGGCATTTGGAGGACATTTAAGATCCAAACTCCAGAAGCATTCTTAGCCTGAAATTTCTGGTCATTTTGATGTGTCTAGAGAGCCCCTTCTGTAGATGAACTATTAGGACCATACTGGAAAAATATATACACTGATAGAGAGTGACAGCTACACAGTCATGGGAGGAGCCAGGTTCCCTTTCCCCACTGCCTTGATTCCAACATCTTTACTTCACACTTGCAGTACCTCCACAGTCTGAACACCAGTATTCTTGTCCCATATCAAGGCCCAGGTAACCTTGAACATGGAAATGTTATCATTATCTCCTGCCATAAATCTTTCCAATGATCACTAATGCTTTAAAGACCAAATTTAAATGAATCTTCATAATTTGATCTCTGTTTCTCTATTCTAACCACTCCTTTACTTATCATTACAGCCCATAGATCAACAGCAATTCTCTATCAATGCACAGTTACCAGATAAAATGTAGGATGTCTAGTTAAATTTGAATTCTGGTAAATTACAAATGATGTTTTAGAATAAGCATGTTCTAAATGTTGAATTGGACATACTTATTCTGATACAATATTTATTTTTCATCTGAAATTCAAATTTAGTGAGAACCCTGTATTGTTATTTACTAACTCTGGCAACCCTGCCTATTGTATCATATGTTTTGAAAGATCCCTGCCTTCTCCTATGCTGTTATTTCTCCATGGACAGATTTTCCTCTTTCTTCTTTCTATTTCTCTTATATTCATTATATTCCTTCCATTTCCATTGAAAAGTCTCTGTGATCTCCCAGTTTAATTTCAATGCTTTTCTGTCTTATGCTGAGCCTTTGTCTAATAATGTACTTATGCAAATCTATCATAATTGCTTAATGTTATTTTTGTCTGACTTACTAAATATTTCTTGGGGGCAGGACCCATGGTCTATTCTTTCATCGACTTCTATAAACTAATCAAGTGGCTGATCCACAATACTGATTCAACAATGTTTATTTGATAAGTCAAATAGTGTCATTTTACTAGCTTTTTCTAAGGTGCACAAATAAAAGCACATAGTCATAGCCTTAGATTCTCAGGGTGAAGAAGATTCGGATGCTAGACATGAAAATTGCTAACTCAGTTCCAGGCGGCCATAACCACAGGGCATTTAAGGGGATAGCAGCAAGGATACAGATTGCAAAGATATATCCTAAGAAACACAGTCAGGAAGATCATGGCCAGATAGCAGAGATAGGGAGCATAATAGAGATGAGACCAGAGATGAAACTAGTACTTTGGGTGCATTTCGTGTCAGCATCCTATAAGTCGAAGGGCAATATGAACTTGACAGTAAAGAAAGGATGGATTACCTGGCTGACAATTAATCAAAGGATATACTATGAAATTCTTCTTGAAGAATTTTAACAGAAAAGAGAGAATTGGGAGCAACTGGCTGTACCTGCTTGGATAGAACTCTGTTCTCCTAAGCAACTCTCCACAGAGGAGGGGTGAATGGTGGCTCCCCCATGAATGTGGGACAATGGCAAGCCCTTTTGCTGTGCACAGGAGGGAACCACATGTCTCCCTCAGGCAGCAAGAGCGTACCAAGGCAGGTAGCAGTTTTCCTGCTTTCTTTATAGGGCCCTTTTCCCAGGCTGCTGCTGCTGCTTTTAATATATAGCTCATGCCACTCCAAATTCTAATTTGAGAATTAGCTAGATATACAAGGAGAGTTATGTAAAGGAAGACTTGATGCATCTACTACAGAAAGGAAAAGGAAACAAGAGGCTGTCAACCTGTGGCAGTGTTTTGGGATCCCACTCACTCTTGGTTTCATTCTCTTCTTAATCAAAGCTTTCCCCCATTTTCCTGTTGTTTTTTCCTCTTCTTTTGCTTCTTATCAATCTATCCTCAGCCCCACTCTGCAAGTGAATGATTTTTGCCTTAGTAGATATTTAATAGTGTCTCAGCTACTATACTACACTTTTAGATAAATATTAAGAACCTAAAAAATATTCACAGCTTTTGTAGTAATTTCTTCCAGGAGTTATCCTAAGGAAGAAATCAGAGGCAAAAGATCTATGTTCAGTGATGCTCGTCACAAAATTGTTACAAGAAATAAAAGATGTTTATGCAAAAAACTACTATGCAATCATTATAATAATATTTTTTTATGAATAGTTAGCAACAGAGGGAAATGTTCTTCATGATCATTATCGTGAAAACCAGAACAAAAGAATCCAAATTTCAAGTAGTATATATAAAACAACGTAGCATTGAGTTTAGGAGCTTTAGGCTTAGAGTCTGATACACTTAGATTTACTGCTTTTTAATTGAGATTCTGGGAAAATTTACTGGATTTCAGGATGTCTTTATAAAACATGGAGAGTAGTATTTGCCTTATAGAGTTGTTTTCATCTATATGACAGATCATTTTCAAATGCTTACTCTAGTCTAATTTCATGGTAGAATTCAATAAAACGTATTCATACATAAATATGCAGAAATTTGAAATATTGCCATCTCAAAGTATCACAAATATGTTTTCATAGTTTCTATCACTGTGTCAAAATACCTGAGATAAACAAAATTAAAGGAGGAAAGGTTTATTTTGGCTCACAATTTCAGAGGTTTTGGTTCATTGTCTATGGGCTTCATTGCTTTTGGGCCTGTGGCGAGGCAGAGCATTATACTGGGGAGTGCTTGGTGGAGCAGAGCTGCTCATGTTATGGTGTCTGGGAAGCAATAAAGAGAGAGGAGGGTCCGAGTATTTCCTTTGAGCACATCCCCCAATGACCTAACTTCCTTCTGCTAAGATACAGCTCAGCTCTCCATTTCCTAAAATAGTGACATAGGCTGTCTATCTAGCTTCTATCACATGGGCTTTTGGTGGACATTGAAGATTCAAACCATAACACATGGGTTATCATTAAGTAGTGTTAATACAGAGTTTTCAATTTATTTTCCATATCTCATTTTTTTGAGGGGGTTTACCAGGTTTGAACTCAGGGGCACTTGACCACTAAGCCACATCCCCAGCCCTATTTTGTATTTTATTTAGAGGCAGGGTCTCACTGAATTGCTTAGCACCTTACTTTTGCTAAGGCTGGTTTTGAACTCTTGATCATCCTGCCTCAGCCTCCTGGGCTGCTGGGATTATAGGTGTGTACCACTGTGCCCAGCCATATCTCATTAGTTTTAAAATAACTCATAATGAATATATCATTAGTTAAAGGGCTATACTAAATAAGTCAATATAAACTTAATAATAGCCAAGACATTTATTAAGAAATACAGAATTTTAAATTTTGATCCTCATTTTCTTTTCTCATAACAGATGAAGATCTAAGGATATTGTCAAAACATATGTCAAGATCATATAGAGGGTTCTGTGGAACCCAGTATGTCCTGGCAGAAATAAGGCTCAAGATGGCTCTGATCTACTTAAGCAAAATCTTAATGCACAAAGCCAATCTGTAGGCGATAGGATTGTTTCACACTTGTAGAATATTGCGGTTTCTGAAAAACATGATCTGTAGCAAGGACACCAAATTAATTACCTTTGATGAAGCACTGTGTTAGTGTGAGCAATACTTAGTAACACAAGACAGGATAAATCTTTCACTAGTTACATGCTTGATTAAAAACCTTGAAAAGCCTCATAGAGCAGGCTGCATTTATTTCAGGACATTTTTAGATTGCTTGATGATATTTCCTTCATCCTCTTTTGCTCTGAAGGACTTTTGGGCTTAGCTGACTTCTATCTGTTCTTCTGAATTCATCTCTCTCTGCAGAATGACAGTTTATAGTGAGAAAACAAACTTGTTATCACAAATAACATTGAGATTGCAGGAGGGAATATACAGAGACCACAGTAGCTTAAACTTTACCACAGAGGAAACATCCCCCCAAAACTGAGGCAATTTGGTTTTCCAAGTATAACGGAGGTTATTACTATCTTATTCATACTGAAGTATGTGTCCAACTGTAGTGTGACGAAAAGGTCTCCCTTTTATCCTCTGCCCTCAGCCATGATGCTGCTCCTAACCATCTCCACAGTCCTTCTAATCAGTTGGCTGCTCTGTTCTAACCTCTCAGTCGTCAAATCAGTGCTTCCACTGAGGTTCAACTACTATATCTCTGTAACCTTAGTTACAGTTTACAATTTAAATAATGTGATAAATCAGTAAACACATTTCTAAATGCATGTTTAGAGAGGAGACAATATCGTCATTGTTTTCAGAGGAGATGATTATTTGGAGAACTCTTGGGAAATAGAGGCCACAGAACAATTGTTCCAAAGTCTAAATATTTTTTAATCATTAATCAATCACAAATTATAATTAGCATGATATGATTTGTAACAGGGATTCTTCTCCGAGCTGGGTGGGTGTGGATTTCATTCAGTGGTAGGGTATGACAAAGTCCCCAAACCTGTCCCTTACTTTGGGCTGTTAAACTATCTTGTTTTTGTCCAGAGTTTCACAACATCGATTTTGAAAAGGTTGCTGCATTTTGGGAATCACTGTAAGGATAACTGCCATATCATCTGCCTTATCATTCTTACCTCTTCCTGAGATAAAATACATTTTCTCAAAATGTTAAGTGGGCTGTTTGCCTTTAGCATAGACCATCTTTTACATGGATACCTAGAATCAATTTTAGCTGTCTTGACCACAACAAAATCTGGACAATATGATATTTGGTTGAGGGCATTGTAATGGGTTGAATAGAAACCTCCAGAAGAGAGGACTGAGAAACACTTAGTAACACAACATAGGATAAATCTTTCACTAGTCACTGCCTGATTAAAAACCTTAAAAAGGTTTATAGAGTAGCCTGTATTTATCTCAGGGCATTTTTAGATTTCATGTTGATGTTTCCTCCATCCTCTTTTGCTCTGAAGGAATTCTGGGCTTAGTAGACTCCTATAGATTCTTCTTTCTCTTAGTTATACCTTATTACCATAGGCTATGACTTATTTGGAAAAAGACCCTTTGCAGATATAATTAAGTTAAGGCTTTTGAACTTTAAGTTAAGGCTGTGAACTAAATTATGCAGGTTCATTCTTACCTGCATAATTCATTCTTACCTTCTTTATCCAATGACAAGTCACAAACCCACACAGAGAACAGGTAGTAGGAACCTGGAGGCAGAGATTGGAGCAATGTGGCCACAGGTCAAACAATGCCACCAGAAGCTGAAAGAGATAAGAAATAGAATCTCCCCAGATCATCAGTCCCTGACACCACCTTCATTTTGGACTTCTTGTCTTTAGAATTATGAGAGAATCAATTTTTCTTGTTTTAAACCACCTATTGTGTGCTAATTTTCTCTAGCACTCTGAGAAAACTCAGACAAGGAGGTTCTAGATTTAGCAGACCAGGGTTCCAGGCCTGGATCTGATATGACCTTGGGCAAGTAAGTAGATAAACCTTTGCGTAGTTCTCATCCATAAAATGGGAATGATATTACTATTACTAGTGTATTCCTCATAGGGCTGTTATGAGAGTTAAGTAAGATGTCTATAAATTTTTATTATTACATCTATAAAATAACAGGCCAAAGGAGTTTGCCTGAACAAAGAAAGAGAGTCTTCTAAAACTACTTCCTGCCAGAGAGGGCCTTCTGCGGCATTTAAATGTCAGCCCTGTTTCAGCTTATATCTGACACTTTTTCAAATAACCTGGAATCTGTTTTACCTAAGTAACCTGGACAGAGCTTTGTAGAAGTCCTTGGCTTATTGGCCTCAATTTGACACACTGATTGGATTGACCTAGTTTCATCATGATTTCTTATATTCTGGATACTATTTAATGTCATCAAATATTTATTTGTATTTATCTCATTTTCTTCATTCATTTGTAGCTTGCTACTGGGCTATATATTATTTTGAAGTGGATTACCTGTCTTCTGTATCCTCTATGGAATTTTGTACCTTATAAGCCTATGATAAATTAGTGAATGGATAAAGAATGACTCTCACAGGTGTGTTAGGAGGAAGCAAAAATTTGTGACATATTCTGAGGGCCTCCTGGAGGGCAGGGATGGCCTGCCTTTGTTCAGATACCTCTTATCTTCCAGCATAGGAAGTTTTGCAAATTTCATCCACTTTGTTCAGAATGTGCTGACTCCTGATCCTCCTTTCAGGCTTCAAATCCCAGGCTAAATGTCATTTCCTAAGAAAATCGTTTTTCAATCCCCTTCCTGTTTAGATCCACCTGCTAATCATAGCAACAAAGCCTTCCAATTCTCCTTCAAAATACTCATCTCAACAGTAATGATCAGTTTAACTTGTATCTTTTTCACATGACAATAAGACCTATGAATGGGGACCAGAAAGGCTTATTATTTCTAGAGCTTCTCCTTGTTCTTATTTTTCACGTGTTTAATCAATTCATATGAGTATAAATGTTACCATATAATAAAAAATATTGTCATTTTCTCTTTATTTTTTATCTGCCATTTTCTCACAATTTTTTTTTTTTTTTTGCTGCTCACACTGGCTTGTCAGGGCACAAAATACCTGACACGTACATGATACTTTTTAAAAATGGCAAAATAGCTTAGCAAGTTAATAGACTCAATTAAAATACTATTTACAGAAATAACCATTCTGAGTTCTTAATCTTCGTTTTTGATAATGTGTAGTCCTGCCGAGTTAACATGAATTTCTGTAGTAACAAGAACAAAAGGCCTTAATTTCCTAGACAAAGCAATGTGCAAGTAAATTATTTTTTCCAGGAAAATTTTGTATAAAAAATACATTAGAACTAATGTTACTTTTATTGGCATGGTGATGAAGGCCCATTCCAATGAAGGAAATGAAATTTCATTCCTTTCAACATATTGGTAGTATTTCTAATACTGTATTCTGTGGAGCAAGTCCCATGAGATGTTCCATGAAAAGGAGCTTAACAACAAACTTTGTTTAAGAAACATTATTACCTATGAAGAGTGTATTACTTCTGAAGAGTGTAATATAGGTTAAGCGTACTAAATACTCCTCAGATCTCACTGTTAAGGAATCTTCAACTTAGTTTAAAGTGGCAATTTTTAAACTTTAAAGAAGCAGTTCTCAAACTTATTTAACATTTTATTTTTGGACAAATCATACCTATTGATGTCCTTAGGAAATAAAGCTCTTTGGAATATACCTGAGAAATTCTGTACTAAAGTAATGATGAATGACAGAAATTTAAAAGTACAGAAGGACAAATACTACTTTGAAAACTAATTCTGAGTTGGTTATACCTCTTAACCATTCTTTACGTTTAATAGATTGCCTCTATAAAACCAACTTTAGTGCATTAGGCCTTTAATCTTGTGAAATGTGGCCAAGGACATGGAGACTAGATAGTAATTTAAATAAATGACCATAGATTAAATTCATAGAATGAAAAACAGGTATATCTCTTCAAAATCTTAGATTTACTTTATTTAGTGATTATCAAAATCTTTCTAAATATCTTCTGTGCTTAAGGCACTTAACAATCTGTGGAAGTATTAATATTCAACACGGGTGAAAATGTTTTGAAATCCATGAAATTCTTATGAAGACCAAACCAGTAAAACCAGGCACTTTGTAAAGTGCTTGACCAAACATTTTGCCACTATATGCAGTACAGCTCTCAGTAAAGGACTTGTCATCACTACCCTTGAAATTACCTCTCACATTGTCTTGGAAGTTCTGATTATTAGAGAGAAGACACAGAACAAAACTCTGAAGTTTTATCTTGACAAATTGACTGTATGGCAGTTTGTTCCTAGGAGCTGAAGTTGCATCTGAATACTAATACCAGCATTGTGTTGACTTTACCAAGTCAAGCTCCAACACACAGGCTCACATTTCACCCACTGTACAAATTTTCTTCATTACTGCCATGTCCTCACAGTCTAAAAGTCGGCCTTGCAAGAAATTACACACATTTGAACACTGTCAACAAATGAGATCTGACAAGTAAACATTTTGCAGCAATGAGTTTTGAAATCTGGACTTTGATTGCCTTCAACTCCTGATGATATCGTATCACAGGCTCTTCACGTAGTGCATTCAAAGTGTCCTTTCTTTTTGAAAAGCCATGGGGAATCAATAAGGAGTGAGAATTTTTAATAAGCTGCAGCACCTCAAAGCTATAGCAATTAATTCGTGAAGCTTGACATGCCACCTTTCTGAAGGTGAACCTTAGAAAATGGAAGACAATCTGTTGTAAGAAATTCTGTTTTACCCCCTATTTTCCTACAGACACTGAGAGCCTCTGCACCAAAGAATAGTCTAGATGAGCATTCTCAACAATTGACATTTAAGAAAAAACCCAAGAGGCTTTGGAATACACAAGACACTCCTCCCCAACAGGACACATAAAGGAAAATTTCTAATATATTCACATTAAAATTAAAGTGGCACTTTTGTTATAGACTCAAGTCCTCCTGATACAACTTCCATTTGTTTGTTGGAAATAGAAGCCTGAGAATATTGTTTTCAGGTAGTATAGAAGAGTAGAAAGACTTAACTTTGAAGTCAGAAGACTATGTCTTCTATTTGTTACTAGCTAAGGGACCCTAGTCAACTTCCTCAGACTCCAGTTTTCTCCTCTGTAAAATAAAAAAAAAATAATATGTCTTGTCCAACCTACTTCACAAAGATAAAATGACTAGAAAATACAGATGTGCATACTTTGTAGAGTACAAATGGCTTAGTCTGAATTCTGCTAGGACCAGTCTCAAGATAAGTATTTGAGTGTCATAGTTTATTAGGAAGATAATTCCAAGAAACACCAGTAGGGTAAAGGGAAAAAACTCCATGATGAGCATGATAGCTGATAAATTATCGCTGAGTTAATGTGACTGGGAACTCTGGGAAGCACTGTGGAAAAACATCTCTAGTTTCTCTCACTTCAGGGTGGGTCCTGCTGAGTGTAGACATATCAGCTCTTTTCAGCCATGGAAGAAGGCTACTCTGTATGAGAGGAAGATAATACTTGTGCTCATCAGGTTTTCATCACTGTGACCTAAACACTTGACAAGAACAACTTAGAAGAGGAGAGATTTATTTGTGGTTCAGGGTTTCAGATATTTCAGTCCATGGTTGGTCAGCTCCATTACTTTGAGCCTGAGATGAGGCAGAACATTATGGTTGAAGGGTACCATGTTGGAAAGTTGCTCTACTCATGGCAGCAGGGAAACAGAGAGAGAGAAAGGGCCTGATATGATACCTTTCCAGGTATGCCAACTTCCTCCAACTGGTTCCTACCTCCAAGTAGTCCATGCAGCTATCAGTGGATTAATACATTTACCAGACTTCATTCACTGATAAAGTCAGAGCCCTCATGATACAATCACTTCCTGAATTCTGAACACCAGAGACTTTGGGGGAGGAGGTATATCCAAACCATAATAATACTTAACACTTCAGCCTGACACAACATGGGCTGTATGGGTTCAGAGAAGGTAATCAAGGTGATATCAATCCTGAGAGTCAGAAGAGGCCTGGTGCACATTTAAATGGCAAAGGTCAAGGCAATTTGAACCAAGCACAGCTAACTATCAGAGAGAATCCAGGATTTTTGGACTCTAATACAATGATATTTCCTATTTTAATTAAACAATTAAAATATAAAATATAACAAAGACCAATATGACAGTTATGCAAAATTAATAATTTATATATTGATGTTTCTTTTTCTTTTTTTCTTTCTTTTTTTTTGATACTGAGGATTGAACTCAGGGACACTCAACCACTGAGCCATGTCCCCAGTCCTATTTTGTATTTTATTTAGAGACAAGATCTCACTGAGTTGCATGGCGCCTTGCCATTGCTGAGGCTGGATTTGAAGTCTCAATCCTCTTGCCTCAGCCTCCTGAACCACTGGGATTACAAGTATGCGCCACGTACCTGGCTTGATGTTTCTTTTAAAAAAAATTTAAGAGAAATAGCCGGGCGCTGAGACAGGAGAATCGTGAGTTCAAAGCCAGCCTCAGCAATGGCGAGGTGCTAAGCAGCTCTGTGAGATCCTGTCTCTACATAAAACACAAAATAGGGCTGGGGATGTGGCCCAGTGGTCGAGTGCCCCTGAGTTCAATCTCCAGTAACAAAAAGAAAAAAGAAAAATTTAAGAGAAAATAAAAGCCCTTTGTGACCAGATGAACTCTCTTCTGTGATCTTCTCCATCTGTTTTTATTCACTCCTCAGAATTGGGACAACTATCATGAATATGATGAAAAATTTTACGTTTAGCTTTGTATAAAAATATTGCCTAAAAAATGTCCATAATTAACTTAGAGTGCCAGTTTGTTTGTTTCACAATTTAATATGAATGTAATAAATGGTATCATTCTGCAACTTGTAATTTTCACTCAACATCATTTTTTAAAACTATTCATGTTGAAACATTTATTTTCAATCATTTATAATAAGAGTCAGCAAATATTTTCTGTGAAGGGCTATATGAGCAATATAGATTGTTGCAGCTACTCACCTCTGCCCTTGTAGTGTGAAAGCAGCCATTGGCTGTAAAGTGAGTGACTCAGGATGCTGTCTTCCAATAAAACTTTATTGACAAAAGTAAATAGCAGTGGGCTATGATTTGCAGACTCTGGTCTATAATATTCCATCAAATACTTTGCTTCAAATACTTTCAGTTAATCTTAGTCAAACATAATCTGAAAATATTTAATAAAAAATTACAGAAATAAACAATTCATGTTTTATATGGCATACATTGAGTACTCTGATGAGATGAAATCCTGTTTCATCCTCTTGATTCCACTCAGCATATGAATTCACACCATGGACACTACCTGCTTCTTAGCTTCCTAGTGTCCTTCTTGGTTATCAGATTGACCTTTGCAATATCACAGTGCTTATATTAAAGTAACCCTTATTTTACTTTTAGTGTTAGCATAATAATGGTGGCAATTTTATCACAGTAAATTGTTATTGTTATTTTGTTATTGTTGTTTTTCTATTTTATCATTAGTTATTATTGCTAATCTTTTATGCCTCATTTATAAATTAACATTTAGCATAGGTGTGTATGTGTAGGATAAAATATGGAATATACAGGATTGGGAATTCTCTGTGGTTTCAGGCATCCATGAGTCTCATAATCTCCAGTTGAGTCATGAGAAAAATGTCAGACAAATCCCAATTGAGGAATAGTCTACAAAGCATCTGACTATCTGTAAAACCTGTCAAGTACATCAAAAACAAGGAAAGTTTGAGGAACTGTCACCAGCATGAGGAGCCTAAGGAGCCATGACAACTAATATATTAAGAATGAATAAATCATCATGTTTAATAATAATGTATCAATATTGGTTCATTAATTTTGTGCATATACCACACTAATGTAAAATTTTACTAATCTGTAAAATTTTACAGATTCAGAAAATTGGTGTGAGGTATACGGCACTCAGTATAAACTTACAATTTTTGATGTAAACCTAAAACTATTCTGAAATTAAATATCTGTTAAACATCTTTGTTAAAAGATGAAAAGGTTTTATAAATATTTCTACTTTGAAAACTTGTGTTCTACCCAAAGTATTTTAGATCTTGTCATATCAATCTATTTATACAAAAGATTATATACTTCAGGGATCTGACAAAAATGCATTAAATTTTAAATATATTTTAATTTTTTAAAATTAGAAATAAACTCAACATGCATTCTAAAAGGTATTTTATGGCATATTTAACATTGGGATCAACCAATTTGTTCTCTTGTCCTGCTAAGTTCAGTAAGTTCATTGTTATGTAGTCCTTCTTCAACTACCTCTAAATGACTAGTGGGGGCTGCAATGATGCAAAGTAAGTAGTTTTAGAAGAATAATTATCATTTTTTAGCTACTTACTTTTCTGATCATGAACTCTTCAAGGTGTGTAACTGAAAGCCATGGATGACAGGTGTTGCAAACTTATCTTGTCCTTGACTTTCTAGTATAATCTCAATTTTGTATTGTCTGTATTGATTAAAACAACCTCATTAAGTGATTTTTAAAAATACAATATAAGGATATGTTCTGTAAATGTGTTGTGTTGTAAAATAATTTGTTTTAGTAAAGCATCACTGTGAAGGATATGGGGATACGATCATATATTGGCCTTATGTACTATTTAATGTCAAGAAATGTTTCTGTTGATTTTTAAAAAAACTGTTCAAAGCTACTTTACTACAATAAAACCTAGTCTCTAATTCATCCTAAAATTGATAAACCAAGCATATTTGTGATTCTTATCACATGATTATTTTCATTAGAAACTCTTACAAGCCCGGAAATAATGCTTGCACAAAAAGAGAAGTGTGAAACTTAATAAGCAAGATAGCACAGACTCCCAAGATAGTGACTAGTATACAGTTGTTCTTTTCTTTTTTTTTCCTGCTGGAGAGATAAAAAGACAGGAAAAAGCACAACTGTGATGTGTTGGGAGAATGGAATTTTTCATATCTAACTGCATATGAGACAAATCACACTGTGGGCCTCAGTGAGCATATGTATAGATATGAACATACTTGACCTACCTATAAGATAAAGGGCAGGAACACAAAATAGCCCTGAGGATCCTTCATGGTTCTAAGGTAAAAAATATTTTAGTTTTTTTATCTGATTTGCAAAATGATCAAGATTTAAGAACTATGTTGTTTTTGTGGTATCTTAATTTAACATGTTTCTGTTGTTTTCCATTTCCTGTTTTTTAATCCATTGCATCTATCACTATCCTTTTTTCTTTTCAGCAATCTTTTAATTTATTTATTTATTTATTTATTTATTTTTATTTAAATGCATTTCAAGTCATAGTACATAAACAGAGCTCAGTTTTTCCATTTCTCTGGTTGCAAATCATAAAGAGTCACACTATTTGTGTCTTCATACATGCACCAGGGGTAGTAATGACCCATTCGATCAATCATCATTACTATTCCCGTTTCCCTTTCCTTCCACCCCCCTCCCCGCTGCTGCATCCAGAGTTCCTGCATTTCTCCTGTGTTTCCCGTTCCCATCCCCCTTATGTATCCTCATCCACTAATGAGAGAGAACATTCGGCATTTGGTTTTTTGGGATTGGCTTACTTCACTAAGCATAATGTTCT
>CM053404.1:116470463-116682471 GCA_028644305.1 Xerus rutilus | reverse complement strand
GCCCCGGGCCGCTTTCGGCCACAGCCGCTGGAGTCGCGCTGTGTCTACGGCTGCTGGCTCTGCTTACCCGTGCGAGTGAAATTTCCTTCCGTGCTGTCCAAAAGCCGGGTGGGAGAAGGTTGTACCGCAGTTTCTGGTCTTTTATTGGGGAGACTGGTAGCTGCGTCCCTCTAAGCCGCCATCTTGCCGGAAGTCCTTCTCCCTTCTTTTCAGCAATCTTGAATACTCCCAAAACCCTTTTTTTCTGACTCCTGCTTTGATAACAGAAGTTCCCTAGGGCCCATTCTGATTTTCTCTCCTACATAGTCCTGGGTAATAGGTTATTATAATGAAATATCTGACTTACTAAATAAGAGAGAGTTATTTTATAAAAGAGAACATGTGTGAGGGAAGGAATACATTATCAAACTCTTGCACAAAAAGAGAAGTGTGAAACTTAATAAGAAATGTTCAATGTTGAGCTCACTCTTACAACTTCCTTTCAGGAGAACAAAATTAACCACTTCTGAAGGCCATGACCTCAAAAACTTAAAACGTCTCATTAGGACCCACCTTTTAAAAGTCCACACCACTTCTCAACATCACTATACCTATGAACCCTTTGGGGAAACAAAAATCAATGTATAACACACAAACCATTTCAAAAGCAGAGCAATGCCATACAATTGATGACCTCAACTTACCTACTTCAACAAGTCCTAATTTTCTGTTTTTCTATAGGGAGCAGTCTGTAATCAAAAAGCTTTTATTCAGTCAATAAATCAATAATAATGAAAAGAAAAGTACATAAACTCACCATGCTGCCAATAAAGAGGTTGATATTGTATATTATAGATGATCATTAATCTGCAATAATCTGTAATCTTAATGATCATTAATCATTAAGCAGCACAGAGATGCCTTTAGAAACTTGGAATGGAACTACCATTTTACCCAGTAATCCCACTCCTCAGTGAACATAGGATATCTGAAGGATTTAAAATCAGCATACTACAATGTGCAGTCACTTCAATATTTATAGCAGCTCAATTCACAATAGTTAAGCTATGGAACCAACTGAGGTGATGAATGGATAAAGAAAATGTGGTATATATACACAATGGAATATTACTCAGCCATAAAGAATAATAAAATAATGGCATTTACCAGTAAATGGATGGAACTGGAGACTATGATACTAAGTGAAATAAGCCAGTCCCCAAACACCAAAGGCTAAATGTTTTCTCTGATATGTGTATGTTAACACACAATAATGGGTGTGGAGGGAAGAAGAGCAGTTCATTGGATTAGATGAAGGGTAATGAAGGGAAGGGAGGGAGGATGGGAATAGGAAAGACAGTAGAATGAATTGAACATAACTTTCCTATGTTCATATATGAATACATGACCAGTGAAACCCCACATCATGTACAACCACAGAAATTGAATCCTAATTGGAGTAAGTTATACTCCATGTATGTATAATATGTCAAAATGTATTCTACTGTCATGACAGTATTCTACTGTCATGTATATCTAAAAAGAACAAATTTTTTAAAAAGTAAAGGCTCAGAAAAGACCAATAAGCAGTGCCCATCTGAAGGTAAGAAAGGCAGGAAGAAGTCAAAGCTGAGAGAAAATAATTTTTATTTATTGAAAGAGCAATTTTGGTCTTTCTCCAAGAGAAAGCTTTATGTGCATCTTGTGATTGACAAGGAAAAGTAGAGAATTATATAACATATAATGCAAAGCTTTCATGATTACCACATAGGACATTGCTACCAATGTATTTAGAAAATGAGTGAAAACAAAAACAGAGTTCCAAACCCCAAATCTTGGCACTTTTGGAGCAAATAAGCTGGTTAGCATTAGAGGATTCAGAAAATTAGATGAAATATCTAACCAGTCCAGTTCATATCCCAGAATATATCTCAAGGACCCACTGCCAACCCTTCAAACTCTGAGGATTTGTTCCTACCTGCTATATCTGTGCAAAAAGATTAGACATTTCTGGAAGGTATCCTCAACCATTGACTGTATCCATATATAGTCACTCCCTGTGTCTGTGGTTTCTTTTTTGTAGATTCAACCCATTATAGGTTGAAAATATTCCAAAAAACATTCCATTTGTACTGAAAGTACAGAATTTTTCTTATAATTACTCTTTAAACAACATGGTAGAACAATTACTTATAGAACATTTATATTGCACCAGGTATTAGAAATAATCTAGAGATGATGTAAAGTAAATAGGAAGATGCACACAGATTTTATGCAAATATTTTATATGAGAGACTTGAGGATGTTGATATCTGCAGGGTTGGGGTCCCGGAACAAGTCATTCATAGATAGTAAAGGATGACTATAATCTTTAGTCTTTGATAGTGTCTTTTGATAAACAGAAGTTATTATTTTAGTGACTTATTAAAAGAAAATTTTTGTCTTTATAGTTAATACTTTTTGTTCTGTTTAAGAAATCTTGGCATATCCCAAGACTATGAAGATATTGTAGTCCTGCAACAGCTTTATTCTCCTATCTTGCTCAATTAGACTTCAACATAAATAAATGGCTTAGCAATATCTATTGGAGAGATTTTTTTTCTCTACAGTGCTATAGGGACATCCTTGAAATAAATCAAATGTCTGTATATGGGAGTCTATTTATGGACACTCTTTTCTGGCTTATTATTCTGTTTATCCTAGCACCACTGTTATACTGTCTCAATGCCCACAGCTTTGTAAAAAGTCTTGATATCTGTTAAGGGTTCAACACTGGCCTTTATTGTTTATCATCTTTGGCTAGTCTTCAAATTTCGTATACATTTTCGAATAATCCTATAATTTCTACACTAAAACCTTGCTGGAATTTTTATCAGTATTACAATGAATCTATAGGTTAATTTGGGGACATCTCTATAATATTGACTCTCAATCCATGCATGATAATTGTATATCCATCTATTTAGGTAACAATACCTAAATAATAAAATAAATAAACCTAAATGATATATTATAGTTTCTATGTAGAGATCTTACAGTCATTAAAATTATTCTTGTATTAGTTTTTGCTATTACATATGGTGTCCTTTTGAAATTTTTTTAGTTGACAATGGACCTTTATTTTATTTATTTGTACGCAGTGCCGATAATCAAACCCAGGGTCTCACATATGCTAGGCAAGAGCTCTACCACTGAGTCAAAACCCCAGCTCCTATGGTATCCTTTTAAAAATTCAAACTGATTCTTTTTTTTTTTTAACTGTAATTTTTATTTTCTTTCAGTAAACCTTTTTTTCTTTTGGTGGTGCTGAGGATTGAACTCAGGGCCTTGTGCATGCAAGGCAAGCACTCTACCAACTGAGCTATATCCCCAACCCTCAATCTGATTCTTGATAAGCTATAGAAATAACAATAATTTGGTATTATTCATCCATTTATAGTAACCTTGATACATTTGATTTTAAGTTCTGATGATTTGTCTATTTATTTTTTTGCATTTTCAACATGTAAAATCATATGATTAATTATTTTGGATAGTTTAATTTCTTCCCTTTAAATTTTCATGAATTTAATATTTTTCCTTTCCCTATTGCCCCTGTCAGAACTTCCAGTAATATACTGAAATAAATGGTGTGAGTAGACATCTCTTTCTCATACGAGTTTCAAATGGACAGTGTTGTCTGTTTTATTATTGTGCATTATTATTTGCTAAAGGTCTTGAGTAGACATCCCTCCTTGATTTTAATATTGAAGAAATACCTTTTCCCTCCTAAGTTGTTAAGGAATTATTTTGAATACAAATTTGAAGGAGATAAGGGAGCAGGAGGTCACTCTATAGAAGTGTGAAGAGAAGTGTGTTATAAGCAGAGAAAACAGCAACTGCAGACCCTGCAGAAGCATTTGAGGAACAGCAAGGAAGCCACTGTGGCTGCGGAGTGGGAAAGCAGAGTATGGAATATGGTGACTGGGATGGAATGGGGGCGAGGAGGACAAGATGTGACATTGGAATTGACACAGGTATTGTGATTTCTGTGTCCTTAATAGAAGGAGAAGTCAAAACATAGAAGTAGGGAGGAAATTATGAAATTGACACAATTGTTGGAGATAGTGAAAATGGTCTGTATTTAATACATTTTGAAAGTAGAGAAAATAAACGAAAGCCCCAATACACAAAATTGAAAGCACCTTTTTATTGCAAATATTAATAAAAATAATAAAGCCTGAGCAAGATTGATAAAGAAAAAAAGAGAGACAAACATAAACCACCAAAACTAGCAATGAAATAGAGAACTTCAGCAGAGATCCTACAGAATTTAAATAATGATATGTTATGAACCACTTGTGGAACTTAATTTGACAATAAATAAAACTGACAATTTCCTTGAAAATCAAAGTTTATTTACTCACAAAAAATACACAGAATAAGAAATGGAAAATACAGATACTCCCACATCTAGTAAAAAAATTGAAATTATAATTGAAAATTATCCTCAGAATGACTTTACTTGTAAATTCTAAGGAACATTCAAGAAAAAAACAATATCAATCTTATGCAAACTCTACTATCAGATAATAGAGAAAGTAGAAATATTTTCCTGCATTTCTGAGACCACCAAGGACATTTCAAAAATAGAAAATTATAGATCAATATGTCTCATGAGCATGGATGTAAAAAATCTTAGCAATATAAAGAATCATATCAAGAAAAGTGTTAAAAATATATTTTAAAAATATGAAAATTAAAATATTTACTAACAAACATATTTTATGTTATTTAGAAATGTTTATTCAATTTAAATATTCAATTTAGAATAAACATTAAATTTAATAAGTTAACTATGCTTAAAGTATTTAAAAATTAAACATTAAAATTTACACTATGATGCTTAAAATATGTATTAATAAATATAATACATAAAATATTTTAGATACCTAAAATAGAGTACATTAAGTGAAGTTCATCCCAACAATGCAAAGTTGGTTTTGTGTTCAGGAGTCAATTAATGTTATTCACTGAATAACTGATAAAGAGACAATTATATTATCTTAAAATATATAGCAAAAACATAAAGACATTCATTACCTTTCATGACACACACAGAAAAAAACTTTCAAAATATTAAGAATAGAAGAAAGAGTCCTCAGTTTCATTAAAAATGTTTGCAAAAATGCTATAATTACTAATATAAATAAAATAATGAAATATTTAAAGCTTTTACCCTAAGATATGAACATTCAATATTTCCCTGAAGAAACTTGCTAATAAAATAAGGAAATAAATATGAATTAAAATTAAATAAATTATATTATATTATTAAGAAATTATTTTATTACAGTACATATTGCTGTATACACTATCTTTATGCAGAAACCATATAATTATATTGTTCAAAAATCCTGATGGATCCTCAGCAGAATTATTAAGGCTAATAAATTAATCCAGCAAGATCACAAAATACATATGACACCATACAAAAATATCAGTTGAATTTCTATAAACTATTCACAAAAAAATTGGAAATTAAACATATCATGTGTAATAGCATCAAAAAATTAGGGCTGTGAGGAAATACATCAATAAATTTAACAACTGCAAAAGATTTCTACCTGACAACCAATAAACATTATTAATAGCAATTGTTGAAGAGTGAGATGAATGGAAACATATTTGTGGATTAGAAAACAGAATTTTGTTAATGTATCAGTACTTTTCAAATTGGTAGACTGATTCTTAGTAAACTCAATCAAAATTTTAAGGCTTTTTGAAGCAATTAAAAAGCTGATTCTAAAATTTACATGAGAAGGCAATTGGCCTAAAAAAGTCAAGCATTCTTGAAGAAGGAGTAAAACAGTGAAGGCTTATGTTTTCAGATTCTAAGACTTTGCATTTATCAGGACACTGTGGCAGAGTCCAGAAACAGACAGACACACTTACAGTCAGTTGCTTTTTAGAAGTAAATTCAACATGGGAAAGAACTGTCTTCTGGACAAATTTATACAAAGGAAACAATTCTAGTCAAAATAGAAATGGAATTTGGTAAGTTGCTCCTAAAGTTTATTTAGAAGAGGAGATGCAGAAGAATAAACAAGAAAATGTTTACAGAAAATGCCAAATAGTAAGGATTTGTCTGACCAGATACCAAAAACATTTTAACATTAATAACTGGTAGAGTTTGATTTGTAGAGGAATAGAAAAATCAATAGAAGATGAGATAATGTGGATAAAAATCAGAACAAAGAAAAAATAGTTTGGAGAAAATAAGTTTAAAAAAAATTTTTTAGTTGTTGATGGACTTTTATTTTATTCATTTATTTATATGTAGTGCTGAGAATTGAACCCAGAGCCTCACATGTGCTAAGCAAGCACACTACCACTGAGCCACAACCCCAGCCCCCAAAATAAGTTTTTATTTAGAAAAAAAGTTTGATTCTTAACTCAGTGTATATCAAAAGATATTTCATAAATAACTAAATATAAAAAAGAAAAATGATAAGAAACAAATAGATTCACAAACATACCAAATAAAATATTATAAATAAATAAGAAAGTGTTCTAAACATTATAAAATAAACAGAAGTTATAAGTAGGCAACTTACAGAAAAAATAGAAATAAAGAATAAACAAGTGAAATAGACTAATTCTCTTCCCCCTGTAACTATAGTAATGTAAATTAAAATTGTGGTAAAAATATTCATTTTTCATTGTTTTAAAATTTAAAAAAACTGATAGTAGTGTCTTGGTCATTCAGGCTGCTATAACAGAATATCATAAAATGAGTAATTTATAAACACAAATTTATTGCTCACAGTTCTGGAGGCTGGGAAGTATAAGATCATACCACCCACAAATTTAGGGTCTGATGAAAACTTGCTCTATGCTTTCAATAGGATAATTTGTTGCTGTATCCTAACATGGTGCAAGAGCATAAGGGCCAGAAATTTTCCTCTAGTCTCTTTTATTAGAGTACTAATCCCATTTACAAGGACTTCACTCTCGTGACCTAATCACTTCCCCAAAAGCCCACTTCCCAACACTATCACATTGGCGACTATCTCCACATCTACAGATTTGAGGGGCACATAAATGTTCAGACATAGCATCTAGTGTTAACAAGGATGTGGGGAAACAACACATGCTTATTGGCTGAACGACCAGGTATAGCTTTTTGGAAAGAAATCTGGCAATGACCATCTGAAAGGCATACTCTTCAAACCTGTAGTTTAATTCTAAGTATCTCAGAAGAAAGTGTGTACATGTGTGTAAAAACAAACTACGTCTAAA
The DNA here is from genome assembly GCA_028644305.1 of Xerus rutilus. Classification (NCBI taxonomy): domain Eukaryota; kingdom Metazoa; phylum Chordata; class Mammalia; order Rodentia; family Sciuridae; genus Xerus; species Xerus rutilus. The sequence goes on along the minus strand of CM053404.1, from coordinate 116,675,211 downwards.
GGTCCTCATCCATCATCATATAAATTAGTACAATAGTGTGTAAAAAAGTTTATCACAGCAGGTTCTGGTACTGAAAAGTCTGTGAAAGATAAAATGAATTCACTAGAACTATATTTTATGATATGAAAAATAACATTCAAGGCATATGAATTTGAATGTTTTCTAAGAATCTCTAATGCACTGCTTAATAACTAAAATGTGAAGCTCTCCTACATCTAATGGCAAAAGCAAACTGCTGAAGTTTACCTTCAGGTGAGAGATTAATAAGTAAACTAGACTGTACTGAAACAAGAAAGAAAATATGACTCCGAGTGTTCTGGTATTTGTATCATGAAAACAGACCCAATACTCCATGTTAGTTTCACAAGAAATCTGTTGTGAATTCAAATGTATGGGTTGAATTGTGTCTTTCCCCCCCAAAAATACAGTGAAGTACTAACCCAGAATGTAATTTATTTGGATAGAAGATCTTCACAGAGTAATTAACTTAAAATTAGGTCAGTAGGTTGAGCGCTAAGCTAATAAAAAGCAGAACTTAGGACATAGACACAGGCATGCATGGAGGGAAGATAACGTGAGGCACACAAGTAAAAGATGGCTAGCTCCAAGCCAAAGAGAGAGGCCTGGGACAAATCCTTTCCTCACAGCCCTCAGAAGGAACCAACCCTGTTGACACCTTGATTCTGGACTTTTAACCTCCAGAGCTATGAGATAATAAATTTCTAATGTTGAAGTCAACCAAGTTGTGGTGCTTTGTTACAGCAGCCTTAGCAATCTAACATAGTAAATTAGTAAACTTTCATGCTTCTATAATGTCTCATGCTTGGTTTACATTTTTCTTTTACCTTCATATATAACGATTTGGGGGAAATTCAACACTCACTTAATCCAAGTGACTAGGGAATGGAATTTTCTATACACCAATCAAGATAACCCGATGATCAGAGGAAAAAGGGAGAGAAAAATAGGGCAACATGATCTTTTGGACTCATTTGCTCTAACACTTCGTGACTTTATAACTTCCTGGTTTTACTAAGGTTCTGGACCACTTCGAGGCTACATTGCCAAAATATTTATTGTCTTAATTTTAGTTTTCTTAAAAGAAACTTTAAGACAAGAAACTAGGTGTGAGTCATTTATCTGTAAATTATTAAAAGATACACAAAATAGGAAGTAGAAAAAATGACAAGGGAGAAAAGTCAGTAAAACTGTGTTAATTTATTACTATTTTGGCCAACTAACCTGAGAACTGTGAGGAATTGGGTAAAATATATCTCAAAATTGTGCCACTGAGGGATGAAGAAGCTGGGATCTTTGTCCACCCACTCCAGTCTACCATCGTTTGCCCTTGGGGGAATTAAAGGTATAGCAGTCAGCAGCTACTTTGATCCTAGACTGAGCATTCCACCCTAGAGCTAGGGAAAGCCACCGACAGAGAAACAGAATGATGTGGTCACTTGAGCTGGATGGCTATTAGCATCTGAATTACTGTCCAGCTAGGTGAGTGGCCCCATAGTTCGGCCCATGGGATGTGCCAGAGAACATCAGATCAATAGCATCTTCTGTGCTCCTCCAGGAGAGCTGGATTAATGGAGAGATTATGGTTTTGTGTGAAAATAGGTATAGCCCTATGAGATTATCAGAGATAGTTTGGGTGTACAGGACTTCCAAGGATCCTTGCTTACAGTTAAAAATAAGAAAATAAGAAGAAAACATGTTTGAGCGGCAGGTCTTGTCCACATGTAAAATTTAATGTTGAAAAGTCAGAACTAATATCTCTGAAATAAAGGAAGAAACTATACTCTAGGTCCTGCCTGAATTCATAAACACTAAGTCCTTATTTTTAAGCATTTAGAATGATCAGAATGTGGATGCAATCATTCATTTGACACATTCCCCTTTTTAACCAATTTGAGTAATAATGAAGATTTAGGCTGGATTTTGGAAAAAGAAGTTGAATAAAGCCATGTTTACTCAAGAAATCCCAATCTAAGAGCCAGAATGGAGGTGCATACACAAATAACCTTATAATTTATGATGTGATAACTATCATAATTGGTATGTACAGAGGCTCAGTCACAAGACAGAGATTCTTTATTCTGGTTGATCAAGCAGTTTTTCCTGGACTCTGAGTTTCGTTCTAAAAAGTGATTAGGGGTTTCCAAGTTGGATAAGATTGGATGGATTAAGGTAGGTTATTCTTCAATAGTAGCCAAGATAAGCAAACTAAACCAAGAATAAAAGTATAAGGTAGTTCAAAGTCACTACAATTTAGGGATTTGAATTCAACTCTAGGAAATGGGGGACCAGAAGGTTTTTTGATCAGGACAGGCATATTTTAAATTTGTAATAATAGCAAACCTATTCTGACAGCCATGGAACTTGAATTGGGAAATGAAGAGGTACAAATGTTAAAAACTATTCTTGTGACTACTGCAGTAATGCCAGTAATGCAATTCTGAACTATGGCAACCATCAGCATCATCAAGAAAAGGAAGGTTTGTAATTGATGAAACTCAGTGACTGTAAGTGCGTAAGAGAGGAAAGGGATGGACAGAGAGAGACAGAGAAGGAGGATTCCTTCCAGATTTCTGTTTCAGTCAGATATGTGGAAGAACCAATTGCTAAAATAGCTATTACAGAAGGAAGCTTGCTAGGTTGTAGGTGGTGATGAGTTTAGGTTTGACCATATTGAATTGTGTAGAAAATCCAACATTAAATGTGAAAGCTTTTCACCTCTTATCTATGAAAGTAGAAAGATGATGGTGATGAATTTGAAATTATCAACAGCGTCAGTGCTTTAGAGGGAAGTCCTATCACCATTGTAGCAAATAAAATATCAACTAGGTTAAACCCTGTGAAATTTCTCCTTGGCCATTTTTGACCTTCAAAAAATAGCAATTTTATATGGTTCATCCTATAGTTTGCTGGTTTTGGGGAAGAAACTGACAAAGGATTTTCTTCAGACTTTGCTAAAAAAATAAAGTATATTGTTAAGTATTGAAAAAAATGTTTTGAGAGAAAAATAAGGTGACAAAATGTATCATACTGAAATAAGTTTCAAGTCTTACTACCTACTTGCTAGGGACCAATTAAGTCAGTAAACAGCTTCAACCTGGGAGGTAAGTGGTAATGATGGTGGGGACTTATTAGGATTCTGATTCCAAGAATCCCACTGAAGAAACTGAATGGTATCACCCTCTTTGCTCCCCATGTCCCCTGCAGGGTTCAACAGAGTTTGCACCTTGATCAGTAACCTTAAAGAAAGAGAAAATTTTAAAGAAAGAGAAAATCCTGAAGTAATTACTCTTGAAAATATAATTTACCTTTCTTATAATTTGAACTGAGGATTCTTTTCATGGTTAGCCAAAAGGAGGAGAAAAACATTTGGGGGGCTTTTCAAAGAGAAGAAAAAAATACATGAAGAAATTCTGTTTTTTTTTTTTTTAAACTGATACCAGGAACATTTTGTTTTGATAAGTTCAATTCTGCCATCATTATATTACAGTCAAAATAGTGCTTCTGACTGATTTACACATTTCTCTCCTAAGCTGCTCCTGCTCTCTGAAACTGAGATACTCCCAGTTCAAAGTTATTTCTGCCTTTCAGATTTATACTGACACTAGTATAAACTAAATGAAGAAAAATGAAAATATATTCATGCAGCTGTTTCTGCATATCACCTTTAATCTTCCTTGCACTTTAAAATATGTGCCTCTCAGAGAGGAAGAGAGAAAGAGATCTATTTTTGCTCTATGTGAATATAAAAGTAATTTGTTACCATGGTGATAGATTTTTTTTTCTATCCTGTATTTTCCAAACATAGCCTTTGCTATAGATTTTGGGTAAACAGCCGTTCTCATTGTCATCCATATATAAGGCCATGCTCCACTGACCACTTTGGGTCAAGCACAAGCTAGTCTACAAGATTCAGCATCACATTTGACAGAGATTTTTATTTATTATTTATTTTTTTATTTTTTATTTTTTGATGCTTGTATCAATATGAGCTTCTTGACAGTCAGAGAGAGGGCATTTCAAATTTCTAAGTTCCTTGATTTGGCAAGCATTAAAGTTTAGTGTTCCAAATTCCAGGTCATTCTTTGCAAAAGAATCGCTGTTTATTTTAACCTTAAGCAGTTCCCCCTGGTCAGTATTTACCTGGCATTACATTCCTAGCTAGCCAGTCTGCAAGAAGATATTTTTCTATCAATATTTTTTAAAATAAAAATCTAGCAAATTTTCAGTCAGTTTTTAAACAAAAAAGCAAGAGAGATCTACTTATTTCTTACTTAAGGAAGGTATAATTGAAGAAATCAAGTAAATAGAGCTTGGAGGGCCAACTTAAAGGCTACAAGAAATTAAGTAAATCAACAATTAAGAAAAATTGCTTTAAATGTAGGGCAGAGGAGGGAAGATGAAGAAATAAAGTTATGATGAGAGAAATAAATATGCCCAAGGTTTGAGGATGTATTTGTGGGCTGGTGGTGTGAGGTAGAGAAGGTGGGGCAATTGGAAGAGGGAGAGAAAAGAACCAGGCAAGGAAGCAGCAATGAACTTGGACTATTTGCAACAGGTGAGAAATTTTAGTTCAAATATTAGCTAAAAATCTATTGGTCAAAGGGTCATTTATATATTTATCATATAGTCCACTCTTGGATGGAACAAAAGGCATAAAGTCAAAAGAATAAATTGTTCTTATGTAAGCTAAATGTTTGTCAAACATCTCCCTGGGCAAGGTACTATGTTAATCCTGATGTAGGTAAACAAAAGTACAGCAATGTAAATATTGAATAAGTGGAAAGAGAGGATAACACATAAACAGATAAAAAGGTAGCTGATTATACAAAAGCCGTATGAGCGGCAGAGAGATACATTTATTGTAGTTTTAAGGCAGTAGAAAATCCTTTCACTTCAGGGAATCAAAGACCAAGATTAGAACTAGTTTTTGAAAAGTAGGTTGAATTTACAGTGGTATAAAGATGAAAAAGGAACCCCTCTTCTCTAGGTGACCCCCACTGGCGCATACACACAAAGAAAATCGTGGAATAAAATAGAAGTTGGATTGCACACCATGTCTTAGAATCAAGGCTAAAATAGACTTCCACTCTGAATCTAAACCCAGAGAGTCTACTGGGTTTGTAAAATAGACTCAAAGCTCCTGTACCCAACCAGGTAGATGAATGAGTATGTCAACAGTACCTCACACCTACATTTGGAGGCAGAAAATTAAGTGGCGCACTCACTACCTCATCAGAACAAGAGGTCCAGGTTTGGCAGAATGCAGAGTCAAAATGAAAACATGAATCTGGGCTGACTTTAGGTCACCATGACTACCAATAAAACGGTTCAAGGAATGGCAACTTCTAACAAAGTTCACTGATGCCCTTTCCTCTGTGAGAAATGCAGGCATTGAGAGACTGTTTTACCTTCAATACTGTCCTAGGACTTCAGCAAAAATTTTGAGTATTAACCTTAATTTTGGAGGCAAAAGCAAAGGAAAAGGAAGACAAGGGGTTCCTCTCCTCCCATTGCTGGCAAAAGGTGAACACTATGGCGGTTTCTTCCATACACCACAGAACTGGCTCTTCATAGCAACCTAATGCTATAGGCATCTTATTTTCATTTTGTAGGTAAAGTGAGACTTCAGGGCTAGGATAAAAGAATTTTCCCCAAGTGAAGTAACAAGTAAGTAGGAAGACCCAACATTTGAATCCATATCCATAAAGTTCATCTTCCATATAGACATATAGATCAGAGTGGTCCAACCAAAGCTTGGAAATATGTGGAAAATTGTCAGAGGTTCATCTGCAAAAGGTCATAGACAGGCTAAGGTAGTTAAACTTGTTTTTTAGGAACTGAGGAGTTTCCGGAGCATTTCCTTTGAGGAAGAGTGTGGCATGAATCAACTTCTTTTAGGTAAAAGTCAGCCCAGAATGTATGTAATTAACCAAAAAGAAGCTATTTGGCAGTTAAGAGCTGTTAATAATTTAAAAATGAACTTTAGGATTATGAATATAGCTCATCATGAATCACCACTAGAAGTACTAGTAGGTTCTGAATTATAGGTCTTACGTGAGAGGCAATTTTTTTTGAGTAAAACACAATGGTAAGAATAGAATGAGAGTAGTAAAGTCTCATCTCTATTCCTCGGCCTTGATTTCCTTATTTATAAAGCCAAGAGTATAAACTAGTTAATATGTATAGTTTCTTTTAATTGTGACTCCAGGCTTCTACAATCATATTGCTTTAATATATAAGTGTATATAGATACAGCCAAATGAAATTCACATTTGTATGTATAGTCTCTCAACAAATTAATGGGGGAATACTGAGGGAAATTGTACATTATCATTTTCAAGAACTCCAAAGATATGCTGAAATTTCAGTTTTGATTAGGAAAAAGAAAGGAATTTTACTCTTCACAGGCTAATCACAGCTAAGACTTATGGGACACCTGTCTTTAATATATATTTAATATCTCCTTTATAGAAAGAGAAATATGGATGGTATATCATTATTATAAAGCCCAGAAGTTCCAAAGTTGTCTTTTTTACAAATGTAGATGGAAGTTTTGAGCATTACTTGAAACAGCAGAACATTGAGAAAATACATTTGGGCAACCTCAACATGAGGCTTTTTATAGCTCTGTAACCCAACCTGCTTCCAGACTCTGTCAAGGACTGCTATTTCTGGGGAGTTTTATGATATGGAGGGTGAGAAGAGGGAGCCATCGTAGGAAGGAAGCCAAGTGCAGAGATTGTGTGGGCGGTGTTTGACAGTATGCCATTGCTTCGTCAGGCTGCAGTGACAGGGTGGCTCAAAATAATGTGTCTGTCACCCACCCACTCCTGTTCCAGCCATGCAGTTCCCTCACTGACCTTCTCTCTCTCTCTCTTTTTTTTTTTTTTGGTACTGGAGATTGAACTCAGGGGTACTCCATCACTGAGCCACATCCCCAGCCCTATTTTGTGTTTTATGTAGAGACAGGGTCTCACTGAAGTTACTTAGCGCCTCGCCATTGCTGAGGCTGGCTTTGAACTTGTGATTCTCCTGTCTCAGTCTCCCTATGTGCTGGGATTACAGACTTGCACCTCTCATTGCCCTTCTCTTATTTTTTTCCACCTTCTTTTGATTCTTGCTTACTTGTAGGTAACATGGCATTTCACTTGGAGTTTCATGAGTAGATATTTTGTCCACAGATGACCTTCTCATATATAACTGCCTATGTCCTCTAATTTTCTGAGGCTATCATGTCCTTTAAGATTTAACTCAAGTTGGTTTAGTTTATGCCTATTATGTATAAAAGGGGGACCCAGGTTCATTTCCATTAATTTCAGGAATTCACGGAGGTCTTCATGTCTGAGTCCCTGTTACTTCTAAATTGCTGACCTCCATTGAGCATGCTACATCTAGGGTATGCTCTCCTTCCCACACCATACTGACCCTTTCTCTTTTTTCTCTTTCTTATGAAGTATCATAGACACAAGGCGGAGGAGATGAATGAACTGAAATGTTGGGAAGTGACTTTACATGCAGCACTGCAAATAACATCAGCAAATATTTGATAGCTCTGTAATTAAATATCCTTCAGTCATGTTTTGTGTCTGGGCCTTACTTACAGGTAGTATCTTTATTTCAACTCCAGGTTATCTGATAAAGCTCACCTCTGCTGCACCTTGGCTGCTTCTCAGAAAACAATAGCTTCCCAGGCCTCACAGAAAAATTCTATACAATACCCAACCCCAAAATGAATCCCAAGCCAACTTAGGTACAGATCCATTGTTAAGTACTTTACTAACCCTAGAGATTTTTGTTCTAGGACTGCATAAGTCAGCAGCCCAAAGCCTTGAAATGATAGTGTAGTGGCAATGCTAATTTCTGCTCCTTGTTATTTCAACAGAATCATTCGAAGCAGGGGTGGCTACCATCTTTGTTTCAGATACAGATGAATATGAAAACTCGGACACAGACATTTTCAGCGGATACCTTAAGTTGGCATGATCTTTACGTGGGCAAGGCAAGGATGCTGGAAGAGCATTGCAGAAATAGTCCAGTTTGTGCTAAACTCGTGTCATGTTGGTGATTAGGGGAAGAAAAGCTGGAACTGTACCTTGATCAGACTAAGAAGAGACCTGGAAGACAAGCACTGGGACTTTATTTTATGAGTAGGGGAGAAACAATAATGGGTTTTGAGTAGAAATGTTTTCATCTTTGCTACTTTGCTTTGGGGAGAAAGTTCATGAGTAGGATGGGTGGTGTAGTGAAAGAACAGAGATACCTCCCTCCATCACCACCCAACAAATAAATCTGTGTAAAGACTTTTGCAGGCATTTCTTTGTATACATCAAGTGCATGCTAAATGCAGATTTGGAGCAGTTTCTTTCAATATCTTAACTTGCTGGCCTTCTATAAAAGACTGGGTTTCTGTCTATCTTTATTTCAGTGAATTGAGGAATGTCTGGCGGTTGGAAATTTATTTATTATTCTTGGTTGTGACACTCAAAAATTAATTTGAAATTCAGACAAAAAGATCTTGTCTACTAATATACAATAATAAAAATACTTTGTTATTTTCCACACAATAATAAACTTGCCTTCAATAGAAGTAAGGGGAGCATTTGTTAAGGGTTGTGTGCCAGAGGTAGAAGTGGCTGTCAGAGTTCCTCCAGGCAGCCACAGCCAACATGAAGATTGGAATTTACTTTTCATTAGACCCATCCTCCACAAAATGTCACAACCCAGAGAGTTTTGAACAGTAAAATTGGCTTCTACAGGAATAAAATCCATGCAATCCAACATGTCACCTCCTCAGTTCAACAGGAAGTCACATCCTAAGTCAGATTCAGTCTGATTTGAAATCAAGAGTGTAAATCCAAGTGTGTGTGTAGGGGATGGGGGGAGGGGGTTCTGAACTTGAGGGAGAAGGGGAAAGAGATGGAACTTTAAAAAGTTCTCACTTTCAGCCGGGCGCGGTGGCTCAAGCCTGTAATCCCAGCACTTAGGGAGGCTGAGACAGGAGAATCGCGAGTTCAAAGCCAGCCTCAGCAACGGTGAGGCGCTAAGCAACTCAGTGAGACTCTGTCTCTACATAAAACACAAAATAGGGCTGGGGATGTGGCTCAGTGGTCGAGTGCCCCTGAGTTCAATCCCCAGTACCACAAAAAAAAAAAAAAAAAAAAAAAAAGTTCTCACTTTTTAAAAATTTTTATGTGCACAAATTGATTTAATAAAAAATAAATATCAAAACAAAGAAATAAAACATGTCATCCCGGGATGCAGAGTAATGCTTACTAATGACTCTACTGCTTAGTAATGACCTAGCTGGGGTTTCTAAATTTAAATTTAGAGACTAAAGTTATATGGGCTATTTCAGACTTCTGCTCTGACACTGTTGAACGATTTGGAAGTGAAGTAGAGGTGAGTAGGAGTTAAGGGTAACTATTTCTAACCCAGCCTCTGGAGCTTCAGTCTCTCTTCCTTGTTTTTTTTGCATCTCTCTAGGGACCACCTGCTAAGAAGATTTAACTTTATGGTTCACAAAATTAAGGTTATGTATTATTTAGATCTGCCTTATGCCAAATTTTGCCCTAGCATCAAAGACTGTTGGGTAGTTTGAGTCAGCACAGTCAACCCTAGAATATAAGAGGAAAGAAAGGAGCATATTTATTAGATATGAGGGCACGTATTTTTACTAAGTACTTATTCCCCCACAATCCCTGTGTCACTTATATTGATTGACAAACTAATTCTCATCTATGTCCATTGTGTACATGAAGAAACAAGTTCAAAGAAGTTGGATAATTTGTCAAAAACCATATAGTAAGTGACAGAGTTATTTCTTAGCATCCTCCTGTGTATCTTGAAAGTTCATGCTTTTCTTCATACCATGTACTACTCACTGGTTAATGGGTGATCCCTTCTGATTTATCTGTGATTGTGTATAGCCTAGAAAAGGCAGAGCTAAGATGTGGACACTACACTTAGCAGCTGCTGTGCCTGCCAAAGCTCAGTTTGGCAACTAAATTCCTGAAGGCCAAGCTTCAGAATGATAAAGCAGTCACTTAGTGGTTCTTTATTTATTTATTTTTAATGAATTGGAACAATTGCTCAGGCTGAGCAGCTACCGAACATCCTGCTAGGGAGACACAGTAAGGGAGGACTAATAACAAAAAGTTCTCAGTTCTTTTAAAATTGTTTGATGTGATTCTGGTTGGCAGCCCAGGGAGGATGCTGTTTTCCTGTGGAGTTTTTATTAGGATTGCTGTGCAGTTGTCTGCCCTCCTCTCTGACTTTGCATATTCACTGCTTGCTAGGTTCAGAAATAACTGCTCAGCTGAATTTAAAGTGAAGAGAATAACTTCCAGAATAATGCCATATGAATAAATATAACTAAACATGTTCTATTAGCAAAGCCAGAGTAGTGAGTTGATTATATGCAACTATAAGAGCGATGTGTCTGTGTGGAGATTGAAGCCCACATCTAGATTTTAGGTGCAACAAGAACATGCTTTCCTCTGGATAATCTCTCTTCCGCTCCTAGCTCTCTATGATTGACAGGCATTGGTTCTACAATACCAAGGTCTCCACTTCTGGGGCAGAGATTTGTGCCAATTATTGTTCCTCAAGAATTGAGATGAAAGTACTTTTTTCCTAAATTACTTGTAAAATTGCATCCATTTCCTTTTTTCAATTTTGTAAGACTAGTCCTGTCTGTTAGCTGAGTGGGTCTAGCCCAACCAGCCCATTACTGAGTGACTCCTGTAGGGTCATTTGGAAAATGCCTGTGTAGTCACTACAGCCTATCTCCACTGTTAGAATATTATTACTTTGAACTTTGCTAGTTTCTTCATTCCAAGAAGCCAGAGATATTTGTCAAATTTTAAAAGAATTCAATGTATGCAAAATAAAAAAATAAAGAATATGATGAAAGTAATTAAGTGTCCCTATATATATTTATAACTTTTGAATATATTCAGTTAAGATGTGTTTTTAATATATTTTCTGTGAAGAGGGTCCATGATCCTCTTACATAAGAGTGTTTTCTGTAAGGAGAGTACATTGAGTGTTCAGGTAAGATCCAATTGAAGCACTGAAATTAATCTGAATATTATATATGCAAATTTATAAATATTCAACACAAATGACAATGTATGGAGTACCTAGGTACCACATTATTTACTTATTTTATTTTACTGAATTCTCAAAGTAGTTCTGTGATCAGGCATTGTCTCCATCTTTCTATGAATGCCTGGTTTTCGACTGTAACCTCTGGGGCCAAGATAGTGTCCAACTTATTCACTATTAAATTCACACAAGCAAACACAGGTCTTGCTCATAATAAGTACTTCATGGATATTGAATTAATTCCATCCCTCAGAGTATATTTTTTAGCTATAGAACTGAACTACTTGAAGAAAATAAAGAGCAGAAAAATTAAGTGGCACGCTCAAGTCTCAAAGTCACTGAACAGTGGATCAAAATTTAAGCCAATCCTGGCCCCATCTTTTGAGTTTGGAACTGTGAAGAGCCCTTTGCCCAAATCATTTCTCTTGTTTCCCTCAGCACCTCGGTGAGCAGATTCCTTAGTTGATGACTTTCCAATTCTGTGCTATTCCTCAGGGGTACCTCCCAGTTTACCAATATGGTTTACTGTGCCTCCCAGTTTACCAATATGGTTCTTTCTGTTGCTGAAGAAGCAACCTTTTCTACATCAAGCAGAAATGTCAACTCATTGACACTCAAAGGAATAGTGAGGAATTTCTTTCTGGCAGGAGAGAGGCTCCCATATGGCATTAATTCTCTGTGACCAAGGGATTGGTGGACCAAGGGACAGATGGCTCTTGGGTTCTGTTTTCTCTGCTTCTGTCAGACAAAGAGGTGACAGTTCTGAGCTTGCAGAGAGCTAGTCTGTGATGGGTTAAGGCCTTTTATGGGATTAGTTGAAATTCGTCTCCTTTAAAGAAAACAGTGTTTTTAAATAGACCATAAAACAAGTGAACAAGAGCTGAGTTGTGCATTTGTTTGAGAATTTGCTAAGAAGATGAGAAAAGAGTAGCCAGAGGGAAAGGCAACCAATGAGAAAAGGTTGCAGGGATTTGGGCTCATGATGAAACTTGGTAGAAAAACTCAATGCCTAAAACAAGCAGACTCCAGAGCAAGGAAATAATCAAGAACAAGGAGGATTAGGCAGTGGCTATAAATGTTATTAGTCAATGGAGTTTTCTGACACAATTAAACCCTTCCTCTGATTTTCTATCTTAGATCCTAAATTATCTGAGTCAATATATGTAACACTGATTAACTGTTCTAATGAATCCCTTTCTATTTAAAAATGTATACTGAAGAAAAATAGAGCTAATCTATTATGCTTCCTTACTCCAACATTTATCTCTGATCCTTAGGCCAGAAGTCCAAAGAGCCATGTTTTAGTATTAACTCTTCCCTTACTTAAGATTTCAGTCACCTTGAAACATTCTTTTCCCATTCGAACTTCAACTCTTACATCTGCGGCAACGGTGTAGTAATTAGGAGCTTATTTCCCTGGGTTTTGTCTTGCCACTAAACTAGGCATATGACCCCTGTATGTTTCTCTTAATCTCTTTATGTCTCAATTCCAAACTCTAGAGAGAAAATGATACTGGTACTTATCTCAGTCTGTATCTCTAAAAAGGTAAGAATCCTCACAGCATAGAAAGCACGTTGAGCAGGGCATGGCAAGATGAGGGTGTCGTATTAACACATTTTCGGGGAGTTGTGGGGTAATATTTCTTCATTCCACTATGTTAATCAACTTTTTGTCATTCTGGCAAATCTCCGAAATAAATGAACTTAAAGGAAGAAAGATTTTATTTTGGCTTGTGGTTTCAAAGATTTCAGTCCTTGGTCACCTTGGCCTTGTTCCTTGAGCCTGTAGCAGTACAATACATCATGGCAGGCTTGTGTAGTGGAAGAAGCCTGTTCATTTCATGGATGCTAGGAAGAAAAGAGAGAAGGAGAGAGTCAGGGTCCGCATATCCCCTTCAAAGGCATGAACCCCAGTGACTCAGCTTTTTTCCACCAGTCCCCACCTACTAAAGATTTTACCAAATCCCAAGAGTCCTCCTAATAATGCTAGAATATTCAATAAGCAAACTATAGCAGCACCAGCAGTTGTCACAATGATCAATTTAAAGAACTTGCTCTGAAAGCTTTAAATTGTAGCTGTAAGAGTATAGATAGCCAGGTGTGGTGGCGCACGCCTATAATCCCAGTGGCTTGAGAGGCTGAGGCAGGAGAATTGTGAGTTCAAAGCCAGTGTTAGCAATTTAGCAAGGCCCTAAGGAACTCAGCAAGACCCTGTCTCTAAATAACAAACAATAATAATTTTTAAAAAAAGGGCTGGGGATGTGGCTCAGTGGTTAAGCACCCCTGGGTTCAATTTCTGGTCCAAAAAAGGGCATGGATGCCTAGGTAATGGGAAATATTCCTGTACTTATCATAAGATTTTGCATGCTTGTCTGCTTGCTCATTTTAGTCATATTGCCTAATGAATGTGCTATTCTACTAAAGAAACAGGGCCCTGATGTCAGAATCTTTGTGTAGAACTTCTTTTGTGTTCTTTCATATCACTCAATGCTATTTATAGCATTTTGCTATTTTCCAAGCCCTTTCAAAGACAACTCAATCATTGTGCATGACAATCCTGAATGCTACATGTTATAATTCTTTCTTCACAGGTGAGGGAACTGGGGCTCAAAGGGGTGAGCCCTTATTTTACATGGAGGATGAGATGAGCAGGGGTAAGAAGAGGCAGAACTTTTCATTCCAGTCTCCATTTCTCCTCACCTTAGCAGAGTGCCTCTGTAAGCACTTCCTGACTCCTTCACCTCACTCTGTTCCCATTCCCCACTGCCTCTGTTTCCCATCTGTACGGAAGCTCAGTGCTTCCTGCCTACACATCTTATGCATGGCTTCAAGGGACAGCACCATAAATGCCAATGACAGAGTGACAGCTAAAGGCAACCTTTTTTTTAAAACCCCACTTTGCTGAATTATTGTAATAATTGCACCACCATCTATGTCGCTTGCAATTGCCCTCCGGGGGCAGAAGATCGGCAGCTAATCAGCTGTCCTTTGCCCCTGGGAGAGATTTGAGAAACATGCCATCATAGTTAAAGAAGAAGCGGCACACCAAAAGCTTGGGCTCTTTTTCAGTGTCTGACTTTGTATTCGCATCCAGGCGTGCTCAGCTCCACGGAGGCGAAGGGTCACAATACTGCATGGTCTCTCAAATCACTCCACAGTAATACTCTTTATAGATCCTATTATTGTCAGTAGAAAACAATTTTGAGGCCTGTATGTGATTAGGGCAGATGGCCAGCTGGAGGCATTTGAAGAAAATATCTTTTTACATTTCCTTTTATTGAATTTATAGAATTCCTGGTTTAATGCAGAATTCTGTACTGCATTTCAATACAGCAAAACTTGGAAGAAAATCTCTTTTAAGACTACAGATGGATCTTGGTAATGCTTTGATTAAATAGTTGTTAGCAAGCAATATTTCCGTCGTTCATCACAGGCTTTCTCTACCCACTGTAATTCTCACCTTTGATTTCATTATTTTATGAAGGAAGATAGAAAGGAAAATGAAATACGATTTAATGAGTTCTTTATTCGTCCATTGTGCAGAAAGAGAAACCCAGAGGACAAGAAGAATAAAATGGCACACTGCCCAGCTTTCTAGGCATGAGATTTTTTTAAAAAAATCTAAAATCACTGGTTATAGAATTTATAAATTGTTTTTATGATTAAAATGTAGTCAACTGTCAACAGTTTCTTTTCTTTATTTCTAAAACACTCATGTGTGCTGTGCATATGGCAATGAATCGGGGACTTCCCAATGATAGTGGGTTGCTTCACCTCTCCTTACAATGATAGGATATTTAATAGTGCATTGTTATATTCCTTTTATCATGTCTATGATAATAGTGAGTCTTTGATTTTTTTTCTTTCCCAGCTCAATTGCACCCTCCCAAAAGGCAGAGATCACATGTGAAGTTTCTCCTGTGTTCTCCATGCTTTGAATGGAGCAGGTATATATCTTACACATGGGAGGCAGCAGAAAAATACAGGCTAAGTGCCCATTTGCTTTAAATTACAAAATATGTGTCACATATTCAAACACAACTATTTTCTTTTTTAACCTGTATGATGAGTAATACACAGGTTTTTAAAACTGGAAAGGGAAAAAATGTATAGAGAAGAGGGTAACCAGAGGCAGTTGTTCTAGATGATCTTTTCCCCACCTGCAATTGAGAGTGATAGCTAATTACTCAAATTGGATTCTTCTCCTGCTTAGCACTCACACAACTTGCTTCCCAGTTGCCTTCACAGTTTTGGATAGGCAAATGATTGAATCATAGCTAATGGAACGTGAGCAGTAGTGATGTTTGCCACATCGAGGCCTGGCATAAAAATCCCCCTTGCATGATCTTCCATGTACTTTTCCTACGTTTGCTGACTTTGAGAGACATGTGCCAGAGATGTCAGGGTCCCTGTCAGCCTGGTGCCTTGCATGGAGCTGATAGCCCTCACTGACCTGGACCATGCTGCAGCACTCTGACTTTTCATGTCAGTGAAAAGCTTCTGTTATGTTACATCATTACATTTTGGGCATATATGTTACTGCTGCCTAATATCCTCTGAGAGATCATTGTAATAGGACTCCCAACAACATTGGTATGCACATTATACACAGAGATGGAAAACACAGTACTGATGTGGATTGAAAAGTTTTACTTTTACTGTAGCTTTTCTCAAAATGATATTTCATAAAACTCCACATCAGAAGCCAAGTGGGCCATAGAACCTGTCCAAACTTCATTAATGATGATGGATGGAAAAGCAATACTCTGGACTTCAGCAAGAAAAATAATGTGGTTCCCAAATGAATATACAAGCTCTCTGGAATTCTTTTCAGAAAAGAGAAAGGAACTTGGGAGGCTGAGAATAACAGGGATTTTTCTTTGCCTATGTGTGTTTGTGTAACACTGTGTGAATTTGGACGCTGAAGCCTTAAATTTTTAATATCTTTTCTTGCTGCGGCTTTTGTTATTCGTCTTCTTTGAGGGCATACCACGAAGTAGTTAAGCCTACCAGAAGCAAGGCTTGCATATTGCATGTTGAACATGCCTTATTCAAAATGCCTTGGACTGAAGTATTTAGGATTTCGATTTTTTAAATATTTGCATATACATGAGATATCTTGGAGATGGGACCCAGGTCAAAACATGAAATTCATTTATGTTTCATATACTATACGCATTATACACATAGCTTGAAGGTCAGTTTACACAATATTTTTAGTATACTTGCATTTTGCACATGAAATAAGCTGTGGGATTTTCCATTTGTGCCAACATGTTGTGCTCAGAAAGGTTTGGATTTTGGAGTATGATAGATTTTGTATTTCCAGATTAGGGATGCTCAATCTGTATTAATTATATCTAGTAAAAGCAGAAGGTAGGTATCAAGCATGTGAGAATTTACATCTGAAAGCAAAAATAACCGAAACAGGGACAGACCTCCATGGACTAGTGATGCTTTATTAAGCTCTGGAGGGGCACAGTTTTAGGTGGAAAATGGCAACTGGTTACAAGAGGGGTCTGAGTTTTATAGGGTTCAATTAGACTTCCATCACAGCAGAATGTGTCAGTTGGGCAGTCAGGGGAACAGGTGTGCAAGTTCAAAGCCCATTGTTGCTGGGAACTGGTGAAAGTCCAAAGCCCATTGTTTCCTTCTCTCCGGGGGACCCGCTGTCCTCCTTTCTCTTTGGGGGTTGTTCTCCTTTTTCCCTGGGGGTTGTTATTTTCCATATCCTTCAACATTAAGAGTTATTTAACTCTTTTGCGTATGTCTTCCAAAATTGTCTCCACTTTGATTTCTAACTTTGTGCTTTTTATATAAAGAAAATTTTCATTTTCAAAAAACTTTAAAAAAATTATTCACTGTCATGTCTAGGTTTATTTGGCTCGCTATGAGAATGAGATATAGAAGCAATTTGAAATTCTCACTTTTATCACTATACATAAAAATATGATTAACAAGTACTTTTCTGTAGTCTCATTGTCTTTCAGATTCACCTGGGCTTTCTTACACTTTAAATTATGATTTAGTTTTTAAAGGGGCTTGCCTTTCTTCTAGACTCTTGAAATATCTCTGCTAGTCTACTGATGGGAATTTTACGGAGAGATATTTTTAAATCTAATTCTGATTGGCTAAAAGAATGAGTGACACTTTTCTTGTGTTCACAACTGTGCTAATCCTAAGATTTATTGTATAATTCAAAAGCTCAAATAAGAGTGACTTTTCATTTTTAAGTTGGAACCAAATCTATTTTGTTGTTATTTATTTTTTAGTGGCATCGAGGATTGAACCCAGATTCTTGTGCAAGCTAGGCAAACACTCTATCGCTAAGCCATATTTCTAGACCTGAATATTTTAAAATAATGAAATATATGGTAGATCTTGCAGCTCTATGCTCTCATTTCTGCCTCCAGTAACTGGCTGGACCTGACAAGAGGCTGCTTGTTGTAGGTTGCTCATGAGCTTCTCCATAAATGTTCACTTGTCCACTGTACACATAGGCACTTACATAGGTGGCTTTATTTATGCATGTTTGCCTGGTCTGTACACAGATTAGAGTTTACAACCCTGGGGTTACCAATTACACCATGAATCTGTGTTTGTGTTTATAAATACATACAATTGAGAAATCAATTAGTGAAAATCTATGTATCTGCAGGAACCCTATATCCATACATATATTTGAAGTAGTTCAGCACCAGAAAAGAAAGCTTTATGCTATTCTCATTTATAAAAATGCATGTAAAAATTCAAAATAAAAAATTCACAGTGCATTCATTCAGGTAATTGGCAGAATTCATTTTCTTGTAGTTATAGGACTGAGGACTTTGTCTTTCTACTAGTTGTCAGCTCAGGACTTCTCTCAGCTCCTACATGAGGACTTCTCTGCTCACAACAGTGCCATTTCTTTTCTCAAGCTTAGTAGGAACTTCTTGTCTCTTTTAAGGGTTCACCTAATTAGGCCAGGTTATTCAAGTAAAAGCAGAAGGTAGGTATCAAGCGTGTGAGAATGATCTCCCTTTCTATTGACAGTCAACTGATGAAAAACCTTAATCACATTTACACAACTCCTTTTGTAATATTATGTAACATAATCATAGACAAATCTCACCTATACTCAAGGGGAGGGGTTTATATAAGACATGTACATCTTATAATTTTGTCTAACTGGGTGTACCTCTCAGAGCTAATGAGATTGCTCATGATAATAACCTTAGATAGCTACAGGATAGGGGCTGGTCACTAGAAAAACCAACAATGAAATTAGAGAGTTCAAACTATTTGGCTCCACAATTCTGGAGAAGAGGGAACTACCAAAGATTGAGTTAAGTTACCAGTGGCCAATGATTTAATTAACCACACCTACATAATGATACCTCCGTAAATACCCTTGAACATACTCAAGGGACTTCCAGGTCAGTGAACACATTGATATGCAGAGTGTGTGGCCTGCCTGAAGAGGGCACAGAAGCTCCATCCTTTGCCCCATACCTTGTCCTATGCATATTTTCCATTGGCAATTCTGAGTTGTACCTTCATAAAAATTATAATCACAAATATAGTGCTTTCTTGAATTATGAAATCATTCTAGTACATTATCAATCTGGAAGTGGGAAGTCATAGGAGTTCCAAATTTGTAGTCAGTTGGAACAACAGATGTGTGGGCAGCCCATAGACCCCATTGGTAGCATCTGTGGGGTTGAGCCCTAAAACTGTGAAGTCTACACTAACTCTAGGTAGTGTTGAAATTGAAATGAATTTATAGCACATTCTGTTGGTTTTAGTATTGGAGAATTGGTTGTTTTAGAAAGACTCAGAGCTGGTTATCAAAAAATACTCAGTAAAAAGTCTAGAGGAAAAAATCTTGAATTGGCATGAATGAAAAATTGTGCAAACTTATTATTGGCGAGCAAAAATAAAAAACAAATAGTAAAACAGCTGTCATTAAAGATCTATGTCAGAATGTCACCATCAAAATATCATGTGCTCACATTTTCTGTTATTATAATCTTCATCTAGTCTCATCGGTGAGCACAGAGCATAGCATTGTTTTAATTTTTGAAACATGGCTCCATAAACGTATTTACTTGGTGCAAGAAACACCTTCCCTGTAAAAGATTGACATACACTAGTAAAGAAATAAGTTCTGACTTATTAGCATACAAGGGATCAAGAGAAAAAATATAAAGAAAATGAATCATTACAACTAGTAAGATTTAATGAATAAAAGTAATATTGTCATGGGAGAAGAAAGATATTCAGAAGAAGAACCCGAGGAGTTGCCAGAGAGAAAGGGTACCTCCACTGAGGACAAGGGGAGTCGTTGACGCATGTGACAGCAAAGAATTTCATCATCTGTCAGTAATGGCCTGAAGATTTATTCTGGAAAGCAAGAATGTACTTAGTACATTCAAGGGAGAATGAAGGCCGTCTAGAAAGTGAGAGACATGTTTTTGAAGTTCCCAACTCCTCTTTGAAGGGAATTTGGTGAGGGGTATATATGGCAATGTTTGAAGGGATGATATCAGTCTGGTATCTCAGGATGGTTCATGGTGGTCTGGTCATTCTCTGGATTCTTTGGCTGACATGGGCTTTATTATCTGGTCAGTAGAAAACACTTGAGGGTACCCCAAATTATAGGTTTGTTTCTCCAAGTAGCATATCTCTCTTAGCTTAAGCTTTTTATTGGAGGGCTCTATAACAGTGCATAAGGTAGATTTATAGATTTCTTAGAAATTTGGAAGTGACAGGCCTGGAAGAGAGAAAGACTAAGGGAGTGACAGGGCTGGAAAAGTATGTGGAGTTTCTAAATTAAAATTGTATTTCCTCATCCTTCTTTTATGTCTTATTTCTATTTTTAAAAATGTCTTCTATCCTACCACAAAAGGATGTAACATGCATGTATCTGCATATTTACAAGTGTGCGTGTACACATAGATATAGCAAGGAATCACTCTGGAAGGACTTACCCAAAGATTGTAAATGTAGCTTACAGTATGGAGGATGGAAAGGATGGGAGTAGGAATCAGGTAGGAGAGACACATTTTCTCCCTTTGTATATCCTTACATACTGTTTGAATTGGTTTTCTCTTTACCATAAGCAGATGTTACTTTACAATTAAATAAAATAGAATAAAGCCTTATTGTTATTCACATTTCATGGGGAAACTAAAGTTACAAATTATTTCATTCTTTTTTTTTTTTTTTACAAAATCAAGTGAGATCAATCATCTTCCTGAGTCTTATGGTACTTCACTTTCAGGAATCTCGTCGTGAACATCACTCATAGTAAAGGTCTACACCATTAAGAACAGTACATATATCTTAGGTAACAAACAGAAACAACAAACCAATTATCCATGGAATTCTGTGGGTTTCGTAGGACATCCAGAGCTGAAGAGTCATGAGCCCATTCTCATGTGAGCAGGATGAACAGAGAATGCAATGCACACCTCACCTGGACTATCCTCTACTCTTGATCAGTGGCCTGGCTTTTGATTCCATGTGTGGAGTCCTGAAAAAAAAGACAGAGCACTTTGAAAATCTGCCCCTTTTGGGGTCTTCACTGGCTTTTCTATGGACAAGTGATGGGTATACACATCACACTTGAACTCGCTTCCCCCTTTTCATAAGATGGACAAGTGCCGTGTGGCAGGGACTTTTTTTTTTTCTTCTTTATATTAGGCTGAAAGTTTTTGTGTTTGATGTTTCTACTTTTTGGATGGTAAAAACTGGGTGAAAGCAAAAGTAGCTCTATTAATTATGCCACACAGCAGGTGAACCAAAAAGCACATAGGTGGCACATTCCTATCCCCAGGGTATTTTATGGCAGCTGTAAACCTATAAAAGAACTGATTTGCAGTAGAAACATGACACAACTTTCAGAATAGCAGTATAAATGACACCACAAAAATTATAACTGTATGACATGTTTTCTTCTCATAGATTTAAAGAATCAATTAAAAAAACAAACAGAAATAAACTTTACTTGGCATGCTGAGGAAATTCCCACTAGGGCTTAAGATTCAGAAAACAAATAACCTCCCTCTATCATAAGCAATTAAAGACAAGGATGACCATTAACCCCTCCCTTGGTGATCTACTTATGTAGCCAGAGATGAGCAAGGTGAGAAAGACGCTGCTCAAGCTATTTGCCAATATCATCATCTCATTTTGTTGGCTCTGTATGCCTTCTATTTTTTATTCCTTACTGCTCTGTCACCCACATCCCAAATGTTCCTTCTAACGGTGCCTAAATACCTCCCCAAACCTTTGGTGAATGTGTTTCCAAGAAAAATTCTACTCTCTTCAGGGCTTTACAGATGATGGCAAGAAAAACACCAAGGGTACCACAAATTGATCAATATTGCATCTTAAATCCTGAAAGCTCCTTCCTTACTTGACAGGCTTCTCATCTATAATTGATCATCAATGCTATATTTACAGAGAAATCCCCTGCTTTGGTCCATTCTGTGGACTCCACAGCATCAGGACCAACGCTTCTGTTCTGTGAGTGCAGCCACTGCTAGTTCCCAGAGAGAGCGACATTTGGCTTGATCAAAGCCACGGGTTACGATTTGCTATGTAGGGGTCCTCTTACCCTCTTGTTAATATTTGGTTGTGGATAATGGCTAAATAGAGTAAAAAAGTGAGAGAGGAAAAGAAACATATAAAGGGGGGAGCTAAATTTCTAAATTGGTGAAGTGCAGAAATTGACACCAAAGACCATTTTTTCGCCACAATTCTGTTTCTTTTTATTTTTAAATTTTGTTTATTTATTTATTCCACTTAGGTATACATGATAGCAGTGTGCATTTTGATTCATTATACACAGATGGAGCACAACTTTTCATTTCTCTGGTTGTATGTGATGTAGAATCACAGCATACATGCGGTCATACATAAAGCTGGGGCTATGATGTCCGTCGTATTCCACCATCTTTACTGTCACCCTACTCCCTACCCCCTCCCACCCCTGTGACCAAAGTTCCCCCATTCTTCCCGTGTCCTCCCCCACATTATGGATCAGCATCCACTTATCAGAGAGAACATTCGGCATTTGGTTTTTTGAGATTGGCTTACTTCACTTAGCATGATATTCTATTTCTTATTACATCTTTTTTTCCATGAAAGTTGCTGTTGACAACTAGGGTAGAGAAGAGGTGGTGTGGCTTCAGTTAGGTGGGACAGAGAGCATTGAGCACAGGGATTAAGTAGATATTTAGGAGGAAGAGATTTCTCAGGGTCACATGAGGGGGGAATCCAGGAAGCAGACGAAAAGAGTCAAAGAGAATGTCTCAGTTTCTTGTTTAGGCAAAGGCTTGTTCAATTAGTGATTCACTGGGATGCTCAGGTAAGGAACTCAGAGGAAGAAGCAGGCTGCAGTTGGAGGGAAAATGTGTATTGCCATTTAAAAACGAATCCATTTGTCACAGGCAAAAGAAAATTGATCAGACTTTCCAACATCAGTGTTAAGATGATCAAATGTTTTGAACAGAGGAGAGAGGTGGCTGCCTCCTCACTTTCTCCTCTCAGGGATGTCTCCTTGAAAACATTAAGGTTCCCATAAAACATCTGACCTTGGATTACCTAAAGCAAGGTCATGGGCCTTCTGGCTTTTTAGATGGGTAACACAAACCTCCAAGATCCCTCATAGGATACACATAGACAACCACACTCAAGAGACATGTCCTCTTGTCTCTCATGGAGGTAAGAGAGAATTTTAATTATTGTCTCTTATGTTTTTATAAATAAATTTGTTTCAAATTCCATCCAGACATCATAGACCCTTTCATCCTATTTCTACATGTAGGTATATTTGATAATACTCAATTTTCAACTGTTTTCTCTCTCTCTCTTTATCTATCTATCTATCATCTATCTATCTTGTGTTGCTACATTAAGAGTCTTGAATGGACAAGATTGCATATTTCCTTTCAAGTAGCTGTGGAATATATAAGTAGAGATCTTCATAAAGCATATAATAAATGAACTTGATAATGTTGGTTTGTGAATCATCAGTAGTTATCCTAAAGGGAAAGTAAAGGAGGGTGAGTTTATATGCTTGAGGACAGGAACAGGCCACAATAAGATGGATGTTCCCTGAAGAAACAGAGGGGTTCATAGACAGGGAGAAGTCCAAGGGCCATGTGCCTCTTACATATTTTTATTCCTTGTGTCTAAACATACAAGAGTGGGTATGGAATGAATGAGTGAAGTCTTGGCATTCCCTTTGGTCTGTAGGCAGGAGAAAACACTCTGATCTGAAGGGGAACATTGCCTGAAGTTTGTCTAGACTGTGTTTCTGTGCACCAAACCTGTCCTCTCTATGAGCATAGAGAAGATGACCTGTAGGGAGGAATGCCACCATCTCCGCGTCTCCTCTCTCTCCATCCACATGGACTAACTGGGTGGCGATGCAAGTGACTTGATTCTACCCTGCATCATTCTCTTTGTCAATTATATCTTCTTCAATCCACTGCATATTTGATAGCTTTCTCTTGGAAATGCCCCTGAAGATTTTTGTCTTTTTTAAGTTATTTATTTGAATGAATTATTTCATAAAAGGTGGAATACGTGTATTTTTCCATATATGAACAATAAAACAAATACGCATATGCTCACTACTCAGTTTCAGAAATAAAATATTCCCAAATTATAGAAGCCCATTGTGTTCCCTTTCCCACCAGGATCTTCTTTGCTTTGTCAAAGTGAATCAGTATTACAATCTCTGTGTATATAATTAGTTTACATTATAGCTTTGATACGTGCTTAGTATGACAAGTATATGATTGAATTTTATGCTATTAGAAACCTATAAAGCTGTGCCATATTATTTGTAACTTCAAAGTGTATTCAGCCTTACAGTTTTGAAGATTCATGAATTTTTATAGGCAGCTAAAATTCATTTTTTCTTCTGTGCACTATTTCAGTGTATCATAAGTTCATCTATTCATAGATTTGTTTTGTTTGTTTTTTTTAGTTATACATGACAGTAGAATGCATTTTGACATATACATACACAGAGTGTAACTTCCCATTCTTATGGTTCTGCATCATGATGTGGAGTTATGCTGGTCGTGTATTCATCTATGAACACAGAAAAGTTATGTTTGATTCATTCTACTATCTTTCCCATTTCCATCCCCCCACTTCCCATCCAATCTGATGAACTTCCAGTCCTCCCTCTCCACCATCTATTGTGAATCAGCATCCACATATTGAAGAGAACATTTGGCCTTTGTTTTGGGAGATTGGCTTATTTCACTTAGCATGATAGTCTTCAATTCTATTCATTTACTGGCAAATTCCATAATTACATTCTTCTTTATGGCTGAGTAATATTCCATTGTGTATATGTACCACATTTTCTTTATCTATTCATCTGTTGAAGCATACCTAGGTTGTTTACACAGCATAGCTATTGTGAATTGAGCTGCTATGCTCATTGATGTGGCTTTATTACTGTAGTATGCTGATTTTAAGTCATTTGGGTATATGCCAAGGAGTGGGATAACTGAGTCATATGGTGGTTCCATTCCAAGTTTTCTTAGGAATCTTCATACTGCCTTCCAGAGTGGTTGCATCAATTTGCAGTCCCACCAGCAATGTATGAGTGTACCTTTTTCCCCACATCCTCACCAAAATTTATTGTTACTTGTATTCTTGATAATTGTCATTCTGGATGGAATGAGATTAAATCTCAGTGTAGTTTTAATTTGCATTTCTCTAATTGCTAGTGATATTGAACAGCTTTTCGTGCATTTGTTGACCATTCGCATCTCTTCTGTGAAGTGTCTGTTCAGTTCCTTAGCCCATTTATTGATTGGGTTATTTGTTTTTTGGTGTTAAGTTTTTTGAGTTATTTATATATCCTGGAGATTAATGCTCTGAGTGCAGATGGCAAAGATTTTCTCTCATTCTGCAGCCTCTCGCTTCACATTCTTAATTGTTTCCTTTGCTGTGAAGAAGCTTTTTGTTTGATAAAATCTCATTTATTGGTTCTTGATTTTACTTCTTGGTCTTTAGGAGTCTTATTGAGCAATTCAGTTCCTAAGCTGACGTGATGGAGATTTGGGCCTACTTTTTCTTCCAGTTAGGCACAGGGTCTATGGTCTAATGCCTAGGTCCTTGATCTACTTTGACTTGAGTTTTGTACAGGGTGAGAGACAAGGGTCTAATTTCATTTTGTTATGTATGGATTTCCAGTTTCCTAAGCATCATTTGTTGAAGAAGCTATCTTTTCTCCAATGTATGTTTATGACCCCTGTGTCTAGTATGAGAAAACTGTATTTATTCTTAGATTTGTGCTGGGTCTAGCTTTTGCTGCTATTGACAAGGCTGATGTGGACATTCTTGGTTGTGACTCTTTGATGAGTTATTTGATTTTTTTTGGTGTTAAGATTTTTGGGTTCTGTATATATCCTGGAGATATATAAAGAAGAGTGTATAATTTGGTGCATAATTGCTGGCCACAGTGTTCTCAGGGTTTAGATGTGTTCAAATGGTAAGATAACACCAAATTATTTTCTTGGCTTGTTTTACCAATTTACAGTTCTATCAGTGGTATATGAGAGTTTCCACCATTCTACATTCCTAGACAGACATTTAAATATTTTTCATTTATTTCTTCTTTTAATGGAATAATGATTTAAAACACAAGAAGATCAAAAAAAGCATAGAGAGAAAACTCCCTCTCATCTTCAGTTCTCCTCTAAAGAGGCAGAATGTTACCAACTTCTTGTTTATCCTTTGAGATATAGTTGATTCATCTCCAAGGATATATGTATATGTACAAATACATGTATGAACGTTTATGTAAGTGTGCATGTATCTGTGTTTACCCTTTCTACATGAATAGTAACACAGGATATACAATTCTGCTTCTTGGTTGTTCTATGCAGTGACAAATTTGTATATTTTTCATATTAACACACAATAAAGACAACTTTAAAAAATTGTCTTGAAATAAATTCAAACTTAAGAGAAACTTGCATGACTAAATAGTATAAAGAATTCCCTTAGAGTCATTACAGATTTTACTTATTTTAAAATTTTTTCACATTTTCTTATTCTCGCATATGTTTATTTTGTGGATTGCATACATCACCACCCCTTCAGTATGTGTTCCCTAAGAGAAAAGTTATTTGTTCATATAACAAGTGTAAAATTATTAAACTCAAAGGGAGTAACACTTATGTATTTTTATCTACTACAGAGACATTGTTCCAAAATGTTCTTTATGGCATTTTTTTTCTATACAGATTCTAGTCTAAAATGAAAACCTGCATTTAGTTGGTTATGTCCTTTTACTCTCCTTTATTCTTGATTATTTCCTCACTCTTTACTTTTAATGATGTTAATATTTTTTGGAAAATATAAACCAGGTATTTTATAGTATGCTCCATACTATAAACATAAGGATTTGAATGATGATTACACTTTGTGGAGGAATGTGATCTAGTGACATTGCATCCATCCTGGGATTTGCATTTGGATTTGCTTGTTATTGGTGAAGCTAATTTTGGTCACTCAAGTACCACATTATCCAGTTGCTCCACTGAACAATTACTAATTTTACTTTTGTAATTAATAAGAAATTTTAGGGGAGATGAGACTATGTTTTCCACCTATATGTAGCATCCATTTATGATTCTTGCCTCAATCAGTTTTAACAACCATGTTTGCAATATAGTGATGTTTCTACTACTATCAACCTTCAATTTTTCTAGATGTATCTTTTTAAATTATTTTTTAAAAATAATAAATATTGGTTTATTATAATAATATTATAATTATAGTTATACATAATAGTGGGATTATTATGCCCTATTCATATATGCACATAAAAATTTGATCATTTTCATCCCCCAGTATTTTCTCTTTCCCTCTCCATGATTCACTTGCTCTACTTTACTGATCTCCCTTCTATTATTATATTTTAATTAGTATAATTATATATATGTGCATATAACATATATGCATATATATACACACATATATGATTAGTTGTGGTATATTTGTACCTTGGCACAGCATAATTCTAGTAGATTTTATTCCCTAGTACTTCTGCATCCTCTTTTCTCCTCCTTTTTGATTCCCTTCCTCTACTCTGTTGGTCTTCCTTATGTTATTCTGAGATACCCCCCTTTTTTTCCCTCTCTCTCTCTAGCTTCCACGTGAGAGGAAACCTTTGACCTTCTGAATCTGGCTTATTTCATTTAGCACTGTGTCCTCCAGTTCCATCCATTACCAGCAAATGACATAATTTTGTTCTTCTTTAAAACTTCATCATGTATATACACCACTTTTTTTTTTTTTTTTTAATCTTTTTGCCTGTTGATGGGTACCTATGCTGGTTCCATAGCTTGGCTATTGTAAACTGTGCTGCACATTGTCAACCTTCAATATTTGTTAATCAGATCTATAGAAGAAAGAGCTTTGCATCTATCTCATTCATTCACTCACTCATTCATTCATTATCAGTATCATCTCTTGGATTCTTATTTAATTCAATGAATTGTTATAGGAGCTCTCTCTATACCTTCAGTGCCTCCCCTCCCCTTTCCTCACCCCATGCTGATTGACACGGAGCTGATTGACATTGCGTGCCTTACATGGAGCAATACCCCATTGGCTGTAACCTTAGGGCCATGATTGGTCCAAGGACCGTATATAAGCTATTACACTTCCTGAAATAAATGGGTTCTGCATCTTGCTTCAGCAGAGTGGTTTTACCTACCCCTGGTGTCTGGGTGAGTGACTCTGCTACCTGCTACCCCATACCTCGTCCCGTAGGATCCCATACCGCCCTTCCTAAGGGCACCATACCTTCGTCCCCGGGACCCCAGCTTGCTGGCAAACCCAAGCAAGGCTTGACATAAACAACATTTGGCCCCCATATGCTCTAGTGGCTTGCTCCACCCCTTGGTAAGTGAATTTGTGGCAGTCTCCCGTCTTTCTTGTCTTGCAGGTGAAGGTAACACTAGCCTTTTTGTGATTGTCCCGTGTCTGTTTGTCTTTGTGTGATAAAGTTAGGTCAAGGAACATACTTCCACTTCCTGGTTCATCTGGCAGTCGCACGTAAGGGTCTGATCAGCCCAGTGACTGAAACTGCCATAATGCCTGTGGCATATGGTCCTCTGAGACACTGTGTGAGCATACGGTTGTCGCCTAAAAAACCACAGAAGTCCCTCATAAAGCACTACATACCCTGATCCTAAACATTTCTGTTTTTATGTCTCCTGAGACCCAAACTCCCATTCTCCTTCCTCTTCTCATAATCCTCATAGTTTTTTCTGTCCTCTTTGCTTTTGATTTCTTCTTGCTAGCGTTTACTCCTACCTTTGGGAAACTTCCCCCGGTGGCGGCCCGTCTGCGTGGGCCAGTCCTACTTCTCCCCACTCCTCCCCCTCTCCCTGGAGGCCCCGGCTGCCATCACCTGTGTGGGCTCGGTGTTGCTCGGATCAGCGCTACCCAGTAGCACCTGTGCCTGCCCCCATGGGGTGGGACCTGTGCAGTGGGAGAAGGGGCCTGGGGACGCATGCCCCAGCAGAGAGCCAAGGTACTCTGCGGTGTCGACCACCGTCAGGCAGAGAAGTGGGCTAGAACGCTGGCGTGAGGTGTCGCGCGGTGGTGTGTGTGCCTGGCAGGGAGAGGGCAGGGTATTGGGCGGGCCGCACCTGCACCTCCTCTGGCCACGGCCACGCCCCCTTCGCCTCTGATGAGCTGCCTTGTGCCCCAGGTGGCTGAGGGGCCGTTGCCGCCCACCCATTCATGGGCGGTCAGTGTGCTGATACAAAGGGTGCAGCTGGTCGGGCTTTCACACCCCAGGCCCCCTGTGCATGCTGGTGTGTCGCCTGAGGTGTAAGGTGCATATGTGTGTTGGGGAGAGAGCGCATGCGCTGGTCTGTGTCCGAGTCTCTGGTCTGAAAACTACTGCTTATTTTCACTTTATTGTCTTCTGTCCCCAGTCCTTCAATATGGGAAATCTACCCTCCTTGGTCCTCTCCTCCTTCATGGAGGATGAAGACGACCTCAATGAGGCAAACCCACAGCACCGCCCCAACACCAATCACATAGCCCTGATCGTTTGTCCTCAACTTGTAAAATTCTCCTTCTTCTGGCCCTCCCTCCTATTTACCGCACCCTGCCTTCAGCGCCTGCTGCAGTCGCTCCTCCTCCTCCCACTTTGCTTCCTCTTCTTGTGACCCGCCCACTCATTTCCCTCCCTCCAACCCTTTTTGCCCCACTCCACCCACCACCCATGCTTATATGGTTAATCTCCAGGCCAATGGCAATGTCCGCCCTTGGATTCCCACTCAGCTACATAAGGCCTGTCAAGACACTGGCCCTTCCTCTCCCTTTTTCCTTCAACTTCTGGAGTCCTGGTCCTCCTCTCTCCAAACTCCTTTTGATTGGTTTTCCCTTCTCAAAGCAGTCCTCTCCACTTCCCAATACCTTCAATGGAAAGCTGCTTACCTGGAAATTGTAGAAGAAAGGGCTCATCACAATATAACACAAGGTCTTAAATTTAATATGGATATGTTATCCAGTAGGGGTGACTTTACGTCCTCCCAGTCTCAGGCACTTGTCAGCAATCTTATTTACTTTGAGTGAGTCAAGGACAGTGCCCTCAGAGCCCTACATAACTTGAGCCCTCCCATTCCTCAGGAACTTTTCAAAAATCTTATTCAATGTCCTGATGAATGGTTTCTTGATTTCTTGGCTCATGTTATCCAGGCTATTGAAAGGAAAGTAAATTTTGGCCCAGGCCAGGATGTTCTCATTTGGCAACTCACCTGGGAAGGCACCAATTCCACTTCTAAAGCTGCAGTTGCCCCAGTTAGACATGAGGACCTTAATAAATGGATTTCTGCCACTAAGGAAGTTTCTACCCCTGATGACTCAATTTCGGCCCTCACAGCTGCTCTCAAGTCCTGCTTGACTCCCAAATATCCTTTGGCCTTCATGGCCACTCCCAAGCCCCTATCTGTTGGGGATGCAATAAACCTGGGCATAAACCAAAGCTGATGTTGTCTTTGACACTTCTATTCTTCAAAAGGTGTGGAATAAATTATCAGCTCTATTAGATCCATCCAATTGGATTATCACTGGGCTCGAGGTTCCAAGCCTTCTTCTGGTCCTTCTCTTTGTCAAATGTATAAAAAGACAATTAACCAAACTAGAAACTAAACAAGCTCTCTTAGTTCATATTGTTAAAAAATCACGGGAACACAGAAATTTCCCACCACATGGATCGCAGGCCTCGAGAACATATAAGAAGCTTGCTTCCATCATTGCTGGAAACTCAAGGCTTCACAGCTTTGGCTGACCCTAACCCCAAACCCCCTTCCCACCCAACCCCATTACCCTTTCTCATAGGAGAGAACTCATCTTGGGGCACATTCACACAGACTGGTTAGTCAATGATGGGTAAGATGCTCTGCAAGATGGGCACAACCTAAGACAGGCACAGTCTTGTTTGCCCCTCCCCCTCATATGCAACATGTAGGAGTCTAGAATCCAGCAGAATGATTCTCTCCCATGAGGAGATTATCACAGATCCGTCCGACTTGCTTGCTTATGGGCTACACAGGCCCTGCTGACTTTTCAAATAAAAGTAAAAAGGGGGAAATATAGGAGCTCTCTCCATACCTTCAGTGCCTCCCCTCCCCTTTCCTCACCCCATGCTGATTGACTGCATGCCTGACATGGAGCGATACCCCATTGGCTGTAACCTCAGGGCCATGATTGACCCGAGGACCCTATGTAAGCTATTACACTTTCTGAAATAAACGGGTTCTGCCTCTCTGGCACAGCAGTTTTACCTACCCCTGGTGTCTGGGTGAGTGACTCTGCAATCGCCCACCCCATACCTCGTCCAGTGGGACCTATACCATCCTTCCTAAGGGCCCCATACCTTCATCCCCCGGGACCCCAACTTGTTGGCAGACCCATGCGAGGCACGACATAAACAACAAATTGTAATTTACCAAGATTATATCTACTTTATTGATCAATTTCGTGGCAAGTGGGAACCCTTTTTATCTTTTTTTCTTTATCTCTTTTTATTAAAGAAGTTATTTATACACAATAATATTATCCCATATACAAGATACCTATCACTACAGTGAAGACTGAAGCAGTGTCCTTATTCTACAGCATTTCTGCACCCATTGCAGCAGATTTCTTTCCACTCCTGCTGATCCTTCACAACTACTGATTTTCTTACAATCACAGTTTTGTATTTTTCTAAAATTTCATATAAATGAAATGGTACACTATGTAATCTTGTAACTAACCCAACTTGGTAAGAATTTTTTAGTGCATTACTGAATTTACTAATATTTTGTTTAGAATATTTACATATGTATTAGTGAGTGAGACTGTAGTACAAATTTCCTTTCTCATGTTATCTTTGCTAGCTTTGGGGATCAAGGTTACACTATCTTCATAGAATGATTTAGGAAGTGTTCCCTAAAAGAATGGTTTCCTTGGGCTGGGATTGTAGCTCAGCGGTAGAGCGCTTGCCTTGCATGCGTGAGGCCCTGGGTTCGATCCTCAGCACCACATACAAAGCAATAAAATAAAGACATTATGTCCATCTACAGCTAAAAAAATATTTAAAAAAAAAAAAAAAAAAGAATGGTTTCCTTGATGGTGAAGCTAATTTTGCTCACTAAATTAATGTAATGACCAGTTGTTCAACTATATAGTTACTAATTTTCCTAAAAGAAGGTATAAAATATCCAAAGAAGGGTAGGACTCATAGCCTTGTGGGAAGATTTTGAACTTCTCACACAATTCACTTAATTATTATAAGGCTCTTTAGTCTTTTTATTTTTATTTTTTGGGTCCAGTATGGAAGGTTGTTCATACCAAGCCTCTGATCTTTTAATCTAGTTTTAAACTTTAGTGGCACAAAGTTGTTCACAGTATTCTTTCTGAATTTTATAATCTTTACTGCATCTGTAATTATACCCTCTCTTAAAAAAATTCCTGATTTTAAATTCAATTTTTGATTCATGTTCATTATTTATGCATAAGAATGGGATAGAACGTGATATTTCAACACATGTGTGCAAATGGGGTAGAATGTGATATTTCAACACATGTACTGATCAAAGCAGAGTTATTAGCATTTCCTTCTACTTATTATACTTTAAAAAAATGTTTAGAGCCATCAAGCTCTTCTCTTTTAGATCTATGTAAAATTTATAATTGGTTTTGTGAACTCTAGTCAACCCACTGTGCTGAGGAACCCCAGAAGTTATTCTTTCTATCTGTGTTTTGAAACCCATTATCTAGCTGCCTTTACCCTCTTCCCACCTCCTCTTTCCAGCTTCTTGTAATCTCTAGTCCACATTAGATCTACTTTTTTGGCTTCTGCACATAAAGGAAAATATGTAGCATTTGTCTTTCTGAACCTGGTTTATTTCATTTAACATAATGTCCTACAGTTCCATCTGTTTTGCCTCAAGTAACAGAATTCCATTTCTCTTTGTGGCTGAATAATATTCCATTGTGTATGTATACCACATTTTCTTTAGTTTTTTTTCTTCTGCACCTCATCAGTATTTGTTACACTTTTTCTTTTTGATAATAACCATTTTAACCAGGGTAAAATTATAGTTTTAATTTATATTTCTCTGATGGTAGTAATATTGTGCATTTTTTCATATATATATATGTATAAATTTCTAATACAGCTTATTCATACTAATTTTCTGATGAATATTTGGTATAGATTTGTAATTTTAACTTTTGTTTAAAGAACCAGATATTGACTGTGTTAATCATTTTCATTGCATGTCTGGTTTGAATCTGCAGCTATAATGGAGAGAATCAAGTTTCCTTGAAGGATATCTTTTTCTGCAGATGGATTTATTTTATGACCCATTTTTTTTTTTCACAATGATATAGTTAGCTTCATGGCTTCTGACCTATAGTGTGTATCTCATCTCCAGCTTCTGCACTTTGAGAAAAGTCAGATCTTTGTTTCACCTCAGTCTCCTCTGAACAGTACACTTTGAAGTGCTCCTTTTGCCCCAGGACAGTAACAGATTTGGGTTAGGAGGTTATCACTCACTCATTTGCTTTCAGCTCATTTTTCTTTCTTGCTTGTAGATGTTCTTCATATTGTGCTGCCAGCTCATCAATAAGTTTTAAAATATGCTTGTTATAATTTATCCAGAGGATGGTATCAGAGGAAGGCTTTTAAAAATATCTATCCTGTGTGCTGCCTAGAAGCCAAAATCTATTTAATTAAAGACCAATGTAAACTAAAAACAAGTTAGAAAAGAAAAATAACTCCATATAGTAGTACTGTTTAAAGGAAATATAATGTGAAGTGCTACATATGTAATTTTAAATGTTCTAGTGTCTACATTAAGAAATGGAAAAATTAATTAATTAATTTTTGTACTATATATTTTATATTTTAAGATAAATATTTCATCTTCCTCTGTCTTCCCCCTCCCCGTCTCTCTCTTTTTTCTTTTCCTTTTTTTTGGTTCTGGGGATTGAACCCAGGGTCATTTAACCACTGAGTCACATCCTCAGCTGGTTTTTTAATTTCTTATTTTGAGGTGGGGTCACGCCACGTTGCACAGGGCCTTGATAAGTTGCTGAGGATGGTTTTGAATTTGCCTCTTCCTGCCTCTACCTCCAGGGCTACTGGGATTAGAGGCATGCACCACTGTGCCAAGTTCATCTTCCTTTTTATGTGAGAAATGTGTTGCCAATTTAAAAAAAAAATAATATATTTTATTTAATTCAATATAACCAAAATATTACTATTTCCATGTAATATAAAATTGTTAATGAA
Source organism: Xerus rutilus (assembly GCA_028644305.1). Lineage (NCBI taxonomy): Eukaryota > Metazoa > Chordata > Mammalia > Rodentia > Sciuridae > Xerus > Xerus rutilus. The sequence continues at coordinate 116,641,256 of CM053404.1, read as the reverse complement.
GTGTTTCTTTCTTGCACTATCTTCAAAACTGAGTATGCATTTTTACTTTTATTCTTATTGCACTTCTCTATTTGAATGAGTCTTATTTCTAGACCTCCATGTTACATGAGGCTGGTGGCTGCTGCATTATTGAAGTTGCTAGCATTTGTACCATGCTTTCATTATCTATATCTAACTTTTCTCTATAACTTAATCTCAGATCTTTCCTTGAGATTGTTTTTGTCTTTTGCTATTAGAAAACAATTCTTATTTTCTCTGTATGTAAGGGAAGAAAAAAAGTTAGGAGCTGGTTTGGTTTAGTTTTAATCCACATTAGACCTTAATATCGTCAAACTTTCTCACTCTTCTAACAACTTTGCCTTGTTAAGGGCTACTTAAGAAATGGAGGAGACACTATGCTTTGGGAATTCAAAGTTTTGAACTTTCAAAATAAACCTGCATTTGATGTACTTATAATTTGTATCTGTTTCATTATAGAGTTCAAAATATTTCAGAATATTTGTGAGTATTATGTTTTAGGAGCTGAAAGGTGATTCAGTTTCTCAATGCTAATGAATATGAGAGATAACTTTATAATTGTCATCATACTGAATAGATTTATTCATTTATTTTCCTGCATGTTTAAAAAAGTAAATGACCTATCATATGTTATACTATGTACTAGGCTTGGTTTGGGGCACAGAGGATAGAAGTAGTAACCATTCACTTGTGCCATTGAAGAACACCTATAGATAGTCAGACAACCATGGCAAATTTTGCAATGAATATAATTATTATCCATCTATCTAGTCATCCTTCCATCTATCTACTACCTACTACCAACTTACCTACTTATCTATTTATATTCGGGTTTTGTCTCTGTAGATTAGGAAAATGAGGGAAAATTTCATGGAGATTATACTTGATATGGGTCTTGAATAATGTGCAATCATGAATGTTCACTTTTGTTAATAACTCCAGAATAAATTTAACATATGGAGACTAAGTGGTATTCATAAACATAACTGTATAATTATACCTAAATTTTGAAAGCATTCATTTATCTGCTTCAGTTTTTTCTTTAGGTATAGCCATGACCATCCAGAAAGCAAAGTGAAATATTTTAAAATGATTAAAATTTTCATCTTCCTTGAGAGAAGATTGTGATAATTACTTTGAAAAAAAATATATGTATGTATATGTGTGTGTGTGTGTATACATATACATATATATACACATATACATATATATGTATATGGTACATATATATGTGTATATGTATATATATATACATATATATATGTGTGTGTGTGTGTATATATATATATATATTGAGCTAAATCCCCAGTCCTCTTTTTATTTTTGAGACAAAGTCTAGTGAAGTTGCTAAGGCTGGACTTAAACTTGCAATCCTCTCCTGCCTCAGCCTCTCAAGTGGCTGGGATTATAGGTGTGTGCTACCATATCCTTAAACAAACAAACCAACAAACAAAAAACATATTTTTTTCTAAAGAGGAAATATATTCATTTTAATAATGTGATAACTAAAAACAATTGACTCATATTTATTGAATAACAAGAATATGACATGCCTTTCTTAGTGTGCAAGGTATGTTTACTCGGGTTTGAAGAACTTAATTTTTACTTCTTAGTTCTTATATTTATTTAATTCATTGGTATGGAATTACCTCAATCCTTCTTCAGAACTAGTAAATATTTCCTTCCTTTCTTGCATCTTTTCTTCCTTTCCAAGGAGAAATAAATGAACTTCCTAAGTATAATGTTGCAGCTGCTTAAGTGGATCGGGTATGTTTCAATACTAGTTCTCTTGGTTTTTCATTAATTATGGGTAAAGGCAAATCACAAACATTTGCACCACGATAGAAAATGCATGAAAATAGAATAGATTGCTTGTCTTTGACCTTCAGTAATTTTTAATAGCCAAGAAATGAGGTTAGTATTTCAATTAACACCTTTCAGAAGCTGCCACTGATGAATGAGAGGTGAATCTTGCTCTGCACATATTATGCAAAGCAATCTTTTTGTCAGGACAAATCAAGAGCTACCAAAAAAAAAAAAAAAAAAAAAAACACCAGAAACAAAAAACAAATAAGCAAACACGCAGAGTGGAGAGGACAGCTGGAAAACCATGACATCAAGGTATTTCAAGTGCCTGAAAAAGGCACAGTGGAGTCCTTTCAAAGGCATTCCAATCCTTTGATCTTATTGTGGTGAGGACCAAAGTCTCATTTGGCCGGTGAGTAAGGAGATCCCTGACATGGCTCTGCATGTTGCAGCTCTTTGGAGGAGAAAGTGGAACATAGTGAAATATTTCCTTTATAGCCACTGTGCTTGAAAGCAAAAAATGTGTATTATTTCAAATAAAATCACAGAACTTTGCTATGGTTTGATATCGAACTTTAAGTGCTTTTCAATACATATTTGCAACAGAAACTACAATAATAAACAATCATTTAGCAGCCCACATCCTGAAGTGATTATTTGAAGGGAAGACTGCATAGCCATGGCACAAGTCTACTAAAACCAAATACATAGTTGTCACTAACCTTCCCTAAAACACCTTGTGCCTCACAGACTAAACTAATTAAGAGCGCTCTGTGCAGTGGGAACACAGGCGGGCATGCCTGGAAGGTGCTATCCTCTCTCCTCAGCACAGAGGAAGAAGCAGACAGGAATTTAGTTGGGCAGAATAAAAATGCTGGGCAGATTTCCAGCTCCTTCAAAGTCAAGTCTCAACAGTGCGACTTCATTAGTTTTATTAGAGCATCATCAATTCCCTAAATGTCACATGGATCCCTATTCAAATATCAGCAAAGAAATATAATCTAAAGACAAACATAACTTGTTTGGTGATTATTCAGTGTTTATAAATATTCACATCCTGACTCTTATCCAGGGAAAACATGAGGAACATGAAGAATTGGTGATTCTCCATCCAGATCTGTCATTCGTTTATTAGATACTCAATTTTCTTATGTTAGAAAAAGGAGTGGGGGATATTAAGTTTAGCATTAAACTTGCCTGTTCTGGCAAAGTTCCATCAGGTCAAGTTCTGAGACTCTAATGGAGTAATATCACAAGTCCCTGTGATCGAATCACTTCCAAACAGCCCCACCTCTGACCATGGCTGCAGTGGGGACCAAGTTTTCAACACATGAGCCTTTAGAGGACATTCCAGATCCAAACTATAGCAGGGACCATCCCAGAATGTACAACTAGTGGGTCACCTTGATGCTGAAATGTTGTGTTGGCTATCCATTTCCCATAGGGTTGAGTTCAAAACTATCCAGCAGGGAGGGATACAAGGCTCTCCATGCTCTCGTCCTTGGTTGCCACTTAATGTCACTTCCAAACTGTTCCTGACATATTCCTCCCCTATTTTCAAAGCACTCTGCTTTCTAAGTCATCCTATGCTGTGTGGCTGCTCTTTCTAGATTCCTCTTCTCATCTTATTCTGATAGAAAATCCCTACTCAGCCTTTAGATCCAGCTCAAACATTGTCTTTTCTTGGAAGTTTTCCTTGGCTGCCACCCTTGGCCAACCCACAATCAGCAACCTTTGGGAACATGCTATGTGTCCACTCATGCAGGTTGTGCTGAAGGTTTTGTACACACCTTCCCTGTGTTTCTTGACAAAAAGGTCGTGGTTTATTTATATCAGTATCTTTCTTTTGGGTAGCAGGAATTGAACCAAGGAATGCTTAACCACTGAGCAACATCCTCAGCCCTTTTAAGGTTTTATATTGAGACAGAGTCGAAGTTGCTCAGGGCCTTGGTAAGTTGCTGAGGCTGGCTTTGAACTCACAATCCTCCTGTCTCACCTTTCAAACTGATGGGATTATAGGCATGCACCACCAAGCCTAGCTATGTCAGTATCTTTTAAGGCTGGGTTAAAATAAGACTTTGGTAATGTTTGTTAAAAGAGCAAATGAATATATGAGAAAAATTGTCTGATATGTAATTGCAATAGTAAATGGAGTTAGATTGAACTCTCTTGAATTCAATCAAGAGAGATTAAATTGAATCAAATCAAAATGAGGCCGATTGAATTCTCTTGAATTCACTTTGGGAAGGAAGAAGGAATATGTAGAAACTATTCTAATTTTTTTAGGCTATTGGATTTACTTCATACTTTAGGACTCCAATTCATATTCTTGTGAGCTGATCCTATCTAGGCAAATATATGAAAATTCTATGTGAGTTGAAGGAAACCTCACAGGTATCACAGTTCAGATATTTAGACATAAGAGCAATTATAGTGCATTCTGCTAAAGTCTATTATTAACTTTGCACTGGGTGTTTGGGGAGTCCAGAAAATCAGCATAAAGCTGTTTGCTGTAGAATGCGAGGAGTGTGGTAATCAGGAAGAGTGTCCTATAGGCAGTGGTGTTTAGGCACAACCACAGTATTAACTTAGTTCACCATGTTTAGAGACAAATGATAAAGCTGAAAAGAATTTGCACCATAGGAGAATACTGGAATGTAATGTTGGAAATAGGATCAATATTTCCATTAGTACAGAATTCTCAAGTAAAGCTAAAATATAACTGCTGCAACATAAGGGCCTTTGCTGATACACTTGTTTATCTTCCTGCATTAAAATGATAAATGAATTTGTAACTGCCTTTGAGATTTCAGAAGCAATGCTTTTCTCTTTTAAGATAATTTCAAAAAAAAGTAAATATTAAAAAACATGTAGGCAATGCTTAGAATGCTTTGGCAAACAAATATATTTTTTATAGTTAATTACAAGGAAAAATAAAAGAAAAAAGAAGAAAAGAAAGAAAGAAAAAGAAAAGAAACCAGGCAAGCACATCTGCTATTTTACCAACAATATTTTTTTTTCTTCAGCAAACTGGACATGATTCAATAAAGATATCACCTTAAAGAAATATTTCCCAATGATGACAGTGTTTGCAAGATGGAATTATGCGCTTCTGATTGGTGAAATATGGTGCTTTTAGACTCAAAGATGATGTTGCTGAACTATCATTCATCAGTCATATACTTTGAATCTTTCTCTGCATAGAAAAGGGCTATGCCAAGCCATCTGTTCAACTATTTTCGTGAAAAGTAACATTCATTTATTTTTCTCTTCGCCAAGAATATATTGAGCTCTACTATGTGTCAAGCATTTTATCAGGGATACAATGATGAAGGAAGATGGTCTTTGATATCCTAGTAGTGAAGGTAAACAAATAAAGAGGTTTTTGCAATATAGTAGTAGAATTTCATTCTAAGAGTAAGAATTGGATGCTCTGGAAGTACAGAGCAGAGTCTTAACCCAACCTGGCATGAGTGTGGAACATTCATTAAGGCAGCACACACCAGGGGATGAGCCAGCTGATCACTGACTTAGAATCAGTTTGAGACTGGATCCCCTCGTCCTTCTCTTTGGACCTGTTCAGCAACTTGGACTGGTTAGATTGATGCTTATTTCACCTCTTATTCTGTTGGCAATGTACAGTTATAGTCGCAACTGTTACTAAAATGAGAAAACTTATCTTCTTCTATGTCTAAAGAAATCTACATTTTAGCACTATTTTGTAACATATTTGAATAACTTTACACATATTTGAAAGTCCTTTTATTTTAATGAAACTAAAAAAATATATATGAAAGGCAAGAAAGTTCTCATCATAATGACAGCAATGGAAATTGATGGAAGAAGCAACACTATCTACTGTTTCTCTGTCTCTGTCTCTCTCTCTCTGCATCTCTCTGTCAGGACACAAGGAGGAAGATGGTTGTGTATTCAGATTTATACTTTTAGATATAGGCTTATTGGAAAAGAGATTTCCTACTTGTATTGGATAAACTAACAAAATTCATCATCATAATTAGTACTATAGCATCAATAATTATAAATATATTAGCTTAAAACATTAAACTGCAATTTTGTAGGTATAACAATGCCTGAAAACTAACATGTCAAATAGTTCCAATTAATATCATTAGTATAATTTTATATGTATTCAAAAACTCATAAATATAATTAATAAACAATTGGCAGCAGCATACTAAAGACGGAGATGAATGACTGAAGTCTTTCTTGTATATACTTTACTGTATTTCCAGATATACGAATGGACTTTTGGGTGTTACTCAAACATTACACCAACTGGCATTTTATAACAACTGAAAATAATGAACATTGTTCATTGTTCCTTGTTTCCAACTCATTTGGAAAACTGTTGTGTTTATTATATTAAGATTATAATTTATGAACTCTGTATGTATTGTATCTGACTCTTTTTTTTTTTTTTTGGTACCAGAGATTGAACTCAGGGGTACTCCATCACTGAGCCACATCCCCAGCCCTATTTTGTGTTTTATTTGGAGTCAGGGTCTCACTGAGTTTCTTAGCGCCTAGCCATTGCTGAGGCTGGCTTTGAATTTGCGATTCTCCTGTCTCAGCCTCCCAAAGTGCTGGGATTACAGGTGTGTGCCACTGCACCTGGTTCCGACTCTTAATTTGCAAAGGTGACTGAGGGCTGATACAGACACGCTAGTACCATTGAAAGAAGGTTTTTAATACAGTTCTGGAAACAAAGAGCACAACATGCTAGTCAGGGCTGCATGGGAAAGACACCAGGGCTATCAGGAGACAGAAGACAAAAATAAAAGGAGGATTTAGCCCACAGTATTTTCTATGGTTTCTACAGGAAAGGCAAGATAATGCAAAGAGAACAGGTTAGAATTGGCTACTTTGAATAATTCTGGTGGGCTTTGTGCTACAGGGGTAGTCTCTAGTAGCCCGGCTCTGTGCTCTGGGTTGATTAAGGCAGAGAAGTGTTGCTTCCTGGTGTGTGAGGGCCTGAGGCAGTGTGGTGCCAGATTATTTCTTTCCTAGGTCAAAGAACTGCTCCTTCTAGGATCCTGTGTTATTTTAAAAATTGACTAGCCCTGGGTGAAGCAGTCTCTTCCTGCCTAGAAAAGTTCCTCAAGATGTCAAAAAGTCAAAATATATAGAAATTTCTTTAAAAAATTACAATACACCTCAGAACATACCTCAGTAGCTCCCAAGGCCCCAAAGCTGGAAAATCCATGAATAGCTGCACCTTCAAAAACACCATTGAGGAAAATGTACCACTTCTCTCCCTCTGGAAAAGGGAAAGCTTTCTAAACAGCTCCTTCGTAATTTTATCTGGAAAAATTAAACAGCATCTAAATACATTAAGGTTTTAAATTATGAACTAGTTTTAGATTATGAATAGACCACTCCAAAATTTCAAGGTAACAACAATTCTTTTAGAGACATGTCTCTCCTTAAAGATGAGATTCAAGTATATTGGCTTATTTCCTAAAATCAATAAAGACTGAAAAATCAATTTTAAAGTTTTGTAACAAACAGACAAAATATCTCTTAGGATATCAGAATAGCTTGGTGGAGGTCAGTTGCTAGGTCAGAGACATTCTGTATTGATGTCCATACATTTCCTGGGTGAAACTATCTTGCCTACCTCTTAGTTTCTGGACTATCCTTCAGGCCCTTTCAACTCTCATTCTTCAATGCTGCCTCTTCCCAAGAGATGAACACTCATCTCTTATAAATCAACTCCCAAATCACCTTCTCTAAGAAGTGTCTCCTGACACTGTTCTTCTATCCAGTTGTTCCTACACAGTTGAACTCTCCTTGTGTCTCTTATCTTTCCTTGTCCAGATGCCGATCACATCAGCCTTTGAATATGGTATATATGTCTCCACCTGACCACAAGCCAGGCTCTTAAGTGTAGGGATACAGTGGTATTTGATGTTGCATCACTAGCATTTCCAACAATAGGTAGGTGCATAATAAGTGTATTTGGAATGATTCTGTGTAGCTGCTACATCCTTGCAAATTCCTAATATTACTCTTTTTTTTCTTTTGATAGAATTCTTACTTTTTAAAAAAAATTTCAGTCTGAAATAATTTTGAACAGAAAGAAAATTACAAAATTAATATAGCACATCTACCATTCACCTGTCCTCCCCCAGTGTTCACATTTTATATAGCCATGATACACTGATAAATACTAAGAAATTAATATTAAAATAATTCTATTAACTCAATGATAGATTTTTTTTGGATCTCATCAATTTTCCACAGAAAAATCTTTTGTCCTTTGGTTTTTTTCCCAAATCCAATCCAGGACACAACATTGCAATCAATTAGCTATCTCCTCCAAACTACAGTAATTTTCTACCTTTCTTTGTCTTTCATGACCTTGACACTTTTAAAGTGTACTGGCCAGGTATTTTCTGAAGGTCCTATAATTTGGATTTCTCCATTTTTCCATGATTAGATGGTAATTATGGGTTTAGGATCAGAAAACTATACCCTATCATTGGCTACATCATAATATCAACATGACTTATTCCTGTCAAATTAATCTTGATCGCCTGGTTAATGTGGTGACTACCAGATTTCTCCATGGTAAAGTTCATAACAAATGGAGCTCTTCCTTAATAATAGGGTCATAATGAATATTTTGTTTCTTAATTTAGCATTAGTCAAATTAGGTATGTCCTATAAATATTGAAATATTATAATTTAAAAAGATCCTCAAATCCCTTTCTCAAGTAGTTTACATTCTTATAAGAAAGGCATACAATAAATAAGATAAACTGGCAAAATGCAAGGGAGATCAATATTCATATGTATTAAGTGGAGAGAATTGGCCTTTTAGGTTAGCTTGTCAAAGAGGTTCTCCTTGAAAAGTGAGAATAAACAGTGGACAATGGCCAAATCATATATGAATATAGAAGTTTGACCCACGATCTGCAGCAACCAACCCAGGAACATAACCTCCAACTCTCTATAATAAATAGTCTGGGGATCTAGCTTGCTATCTATAAGCCAGACTTGTAAGAAGTCAGACTGCTATCTTTAGTAACCATCTATGAATCCAAACAATAACCTCTGTAACAATCAGCCAAAAGTAGCTAGAATTTGATTAATAACTGTCTCCCTAAATTGTATCCCTGTTTCCAAGGTAGGACCAACCAGGGAAAGCTAAATATGTACCGCTAACTAATCACATGGGATGCTCGCTTTCTGGTTAGCTCGCCTACCTCCGCACCAGCTACTGCATTTTCCAACTCTTCTGCCTGCCTTTGAGTCTCTGCCAAAAGGCAAATGAAGATGGCAGATTCCTTCACTATAGCAAGCTCTGAATAAGCAGCCATTGTTTATTCTCCTTTGGTTGGTCTTGGTTTATTTCCATAAGAGGTGACATTTTAGCAAAGTCTTGGAGCAACCACTTAAAGCCATGATGATATCTGGGGCAGAAGACTGGAGGCAGAGAGAAGAATAAGGGCAAAGGCTCTGAGGTGGGAACTGTGAGGAAATCAGGTCAGTAGACTGGAACAGAGCGAAAGGGGAGCATAGAAGGAGAACAATTTAGAAGCACAGTGAGGGAAATGTGGAACAGATTGTCTTGGACCCTGTCACTCTTGGAAAGAGATGTGGATTTTGCTCTGCAGGAAATCAAAACATACTGGAAGATTTTGAGCACAGGTGTGGAATGATTTAATTGACACTTAAATAAGATCACTGCTGCTGCTACATTTCAGACACACCAAACATGGTCCAGGATGCATCTGGAGGCTGTGTAGTCATCTAGGCAAGAGATGATGTGGCTTGCCCAGGGTACTAGCAGGGGAGCTGGTGAGAGTGCTCAGGTTCTGTATATATTTTGAAGGCAGAGCTGTCAAGAATTGTTGACAGCTTATAATGTATGGGGTGAGAGAAGAAGATTGACTACTTTTTATCTGAGCCTCTGGAATAGGCAAATGAGTTTGGGTGCAGAGGGGAAGATTATAGGAGAAACAAGAATTAAAGGAAATATCAGGGACTGGGCTATATACAGGTTAGGATTTGAGAGTTAATTAGACATCCAAGGAGAGATGTGGAGTAAGCAGGTGGGCACATAACTGATGTTCAGCTGGGGACATAACTGATGTTCAGAGAAAGAGTTCATACCGACAATATGGGAAGCATTATTTTTTAAGTGGTAGTGTGAGTCCTGAGAAAGAATCAGGTCAATAATGCAATAAGTGTAGATTGAGAAGACACCTAAGGCACAGACACTTTCAGAGGTTAGGGAGGTGGGCAGAACCAGCAAAGAAGACTAAGAAGGAATGGCCAGCGTGATCTGAGGAATATTCAAGTGCATTGGTGGCCCAGGAAAGGAACCACCCATTGTGGTGGTACAAAAAGTTTGGGTCTTTTAGGAACTGACTAGATCATGAGGGGTCTGCTCTCATGAATAGATTAGTGCCTTATAATAGGGCCTATTAATAAAGACTCTCCCTTTCTCTTCTGTTCCTTCCACCGTGTGAAGACACAACATGTGCTGATTTGTTTTGCCCTTCCATCCTCTGCACTTAAAAGATGATCTTGAATGCAGAGAATGAGACTTCACCAGCCTCTGGACATGCTGACATCTTGATCTTGGATTTCCTAACCTCCAGAACTATGAGAAATAAATCCCTATTCTTCATCAATTATTCAGTATCTGGTATCTTGATTTGGTAGCACAAATATACTAAGACAAATAGGAAAGGTAGGTTGTTCTACTTTGTGTAGTTTTGGTCAAAGTTCTGCCTCTGGTGAGTACTCCTTATTTCCATTAGGGTTTCATATGATTGGGATGTGAGGTGTCCCCCAAAAGCTCATGTGTGAGACAATGCAGGAAGGTTCAGAGGAGAAATGATTGGGTTGTAAGAGTCTTAACCGAAGCAATGAATTAATCCCTGATGAGATTAATTGAGGTGGTAGGGTGTGGCTGGAGGAGGTGGGAATCAGGGCGTGACTATGGGGTATATATTTTGTCTCTGGAGAGTGAAGTCTCTCTGCTTCTTGATCACCATGATGTGAGCTGCTTCCCTCTGCCACACACTCTGCCATGATGTTCAGCCTCATCTCCAGCCCCGAGAAATGGAGCCAGCTTTCCATGGACTAAGACCTCTGAAACCATGAGCCCTCAAACCTTTTCTCCTCTACAATTGTGCTGGTTGGGTCCTTTAGTCACAGCAGCAAAAAAGGTGACTAAAACAGCCTTGTAGACTGGAAACAAACAAGGGCTTTCCAGCATAGCTCAGGCAGCCAAGAGGAGAGCCTGCAGGATGAGTCCAAGTCAGGGCTGCTTTCCAGATCCCTGCTCTCCAGCTAGGTCTTCTCAGGAGACCTAGTGGCATGAGTACCTGGAATCTTTTTTGTTCTTACTTCAAACTTCTTAGATGTTTCCAAAACAGGGATGACAAGTTAAATCAAGGTATAAAAAATTTACCCTTCAACTAAATCAAGGCATAAAAAACATGAAACTTGATGAAATCAAGATTCACAGCTCTAGAATCAGAAAAGCTGGCCATAAAAGCACACAGTGAATTCAAAGCATTTCATCCAAGAGCTGAATGTCTATCTCTCCAGTAAGAACTCATGTTGCACAGCTGTTATGTCTTTGGCAGTGGCAGATCCTACACCTGCTGGAAGCAACAGGGAACCCAAGTTCAGGAGCACAGTTTTCTCTCCCTGGGAGCATAAGGAAGAACTTAGTAAGAATACAGAATATGTGCCAACCACACATTTGCATCAAAATCCTTTAAAACCAACTAACAGAGCAAACAATAATGATCCTGCAGCTGGAAGAACAAAGGGTGTAGTCTTTTAGGGAAATAATGTCATTTACATGAATATACAAACCCAGTAGTAAATTCTTTGTTCAAACCTCGATAGAGAACTATGGAGCAAATAGACGGAAGCAAAATAGGAAATGAAAAACTTTGCATGCAAATTGCATGCTTTCTTTAAAACATATTTTAATTACTTAGGCATTGGGCAAAATTTCAGAAGGTTTCTGGAAGAAACAACATGGTACCCCCTCAAGGTCGTCTTCCTAGGATCAGAAGCTGTGTGAGTTCACCAATCTCATGCCACTGGAGGCTGGCAGTGTAATTCCCACTATCTTATAGAGTTGGCAAAGGCATCCATCCACCCCTTGTAGCCAGTGTACTTACAGTCCCTTGAGACTGAGGGAGGCATCACTCTCGTGCTTAAGAGATAGTTTTAAAACTAAAGGCAAAGGGTTCCTATTTTTTGAAATTTTTTGTTTAACAGCTATGTGATTTTATGCAATATATAACTCCTCTCAGCCTCAGTTTCCTCAGTGTGTGTGTGTGTGTGTGTGTGTGTGTGTGTGTGTGTATATCACAAGAAAAAAGAGAATGCATATGAAAGAACCTAGCAGTGTTTGGACATACAGATAGTAAAGTTTTGTTTTTTAAGAGTCAGAATTTCTAAATATTTAAAAGAATCTGATCATGTCATGAGAGAAGAATAATTGTTACCTATCAATAAGCCATCTGATGGGAATGCTATTTTAAATGCAAGCAATGGTGTTCTGAAAACAAAAATCCAGAACAAAATGTTCCACAGATAATTAATGCATTTAAATTTTTATGAAAAGCAGTAACTGTGTTTGCTTCTTCTGTTTCCAGGATTTAGAAGAAATGCAAATCACCTAATTTATCTTTCAAGTTCAATAGAGATTTAGACCTTTTCCTGTTTTCCTTATTCATTCTCTCATTTCTGAGATGCCACAGTCTCCAAAACTCAGATGACCACAAATGACTGCTTTTCAGTGCTAGTTATACAGCTCATTTGTGGTTTTCATTGTTATTTTAAAATCTGATTCAGAAAAAAAAAATTGAATGGGATACATTTTCAATAAACCTTGGAATTGTAGAAGAGCTCTTATAAAGTCAACAAGATCTGTTGGATAGAAAGTTGGCACCAAATAAATCCATATTGAAAGCATATTTTCTGTTGTTTGTGTTTACTGTTAGAAAATGAACTTGTACATGTGCCTTTGCCTTCCACAAATCCATGCTTGCGTTTCCTGCAATGCATTTAGTACCAGGCATAGTAACAGTTGACTAATAATAGTCACCCTTTCTAGAACAATAATTATGTACTTTGTATAATTTATCTCATTTGATTTTCATCACAATTACTATATTATTATACCTTTATTATGCCCCTTTCAAAGATTAAGCTGTCACCTGGCTTATACTTAAGAGCAGTTCAAGTACAAAAGCAGAGAAATATATTAGAGTAATAAGGAATTGAGTGAAATAACCCCAAATTATTCATTTTGGGGCAAATTTTATTTTTTTCTTAAATACAAATTATAGATTATTCCCTAAGAATGATAAGAAGAGTTTAAATGTTAAGAATTAGGGCTTCTTCTATCTGTGAAAGATTAACTGCTCTGGGATTTTCCTTCCCTCTGCATCCAACTAGAAAACCAAACAAAATGTAGAAAATAACTTTCAGATTCTGAACAACAGGCAACACAAGACTGATCCTGAAAGAAAGGAAGTCAATGAGGTCAGCCCTATTGATGCTCCAGTTTAGAAGGCAGTTTTGATATATAGCACAAGAAAAGGGACACATACATAGTCCAGGGGTTTTACTGGATTGAGAGACAGACATCAATTAGAATTTTCAGGCCAGAATACTAGGGAAAAGAAACATGCACACATTTAAGAATGCACACGCACACAGATGCACACAGGGCATCTTCAGGGAGTCCTTCAGAATCTTTGGCCGAATACCAATCTGTACGCATAAGGAATGAAACTCTGTGAGTCTGGGAGAGATAGCAGGAGACAGAAGATTTTCCGGAATCCACTCAAGGTTGTTACTGTGCAGAGCATCAGGTAAACACTCAGGAAGCTACTTTCTGAGTAATGGGGTAATTAGCCCTAAACAGAAGCTGCTCTATCTAGACCTGCCCTAACAAAATTTAAATGCAAGCTTTTAGATCGACAAACTTAATCTCAAGTAAATTAACTACATGGCAAAGTACAACAATATAAAATTCGTGACACCTTACATTTAATAAAAAATTACGAGGAAGACAAAGAAGCAGGAAAATATGACCCATAATGAGAAGAAATAACTCTATCAAAAGAAATAGATCCAAAATAGTAAACATGATATTATTAGCAGATAAAGATCTTAAAATACCTACTATAAGTATGTTTCATATACTCTAGGTATAGAGCAAAGTCTCAACATTTTGAGAGGAGAAATAGATATTTTTAAAGACCCAAATAAAGCTGCTATATATACCTGTAGTCCCAACTACTTGGGAGGCCGAAGCAAGAGGATCATTTGAGACCATTTAAAAAAACAAACAACAAAATCCTTGCTAGATATGAAAAATAAAATTTTTGAAATTTAAAAAATCATTTGATGGGATTAAGGGCAAGCTAGACACTGCAGAAGAAAGATTAGTGAATCTGAATACATTGCAATAGGAACTATTCAAAATTAAACACAAAGAAATAAAATAGACTGTTAAAAAATAAACTGAGAGTTAGTGATCATTTGGAAGCACACCAAACCAACTAACATGTGAAAATTAAGTTCCAGAAGTGGCAAGTGATCTTTCTATTAATTTATATTGTTTTTAAAATTAGTGTCTTGTGCATATATGTAATGGCAAGATTCACTGTGGTATATTCATATATATACATTGGAAAGTGAGGTCAGATTCATAACACTGTTTTCCCCTCATCTCCTGTATTCTCCCTCTTCCTCAATCTCCTTCTTCTACACCTCTGATCTTTTATTTATCCAACTTTATCCTCCTCCTGTTTTGCCCTCCCAGAACACCAGCTCCTTCCCATCTATATGAATCAGTCAATCCATGGAAGACCTTGTTTCAAATTGAGTCTCCAAGCACACCAGGACCAGTTCTCACTGTTAGAGGGGTGATTACTCCTGACTGATCCAACCATGGGTCAGGTTCCACATCTGTGGGAGACTCATAGCTGACAGTGCACAGGACCGCATGGAATGGAAATTTCCATGGAATGGCATGGAAAGAGAATAGAATGGCCAAAGAAGAATAGAGCACCAGGGGAATAAAAATAATATGTATGCAAACTACCATCCTTTAGATTCAGCTTATCCAAGGACCTTTAACCCAAATTATTGCCCTCTGAAATACTCAGCACAGAGTTCCAATTTACTTCCCAATGCATTGTACCATCACAAGTGTCCTTGTGTTGGATTTATTTACCACTTGTCCTGGCTCCTGTGAACTTTTCCCTCCTGCTAGATATTAAGGCCCAGGAGAGCAGTGACTGTGTCTTATATATTTTTAATCTCTCTTGGTGACTGGCAGAGTGTCTCTCAAATGGTAGCAGAATGTTCGTTGTGATGAATTTGCAATAAGAACAAGTTAAATACTTCCATTAAGCTGAGAAAAAATTAGATTGAGTAAGTACCCTCAGCCTGTGTCGTTATAAAAGAAGAAAAAGTGTTCATTAAAAACTAATGGGTAAGCAGTTTGCTAATGAAAAACTGGTTTCTTTTCTTTCTTCTTCTTTTTTTAATTTGTTTTTTGGTTGAGGATCCCAAAGCTGAAATGAAAATGCCAGGGAAAAAAGGTAGCTTCTAAAAAGTAAATAATAGGGCTAGAGGTGTAGCTCAGTAGCAGAGCACAAGGTCGATTCCCAGCACTGCAAAAAACAAACAAAAAAAGATTTAAAAATAAAGATAATTACAAAATCTGCAGATGAATGAACCTTTTTGGAAAATGTTTGTTATTAATACACATTTCACTGCATTGACTTAAAAAAAGTATATTGTAGTGTTGCTCTTTGGGGAATCAAGTAGTTCTTTGTTGCCCAATATACAGCTTCTTACATTTTTGATGCCCACACCCTTTGGGCTCAGGCAGAGCATGTGGGTGCTTACATGATGGGATTTGATGAATACTTAAAGTACCTCTTTCCCTAGTATCACTCCTGGTTTCCAAAAATATCCTTTAATTCAAAGTCGATTATTTTGAATTGAATACTGTGCTTCCCAAGGAAACCTTCAAAATGCAAATACTTAAGGAGGGGGTAGTATGATCACCATTAACATCTTTGCCTAAATTTGTTTTTCCAAGTAGCTTTGATCACTTAGCAGAACGCCAAAGGAAGGGGTAGAAGGACAGAGAAATTTCCTAGAATGGGTGGGGAAGAGGGCATGCAGATATTGGGCTAGGAAAAAACACACATGTTAGATAGCTGAGGAGGCAAGTATTTAAAAGGGATGTAAAAAAGTAAGCCGAGAACATACTCCCCTCACCCTCAGTACAGCTATTACAGGGGAAACCAAAACTAAAACAGCAAATACTGAACACAGGGATCTACGTGAGCTACCTTCAAAGATGCCTTCCCTCTGGTTGCACAGGAGCGTAGCCATTATAGATCATCGCTTAGGGTTCCACAAGCTCATCTGCAACTTGGCCTCTACCTGCCTTGGATACTCAGCTCCAGGATCCTCATCTTCCAGTCCTGGACAATCTCTTCCTACTCGCTCTGTAAATGTTCACCTCTCATGGCATTAGGGGCTAGACGTAGAATTTCATTTGAAGTGTCCAAGTCACCATGTTTATTAAATCCTCTTCATTCAGAGAAAGAGAAAGGGGAAGAAACTACTACATGGGTTGTAAGATATCAGTTGGAGATATTGATTATGAGATCCATCTCAATTTGAGTTTTAAGCTGGATAAAAATGTGCATGTTAGATTTAAGAAAATATAGTAATAATTTACAGTAAAGGAGGGGGATTGGTGGATCTTACTGGGAAATTTTTAGAAGATGGAGCTTTCAAATGATCAGAGAAGACAGACTCAGAGAAGCTCCGTCACCTCTTCCTGTGGTCTAAATGTCCCCTCCCAAACTCATGTTGAAATTTAATCACCAAGTGATAGTCTTAAGCAGTGAGTCATTTAAGAAGTGATTAGATAATGAATCCATGGACTAAAGTTTTAATAGTGGGAGCTGGTGAACTACCTCAGGATGAGTTTGACTTGATTTCTCTATCTTATGTGCACACTTCCCCTCTGTCTGATGCCTTCTGCCATGTTATGATGCAGAGTGAGGGCCATTGTCAGATGTTGGTGACATGGTCTTGGTTTTCTCAGCTTCCAGAACTGTAAGAAATAAATCTCCATTCTTGATAAATGACCCCATCTCAGGTATTATGTTATACCAGCAGAAAAATAACTAAAATGCCTCCCAAGAATTGTTGGTTTGCTCACAGATGGTATGCAAAAGGAAACTTCCTATACGATTGTGACTGGGTCATATCAGATTTCTGGAATTCAGAGGTTCACACTTTCAGGGCCCAGTATATAACCTCCAGATTTAAGCTTGCATTAGAAAACCTCAAAGCCAGGACCGTAACAGGTTGGCTAATAGCCCAAGAAGAGAGGGAGAGCAACCCCCTCCTCTTCCAGGGCACCGGGCCTCCTCTGCAGCACCTTGTTTCTTCCAGGTTGACTCCATGACAGCTGCTGAATATTCAGATGGTGTTACTAAGTGATTGTATTCCATCTTAATCATCTATTTGGGGACTTTGCATACTGCATTCCTTGTGATTTCTACCGTGTTTTTTGCCCTCATTTGTAAATAGCTTTCAGAAACCTGAAATGAAATTGCTTTTACTTTTCACTTCCTCTCATCAGTCTGAGTCAGTTTCATTTGGAATCAGCTGTACCTTCTGGCCCTTTTAAGGAATCATTATTTTCACAGAGGAGAAAAAATGATCCCGCTACAGGAAACTCTGCTGTGTAAGGGAACTGAGAGGGAGGTAAGGGGGAGACCACTGTCCCCATCTTCCTCAAATGAGCTCATTCTCCTCTTTCCTTTTAGTTATAAAAATGTGTACCAGCTCAGTTACCTCGGATTAAAATGTGGAAGCATAATTTTCCCACACACATTTTAATCCACTAGCACTGAGCCTATTGAAAGCCCTATTCCTCTCCTCGCTCTGTAATAGCTTCACTCTCTAAATTGTTTCCTCCCTTGTATGACTCCGATGCTCATATTAGCCTTGCACAATTTCATCTCAGCACAGAGGGAAGGAAATCACCAAGGTAACATTGGCTGCCCACACTGTAGTTGTCTCTCTGTGTGTATGTGTTTTTAATAGAAATAACATGCAGATAGGCTTTCTCCCTTAATGTCTGCCAGGTTGAAAGATCCCAACTTGTGCTTTTTCTTAAGCTAATAGAGAACTTAATCTGAGCCACATAGCAGGGAGGCATCATTTGGGTGTGAATAACCTAAGGAAAAAAGCCTGAAAATCAAGTAGTGAAAAGTCAGAAAGGACTTCGCTGTTGTGCAGACAGGACCTACCTGGGCATGTCTGAATGCAAAGGCTGAACAAAGTTTTCAAACAGAGGCACATTAGGAATATTTTCAAAATCTCTGCTCCAGATATTTGACTCCAAGGCTTTTGTTTACATTTGAAATGGTGCTGACCTGAGGCAGTTGACCCTGCTCAGGTTCATTATAGAGGCACATTGCCTCTTGACTCTGACTACCCCATTTCCCACATCTTCCTTCTGCCTCAACCTGCTTTAGGTCCCGTGTTTCCACCTTTCCCCTTGCCCACCACAGGTCCAGCTATCCAGGTGGACTTGTCTGAGTCAAGTCTTATTTCAGTGACTTGTGTTCTCTCTTTAAGTAGCCCAAGGTAACAGCCTTCCTCACAGATAACCTTATGAGGATGGATTTTATTAGCTCAGTGAAGGAGAAGATATCATCAGTGAACCTGAGGAAGCTATAAGAATTTATAAACAGGCATATGGAAAGAAGGCAAAACTAACATCCTGATATTGCAAAGTTGCTGCAGAAGTCTGAACAAGTGAATTAACTTAGCCAAGTCTCAGTTTATTTATCTCCATAATGGAGCTATTATTGTGCATTTTGTTGGGGTGTTATAAAAATTAAATTAGATGACTTTTGCATATAACATAATGTGTGTTCATGAAACCTGGTACAATGGTGACTGCATTAACCTTGGAGATGTACTATTTACCTGTTTTCCTAAGCTGATAATGGTCATGTTGGTCCTCAGAACTATTTTCAGTGTTGTTATAGATTTGAAAATGCTTTAAAAATGATCAAATATTATACAACTATAAAATAACACAGGATCTGCTGGTTTAAAATAAGATTGAATACTACTTATCTTCTTCCTCCTCATCCTCTCCCCTCCTCTCTTTTCTTCATGAATAATAAGCAAGAGAAATACCTACAAGCCACTTTTGAGTCCTCTCTTCTATCCCCAGCTTCCAATCCTTTAGTGAATCCTGCTGACTGTTGTTCAAAATACGCTCTATACATTGACATCTTTCCTCTCCACTGCCATCCCTGGGTCTAAATCACTCCAGCACTGTAAGGCGAGCCTTAGACCAGTTTTGCAGTGCAGCCTCCACTGATCGAGGAGGGTTCTTTAATTCGCAAATGACTTCCTCATGGATCCATCCTCCCTAGAATGGAGAAGTCACATATCTACCTTGCTCACCCTCACCACACCCTCAGGACTGAGAAGAGTCCCAAGCACACAGTGGGGCTCCACAGAGACTTTATGAATGGATTGTATACATTAATTATCCCATGGGCCAGGCATTATTAGTGCATTTCACAGATAAAAAACCTGAGTTCCTTCATCTAAGTGATTTGCCCTTCCACAAAAGACCAGGTGTTGGTCAGACATTTTGAAGGGATTTTATGGAAACTCACTTCACATAAAAAGGTTAACAACTCAAACAGTGCTTCATGCTGCAACACCGGGACAGCCTTGCCATCTCTAAACTCTTTTCTTTCATAGTTTATTAAGCATGTTCATTAAGCATGTTGTCCTAGATTTTTTTTTTGTTTTTGTTTTGCTTCTCTATGAATATCAGTAGGTAATGTCTAAAGTTTGCATTTTCTATAGAAACACAGCTGAGTAATCACATTGTTTATTTTTAGGGCTCTAAAGACCCATATATTACTTCCCACCCTGTATTTGCTAGTATTCTGAGGATAAATTCAAATGTGCTCTGTCCTTATGCAATTTTAAATGAAGAGATTTGTTTTATTAAACTGTTAACCATGGGTGACATCTTATTATATTAGCAATTTTTGTTTCCATCATCAGTGTTCTCACTGCAGCAGCAATTTTCATTTGCACCTACTTTATATTAACACTGTTGACATAGTATTTATCATATCAGAGTGTATATTTAGAAACTACACAGGCATTAAAAGCAGGATGATCCTCTGGATTGCAGAAAGGTAACCATAACAAAATCTTAGGAAATCAAATACTAGTGTCTGGGATTTCTAACTGTTATTTTCTTTCTAATTCAAATGATGTGCATAAATGACCATTATGACACATGAATAAAAACCAGAGCAACATTAACTTGGCCAAGAAAGGGTAGGATTGAATTAAGTAGCTGAGGTGGTAGACAAATGGGAAATGTGCGAGAAGTCATCCAGACAGAATGAGGTTATTCCCATCCTTTACTGACATCCCCCAGATGCTTAAGATTATAGCTCAATGGTTTTATCTTTCTGTGTGGAATAGGAACTGATGACACTAAAACCTGTCAACCTTGAATTGTTGGCTAAATATGAAATTCAGCTAAGGCTCATTGGGTCAGATGCCAAATAGTGAGATGATCATCAATGCCCTTGAAGTACAGATCACAGTGGGATGGAATGAACTGTTTCCTGGTAGACAATATTTACAGAGCTGTGCAGTGGTACTGGTATATGAAAGGGGTGCTCATCTTTTGCCATGCACTCCTCTATACATGATGAGAGAAGAAGTAGTGTTATTTCATTCATATTCACATCTATAATTTTCTGGATTGATAGAGCATAGATATTTGTTGGTCCTAAAGTCTGTGACTATGAGATAAGTAACTGTTCTATGCTTTCAAGTTTACATAATGAACAAGAATTGCAATTGTAATTGAAAAACAAAGCCATGTATCTTTAAAAAAATTTTATAGTGTTTATATTTTTTAGCCATTAATTATCTGTAAATCATGGTTTCCTGAAAAATCCAAGAAGCACAGCAAAAACAGAAATAGCCATGGAAGCTCCCAAATCTTTATAATCAAAGCATGTACTTTATAAAGTTTAGCTTATTTCATCATTTTTGTATTTAAAATTGAGTTGTAATTTGTTTACAGTAAATACTCTGATCTTAAGAAGATAATTGGATATTGGATAAGGGTACACACCTATGTAACCTACATACCTTTCAAGAAATAAACTATTTCAACTCCTCACCGCCTTTGTCTACCTTCTCAGACAACCACAAACACTCCTACTAAGCAACAGTGACTATATTTCTATCCTTATAGATTAGTTTTCCTGTTTTGGAACTTCATATAGATTTTTGGGATCACACATATAGCATATTCTCTTTTGAGTATGGATTTTCTCAGTAGGTAAAATGCTTTTAAAATTTATCCAAGAAAGACAGCAAATGTACCTTCAGAGAAGCTAATGGGACTTCTGGAAGGTAGATGAAGGGGACCATTTTTAGAAATCAAACTTTGAATAAAAAAATTTTCCCCTGACCTACTTGGGAAGACCCAAATGTTGGGGGTCAGAATAGCTTAGAGGATCCCTAAGATGGATTTTTCACTTATGTGTCTGACCCCTGGATTAGGATGACTGAAGATAGATTTAGCTGGAACTATGAAATGGTAAGCAAGCTACATGTTGCCTCTCTATGTAGCTTGGGCTTCTCAAAGTATGGAACTTGGAATCCATAGAGGATGTTTTTTTTTTTTTTTTTTAAATATTTATTTTTCAGTTGTAGGTGGACAGAATATCTTTATTTTATTCTTTATGTGGTGCTGAGAATCGAACCCAGTGCCTCTCGCGTGCTAGGCGAGCACGCTACCACTGCGCCATAACCCCAGCCCCCATAGAGGATGTTTTGAGAGAGGACATCACGAGACTGAGCATTCTAATATGATAGGCCCAAACAGCATGGCCCTTTATGACTGAGCCTTGGAAGTCATGGAGATCACCTCCATATTACTCTATTGGTCAAAGCAATTACAAATCCACTCAGATTCAAGAGGAAGGGACATTGACTCCACTTTTCAATGGGAAGAGTGTCAAAAAATTTGTAGCAATTTTTATTATTTCCATGAATAGTGCAAATGTAATAATATATCTGAAATAGATGGCCAAATTGTTTAAGGAAATTTAGGGAAGAAAAATTGGAAATATATGGTTTTTGCATGGTTGAAAGGAAGAGTCTAAATGGGAATAATAAGAAATGTATTCCATGCGTAGGGGACTGGCTAATGTAAAGCTTATGCCATTTCAAGGATGGAGGTGGTAAGTGAAGAGTGTTATAATGCACTGTGGAAAAAAATCCCCACAAAACTGGGTGGTCTGAAAAAGATTGGTAAGGAATCATGGACTGGGGACTAATTTTATATGCTGAAGCACAGCACAATTTGCCCACTTAGAGAAAGTGATTTCCTCAAGGTTCTGATTATAGCTGCTCTTCTTTTGGAGGCTATATGAGAAAGGTTGGTGAGAAAAGGACTATCTTTAGGAGGCTGGATATGATATACAGGTTTATTGGGAATATAGATGTCACTGATTTATTTATCATATTTGTTGTATACAGAATAATCCCCCTCACCTATCTCCTGGGATATCCATGTGCTAATCCTTGAAGCCTGTGCATATGTTGGATTGTATGAAAAAGGGGAATTAAGGTTTCAGGTAGAATTGTATGCCCCCACAAATTTATGTCCATTTGGAATCTGTTCATGTGCCTTTATTAGAAAGTAGGGTATTTGTAGATGTAATCAAGTTAAACTGAGGTTGTATTGGATTAGGCTGGTGCCTAAATCCAATATGACTATAATCCTCATAAGAGGATTTAAAAAAAAAAAAGTGAACTGCTTGGATAGAAGAGGAGAATTGGATCTAAAGACATGCACAAAGGGAGAATGCTCTGCAAATCTGGAAGAAGAGTTTGGAGTGATACATCTATTGGTAAAGAATGTCAAGAAGTGCCAGAAACCACCAGAAGGTAGGAAAAAGCAAGGGAGACTTTTCCCCTAGAGTGTTCTGAGAAAGCATAGCCCTGCTGGCCCCTTGCTTTTGGACATCTAGGCTCCAGAACAGTGAGTGAGACAATACATCTCTGCTGTTTTAAGCTGCCCAGTTTGTGGTAATTTGTCATGGTAGCCCTAGGAAGTAAAGTTTCTAATCAGTTCAATGTAATGACAAGAATCCTCAAATTTTGGAAGAGGGAACCCAAAGAAAGAATCAGAGAGAAGACAACATGAAAAGGACTCAGCCTGATGCTGTTGCTTTTGAAAATGGAAGAAGGTGAAGCCAACCAATGTACCAGGGATAGGTTCTAAGGCAAGGTTAGTTAACACTTTGATCATAAAAAGACAACACCTAAGTCAGATGATTTTGGTAAAAGGGGACTTGGCAAAATCATCCTAGAGGGGTGTGCAGGGAAAGGTGGCAGACTGATAAGCTGGATGCAGCTTCTTGCTCAGAATCCAAGGAAGCAAGGAGAGAAGAGTGAGTCAGACACTCTGACTGAATGAAGTGTCAAGTCAGACACTTATGAGCTGAATTGTTCTCTCCAAAATTAATGTTGAAATCTGAATTCACAGTCCCTCAGAATGTGACTGCATTTGGAGAGAAAGCCTTTTGAGAGGTAATTAAGATAAAATAAGGTCACATGTATGGACCCTGATCCAATATGACTGGTGTCTTTACAGGAAGAGAAGATTAGGTCACAAACTCACACAGAAGAAAGTCCATGTAGAGACAAAGGGAAAAGATAATCATCTAGAAGTCAAAGAGAGAAGCCCCAGGAGAAACCAACAGTGTGATTTCAGACATCTAGCCTCAAGAACTGTGAGAAAATAGATATCTGCTGGG
Source organism: Xerus rutilus (assembly GCA_028644305.1). Classification (NCBI taxonomy): domain Eukaryota; kingdom Metazoa; phylum Chordata; class Mammalia; order Rodentia; family Sciuridae; genus Xerus; species Xerus rutilus. The sequence goes on along the minus strand of CM053404.1, from coordinate 116,617,482 downwards.
TAAGCTGTCCAGTCTGGTAGTTTGTTATGACAGCCCCAAATCCTTCACTTCCATTGTTTTCTAGATTAAAGCTCTAACACAAAGTAGGAATAATAAATGACTCAAGCCACATAGTTAGTGGAATTGCCAGGGCTGAAATTCACATTACTTGCTATCAAGATGGGAATGAATGATCACTCTGGAGCTCTCTATAGAGGTTTTTGTGAGGTGTTGTGGTATGACTGCCTGTTTTTTCATTCCTTCACATTTAAACACTCAATACATATAGTATGTTTACATTTTCAGTCCTTTCTCCCTAGTTGAATAAAAATCAACTCATTAAAAAGGGAAATAAAATGGTTAAGTTCTTATAAAATTAGAACTCCCAAAGAAAATATTCATTAGTTTCTAATCATGTGTTATTTTCTTAAAGACTATATTTCATAGCAACTTTCACTCAAAGAATATACTTCTCACATACTGTGATAATCTGTTTTTAAAGATTACTTTTCCTAAGGATGACTAGATGAAGGACGGTAGGCCAATTTAACATGTGTCTGTACAATATGATAGACGACTCAATGTGACTCAATGTAATTGTTTTGTGTAGTTAACTTGATAATTAAGACCATCATTCTTAGGAAATCTGCACAGATGGACTCAATTGGAAACCATTTCCCTACTCTGTTTGGTCCTCCTGATAAACTGAAAAACATGTATATGTTTACACTTTGAATCCATTTACAAATAGAAATTAATAATAGATATTGCTAAATAAATTACTCCATTGCAAATAAATGTAGGTTGGTATTTTCTGCTTAATTTTATTCAAATCAAATACCTCAGGCTCAAGGTCTTCCAAGATGAGAATGTGGACTACTTTCCATCCTGGGTGTGAGAGAATAATCTAAGCAGATTTTAAATTATTTAAACTGGTCACCCTGCTCCAATACATTCTAAGTAGCTATTTAAATCATTGATGAGGGCATCAGATCCTACAATTGGGTGGCAAATTAAAAAAAAAAAAAAGAAGAAGGAAATCTATGCTGACTTTAATTACTTTTAAAAGAATAGAATCAGTCTCTAATATTATTAAAATCAGATCATAGTCACTTAATAACCTGAAGCAAGAAAAGAGATTGAGTTTTATACTACTCAAAGTTTCAAAACTTGAGCCCATAAAAGTTAGGCCCATGTACTGTCTATGGTACCCACATAGTTAGATCCTATAAGCTGTTATACATTATTTCTGTTAGTCTTTATAACAGTGTTAAAGGTAGACATTTGTGAGTGTCAGTTTTCTGTTGCCATGATAAAATACCTGAGATAATTGATTTATAAAGAGAAAAGACTTATTTTGGCTGACGGTTTTAGAGATTTAGTCCATGGACAGTTCGCCCCACTGCTTTTGGACGTGTAACAAGGCAGCACATTATGATGGAGATCACATTGTAGAACAAAACCATCCACCTAATTTCAGGACACAAACAAACAAACAGAAAACAAGAAGGGACTAGGATCCCATAATCTCTTTTGAAAGCATGCTCAACAATGACTAGGCCCCACCTTTTAGAGTTTGCGCCACTTCCCATTAGTGCAATGGCAGGAACCAAGCCTTTAACATATTGGTGTTTAAGAGACACTCCAGATCCAAACTCTAGCCTTGTTATTGTCCTCACTTTACAGATAAATTAACTCAGTCAGAGATTTACATAACTTGCTCAGCTTGTAGGTCCCTGAGCTGAGATTTATTCTGTGGTCTAGTTTACCCCAAAGCCCATGCACTTTCTACTAAATCATGCTGAATCTTATTTCATGGTTTACTAAGTGCTTTAAAATACATTTTATTTGAGATTTGAAAAGTCCTATGAGGTATTTTCCTATTTTATGTAGAGAAAGTTGAACGTTCCAGCAACTGACTCCAAATAGTTCATCCGGAAATGGCCTTTGAGTGCTTCCTTCTCTGCATCAAGTCATGTACATGCACACACATAAACCCACACACCTCACATGTGCAAGGCACCTAGGCAGGGGTCCACACTCACAGCTTTGCCTTGCACTCAGGGAAAAGCATAAACTTGGTAACCTATGTTGAAGAAAAGGATTGGAATGGTCTAGTGTTTCGTCTCTGGGAGCCACTTATTTTTAAATAATTTTATTAATAATGAAGGATATGATAGAGATATCCATTAGTTTGTTACAACATAGAGAGCACATGTATTGAACTCACTTAAACTTCAGAGCTTTCTCTTCTATTCTTCACTGTCTCTGAAGTCAGAACTGCCAGATAAAACACAGGCAACCCAGTTAAAAATTGGATTTTCGGATAAACAAAGCATAATTGTTTAAGTATATTTCAAACATTGGTATATATTTCACTACAAATATTAATTTATCTAAAATGTAAATTTAACTGGGTGACCTGTGTTTTTATTGATTAAATCTCACTGCCCTATCTCTGGTAGAAATCTATTGAAAACTCAGTGGTATCAGAAGTCTCTAAGCCACTCATCACAATGTCAGGAACCTTCTTTACAAAAGTAGCTCTACACAGTGCTTGCCACTGTTTTGTGGAAAATCACACAACTTCCCTTATGCTTCTATTTCCTGTAATTTCCTTAAAAGCAACACACACACACACACACACACACACACACACACACACAATTTAAGTATGTATATATGTAAAGAAGAAAAGAAGGAAAATTTTAGTTGAAAAACGAACACAGAGCAATCAACAAAATAAATACAAAATTAATTCATAATTCATATTATTGAAGAGATGAAGGAATTATTAATTGCACAAAAACTAATTAGGCATGATTATATACCTCAATTGTTCTCCAATCTTACCAACATCAGAATCAACTGGAGGACTTGATAAAACACGGATTGTTGGGACCCCTTCCTGGAGTTTGTGATTTGAGGTGTGTGTGTGTGTGTGTGTGTGTGTGTATGAACTTTCATTTCATACAAGTTTCCAGATGACCCTGATGCTGCTGGTCCAGAGAACACACTTGAAGAATTACTGATGTATGACACCATGAAATATCAACTTGCAAAACTGAAATTCAGCTTCCTCCATTGGTACTCATTAGTGATGATGAAACCAGTTGATATGTTGGTTGGATGCTAAGACTAAGATTTCAAACACCCGACCAAAACTTTCTTGAAGCACATTTATTGCCAATAGGCTGCACTATAATGAATCACAAAAGGAAAACAAGCTTGTACCATTCTCCCTTGAATATTCTTGGATTTGGAGCCAAGGAGCAATTCTGTGTGCCTGCTGGTGAGCACAAATTTATTCATTATCCTTTATTATCACCCGAGGCTAAGCTTACTATGCTGCAAAATTACAACCTGAATAACTAGCCACGAAACTTTCATAACATCATCATCCTGTAGCTCTGAGCACTTAAGTAATGTGTAAGGAAGCATAGAATATTTTCTGGAACTAATTTTTCCATACTCCTTCCCATTTCACAATATTTCTTCAATAGAAGTGGCCATCACATAATTAAAGTTTTTATTAAGTGGCACGTTTGGATGGGTAAAGTTAGGACTATTGACAAAGCTTTGGGTATCATCCTGGACCTTTTCTTTCCCTTTCCTCTTTCCTTGCTTTCCTTCTTTCTTCCAGTATTTTCATGTCTTAATGAAAACACGTGGCAGAAGAATATAGTGACCATGATCAGTGAAATGGATTTGCATTTTAGTTAAAAAAACATGGTGAAGGAGAGCAGAATATGCCACCCTAAAGCTGCTATTTTGTCATAAAGATGCTTTGAGCTGAAGAAAGTTGAGAAGAAATAGATATCTTCCTCCTCCTTCTATTTACTTCTAAACAGGACATGAGCTTACAAGGTGTCCCTCTTTCCCTCTTTACCAGGAAGGACTGCACCAGAGGATTCTATATAATAAACTTTACTTCTTAGACTTTATCGACCATTAGTTTTCCATACATTTGCCTTCCCACAATTTGTTGCTCCCAGAGACACAAGTCCATTTGTTTTGCCATTTCTCTAGAAGTTTGTTTATTTATTTGTTTACTTAGATGAAGAAGCTATGTAAGTCAGAGTTCTAAGCTACCTCTCTAAGTTACTCAATTCCGGGTACTCTAATGTGTCACATGTCCAATGTACATGTGAATAAACCTGTTTATTTTTCTCTTGTTAGTCTGTCTTTTGTTATAGAGAATTTAGAAGAGTTGAAGGAGAACTGTTTTTCCTCTACAGCAGTCTTAGAGCCAGAAGCTAATACCAACACTTGTTTTAATGGGGCACCTTTAGGAAATTCATATATGTGAACTTTCTAGATAAAATTTATCTTTAAAACATCTTGGCCTATAACTTCTTTTTTTTTCTTTTAAATTTCAAGTTTCGAACTCTATGTTCAAAGTGGCTATGTGCTATTTTTCCTTCTTAAAGAGGATATAGATAGTCCCTGAGTCAATGATGTGTCAACAATTGTTTAACTTCATCATGTACAAAAGCAGTAAGCATTCAGTAGAAATCCTACTTTGAATTTTGAATTTTGATTTTTCCTGGGCTAGTGATATGCAGTATGATCCTTTTTCTCAATGCTGGGCAGTGTCAATGGGGAAACAACAGATACTCTACAGCATACCATGTTGCTAAGTTAAGATACCAAGTGGATTAGGTATGTAAAACACATATGTTCCCCATGGTGCTGTGTATCCAACCCAGGGCCTTGTGCATGCTAGGTAAGCACTCTCCCACTAAGCAACACCTCCAGCCCCTGAATGCATTTTTGATTGGTAATATTTTTAACATATTTTCAACTTAAGATGGGTTTATGGGGTTATATAGTTGGAGCATCTATATATTTTATGAATAGTGTAATCTCTCTTGATTTAAAGTCATCATGATATATCCAACATTGAACTTCACTATGATAGTTTCAACTGCAGGGAACTAATGTGGTGGTGGTGGTGGTGGTGGTAGGGATTGTTATCATTGGCTTTTGGAATTCTTAGTAATCCAAACTTGTCTTTATAATTTTGCTGTTGCCTATTTGGGTGGTCAGATGTTCCTTTCTTGCTATTTAGTATCTACCATTTTCAAATTGCTCATCTAATTTACACACTGTTCTAATTAAATTGGTTTGAAAATTGTTCCAGTCTTGTTAGGAGTTAAGCACTTGGGTTTTGTGGGCTTCTTTTTTTACTTCTGAATTTCAAGTCATGCTCCACGTGCTAAAAATGTGGCCTTTAATAAATCCTGTTCAATCATGTAAGTTGTTTTTCATATGTGAAATGGAGGCTGCTAATCCATTTGTAGGAAAGCAGGGCTTTTTGTATGTAATATACACAGTATAGCCACATCTTATTGTGTGATAGGATAAGGGTGTGAATGGCTAGGAAAAACACTGGACTGAAAGGGGCCCTTCCCCCACCCCTTCTCTCCCCCGACCCCAGGGGTCTCCCTAAATTACTCAGGCTGGCCTCAAATTTGGCAATACTCCTGCCTCAGCCTCCCCAGTTGCTGAAATCACAGGTATGCACCACTATGCCCAGCACAGGATTTGTTCTTCTCTAGAACTTTGGTCTCCTTGTTCCAAAAAGTTCCCTCCTATCAAGTTGCCAGATTTTGTATACAAATCTTGGTTACATTAAAAATTAAGATAAATGCCTTAGACTTTTTAGTATAATTATATCCCAAATACCAGATGATACATACTTACACTAGAAAAAGGTGTTATTTAACTGGAATTCTAATCTAACTGGACATAAATGTATTCTTTGATATTATATAAAGCTCTAGGTCCTAAGAGCTTCTTCAGGTCTTTATCTTTCCTTTGATGGCTCAGATGTGCACATAAAAATATTATATAAGATTTGTATGCTTTTCTGCTGTTAGTTTATCTTATGTCAGCTTAACTCTCAGGCCCAGCCATAGAACCTAAGAGAATAGAAGAAATGTTTTTCTTCCCTTTAAACTGGCATTTCTCTTTCCACCTGGTGGTCTGTGTACCTGGCTAGGTCGGACTTCCTCACAGCAGCATGGTTCCAGGGTAGTCAGACTCCTGACCTGGAAGCTTAGGCTCCTAGAGAACATTTCCAAGAGATCAAGACCAAGAGAGGCTATGAGACCTCTTTCCATTAAGCCACATAAGACACAGAACTTTACTTTGTCACTTTCTATTAGTTGAAAGCGACTCATAGAGCCAGCCCAGAATACCAGGACTATGGTGCATACTGGAGCTCTTTCCTGAGTCTCAGTTTCTAACTCTACAAAATAGGCTAAGATTATAATGTGTTTGTGAGACTAACATAGATTTTTAAATTATTTGAAAATACTGCATTTTTATTGTAATGCATTAGGTAGTATGAGTCTGGTATGTCTACTTCCATGCCCATTTTCTGTTCTTTTGTTTTTGTGTGTAACATTTTGTTTATATGTAACAAATTTATACTCATATTTTAATAATATTAGAATTTTATGTATGTAATTATATAATTATATATTGTATGTGTAAATATATAACGCACATGTCTACACACAAATACATATATATACATATATACAAACACATATATATATATGCTTATATATTTCAGCCATTGATTGTAATCTTATAATGAATTGACTTCTTTCTACGCATCCAGACTATTATTGGCTAAGTAGCATTTGGGGAAAGCAGTAATGTCTAAGTAGCATTTGAGAAAATAGTTACTCTGATAATTTTCTGTGCGGCTTAATTTTGTCACAGAATCTCAGTGCAAAAGGCAGGTCTAAAAATTTCAGGTTTAGACTTAAGTTTATAAAAGTTAATTTAGCTCTTATTATGTCATCCCTTTAAGATATTGTATTACCTTGAAATTAAAGATGGACTAATAGAGACATATTCTCCCAACGGCATACCTTCCTACTCCATGACTAACTATTGCCTTTATCCAACACAAATATAACAACTACATATGTGCACACAGATACACATTTAAACACACATGCACATAAATAAGCATATGCAGAATCAAATCAAGTGTGCATTGATAGGCTGGATTCTACATTATCTCCTTTAATCATTAGTCTTACTCCTTACAAAGTCAGTGGCTGAGACTTGGTTGCTTATTAGAATTCTGTGGAATCTTCACTTCGTGAAAATTCTCATCAGCACAAGATATCTGCTAGTCTGTAAGCTTAAAACTTGTCAGTCATTTAGAGAGGACCTTGAAGACATTCTTCAACACTTTATTTATTTGAGAAGTCATATAAATTTTACTGCTTGCATCTAGCAAAATATTTGATTTGACAAGACTTTTTATTGACCAAATATTTTAAATTGGAAGAAGTCTTAGAAAACTAAGCCTTTCAAAGTTTTAAAAGTTAAAGTTCTGCATCCCAGTGCTAAAATGTTCCTCTGACCTAGTCTATGAACTATGCTCTGCTAAGATGTTTCTTGACATAAGCAATTTTCATAAAACACACTGATGCAATTATAGTTGTATATTAGGGTTCTCAGAGAAACAGAGCCAATACTATATACAGTATATAAATAGAGAGAATTTATTTGAAGTGTCTTACACATTTATGAAGGCCAAGATATCCCATGATATACTGTCTGAAAACTGGATAATCAGTGAAGCTGGTGGTATAATTCAGTCTGATTCCCAAGGACCAAGAACCAGAGGAGATGATGGTATAATTATCATGTCAAGGCTGAAGACTTGAGACCTAAGGGTTATGGGAGAGTGATGTAGGTTTCAGAGTCCAAAGGCTCTAGACCTGGAGTTCTGATAGCTGAGAGCAGGAGAAGATGAATACTTCTGTTCTATCTGGATGCTCAACAGATAGGGTGATCCCTGCTTACATTGGCAAACGGGAATTTTTACTGAGTCTTCAAATGCAAATGTTAATATCTTCCAGAAACACACCAAAACAGACAAACCAAAAGTGTTTTACCAGCTAGCTGGATATCCCTTAATACAGTCAAGTTCATGTCTAAAAGTAACCACCACATATCTCTCTCCTCAATGTCACTGCAGAAGTTACAACAGTTTAGTATTACTGTTCATATTCTTTGCTGGTTTGCTAAAGGACCAACTGCTGATGATATTCAGGATTTGTTTTTGCATAGTATAGATTTTTTTAAAAAGTTTTTTGTTTCAGTATAAGATGATGTTCTGTTATATTATTTCCTCAATGAATATTTCATGAATAGACTAACACTCTCTTTTTATAACTGCAGAGAAATTCAGGAATGAGGTAATTGTGCTGTGTTACTTAGATAAAAACATTTTGTCTGAAATAATCTGGATGATTCCAATTCTTGCTGTTCTTTAGTTGTAGGAATTTAGTATATCAGTGGAAATTCAGAAAAATCCAAATGCTTGTGCTAATGTAGATAATTCAAAAATGGGATTCTTTTGGAACCAAATCCTCAGAATTCTGATGGATTTGGTTTTCTTGTCACTAAACCACACATAACACATACTGTTGCTCTTACAAGAAATGTCAGCTAATGGAATTGAAGCAGTTAAGTATCATCAGGTGTGAGGGTCATGTTAGCATATTTTCCTACTATTTTAGACATAAGTAGGAAGAACAAGGGGCCATAGTTGAATAATCAAGTATGGGGAAGGGAAGCTTTACCTAAGAAAGAAGGATTCTTTTCTGTGAAAATCTCAGTGTTAGGAAGAAGTCAGAGGCTGTGCGACAAGTAAAAGGCAGTTGTTTGGGGGAGGGAGGGATTGATTGTTCTCCCAACACTGAAGCTTGTCAGGTTGTGATGTGCATTATTTGGAGTACCCTGGAGATCACCTGGTGGGAGGCTGGCAGCTGCTGTTAGAAATGTGGAGACTGTTTCATCAGCAGACTTTCTTAGAAGTTTCCTGGAGGCAACCCCAGATGGCTCACTTAGCAGGAAACTCATTTATTTGTAGCTCCAAATACTTCCTAGAATCCCTAATGTCCATGTGAACAGGACCACAAACTCATAGCTGCTCCCTTGTGGTTAATTTGCAAGCCACATTAACAATTTCTGACTAAGAGGGTGCCATTAAGAACCAGGGTACTCATGTTGTTTATCATAATTCAGTGGGTTGGATTTTAAATCAATAAAAAATCTTCAGCAGGAAGCTGACTGAGTCCCCATGACAGGAAGCTCTGCGTCAAGGCTGATTTAGGTTGATTCTGGGATCTAACTCCAGTCAGACTGACTCTTCCGGATATTCTATATGGAAGAGATTATAATTACAGATGATTAGGAAGTAAAACTGGGGTGGAGATGACTGGAAAAAATGTAATATTCTGAGAAGCTGAGGTTCAAAAGAAGGGCTGGGGGCTTTTGGAGAGGAGGATGGGCATGAATTAAATAGAACAAAAAGGAGAGTCAGGAACACACAATATGGTGGAAAGAATGTGATCTCCATGACTTGGGGCATGCTAACCTCCTTGAATTTTAGGGTTTTTTGTTAATCATAAGGTAAAATACTCAGATTCACTCAATCACGGTTTCCCTGAATGTCACATGTGAAGTAATCGGACAAGAGCCTCACTCAAGAAGTAGGCAGATTGTAGATCACAGAGGCCCTTGCATAATACTTAGAGCATTTTTCTTTTTTCTCTTTTTTTCCATTTTTTATGCAGGCAATGACAAGTGAGTAGAAATCTCTAAAATGAGTAGGTTTTCTGTATGTGGAAACAAACACCGACAACAATAGATAGAAGCAACTAGTATCTGTTGCTAAGGAGACAAAAAGCTAATGCATTATCCCAGAACAGACAGAAGATTGTGACAGATAGACCATAGCAATAGAAATGGAGATGAAAAGCCATCCATTCATTAATTCACCAGATACTTGTTGAGTGCCTTTTATGTGCTAGGTGTTTAAGTTTTATGTACTAGGAATACAGTGGTAAATAAAACAGTCTTGTTAGTCTAATCTCAAGGAGTTTATATTCTAATCAGAAAGCCAACAATCAACACCTACATTACAGATATGATTCCTTTCAGCTAGAGAGGCATGTTTTCAAGGAAATAAAACTGGTGTAATGGAAGAGTTACTAGACTAGAAAGTAATATTTGATATGACTTGTTTGACAAGAAGGGATGAGTCATGTGATTAAGGGGAATATCATTCCTGGCAGAGGAAACAAGGTGTCTGGGAGAAAATCTGAGCAGTGATGAGGGAAGTTAGAATGGTAGGGCTTGGGGCAAAGAGGGGGATTTGAAGACCACAGTGGAGAGTTTTAGTTCTAAGAGCAAAGAGAACCCAATCTGACTGACATTTTTTAAAGATCCCTAGCCACTGTATGGTAACTTAGAGGCCAGTTATGAGGCTATTTAATTGCAAAGAGAGAAAAATGTCAAAATCAAGATATAGAAAATACTGCAGATCTTCAGCTTTTGAGGGAAAAGTGTTCAGAAAGTTCTTCCCAAATTCTTAAATATAAAATAGCTCCATTGCATGTGATCCTTCCCCAGATGAACTGAACCATATAAAAAGATGTAGTCATTTTGGTTTCTTAATGAGATTACTAGTTATGCCATGATAAGTAGAGAACAATAAAACCACAATGGAATTGGAAGCAGCATATGGCTACAAGCAACGCAGACAACTAACTATACATATATTTAGCAGAAAACATTATTTATAGCCACAGTTACCTTTGGAGGAGGTAATGAAGCATTTTAACAGCATTCTTCACTAAAAGGAAGAATTTTTGTCTGCTGAGCTCCTTGATGTTGAAGAAATCTGCATATAGGAGTTAGGAAAGAATGACTTTATCCCACAAAAAGAGTAGTTGAGAGTCAACGCTTATCAAACTTGCTGGCCCTCAGGAAATTCTCCACATACATGTGTGGAAAGTTTCACACATGGAATTTTCCTTAGGAGGAAAAACTTTCCCTTGATCAACTTGAGTTCAAAAATCAGGGTCCTGCAAATTAAATGACAACAGACACATTAACAGAAGAAAAGATTATTATGTATTCAGGCAGCTTTGAGATGAAGATGCTCCCTGAACACTAGAGATAGGGGTTGATACATCAGCTTAATAAGGAAAAAGGAGAAAGCCAAAGGGCTTCTATGGGATAACAGATGGGCCTTAGGAAAACAGAATGGGCCTGAAGGAGAACCAATAGAAGGTATGACAGTGACACTGTTTGTTATGCAATCTCTCATTCTAGTGAGTGGCCAGCCTCCTCACTGGGAGTGAGGCTCCCCCAGAGAGAGGATTTACAGGCAGCTTCACTCCTGGAAGGTGCTGCTTCTATCAGGTTAGAGAAGCTCAGACAGACTTCTTTCTGCCTCTGAAATGAAAATGTCTTCATTTTAATCTTCACACCAACTCTGAGATTCAAGTGGTTCCTTCACTTTATTTAATGGAAACAATGAAGCTCAGTGTCTCATTTGGATCCAGATGCATGAGATCAAGGTGGCACATGCTCCAGGGAAGAGACCAATAACCCAGGAAGCCAGGGTAATGTAAATCTTACAGGATTTCTTGGAAATCTTAGTGCAATTTGGATTTCCTAGGGTATGGAATTGAATACTCCAGCCAATTTTATTTAGATAGTTTGGTGGACATAAAAGGCCTTTCTAATTAGGGGCATCAATGCCTCTTCCCTAAAGTAATTTACGAGTACTCCTTACATACATGTGTAGGTGTGACAACTATTACAGAGGAGGAAAAAATAAGTATAAGATGGATATTTATAAGATCATAGCTAGAGTGGATGTCCTTTGACTCATTTCCAGATCTGTCTCTTACACATAATCTTGAACAAGTTAATTCACATCTCTGAGCCTCACTTTCATCATCTATTTAAAAATAAGTAATATAATTTCTATTTTTGTGTGTTTATTTGAATACATTATTTTATTGGTCTTTTCAACCATATGAGGCATTATGATGCCCATGTTACTTAAGAAACAAACAAACAAAAATCATTAAGATGTTCAGAAGCTCATCCAATAACATGCAGCCTGTGACAAACCAAAATTAGAATCCAATTCCATCTGATCCCAAACTCCTTCTCTTAATCACTACACTGTACTCCACTTTATTATGCTATAAGGTTGTTATTTGTTCTCAATTGAATTAAATAATTAAATTAACTGAAGAAGTATAAATAAATGGAGCATCGTAGTGCCTGGTACATAGAAGTAGCTCAACAAATGGCAGCTGCTTCATGATTGTTTAATCATGAATAGCAAGTTAATCTCTCTAAGGTATTTTTGTTCTAGTGCTATCTGTGGTTCTTGACCTTTAGAAGATGAAATCTTAGCATAAATCACATACACACACACTATAATAGTAAATAAAGACATATACTATACGGTTATAAGAGTTCAAATGAGTAGCATAATCATTAAAGAGAATTCAGAGAATAGAGAATTGAGGCAGAAGTCACGAGAGGATGTCTTTATAAACTAGGTAGAACACAAGTTGGGGAGAATTTACATAGTTTTAAAATAGTTAACACAATTTCCCAAAGTACTTCCTTTACAATAGAGATTAGTTTGGGCATTGAATGAATATGACTCATTTAAATGCTCCAAACCATGAATCACTCAGAGTAGCATTATGGGTAATTTTCATGAAATAGCCTTACGGTCTATATTCCTTTGTTAACTGCTTCTATTGAATTTAAACAAAAGTCCTATTTCATTCTAAATTTAAATCCAAAAGAGATTTGATCTTTACTTCCTGCCATTTTGCAACCAATGTAATTTCTCGCAAATGCCTGGAATTAAGATGTGAGTCAGATCAGAAAGTTGCATGTGAATTTGCATGGAATACCAAAGCGGAAGGGGCAATTTAGTGACATATCCAGTTAGAACCACCTGATCTGGCCCACCTCAATTCCTGAGACCACCTAAATTGCAGTAGCTGACATGCCTACAGTCTTAGTTTTCCATTATTATAAAAAATACCTGAGACAATCAACTTAGAGAAAAGATTTATTTTGGCACACAATTTTAGGGATTTCAGTACATGAAAGGCCCCCTTGCTTTAGGTTGGTGGTGGCACATTAGGACAGGAACTTACACATGAGCTTTAACACACGAGCCTTTGGGAGACATTGAAGATCCAAACTATAGCACCCACTAATGTCCCCCTATCCAGAACTCTGTGAAATCAGAGAAAAAACAATTTCAATAAATCAAAACATCAAAAGTGGCTCACAAGCACAATATATAACAGAAATATTAATATCAGCTTTATTTCTAAAAGCCCCAAACTGTAAACAACTCGAACGTCTATCTACTGGCAAATGAATAAATAAATTCTGAGAACTCTCTGCAAATGAGACATCTACATCAAGAAAGAACAGACCAGCAATAAAAAGGAACAACTTGCTGATATGCATAGTAACAAGATTGAGACCCACGAGCATTACGCTAAATGGAAGACACAAAAAGCTACCCCGTACTCTATGATTCTATTTCTATGATAATATGCAAAAAGGAAATCTGAAGGGGCAGAAATCAGTTCAGGTGTTTGGAGGAGTGAGGAATGAGATAGATGTTGACTGCAAAGGGGCAGACGGGACCTCTGGGATTTAGAAATTGCATTTATAAATGGACAATTAATGGTCTTCAGAGCTTCTCCTGAGTCTGCTGTTTCTCAAAATAATCCACTCAAAATAATCCTTGTGCCGATGAGGTGTATTTTGGAGTGGCATATTCCAGTCCCCTACAGACTTCAGCATATGAATTGGAAGGGGGCACTGTTCAAATAATACCAGGAATATTCTTTATGTTGATTGTAGTGGTGGTTACTCAACTGCATACATTTGTCAAACCTCATCAAATTATACACTTAAAAGGTGAATCATACCTCAACAAACCTGATTTTAAATTATAAATCAATGGACCTCACTTTAAAAGAATAGTGGCTTTGTTTCCTATTATTTTCTGCTTAGGCAACTGTGGGGCCTGCCAAGTTACTCTGTCTTCTTCAATATTGCCCTTCTTGTCCTATATCTCTGTCACCTGTCTACTTAACAACTCTTCAGCTGCCAATTGTCCTCTGCATAAAGAACAATGCTCCTTAACTTGGGTTACATGACTCGTGTGACATCTTTCTACTTCTCTAACCCTATCTTTTGCAATTGCATGACTAAAGCATTTATTTGCCAGCAACTGCTTATTGCTACCTCTAACACACACACACACACACACACACACACACACACACTGAGTTCTCCATAGAATGGACCTATGCTTCAGCTTGCCTCTGATATTAAGTCTAAATTCAGACTATGAAACTATGCACATTCTTCCTTATTCTGACCCTAAGTTCTTTATTTCCCCTTTTCTAGAGCATTACATACATAATAGTAGAGTTCATTTTGACATACTCATATATACATATAAAAATTTTCTCTATTTCAATCCCCAACCCAAGTCTTTCTTAAAGTCATGGAAATTGGCCTCAAGGAAATGCCCTGGAACAGCTTTCAAGCAGTGGAAGAAGGGAATTTTCTTGCATTTCCTCATAGTTTTCTATATCCTAAAGCTTTTCCAGTTCTATTTAGGTAGACAGTCTGGGATACTGATTAATGAAGTCAAATGCTCTTTTTAAAAATGAATAGAAATGTACCACCAAATTCAAAAGGTTGTCTAAAGCAATAACTTTGATTAAGGAGGCTTTTCTTCTTTCTCTGTCCTACTCAATCCCTATCCCACCTTGATTCTGAATCCTAGGATCACTTTCTAGATAAATATTGGACCTAGTTGTTACATCTTCTTTCTGCATTGCACCTGTTATTAATATTTAATGTCCCTCTCTGTCTCTTGTAACCTTTTTTAATTTAAAGAATTTTTAATGCTATTAATATAGCTACCCCTGCTTTCGTTTGGTTATTTTTTGCATCACTACTCTTTCCCTTTTAATCTATGTGTGCCTTTGGATCTAGAATAAGTCTCTTATAAATAGCATATATTTTGATCATTTAAAAAAATCCATTCTGCCAATCTTGTATTTTAACTGGAAAGTTTAATCTACTTACATTTAAAAGAATTACTGACAAGGAAAGGGTTTACTCTTGTCATTTTATTTATTTTCTATAGGACTTATGTCTTCTTGTCCCCATGGTCTATGGTACTCTATACTTTGGTGTTAATTTGATTCCTTGGATAGTGAAATATTTAAATTCCTTTCTCTCACCTCCTTTAGTATATATTCTTAGGTATTTTATTTGTATTTTCCATGGGAGTTGTATTTAACAACCTGAAGTTATAAATGTGTAATTTTAATTACACCGTTTTAACGTCAATTATATACAAAAACTCTGGGTCCCATAAGCTACATGCAAATTTCTTATACAGATTCTGCCAGTGAAATTGTTGTCTAGAGAAATTTCTGGTACTTCCTATTTCACCAACTTTACAGAATTGAAGAGAATATATTCTTGTCAGTACAAATGAATTCATTGATCCTTGTCAGTTTCTAGGGTTACAAAGATGAAGCTCTATCACATTAATGGATGCTTATCAAATGATATATCAAATGTCCTGATTGTACTATGTGTGAATTATTACAGTTGCACAGGAGAGACCCTAAGCCAACCCTTCTTAACTGATACTCATGGCAGACGTCTCTAATCTATCCCAGCTCTGTTTTATACAGAGCTCCAAAATGGCTTTGCAATAATTTCCAGCACAATACTTAGGCCATCCACTACCAAATCTGCCAAGGTTTGCATTCTAACTTGGAAGATTTTTTTCATCAAACATGCCAAAGGTTTTGAGTCTATAAAAACACATAACAGACACTATGGTACACAGATGTTATTCCCTGTAATTCCTGTACACTTCCCATGTTAACTTTCTTTCACTTTTGTGCTCTTTCAATTAGCTTTGAGGTGCCCCCAATTTTAATGACAATCAGAAGATTTTAAAACTCTTGCTTTAACATGAATCTGTTCAGTCCAGCTACTTGTTTGCTAGATGGTAGCAAAGTTGCTCTTGAATAACTTTTCCTGAAGGAAATAAAATTTCAAAAGTCCTTTCCCTCATAGATTTGGAGTATGTTAGAATCAACTCAATTTATTGCTCTTTAAATCTGTTCCTCTCCATACCTAGAAAGGGAAAATAAGGTTTCTCTATATGTTACTTTGATATCATGCTGTGTTTCTTTAGCAATTATTTGTATGGAATAACCTGGTAATTTCACTATATTTCCTTCAACCGAGATAGGAAAGATTTAAAACTATAGTTTTGCCATGTTAGCTTAATGTCATGCATCGTGTTGTGTTTCTGTAGCAATTATTTGTATGATATAGCCTGGTAATTTCACTATGCTTTCCTTCAAATGATACAAGAAAGAATATGCTGCCATTTAACATTGTCCCTTTGATTTGTCACACTGGCCATTAGGAACTATCTCTAGGGGAAAAAATGAAGCAAAATTGTATACCATTTTGAAATCAAAATCTTGTTTGAGGAAATGGAATATTTCCTTACCATAACAGATGGAAATATGCAGTTGCCTCACTGCTGGTAGCCTCTTCTGAAACTGGAAGATACCCTCTTCAAGGTGAATGGGACATATAAACAGGACATGTGGAAGCCACTGCTTTTCTCATGAGGAATAAAAGAAAAAAATTGGAATTCCAG
Organism: Xerus rutilus; assembly: GCA_028644305.1. Lineage (NCBI taxonomy): Eukaryota > Metazoa > Chordata > Mammalia > Rodentia > Sciuridae > Xerus > Xerus rutilus. The sequence continues at coordinate 116,600,906 of CM053404.1, read as the reverse complement.
GTTTTTCTACATCTTATGCTAATTTCAGTAGCTGGAACCAGCTCCTGGGAACTCAGACTTCACAGTAGGAAGAGGCATGGTTAGGGCCTGGGGAGACTGCCTTCTATTTTAGCTACTTGGAGGAAAGTAGACTATTTGGTGAATTCCCACTGAATGCCTTTATCACTTTTCATCTTTCCAATAATCTTGCAAATATATTTTTCCAGATAGGGAAATGGGCTCAGAAAGATTAAGCAATTGTTCTGTATTTGCATGGTTAAATAGAAGTTGTGTTAGAATTAAAATTTAGGTCTGCATAATAGTTAAACTTTGCTTCAGTTTAAAATTTTCCCTGGATCCTGGTGTCTTTTAAATCTCTCAATAATACCTATCCCCAAATTATTACTGTTATCTAGCCTTGGGTTAGGAAAATACCACCATTGTTTCCCTGTTTATTCTCATAGCTAGGATATAGATTGCGATGTCAAATACTGGGGCCTCTTCCTCCACTCCCTAAATCCAACTGTCGTGCGGTCTGTTTTCTGTTGCTAAATCAAAACACCTGAGACTGAGTAATTTATGAAGAAAATTAATTTATTTAGATCACAGTTCTGGGGCTAGGGATATAGCTCAGTTGGTAGAGTGCTTGCCTCACATGCACCTAGGTTCAATCCCCAGCACCTCACACACACACACACACAAGGACTGCTAGATCATAGATCTGGCAATTTCGAAAGCACCAGCATCTGGTGAAGGCAGTTTGTTTTCATAACATGACAGAAGAAATCACATGATGATTTGTTTACTTCCTCTATAACGCATCCAGCATACTAGCTTGACTTTTCTCTGGTCTGATACCAGTTCAAACTCCAGTCTCTCCCAGTAATTCCCATGACATATTTCAATAGCCAATGAAGAAAAATCTGATTCAAGTACCTGTGGCATTAGGGATCTGCTGGGAGTCTGAGTCAAGAGGAAGAAGATATCCTAAATAGAGAGGCAGCAGAACCTGGCTCTTGAGCAAAGTAGAACAGCTAGTCGTCTTCACTCTGGCTACCTTAAGTGCAATCCAAGTCATTGCATCACACATCTCTCCTAGGCCTTCCCAAGGTCCCCCACACAGAAGCAAATGAGGTACAAATCATGTGTATGATTGCTACGTGTTTCCATTATTCAGGAGAGTGCAAAGAAGGACTTGGTAGAAAGCAAAGTTGGAGGGATACGCTGTCACATCTAAGAAATGGCACCTTAGTTACATTCTGACGACTGTCCAAGGTTTCTCTAAGCTCCATTTCTTCAAATCATGTTATTGCAATCAGTTCCTTGGTTTAATGTGCAGAGGCAGTAAACAAAACACAAAATAAAAAAGATGACAAGCAGCCAGCTAGTACCATCTAGTGGTAGCAAAGAAACAATGTATTTAATGACCTTTTCAAAAGGGGAGTCTGAAACCTTAAGTTCCTCTGCATTTTGGGGTGCACTGATGGTTTCTCATTTGAAATGTGGAGCTTCATATTTCCTCATGCGAGATGAAGACCGGGTCAATATCAGGGTACTTGTCATAGAGAAAAGAACCAAGATATTAAGATTAAGCTTATTTCAATGCTCTGGAATAGGGGCACACAGGATTGAACAAATAGATCATTTTTGGTGTAAATGTCTCTTGCAAATAGGGATGGTGCTACTGATTGTTGTGTAGGGGCTGAGAGTTTCCTGCAAACCAGATGCTTTTCTTGCAAGCCTTGTCATTTGGAATCCAAACTGGATACAATTCTGGCCGTGGCATTGGTTTTCAGGGTTTTGTTGTTTGTGGCACCTGCCTCCTTGTTTCCTGGGTAGAATTTCAGAGCAGCAAATGCTTGCATCTCATTTCTTCAAAGGTGTTTTAGCTGATGCAGCTGCATTCCACCCATCAAATAATCATAATTACTGTGTGCCAGGTAATCGCCTTTGCCAATTTAATCCTTAAAACCACTTTGAGGCAGGTCCTATTGGTTTCATTTACTTATGAGGAAATCAAGGCTCAGAGAACTCATGTGCCTCGCCAAAGGCCACACAGTTCATGATGGTGGTGCTGGGAGTCACACAGGAGTGAATTTACTATTCTTGTCAGAGTCCCGCTAACCACTGTAGAGGGTATACACATCACCTTAGCATAGTCCTCATCCTGAGAAAGCATATGATGCTTTTAGGAAGGTAGGACATGCACAAACACAAAAACATACCTAGGGACTCTCTGCAAGATGGTCATGTTTTTAGAGAGTGCTGACTGTTGGACAAGCCTACTGAATGTCAGAGACAGGCTGAATTATCTGTTTCCTCCTCCATCAAAATATCCTTGTCCATGTGGCAAGACACTCAGAATGTGTTCAATCCCCACACCCCACCCGGTGACCGTCATTTAAATGTGCCTGACTTGCCCATAACGTGGGAGTTGACACTGGTGTAGACAAAAGAAATGCTGGGTTAGGAAGATGAATCTGGAGATTCTGGAGTCTGGGAGATCTATTAGGAAGAAGCTGTGATGCTCTGGGTGTCAGGAGATGCTTCTAGACTGAATCCCCAGCTGCAGAAATGCGGAGGCAGAGCTGAGAGGCCAGACATTGTAACAAAACAGTAGAGAGTAATTGGGACCATCTGTTAGAGAGGAGGAAGAAAGATGATTTGTGACAAGAGGAGGTTGCGTGTGTGTGTGTGTCTGTGTGTGTGACTGTGTGAGTGTGAACGCATGACTGAGTGTAAGTGGATATGAGAGCTTGTGAATGTGTGTATAAGTGTGAGTGTGTACATGTGAGAGTGCAAATGAGCATGAGTACGTGAGTGTGCAAGGGACTATGAGTGATAATGTCACACATGGTCTCTGAATTGTCTATCAGAATGGGAAACAGCTTATCTTCTCTAACCTACCCACAGGAGTTGATCACACTGAGCTTCCTAAAGAGGAGGAATTTAAATAAAATGAAGACAAAGGTTTAGCCTTTCTCTGGGATGTGGTGGATAGAGAGAAAAATTGGCTCCTGTAGTCCAGTTGCCTTATTGTGATTCCAAGTCCTCTAGCTGGAAGGGATTGATGCTGGACAGGGATCACCCACATACAAACATCCATGAACACTCAAATGCAAGTGCACAAATACACATGGACACATACACATATGAAAACATGAAGACAGGTACAGTTGCAAGAACATAATACAAACATGCATCTATGCAAACCTACACATGTATACACGCATATATACATGTACACACAAATACACACATACACAAACACATAAGTACATAAACACACAGACAGAGCAGGGCTTCCTCATAAAGTGTTAGAAGAGAAGAAAGAGTTACTTACTTCTTACTTGATACACACTTAAAACTTGAGCAAATAAAAAAGCTTGTAGTTATTAGCTCAACTTAAATAGACTTACTTGGGGGCACAAAATAGAATACAGCAAGCAACTAGAGCAATTTTATGGGCAGGTCTTTCTGACCACTATAAAGGAATTAATTTACTGAGACCCATTCAATCTAAGTTAGAATATGTTAAGGATAACTTTTGTTTCCTCTTTCCCAAGGTGAAATGATGCAAAGCTATTCTGTAGAGAATTCTCTTGACCAGGAATAAAAGGATGGATTTATTATTGTGCCTTTTGAATTTGAGGTGATAGTGGGACACCCTGGGATTGATGTACTCCCCAGGGAGCAGAGTGGGGCAGACTATTCATGAGAATCAGTGCTAGAAATACAAATGTGGACATGAGCAGGATAGAGGAACATTTTTATTAGGAAGTGAAAAAATGCAGACATTTCAGAGAAACATTTCCACTGGGAGTGTCAGCTAATATTATTAGGTAAATACCATTCAAAGAATGTTAACATTTAATGAAGACCCCCTGAATGTACTTTTATTAAATCTTAAGAGATATGCTCAAGGGGCTGAGAATTGGTTGATCTGAGTTTGTTTACTTGTTTTGAGTCACATGGTAATAGGTTCTTTCATTGGTGAGCCACTGCCTTAGAGAGAGGCTATGTATATATATATGACTTCAAACTACAAAATCATAATTAATTGGGGCCTTAAAGTAGACCCAGAAACTGATACAAATTGCTCCAGAATTGAATTATACATAGAGATCAGGTATAGGTAAGCAAGAAGAGAAGGGAAGATTGAAGCAGGAGGAGAGGTATATTATTCTATCAAGGCTCACGTTATCGTACTGTGAGGATATTACTTAACTTGGAATCACTAATTATTTGAACTGGTTTGGAACTCTTATGTTTTAGACATAAGCTTTTGGGTTAGGAAAAATAATTGTTATATACGCCTGACCATAAGGTGAGTTATTATTTACCTCAAATAATTAACATGTGGAGAAAAAGGAGTTTGATATGATAGATTACGTTCTTAATTCCCCTATTTTGAACAATAAAGATATATTTAAGGAAAACATCTTTGTTTAAAAACATATTAAGCAAAGCTAATTTTGAAAAAAACTTTTGAAGTCAGCTGACAGAATTGATTTTTCGAAAAAGATTAAGTTTTAAAACAATTTAAATTTATAAAACTTTAGTTGTACTCGTGTGTTTAAGACCATGCAATTTCAAGTGTTGAATGTAAAGTAGTTTAAACTCTTAAAGATCACTTTTAAGAGCAATACAATGGGTAATAATATTGTAAAGATTTCAAATTAATACCTATAAGACAAATAAAAATGTCTCCTAAAACATTACATGAGCGGGTTTGTATGGTAGCCACACAACTGAAAAGAACCTTCTACAGATTAATAGCAGAAAAGTGAGTTAAGCAAGGATGAGGGCAATAAAGATGTGGATGAGGCATTCATATACAATTGATTCAAAAAAATACCCTTACCAAAAGGGTATATTTTAAATTTGTGTTTTTAAGTATATATGTAAAGTGAAATGAATAAATCAGATATTAGTAGATATTTGTATTGATAATGTTTATATTTCAGTTAGCCAAAATCTTTCTCTTTGGAGTGTGGGAGTTGGAAGAGAGGAAGGCTAATTATTTCATTAGAAGCATGGAGAAAGTCTTGCCTTTTGGCATTTCTATATGCTTCAAAAGGAGCCACCATACCTCTTCTCTGGGTATCCTTCCTGACTGACAGGTTGTCTTGTGTGTACTTGGGAGCCTGAGGTCAGAGAGGGATGTGAGGTAGGAAGCAACTGGCTCTGCATGTGGACTTTAGCCTCTTTCTTTTGCCACAGTGTCAAAGTGATTCTGATTCCAGCCATTCATTCTAAATCCTAGGCCCTTTCTAAGTCATGTGAACATGAAATGTTTCTCAAACTTTTCTGTAAAATTATTCAGACAAAGTAGAGTACACGCTGATTCCTGGGCATCTTGGAATGTTTAACTTTTTGTTTTAGAAATACATGTCACTGGGCTGGGTGCTGTGACACACACCTGTCCTTGCAAGGCTGAGGAAAAAAGACTACAAGTTCAAGGCCAGCTTCAGCAATTTAGTGAGGCCCTAAGCAACTTGAAGAAACTCTGTCTCAAAAGCAAAATAAATAAATAAGTAAAAAAGGGCTGGGGGTGGAGGTGGGGCTGTGATTGTAGCTCAGTGGGAGAGCACTTGTCTAGTATGTGTGAGGCATTGAATTTGATCCTCAGCACCACATAAAAATAAATAAAATAAAGGTATCGTTTCCATCTACAACTAAAAACAAAAAAATTAAAATAAAAAGGGCTGGGGATGTGACTCAATGGTTAAGTGCCTCTCTGTTCAATCTCCAGTACCACCCCCCCCCACAAATAGAGAGGGAGTAGAGGGAGGGGGAGAGATACAGAGATGCATGCCACTTTTGTATTCTATTGTATAAGTAATTTTTTAAAAAAAAATAGCTAGCTCTATGTTTTTCCGATTTCATCCTTTATGTTATAGTTTGGCACCAAGTGTACCCCAGTGGTGACCATTCCCTCAATTGTGACATATGACACATACCTGACCTTTATAGGCAGAAAAATATAGTGGCCTTGTGACCTATAACAATTTGAACTTGGGATATAATAATGCTGAGCTTTGTTTTTCTTATCTGCCCAATGGGGATATATCCTGGAGGATTATAAATGATTATTAAAACCAGATATAAGAGGCAAAATAAATATTGGCTTCTACTACTCTTAGAGATGGAGCAGCCTGGAGACATATTCAGTGATGTAGGTTTGCCCGCTCAAGCCTGGAGTGGCTTAAATACTAACCTCACACTGATTCTTACAGAGATTTTCCAACAAAGTCATCCATTACTTGCCTGGAGTCAGACCCACTATAATCCAGACCTAATTCTTGGATTGGCTCTTCGAAGTTTTGAAGTGAAACAATGTGAGAGAACTTTAAAAGTTTTTCTAGGATTTTTTTCTAGAAAAGAATGAGGCAGTTACTGCCAGGAGCAAACTTATCCTCTTCCTTCTTTCGTCTCACTTCCTCCCCTCTCATTCCATCTCCAAGTCTCTTTAGTCATTAATCCTTTCCTCCATTGAAATTCTTCTTGAAGACAACAAAAGCCTATTAATTATCATCCACCATCATTACTATATGTGTGTGTGTGTGTGTGTGTGTGTGTGTGTATGTGTGTGTGTCTGTGTGTTTTGCTGGGGATTGAACTCAGGGCCTCAACTGCTCTATCACTGAGCTATACCCCAGGCCCTTTTATTTTATTTTTTGAGACAGGGTCTTGCTAAGTTGCCCAGGCTGGCTTTGAACTTGTGATCTTCCTGCTTTGGCCTCCTGAGTAGCTGGGTGTATAGACATGTGTTACCATGCCTGGCTCAATTATTTTTTCTTAATCTCCATTTCCTTTTTAAAAATCTTTTTTTGTCTCATTTGATGCTATGAGGTTTTTAGCTTTGAAATGTTTCTCGCTTGCGTTCTGCAGAACTTCTCTAATAGTTTTCTTCCTTTACCCCACCTTGCTTTGTAATGGCTTGCTTCACTCATTTTTTATTTAGCTTTGTGCTATCCTCAGTCTTTTATATTCTGACTCTCTTCTTTCTCCTCTGTGTATTTGCTGGGACTCATCTCTTCCTGTGACTTTGACAATTATCCTCTGGTCCTCCTTTGTCTAATTCATACTCTACATAGTATAGTGATTTCATTTTAAAGTAGCTTATTGGAGTGCTGCAGTACATGTATATCAAAGGATAATTTTGGGGATCTAGCTTTAGAGGCAGGATAAAATTATGATAATGAGTCAATCTCAATAAGAATAGTTATGCTGCTACAAAAAACAAAAACAAAAACAAAAAAAAACAACTCAGCAATCTCATTGGTGTAATACAACAAGAACTCTCTCACATCAACGTCCATGGATTAGCTTTACGTTATCCTCATTCTGGGACCCAGGTTGCTAAAGTAGACTTTATCTGAAACTTTGCTTGTTGCCAAGACAGACAGAAAGAGAGGGCACAGAAATATATATTGGCTATTAAAACTTCTGCCTAGAAATCACCTGTATCACTTTTGAAAAAAATTCTTATCTTTTGCCATTGGCTAAGGCAGGTCCTACATCCAATTTTAAGAGGGCATTGTCTTGTTTCCTACCATGGGCCTGGAGAAGAGTGTGAATTTGATGCCCAGCTCTGATGACTACCCAATTGTAGCAGACAGCAGATAGTCCGTTTCCTTCTAACATTCCAAAAATACTTACCCTTTCCCTAAGGGATTATAGCCCAAAAGTTCCATCAAGTCACTTCATCCCCCTCCAAGTCCAGGATCTCTGAGGGTTGCCTTGGGTCATTTTGATTCTAACATGTCTCCTCTGGTGACAGAGACCCCTACACTAAAAAGGAAAGTTGTCTGTCCCCACATGCCCAATATACCACAGTATAACAGGGTCAGAGGAGCCTGAATGGACATTCAAAGGAAGAATGCAAGATACACATTCATCATGGTACGCAGCAGTCCCCCTAGGAAGAGGTTGCAGCAGCTGCCTGTCCTGAGAACAGGGAGTGCTCTGTATGATTAGGCCTCAGATCAGTTCTTGTTTTCCATAACTCTTGGCTCTGCCCTCTGTGAGGTTGTTCCTTTTCCATTACCCTGCCTGGGTATTGCTGGCATACGTCTTCATTACATGCTGCTGTGTTTTCTCAGTCCACTCCCTGCTTATTGATTTTTGAGAAACTGAGGGTCATTTTAAATTTCAAAAAGTCAAAAAGTCTCTTTTTCTTTTGCAATATGACTCTCTTAAAGCCAGACATTCTTATCTTTTTCCAATTGCAGTCTTAAGATTCAAAAGCATCTTAGATTTCAAATCAGCTATATTTGTTCACTTTTTTTGTTCTTCTGACCTACCACCCTCATCTCTCCTTGAGCTTGTCAGACACAGGCGGAGAGCCACCCTTAGATTTTTTTCCCCAAGCCATCTGAACCAGTTGGAAAGACGTACTGGACACTAAACTTTTATATGATGTTTGTTTTGAGCTAATTTAATTGGCCCAGAGATTTTAAAAATGGGGCTCATGACAAATCCCTTATTTGGTCCTGGGTCTGAGGCTCAGTTTTAATGAAGCATCTTTGCTTATTCATTTAAACAAAAAATTGTTTACGATTGAGAAGCAATTCAGCGCCAACATTTTCTGAATTTCTGAGCGCTCTCCATTTGTTTTTTACATTATATTTGAAAATTAGCCATTGCTTTTTTGGGCTCATTTCTTTCTCAGGATACCACATCAAGTATAGTTAATAACAACCACCATACACTATTGTTTTTCAATCTCTACCCAAATGCTTTGAACTCATTTTTTTTTATGTTCTGCCTAAAAAGCTAAAGGCAGAGAGTTTTCCAACTGATTTTTTTTTTTTTGTCTAACTCAAAGATGGGTCACATCTTTGTAGGCTCCAGTATTAGTCTCTTCACTACTAGCCTCCTGCCACTAACTGATGCACATTTTAAAAAGTTTTCTTTGTTATGGAATCACTCCACTTCTGGTAATAGTATCTGAGTCCTATGTGGCCCTTTTTCAGCCCTTACAGTATTATGGCCAGAGAAGCTGTTGCTTTGGTCAACTGAGACAGTCTTTTATAAGGTAACATAGTTATGAGAGTGACTAAGCTGTCACATTTACCATATTTTATTTTCTAGAAACAAGTTACAGGATTTTCCCACATTCAAGGGGAAGGCATTATACAAGGTCATAATTCATTGGGGTTTATCTCATACTCCCTTCTATTTTAGGTCTTTTTATTTTCCCTGGCAGATACACATGACAGAAAAACTTTCCCACTCCCCATGACTCAAACCAGCTCTCCTTTGCTTAAATTTTTTTCTTAGATCTTAACTGCTATTGAAGCAGTCTCTAGATTGCATTGATATAGTAAAGCTATCCACATTTTTTTAAACAATAAGACATTAACAATGTTAATCTTAGATATAAATTCACAATGCATAACATGTATAGTATCTAGAAAATCATAACAGCATAATTTGAAATAGAAGCCGACTTAGCAACAATCATGTTTTACAATTTGCTTCTTTATTCAACAATATATCATGAGCATTCCAGTGCCATCAATTATTATTTTATAGCATAATTAGTAATTGTTCTACTGTATAGTATCAAATAAATACCTCCTGTTTATTAAACTGGCTTATTGTTGTTGAACATTTAGATTATTTCCAATTTTAAATCCTACTCTGAAAGTTCTTTAAACTCTCCCATAGTTATCTTTGTCTACAATTGCAAATATTTTTTGGTGGGGATAAATCCCTAGAAGTACATCTTTGTGCTTCGAAGAATATGTGCATTTAATAAATTATCTAGCAAGTTGCAGTCCAGAAATGTAGTTTAACCAGTAGTGTATAAGGCAGCCCCAAAAAGAATTGTATGTATGTTTGTGTGCTTAGTTATACTTTTTCCGTTACTTTTCTAGCATATTGCTATTTTCCCCTTTATATAGTTAATATGTGTTCTTTGAAACAGGTTGGAAATTTCAGAAGTCTCTAACATAATATTAATATAATCTTTGCTTTTCTAGTTCTGTGCATTCATGGTAGCCAGTACTAACACCTTGCTGTAAATCTCTCCAAACCATCCTTAAGTGTCTTTGTCCTTTCTAATTTAATAGTTGAGAAATGGCTTCTTATTGTTGCTCTAATTTAATTTCCTTGACTTATTAGTGAGGCTAAACAGTTCTTCTGCTCTTGGTAATTTGTGTTTTTCTTTTTTTAGTTTCTTGTTGATTTCTTTTCATTGGTCATTAACCATTGTGATATAAAACATTCACCACCTTTAGATGATTTACTTTCAGTATCGTTCATAACCCTTAAATTTTAGTTTACTTCTATTTCCTACACAACGTCTTTTTTTGTGCACCATTTCACAGAACAAATAACTTGGGTTTGAGGAATAAAAATTCTTTTTGTGTGTGTGTGTGGGGGTGGTGGATAACAGGGGTTGAAATCAGGGGCACTTGACCACTGAGCCACATCCCCATCCCTATTTTATATTTTATTTAGAGACAAGGTCTCACTGAATTGCTTAGCACCTTGCTTTTTGCTGAGGCTGGCTTTGAACTCGTGATCCTCCTGTCTCAGCCTCCCAGGCTGCTGGGATTACAGGTGTGCACCACTGCACCTGGCTTAAAAATTCTTAATGTAGATCAAAGGCCATTCCTAAAATATCTTTGATTACTAAATATTTCAATTCCCAAGTAATGGCTCATTTAGTTACAATAAAACTCAATATTACATAATTTCAATATGCTGAAAATATATAAGATACACTCAATGTTATTGCAATAAGATTTTTTTCTATATTAGAAAAATCCATAAAAATGTGTTTAAAAGGCAATATCATGTTTGTACTTCTCTGTTGTTTCTTTTCTTTGATATTTAAAAGAAATATATTTTGATATAAATATTCCTTTGGTATAAATACTAATATCAGACTACAATATTAAGCCTAAAGGAATTCATATGCTTCCTAAAATTGCCCAGGCACAAAACCAAGAGTACAGTGTGTACTGTGAGAAGCTGATATATGTCCTGATAGCTTGGGGACAGAGTTAAGCTTAGAAGGAATGTTCCCTTTTCACCAGGTGGATTCTCCTTTTACTTCTTTAATTTATATATAAAAACCCAAAGTACCTCTGTGAAGAGCATCAGGTTTAGAGAAAGAGATGAAAGGTAATAGGCAGAGCTTAGTAGAGTTAGCTTTCAAAGCAGTTTTTGTTGTTCTTTTTCCTTCTCTTGGAAATAGGCTATAGAATCTAATTTACAATTTTATAAATCTGTGCTGAAGACAAAGAAATTAGGGATAGTCTGTTTCTTATTGATCTTGGCTTACCGTCCTCTAGCTATATCAATTTGCACCAGGATTTCCCCTCATTTTCTAATTTATTGCATGATGGATGTTATACTTTGGATCTGGAATATATCTCCAAAGCTTGGTACCCAGATAGCAGTGCTATTGGGAGGTGATGAATGCTAAGAGATAAGGCCTAGCTGGAAGATGTAGGCAATTGAGGGTGTGTCTTTGAGGGGATACATTGTCCTTGGCTCCTTCCTCTCTCTCTGCTTCCTGGGTGCAATGAGCAGTTTTGCTCTTTTACACCCTCCTGTTTGGTGATGTTCTGCCCCACCACAGGCCCAGAACACAAAGGAGTCAAGTGTCCAGGGACTGAAACATCTAAAACTGTGAGCCAAGATGAACTCTTCCTTCTTTTAATTTGTTTATGTTAGGTACTTTGTCACTGTGATGGAAAACTGCCTCATACTGAATTAACTCAGCATATTTTCTTTATACAACGTTTTTTTAATACTAGGACTAGTGTTTACCGGTATGAGGAATTTATTTTAAATTTGCAAATGATAGTCATATCCATGACTAGGATAGATATTCAAATTCAGCACAGAAAGAAATGGGGTTACTGACCTCAGCAGTGAAAACACCCAAGAAGAAAGCTCAAAAAACAAATTATATTCAGCTTTGGAAATTAAGAAATCTGAGTTCAGCAAACAAGGCAAATACCAAAGCCTATGAATGGGAGGAAGTAGCTACTACTTTAGATAGATCTGTAAAATGTAGTGTGTAGATACAAAGGTACTAAGAGATTATTTTCAGAACTTGTTTGAAGATCAATGACATTTCATAGTGAAAATAAAAGAATTTAAAAAAATCTGTACAGGGAAAAGAGAAAGATAATGTTGATGATGTTCTCCCAACAGCCATCTTCCACCATGTGACAGAGAACCTTTCAGTAATCCCTTCCTTGCTGTGCTCACTGCTGTCACTTTGTCTCTTAGCAAGGCCATGTCCCCTCTTCTCACAACTGTAACATTCCTTACAAGCCACACTGGAGAATGATCTCAGTATAACTACAGCTGAGAAAATTAATTAGAACCTGTTTAATATCTAATAAAAATTGGGCCAACCCTGGAAAAAAATATCACCCCAGAGAAAGGAGGATGTAAAATAAGTATAGCTAAAAAGCAGATTAAAACCTAACATTGGGATTAAAAAAAAAACTCCTTGGATTACATCCCTCAGTCTGTCTATTAGGCCGAAAAGTGACCCTTGAACTCTACAGGTGGTCCCTTCCCTCTTCCGGCAGACCGTCCAGTCCTTTACCAGCCATGAGGTAACTAATCTTATGGGCAATGGTCATTGTGATATGTAACATGTTATATTTAGGAAAAATGAGTTTCATTTCTTCATGAACATATTCTGGAATTAATATTGAAAAGTTTTACATTGTATTGTCTTATGTCATTTGTTTTCTAAGAATGCTCCTCAGACTACATAATGGTTTTAAGGCTTTTCTCTTAACTACTTCTAGACTTTTCATGGCTTTAGTTTTTATGGTTGGGTCTATAACCTGGACTGAATTAATTTTTATGAATGATACAAAGTAAGAACATTATATTGTTATTTTCCCAAGTGTATATTCAGTTATTCCACTGTTGTTCATTGAAAAGTCTATTTTTTTTCTCTCATGGAATTACCATGGCACTATTGTTAAAAATCTACCAACTGTGTGTAAGCGCCATTGCTGATTACTAGAATTACAAGTTGTTTCATGTGCTTCTGACTTACTTGACACCATATATTTAAAAATAATATTTTGCATGTTTGAAACTATGAAACACCAAATACAGGACATGTATTAGTTTCAAAAAAAAAAATCTATGGACCACAAATGTGTGGGTCTGTTTCTGACTCTTTGTTCATTGATATTTGTGTTCAATCTTATTTCATCACTACTATAAAGATTTGTTGTTTGAATGGCACTGTTAAGAAAATGGAAAAGAAGCCCTAGCACAGGAAAAAAGTTTCATAATGCACATGTGCAAAGGGTATGTATCCTAAATACATAAAGAACTCTCACAGCTCAGTAATGAGAAGAAAACAATCCAATAAAATTTGGCAAAACATTTTAACACAAGTGGCACAAGATATGCAAATGAGTGAGCTCATGAAAAGGTCCTCAACATTAGGCACTGGGGATGTGAACCTGAACACCAAAATGAGATACCACTGCCCTCCCAGCAGAATGGACTAAAGTTAAAACCTTGATATTACCACGTGTTGACAAAAATGTATGTTCAGGTTTGAATATTAGCTTTCATTGAATTTATCCTCAGTGCACATACAGAGTGCTCTAGATCAGAGACAGATCAGTTTTATTGTTTATATCATAATAAGTGTGCCAGCCCTTGCTGTTCCATTGATTATCCCTATGGCAATACCCGAAAAGCCAAATGACAAAAACCCCTTCCCAAGTATTTGCATCTTCCATTGGCAAGAGATGGATAAAAGGGATTTCTGTGCTTCTATACCGAAGCAGAGGCAGCTGCCTCTTCCTCTCCTCTCATTAGGAGGTTGAAAAACCTTTTTTCCTTGGCGATGAAGAGAGAAGGAAAACTAAATTCTCACTCTACTAAAAACATAAATACATCTCTTTGATGGTCAGACAAGCCCTTTTGTGTCCAGCTTTTATGATCTAGATCTGTCTCCCAGGCCATGGGTTTCATTTTTTTCTTGAAACATAAGCATGGTTCAAGTAATTATATGAAGGATCATTACACTGAGGTAGCTCTGATGTCCAGGTTCCTGTATGAGCAAGCAGGAACCTAACTCAGAAGTTAAAAGAAAATAGAACTCAAAACTCATCCGGTTATAGGCAACCAATTGGAGATGAGTTCCACTGTCTTTTACTTCCCAACAGGAAGTCCCTAAAGGGCAATTGCTCAATCTTTAACCAATCAAATAATTCTGTGTTCTGTTTCCATATTCACCCTAGAACAATCTTTCCTCATGACTCTGCAGCGGAACCCCCAAAGCACACTTGGCCTGGAGCGGTCTGGTTCATGAATTTCTGGCTTCACAAACTCTTTAAAATTTTAATGTGCCAAACTTTATCTTTTATCAAAACATACATCCAGAGTTAGAGAAATCTCTCTGAAGTTCTAACTGTACATACAGTTATAAATTAACTTTTCAAAGGTCATTCCTATCTCAGGATCCCATGTTTTTAGCTCCAATTCTTCAGAAACACAAAAAATATTTTCTTTATGTCCTGTAACGTGGAACAGTTGGAATGATGTACTGTGGGTAGGAATGTAAAATGACACAACTCCTTAAGAATTTGGAAGATATTTTAAATTAAAGTTAGATATTCAATTATCAAAAGACCCAGCAATCCTGCTCTTGGATAGTTAAGAGGAATGAAAACATCCACACAGGCTTGCATGCAAATATCACAATAGTTTTATTTATTGGTACAAAGGTAGTGACGACTCAAATGCACAGCAACAGGAGAGGAAGAGTAAACAAGTTGGGTATATTCATACAGTGAAATACTATTAAGGAATAAAGAATGAAGTTCTCATTTCTTAACATAGATCTCGGAAACATTTTGCCGAGTGGAAGAAGAAAGACACAAAAGAACATATATGGTATGATTCCATTGATAGGAAATTCTAGAGAAGGCAAAATTAGCCTAGTGTAACAGGAAGCCCATAGTACACTGGGACTAGGGGTAGGAGTGCATTTGGACTGCAAATTAGCTTGAAGAAACTATGGGGGAAATGGAAATGTTTTATTTCTTAATTGTGCTGGTGGCTACATTTATTAATGAGTGTTCATATTTTCAAAACTCATTGAATTCTTTATTTAAAATGTGTGCATTTCATTTTGTAAATTTTACTCCAGTAAAATTGATAAATTAATGATTAATTCTTTTTTGCATAGAATCCTTAGGATGATTTGGTATATATTTTTTTCAGTTAAATATTGAGCCACAAAGTTAGCAAAATCAATCTTGTAAATCTGTCTTTAATGTGCTACAGTATTATGGTGTATTATATAAGTCAGGTGACTAAGTTAAGATATAAATTATGTTTAAATAGCCAAAGAATCTTTAGATCTCAAATAGCTATTTAGAGCCTTAGGCTTAAATAAAAGAATAAATAAATAAAAGAGTTGGATGGGAGTAGATTAACTCTACTACCAGTTAAGTCTTCAAAGACTACCTATAAGTAAATATAGGTCAGGAGAAAAAATTTTGATATGTTAAGCTTAGTATAGTTGAGCTTTAGTGCTTTTCTGTTTAGCTACTATTAAGACTACAGCATTAGGGACCTTGACACTGGAATATGATAAGATGGCAAGGGATTAAGTCATAGAAATTTTACCATAAATAAGAACTCACCAGTACAAGTTTGTAGGGAGTAAGACAGAAGGACAAAATACCCAATTCATGGTAGCAACTTAAAAAAAGCAAGTAGACTCTATAATTTGAAGCTATCATAGCTGTAAACAGTTTGATCTCTGACATCCAGAAAATTCATAATGAAGAAAAGAAGCCAGGTAAACAGATGCTTTTACTTCATTTTCATATAAAGTCATTCATGTGATTCAATGAAATGTTTTCTTACATTCTCCTGTCAAAACCTGTGAAAGCCCCATAAATCCCAAGATACCATAAATCTGTCCTTTAATTAACTGATTTGTTGCAGTAAAATTAAAGCAGTAAATTCATAGAGGGAAGGCGAGAACTTTTATATAATACAGTATGATATTGCAGCCTATTAAATATAACTTTATGAGATTTGAGCTAGAAAATGACATTGCCCAGTGTTAGCTTGAAGAAAATACTTAGGCTAATAAGTCTAAATATCATATAAATTTGGTGATTAAACCCCATATTATGATCATGACTTAATGAATTGGGATGTCAGATCCTTGTCAGAATTTTAACCTTTTTACAGTATTGTTTCTATGGGAAAACTAGATTTTTTAAAAGTATTGTTTGATCTCAAGAAATTGCGCTAGGACAGATGAATATCTGTATGCAAAAGAATGACATGGAGTCCTTACCTCATGCTATACAAAAACCAATGGACAACCAATCAAATATCTAAATAAAAGAGTTGACTATAGATATAATGAAGTAAGGGCCCACACCATCCAGCATATTATCTCTTTCTGGGTGATTAAAATGTTTTAAATTGATTGTGATGATGGCACAATTTTGTGAATATACTAAAAACCACTGAATTGTATACTTTGGGTAAATTTTATGGCATGTGAATTATAACTTGAAAAAACGTTGTTGTAAGAATAATTTTATTTGGGAGCAGTGATGCATGCCTGTAATCCCAACTACTCAGAAGGCTGAGGCAGGAGAATTGCAAGTTTGAGGCCAGAATCAGCAATTTAGAGAGGCCTTAAGAAACTTAATGAGACCCTTCCTCAAAATAAACAATAAAAATCACTGGGAATGTGGCTCTGTGGTACTGGGTTCAATCCCCTGTACCAGAATGATGATGACTACTAATAATAATAATTATAACAACAATCATCATTTTATTTGCTTTTTTATTATTTATAATACTCTTCTGGCAAGATAGCTCACTGTAAATAAGAGGTAGTATATATTTTGATGGACTTAAAAAGCTATGTTTGAGATGTTCACATGTATTTTTCAAAATTATTGGACATCTACTATGATGTAGAGCTTTTCAAAAGATGAATAATGAAGAGATTTGTAATTTTTATGTTATGATGTGTTATAAGTTGTGATGAAGTGTTTTATGATTACTTGTACTCAAATATTTAGACATATTTATTATCAGAGTAGAAATTTCTACCTTAAAAATTCTTGTTTTCTACAAAATTTAAATGTGATTTTCATACGCACATGCACACACATACACACACACATTAAATGGGTTTGTTCATGGAGAAGATACAGACTAGAGGAAGTCACAGGTCGAGATAAGATTCTAGAGGACAGTAACTCAAATTTTATGGGAGTAACCATGAACATGAGCAGTTTTCCACTATCTTAGGTATCTTCTGTAATGCTGCCACACTTATGACATGACCATAGACTACTTCATGTCTAAAGTTACAAGTGGATCTACAGTGGCCCTTGAAGGACCAACATTATGTACCACTATGAGTCACCAAAGACCTGCAAAATCTGAGAATGTTTAATGGTAACTTAAAATAGAAAGTTGTCTTTTCTTGAAGTTCCAAATCCAACCTTCCATTAATTGCCAGGAAAACAGAACAAAACACACTGTATCAAGAATGCCAATATGGGTCTGGGGTTGTAGCTCAGTGGTAGAGTGCTTGCCTAACATGTTTGAGGCACTGGATTCGATCCTCAGCCAACACATAAAAATAAATAAATAAAATAAAGGTATATTTAAGAAGAAAAAAAAGAATGCCAATATGTTGCCCAAATGGCACAGATCCCCAGATTGGCCAAGGGTGAAAGGAACAATACCATCAAATAGTCATGTAAAAGGTCTCTCTTGAACCTTCAGAGCTGGTCTTTTGTGCAAATCACCATGACAACTTGGAAGCCTCACTAAGACTGAAAACCCCAGTGAGGGCACAGGACCAGACTTCCTGATTTGGCACATCTGGAGTTGTTAGAGAACAAGTGACAGCAGAATGCCCAGCAGCTTCTGGGCAGCCAACACCAATGGGGCTACTTCAATCAGGGAAGAGAGAATAAAGAGTTTAAGGGAGCCCTCAGGCTCAATTTTAAACAATGTGGCACAGCTACGGACTGCTGAGAAACAGCAGCAGCGAACAGATGAGGCATCTGTGAGAGTGAAGGAGCTCTCTTTGAACAAAGGCTTCAGGCTGAGTTGAGTGCAAGTGGCCCACTCTCAAACACCTGTGGGCCCGGCAAACAGTGTTTGCGGCTATAAATCAAAGCTCTGCTTTTATTGTAGACCACGTGCAGGAAGAGAAGAGTGCTTCCCTGTCTGTGTTTTGGTCTTCTACACGGCACATACACGCATCACAGCATCGCCTTTGAATCTGAGAGACAGCAGTATGTTCTGGTACCTTTCAAACATTGTTATGTTGCCTTCAATATTTCCCGTTGCCCATGAAGTGTTACATCAATGAGTTCTTTGGTTCTATGAAGAATTTTTTTTAAAAAAAAATTAAGAGAATTTTGACAAGGCTCAATATAATGTTTATCTACCAGAAATTTGCATTGGATACTGTTTTGTAAATAGAGAGTTTCTAGTAATAAAAAGACTGAGAAATCGGACATTTCTCTTTGTTATAAGACCTCTTTGAAAATTGCTCCAAGAACGATAAAAACAATTATTTGACAGCTCTAGACCACAGAGAAATAATAGATTTGGACGAATCAGGTTTAGTATTTTGTAAACGGAAAAATACATTGATATTCAAATTAGGTTTAAACACTTATTTGTTTGCATTCCTACAAATATTTCAGTTCTATGGACTCTTTTACTGAACCACATTTGAGCTAACCTAAAAGGAAAGGTCACTGCAAAGATTAAGACAGGTTATGGGTATAGGTTATAACGTCCTATTAGAAAATAACAATGCAATCATTACTCAGCCTTAATTTCCCACCTCCTAGCTGGCTTTGGATTTTTGTGGCAATCTCTTATCCCAGAATGATTAAGTAAGTTAGAGGACAAATCCTTAAAAAGATCCAACTTGCCTGATAATTTTAGAGGAGTCTGTTCTGTTTTCTCTGCTATCTTGTTTGTTTGACCTTTTCAATCACTAAATGAGAGCAGATTTGATGAAGAGAAGGCTTCTATTCATTACTCCAGTGCCAAATTCTTTGTCAAGGGACGCATCCTTCTCTGAGGGAGTAGTGCTGAGGCAACTAGCCTGAGAATTTCAATTGCAGACTCACTTTTCCAAGAGTCAAAATTTCTCAACACAAGTGACCTTTCCACAATCTAGTGTGATATTTTTCTATGGTGAATTTTGCAGACGCACAGTGAGTAAAAGAATGAGAGCACTGAATTATGCTTCATGGTATGGGGGAGGGGGGAGCAATATTTTGCTTTGATAATTTTCTGTTTTCAAATTAATTTCAGCAGTGAGAACTTGATCTCAAGCCCAAATTTTAAATCAAGCTGGAAGATGGTTTTTTTTTTTTCTTTTACTGAAAATGTTATTGCAAAAAATACTTATCTGGCAGGTAGCTTACATAGTAATTTGAAAAATATAATGTTTTACTTCTATAAAATTAATCCATGTACATAATTTTAAAGACCAGTAGACCTACAGAAAGTAACAAGAGAAATATCAGCCCCTCTCCTGTCCCTTCCTTTGACTCACTGCCAAGAAGTGACCACTGGCAACTCTGGAGTTTATTCTTTTTCTTTGCTGCCTGTTTCAAAAGATTTGATTATTCTCTATATCTTGAATTTTAGTCGTTTTGAATGTTATCCACTAGCTTTCTTCTATGGTTAGAAAGGACTTAGCTTTTGTACAAGAATTTCTTTTTCCCCCAAATGCTCATATTTTATCCTTTAGAAATAGCTATATCACTAATACCATTTAATCATATTCTCTCCATCACCTGGTGTCCATGATTATACTTCCTTTCTTATAAAGCTTTTGAATTTCCTTGCAGTTGATAATTGCCAACTTTTAATTTTTTTCTTTAATTTTTTATTTTAATATCCTAGGAATAACTTATTTTTGCAAGAAATATAACTCTCCTCTTGGTAGGGTCAATGAAACACATAATATAGCCCTTACTGTGTGTGTGTATGTGTTTGTGTGTGTGTGTTATTATTCTTTTCTTAGACACATGATTCTTGGAGCCCCAATTGCAGAACAAATTAATGTTCTGCATTAATTCATAACAGCTACTCTTTAGGCTTACATAGTCCAGTCTCACTGGAGTGCCCTTCTATCTCCTAACTTAGATTGCTTGTATTCTAAAAGTCAATTTTCCACGTTTTTCTGGATTTCTCTTTTATTCTCATGGAGAACATCCTCCAGTAACTCAATAAGGCAAGCTACTGAAAAGGTAAACTTTGTGAAATGTTAAAATATTTTAAAACATTTTAATCCTCCTTACATACGTCTTTGATTGCTAGTTTCCTCAGAGAACATTTCAAAAGCTGACTAAAAGACTTGCTACCAAAGGACTTGAAAAGAATAATTGTAGAGAAGGAAAAGTTTATTTGGGGGCTCACGGTTTGGGAGGTCTCAGTCCATAGACAGCTGGCTCCATTCCTCAGGATCTGAGGTGAGGCAGAATATACTAATGGAAGAATGTGGTGGAGGAAAGTGACTCAGAACACTGCATCAAGAAGCAGAGAAGCCAGGGGCGGTGGTGCAAGCCTGTAATCCCAGCACTTAGGGAGGCTGAGGCAGGAGAATCTTTATATTATTATTCTGATCACTTTTGATTTCATAATTTGTGTTACTAGGTTCTGAAGAATCTTTTTTGAAATACATAGGCAATCATTCCTTCTTCTTTATTTTCATTCTTAGTGTCTGTTTTCAAACTTATGACACAAATTGTTCATTTGAATTATTTTAATCATTGGAAAAATAAAATTGAAAATGTATATTCTTAAGCCAGAATTACTGAATACATTCTTTTTTATAACTAGAAAATACTGAAAACATTTTATACCAAAATCTTATTCCTTTCTTGATATTCCTGCTTGGTCGAGTTTGGGAGGCCTGATCCATTAGCACTTTCCCCTGATATTTTGTATCTGTCT
The DNA here is from genome assembly GCA_028644305.1 of Xerus rutilus. Classification (NCBI taxonomy): domain Eukaryota; kingdom Metazoa; phylum Chordata; class Mammalia; order Rodentia; family Sciuridae; genus Xerus; species Xerus rutilus. The sequence goes on along the minus strand of CM053404.1, from coordinate 116,579,927 downwards.
ACAAATTTTTTTCTGAAGTCTCTATTAAATGATAGGTTTTGACTCTTCTGTTGAACTTTTGTTTAAATTTCTGCATTTTATGTTTTCCCTGAAAACTCTCTTCTCCAAATAATCCTGTTTCAAAAGTACCCTTTCCTGAATTCAATTTCTTCCCTTAAGTCTCTGAGAATATTATAGTTTAAAAAAATGTTTTTTCTGCTCTATTTATGTAATAAGTAGTTTAGGGGGTTGACTCTTCACTTGGGCTGCAGATATATGATGGTAACTAAAACCAGGCTAAAAACTTGGCTTCTCTGCCCACAATTTGCATTTGTCACTTTTACTACCTTATGCTTTGAGTCATATTCCTGCTCAGTTTTGCACATAGACATGCTAATCATTTAAGGAGCATCTGTCTAAAAACTGGTAATATAGGGTTGATAAGTCCTAGATTAACTCAAATTCTCTTGTCATCCTGCAAGACTGAAGACACCAAGGGTAACTAAAATATTTTAAAGATTTCAGGAACAGCAAGTCTTGTAGGTAGATCACCCCATGATTGAACTGTCTTCCTAAACACAAGCTTTTTGTTGGGAACCCAACTGTTTCTTCAAGCCATAATGACTCCCCCAAACTAGTAAGGTTTCACAGAAACCCAGACCTGAGATAATAATCAACCAAACCAGTTTTCCCAAGACTACTGAACTCCACATGCTTCTTGTTCCTCCTCAGCCCCTTTGTTCCTTTCCCTACATAATCTGGGAACTTGTGTCAGCACCCCTGAAGACAGGACTTAGCATACTAGTATGGTGTGGCCACACTGAGTAACAACTTCCTTTCTTGCTTTATTGCCATGTAAGTCTCCAATTGGACTCTTTTGAGGAGGCAGATGACAGGATCTGGTCCATTTAGGATCCCCAGAGTTGGTCTCTGGTCTAGGATTCCAGTAACTTTGTTTGCTTAGAGTTCTTTTTTTTTTTTCTTATTTTAAATCAGTTTTGTTCTTTTGTGATAGAGACTTTACCAGTGGTCATGCTTAAAATAGACATACAATATCCTATGTTTATGGGTATACCTTGTCCACCACTGAGCTTCAACACAGTGTAAGTGATTGTGGCCCAGCCGTTTTGTGTGTCTCTGTAGGTTCTATCCCATTGGCAGATCAGTTATCTCAGTGTATTGCCTAAGAGATATAAAAATCCAACTGCTGGGTTTCTGGGAGCTGAATGATGAAGGCTGCTGATGTCTCCCAGTTCAGTACATCAACATTCATGTAATTTACCTGCTGTTAAAACATCTCCTCATCTTGGTCCTCAGCTCTTGTGATGTGGAAATAGTAGTGTGTTTCTTGAGAAACATGAGCATTTGGGGAATTCCTTGATTAGCAACGTGGAGAGAGCCTCATACCTCCAAGAAAGATAATTTCATGTTAAGTTGGAGATTAAAGAAACACCACAGAAAAAGTTTATTTTTGAAAAGGTATTTTCTACAACAAGTCACAACCATGAAAATTGTGAAGATCTCAAAACAATGTTCAAGTCAGAAGAATTTGCAAGTCTAGAAAAGAAGAGTATTTTCAGTATCTTCACACAGTTTGTATTAATATTCATATATCCCAACAATCTCTTAGTGCACAGTTGCTTTTATGAGTTTAACCAAATTGCCATCATGTGTGACACAAAGTACGGTAGGTTGGCTGGTGTATGATACAGTTAGCCACTACATTGCCATTTTGGATTAGATTCACAGGAAGTCAAAAAGAGATTTTGCTATATTTTAGAAAATGCCTCCAAAAGTAACTTCCTGTGAGGAGCTTGAAAGCCAATGAGGTGAATGCTACTGAAATTCTCTAGAAATGCACACAACAATAACAAAGTGGTGCTGGTTGTTGTCATTTTCTTTGCTCTGGTTGCATTATTAGGCCTTGACTTAAGATAAGAGATAAGAGCTTTCACGAAAGAGGGATCAGTGTAAGAGTAGTGCTAGCAGATATTTGCCTGTGGGCCATCATCCCAGACTCTTGTGATCCTAATTTAGTTCTTTCATTTCCTCTCTGCACTCTTTCTCCCTGAATCCAGGGGCGGGGGTAGAGGGACTCAGGAGCTTTCTCTAGGTTGGCAATAATTGACAAAATGTCTTATTTGACTTATTCTAAGCAAATGTTTATTTTCTTACCTGGAGAAAACTAGAAACTAGAAGAAGGTGTCATGTTTAACCAAATTTATGGTAATAAGAGAACCTGTGTTAGCTTTCTGTCATTATGACAAAATGCCTAAGAAAGTTACCTTAGGAGAGAAGTTTTATTTTAACTCATGGTTTCAGAGATTTCTGCCCATGGCTGGTTGGCTTTGGTTATTTTGGGGTCTAAAGTGCCATAGATACATGGTGGGAGGGCAAAGATATTCACCTCATGGAAGCTGGAATCAAATGGAGGGGGGCAGGCTGAGGTCTTATTATGGTTTGAATGTGAAGTATTTCCCCAAATCTCCTATTAATGCAAGAATAGTCAGAGATAAAATGCCTGCATTAAACCATCCCAGTTTGAATGTACTGACTGGGTGGTAACTGTAGGTAGATGGGGCATGGTGGAGGAGGTGGGTTACTGGGGGCATGCTCTGGAAGGGTGCAGCTTCCCTATGGCCCCTTCTCCCTCTCTCTCTGCTTTCTGTCCCCACCGTGAGGTAAACAGCTTTCCTCTACTGGGCCTTTCTCACATGATGCGCTGCCTCACCTTGGTCCTTGAGCAATGGAGTCAGCTATCTGTAGTCTGAAACGTCTGAAAACATGAGCCCAAATAAACGTTTCCTCCTGTAAATGTTCTGGTTGGGTATTTTGGTCACATCAACATAACAGCTGAATGAAACTGGTCTCAATATCCCTTCAAGGGCATATCTGTAATGACCTAATTTCCTTCCCCATCTCCTAAAGTCTCTACCTTACCAATAGCACCACCTCCTGGGAACCAACTCTTCAACACATGAGCCTTTGGGGGACATTTAAGATCCAAACAATAACAGAAGTAAAATCTATTAGGAATATTGTATATTAGGAATTGTAGACTAAGGTTTGTCAATGTAAGAAATTTTCAGGTTTTCTTAGATCTTGTTTGATTCTTCCAAAGATATAGTCAATTGGATACTGAGAGTGGAAAGGGCTTCCATATGACCTTCAATGACAGTTGAGAGGTTAGAACTATCTGAACCACAATTCACACCCAAGTTGGTAGATATCAATTCCCTGAATTAGAATGCTTTGCAAGAGTTTTACAGAGGATTCCAGAATTTACCACTAGAAACAAAGGGTCACTTAAGGGGCCAACAGCCTTAGGAACATTTCAATGGCCAAGAAGCATAAAAGTCTATACCAATTAGATGTTATATAAAAGGATCCAACTGAAAGTTTAATCTGGCTAAAAATCAGTCATATTACATTTTAACTACCAGACTTTTAAACACGGAAAATTAACTTTTCATAGTGATCATAAGTAACTCAAATATCCACAGTTTCCAGAATGGTACAAATGAGTTAATATCAGAATTGGATATTAGTAAGAGAATTAACATTAATAATTACTAAGAGGGTTAACATTGATAATTTATTAATATTCACCTTACGACTTCTCTCAGGGAACTTTAGACTTCCTCCCACCTGGAAGCCTTCTATTTCTGAAAGCCTCTTCATTCCATAGTATAATTCACAGCTGTGCAGGGTCTAGTCCTTCTTCTTCTCCCTCCTTTACCCCTTCCCTTCCCCACCCCTCCTTCCTCCTCTTTCTCCTTCTCCTTAACTCCCCTCTGCCCCGTCATCTTCTTCATTCTTAATTGTTAGTGATTACTATGTACTTGTTTTTATATTGTGGTCAAAGCTTGACAAGCATGTTCTCAGTTAATCCTCACGTTGAGCTACAGTGCAGGCACCATGATTGTCCTCAGTTCATCTGTAAGGAGACAGAGTTAAGCCCAGGGTTATAAGGCAAAGTATAGTGGAGCCAAGATTCACAACTGCAATAGTTTTAATGTCAAAGCCAGTGTTCTCTGTGAATATATCATCTAGCCCATGGACAAAATTCTCCTTGTAATTGCTACAGGAGTCACGGAGGGGATGGTCTCCGCCACGGCTCTTCTTAGTCCTCCAGGCATCCTTCTTTCTACTCATAAAGGTTCTTGAAGTGACTGGCTCACTGTTGGACTGCAGGTCTCTGAGGAATTTTTCTTGTGCTTTCAGACACCAAGCTTCAAGGTCTTTCACTGAAAATACATTCCCTGGTTTCTCCTAAATCTTTCCCTCCTCTTTTTCTAAGCTTCACTACTAAAAGACCTCCCAAAACCAAACCAAACAAACAAAAACAAACTAACAGAATATCTTTGTTTTTTTTTCTCCTTAGTCAAAATTTAAGGCTTAACAAAAACAGACATCTGATCCATAATATCAGAAGACAGGCCTTCGAATTGCATTTGGGGAGCTTGGGGATGCAGCATAGTGGTAAGATCACTTGCCTAGCATGTTCAAGGGTGGTTCAAACCCCAGAAACACACACACACACACACACACACACACACACACACACACACACACATACACACACAGAGTTTTATTTTGCATTCAGTGGAGCCTCATTACTTTCATAAGTGAGCACTCTCTCTTCATGTATATCATTGACATATTGGTCTTGCTCTGTAATAATGGAAAACCCAGGGTGATGGCCTGAACATTTATATGCCACAGAACAAGTGAAATTACCAATGAAAGGGGAATTAACTCTAAGAAAGCAAATATCACTCTTTAGATGGATTTTTGATGAATATTTGATCAATTTTGGTACAGAATTGTAGGCTATTTAAGTATAAATTTATTGCACATTTCAAAAGGAGAAATATTTCCACAAGGAAATATTTTATTCTTTTCACTGTATCTTTTTTCAGATGTTTATACAACATGTTTTATCCAGATTGATGACTGCTATGGGTTGGATGTGGTTTGTCTCCCACCTCATGTTAAAACTCACATTAAAATTTAATTGCTGGTGTAATGTTATTGAGAGGTGGTAGGACCTTTAAGAGTTAGTTTAGTCACAGGGACTTCACTCTCATGGAAGGATTAGTATCATTTCCATGAGATTTGGTTGGTTACAGAGAGAGGCTTGTTATAAAGGGAGTTCAGTTTCTCCTACTCACTCTCTTGCTTCCTTTCTCACCATGTGATCTCTCCTGTATGTGCCCTTCTGCTTTTCTACCATGCATTGAGCAGCATGTGGACCTTGTTTGAAGTCTAGCAGATACTGGCACTATGCACTTGGACTTTTGGAACTGTGAGATAAATAAACCTTTTTCCTTCTTAAACCATCCAGTCTCATGTATTTTATTATAGCCACACAAAACAAAGACATTGATGAAAAAGCTCATATATTAAAAAACAATGAGCTGGGCGTGGTGGCTCAAGCCTGTAATCCCAGCACTTAGGGAGACTGAGACAGGAGAATCGCAAGTTCAAAGCCAGCCTCAGCAACGGCAAGGCACTAAGCAACTCAGTGAGACCCTGTCTCTACATAAAACACAAAATAGGGCTGGGGATGTGGCCCAGTGGTCGAGTGCCCCTGAGTTCAATCCCCAGTACCAAAAAAAACCCCAGTGATGTAGGAAGAATTTGATTATGGAGATCCAGTGAGTCTCTGACATGTCTATCCAGTGTCATGGGAAAACATTCTCACAAGAAGAGAGCTCTAGCCACCAACCACAGGCAGGAATCTATGACATCTGCCTCTGTCCTAGAGCTACGTTGATTCTAAAAGCCTTTGTAGCTTTCATTAAACAAATAGAGACTTTAACTGACTGTGTGGGTGAGGGAGGGTAGAGATGGGAGGGAACATAATTTTGAAAGTATGCATGATAAAAAAAAACAATTGAAATAAGAGTAGAAAAACAAGAACCAAGATATTAAAGAGAAGGGTATGTTGAAATGATAAATACTTGCATGGTATCATACAAGTAATTGTTGCACCCAAGCACAAAATGTGGTTGTTAGATAATGAGGTTAAAGAAAAGGGCCTATGATGATTTTCAGTTTTTATTACTTATTAAAAGGAAGAGTATCAATTTATCAGAAAATATTGACAGTTTCTTGTTACATAATTTTAAATAATATATTTACAAGGTATTTTATTTCATTTCTTTTTATTCCTAGTTTGATTATTATTAAATCAAGGGGATCAAGGATTATGCCTATTTTGTTTTTGTGTTTATACCCCTAGTAGTAAATATAGTGCCTAAAAGAGATATTTTTTAAATAAATAACTGAATAGACAACATAATAATTGGCAGACATAAAAATATGCAGAAACATTAAACACAGGGCTTTTCTAAAATTTAGACTTAATGGTCAATTGCACATCTGAGGAAGTATTGCTACGAGACAGAAAGTACTATGATCCAGGCCACAGTGATTAGATGCTTTAACTAATTATAGGAAAAATTAGAAATATGGAAAATTATTGCTACTTAAATCAGAAGTTTGTTTTCTTGTGGAGCTTTTTCTCAAGATTTGGGTGGTAAGTAGTTGAAGATTGAAATTATTAGTAGATATTTAAAGTATAGCTCTTCTCTGTTTTTGACCAGATAAAGGTCCATGTAATTTACATCCTAAGCACATAGAAAATGAGAGTGATATTTTTGTCTAAAACTAGAATTTTTACATTAAGAAATTTTTAAAATCTAAATTTTTAGGTGAATCAGATTTTATTGTTCCCATACTATTTCTCATGCTTTTTTTTTTAAGTAGTAAAATCTAATTCTTGCTCATATGGAAGGTCATACCAAGTTGGCTAGGCAACCATAAGACATTTGTAGATAGAGCTGAAACAAAACTTTGTAAAACAGTTTTAGTTTTACTCAAATTCTGATGAAAGCTGCAGAGTTCAGAAGACCCAAACAAATAACTAGAGCTGGGAGATTCAAAGAGTGGCTAGATATTATAGACTTTAGAATCAGGAAACTTGGGTTTAGGAGCCTGCCCTACACAGCTGCTGTCAGCTCTGTGGCTTTGTGCTTGGAAGAGATAACACCTACTCCACCAGGCTGATGTGAGGACAAATAGAATAGCGTGGTAAGCTCTTAGCAAGGAGCATGACATAAAGAAGGTATTCCATGGGTAGTTATCATATTTCAGTGGAGAAAAAATTAAAAATGAAAATGATATGAGAAAAATTTTGAGTTTGTCTGGCCTTGGAGGGACAAGGCTATAATGGCAAAATACAAAGAATTACTCTGTAGAATACATCATGTGCAATTTATATAGAGAGTAGAGTCTGCTCAAAATAATAATTTCAGATTTCAAATAAATAATGTCTAAATTAAGTTGTTTTCATTCAAGCAGGAGCATGGTTTGTGTACAATAGAATTTGTGATGGCTCATCTGCCCTTACCTGGAAGGCAGGTACCAAATCCCTTAAATGTGGTGGCACATTTCTTAGGTGTGGATTTAAGAGCAAGAGGAATAAAAAAATATTGGCTTGAGGACATTTAAAATATGATTTGATTCCTACCTCCACTACTTGTTAGATGTGGTCTGACAAATTCTTAGAATCTCCACATCCCTGTTTCCTTATCAAAAGACACATAGTAATGCATGTATTGGTTGGAAGAATCCAATGAGTAATTGAGTAAAAATGTTTATTGAGAATTTGTAAGTGCCAAGAATACTTCTAGGCCATTGACATGTGAACAAAGTTGAGTAATCTTGTAGTAATCTTGTAGTAATCTTGTAGACTGAGGCAAAATTCAAATATGTATATATGGATATAATGTTAGCTGGTGGTATAGACTAGGAAGAAAAACAAAGCAGGACTGGAGATGGAGAATAAAGAGGCTTTGTTTTATAAATGGTAGACAAAAGTGCTTTATTTTGGGGTTAAAAAATTGTCATGAAAGTTAGTAGCTTAAAACAATACACATTAATTTTCTCAACATTCCTGTGGATCAAGAATCCAAGCATGATTGAGCTTTAGGATCTCTTACAAGGTCACAAACAGGGAGTGGGCAAGGGCTGAGTTCTCATTAGAAGGCTTCTCTAGAGAAAGATCCAGTTCTAAGATTCCTTATGTGGTTGTGGACTAGATTTTGTTTCCTAAGAACTGTTACACCGAGGGCCTCAGGCTGCCACTAACTGTTGGCCAGAGGCTGCCCTCTGTTCCCTGCCACATGGGCCTCTCCAACACAGCAGCTTATCTCCTCAAAGCCATCAAAGAGAATCTGCTAGCAAGACGGAAGCACCAATCGTTACAGTCCAGTCATGCAAGTGACATCCCTCAACATCGCTATCATCTATTGATTAAAAGCAAATTATTCCAGGGGACTATACAAAGTTATGAATACCAGGAGGTAGGACTCAGTGGACATCATTTTGGGGGCTGCTTGCCACAAGACCTCTCTGAAGAGAGACTTTTTATTTGAGTGAGTATTCAATTAAATGTGAGAGTGAGATCTGTGTATGTTTCAGGGAAGATATTTCCCAGGAAGGGTAAGTAGTAAGTGTGAAGAATCAGAAGTGATAGCTTCTTTGATGTGCTCAAGGGACAGAACAGACACAGAACCTCTAGAGCAGAGAGTGGTGGTAAGGAAGGGAGAAGCCAATGCATCCAGGGTCATGAAGAATTCCTTCTGAATGAAATGGGAAGTCATTAGAAGATCTTAATGAATAGAGCACAGAAATTATTTATCTTGTAAGAGCCTCTGGCTGCTGTGGTTATAGAGATAGGGGAATAAAACTAGCATCACAGATACCAGGAGAGAGGCCAAGGCTATGGTCCAGGTGGCTAATGAGGGTTGCTTGCAGGAAAGTAGTAACAGCAACTGAAAAATAGGAAGCATTCATGTCAGCTGTAGTATTGTTACCTAGATGCGTGAATCTCAAATGATGATATGCATAAATATTGTCTGAAGAATGTATTCTAGATACCAGATTTGAAACTTTACCTCCCCCAGACAGTGACCTAATATATTTTGAGGGTAGAGTGATAGAACAAAAGTCTGCATTTTAAGCAATTAATTTTTCTGATGCAGGTTGTTCATGCTCCATGATGAGCAACTCCACCCTTGTTATTGTTATTTTTCACAAATCACAAAGTAAATGTGATGTAAATAATCCCATACACCACCCCCACTCTCACATTCACACACAAATTGGTGTTCTTGAGTTCATTCTTCAGTGAAGCCTGACATACTCATGGAGATGTGGGTGGCTCTGTCATAGAGAACACAGGGGTAAGACAATAAAAATAATACTATCCCAGTCACTCCCTGATCCCCACTGCCTAGTTCCTATGAAGAGAGAAAATAGAGTTGTGAGGATGTTTCTTTCTTTACCTAATTTCTTTATGTAACTTTGTACTCAGGCCTGCAAATATATCTGTTTTAATCAAACTTCAGGTGTATTTTTAAAAGAAAACATGTTGTATAAATTATAGGTATTAGAAACTAGAGTTATGTTTCATGAAGTCTTGACAATAACAGCAAATTGTGTTTGACACATTTTTAATGACACAAAAGTTTGAAAAATAGCTTAGATGTGTGATAAACTAGGCACGCTGCTTGGACAACTTACTCTTACAGATAAAATATAAAATCATAGCCAGACATGGTGGTGCATGCCTATAATCTCAGCAGCTCTAGAGGCTGAGGCAGGAGGATCACAAGTTCAAAGCCAGCCTCAGCAAAAGCAAGGCACCAAGCAACTCAGTGAGAACCTGTCTCTAAATAAAATACAAAATAGGGCTGGGGATGGGGCTCAGCAGTCAAGTGCCTGAGTTCAATCCCCAGTACTCTCCCTCTCAAAAAAAAAAAATAAAATCAGGTACTGCCAAGCAATATGGTTGTGTAGGGCTGTGTGTGTGTGAGTGTGTGTGTGTGTGTGTACTGTGTTTATGAATTGGGGCAGAAACTTTGGCTGTTTAAATAATAATACCTAATTCAAGGGCATATATTACTTTATAAATTATTAAATATGAAATCATATTTCCTCTTTCTCCACAGCGACCCCAATTTCACAAGTTATATTTAAAATTTCCTTCTTAATTTAAACATTAATGATAAGAATGCTTCTTCCAGAATACCTGTCCCTTAGTTAACTTTTGAGTAAACTAACAACATGTTTCTTGTGTAAGCTCCTAGAAATTTTCCATGTGCATATTTTTTTGCCTATTTGCATCCATAATATATGGATGTAACTATTCTATACCATGCATTTTTTCTCCCTATTATTTTTTCCTTTGAACAATCATTGATATTTTTTCTTTCAACAAGAAAATACATTGTAAAAAGATTCAAACATCACAAAAGGGGAGATACTGTAAAGTCTCCCTCCTGTCCAGTTAGCCTGACTCACCCAGTTTCCCACTCCAGAAGAACCTCCTTGTAATCCATGCCTTATGTATCCTTCTAAGGGATGGTCCATGCATGGACATGCATGCACAGATGCATCTATGTCATTATTCATTGTGTTATATTCTAAAAATTATTTAATGTTTCTGTGCATCTGGGTAGGAGACAAACTGTTAATAAGCAAATGTGAGGTACCTCTCAGCCTGCTCCAGAAGAGAATCTAGAGGAGCTACAGATCAAAGAAGAACTCAAGTATAGGAGATCTCCAGACATACACAAGTAATTGGAGCAAGTTTTTATTTTTGCAGAAACTTGGCCTGAGGTATAGATGAGGGGAACTCTCTGTGACCTTAGCCTTATACGTTGGCCTTAACTTTTAGCATATGGCCTTCTTGGACCAGACAGATTAAAATGAAAAAAAAAAAAAGAACAAAAACCCCACCTGACTTATTAATGAACTGTAGCAGAGACAGACTGTCATCCAACAACTGGATAGAAGTTCTGGTCTCCTAACTTAAGATGACTCCATCTGACTTTGCCTGTCATTACCATTGATGTGCAGTTGGTACCCAGCCAGTTAGATAGATAGTAACCTTTACGAATATAGTAAAAATTTGGCCAATCTTCTTAAATGAAGTAAAAACCACTTGTAATAATCTTTATTACCACTTGTAATAATCTTAGTGAGAGGAGAGAACATGGAGACTTTAATGCTAACATGGCTATAACCAGTTTTTTCATAGAAAAGTCCAAGAAGTGCATGCAGAATCTTGGGATTGCTTCTTTCATTAAACAAGCTAAACCAAAATATTCTTTATGGGAGATTCGAACTGTTGATGTGAAGTTTTCCTTTTGGGCTCTTCTCTCAGGAGCCTTGGATTAGGCTTCAGCAACTCTTTTCTCCTTAGGGAACAAGAGTTTCAGAAGCAAAAGTGATTAGAATAGACAAACTATGTGTGGCGAATCCTGTGGATACCTTTTATGTTTTAATACACAATGAAGACAAGACTCAGTTTCTTTTGACCCAATATTCTTTCTAGAAAGGATGCATACACATGATAACAATTTTACTTAGGTGCATTTACATTCATCAATATAAGGAAAAGACTCTGAGACACATTTAACCATGTTCAAATCAGTTTTATAATAATCTTTGTTGCTTACTGTTTTTGCTAATTCATTCAGAAGGTACATGAAAATGGGATGGTATTTATGTGATTTAATAGTTGGAATGTAAGCTTGAAACTGTTTGCAGCAATAAATTAGAAAAGAGACTTTCCAAATGCCTACATATTTTGTGCTCATTGTCTTTTTGGTTCTATAGATGCTCATTTGTTATACTAATGTTTTCTAGGTCATTTCTATCCATTGTCCCTATGTAAGAAGATTAGATTTAACATAAAGATATGTTCAGACATTGGATAAGTGCAAATCTTGCTAGGATGATTAGAAGAGAAGAGACCAGTGTTGGGAACAAGGCTTAGGACAAAGTGCAATCCTGTAAATTAACTTGGTAGCACTGCCCTTTTCTTTAGGACTGTGAGACTCAACTCTATCACAAGAGTAAAATTCATTTTTTAAAAGTGATTTCTCAACATTCCTTGGACACTAAACCAAATGTGAAGGGCAGAGTCCTAAACACCAGTTGTCCTTGGCTAGGGATGTTGGGGAGAAACAACAGGTGGCTCAGACTGTGCTGAGTAGATGGCTGGAGTGAGCACCTTGGAAATACCTGAGCTGGGCTTCCCACCACAAACCCTTTCTGGGCCATATGTGGGAGTCTTTTCCCTTTACAGTCAATTTACTGAAGCGAATACCTGGCTGAGCTAATCATCTTTCTGTTGACCCACTGCATTCTATAGATAGATCTCAGTCCATAGACTGAACTAAATTCATCTATTTCTGGGAGTGGAAATAAGCCCATAATTTTCACTAGGTCATGCTCAAGATCATTGTAACCCTTGCTGATCTGATCTGATGTTCAAGGTATCTTCAAAATAATTAAAAGAATAAAATTTCTAGTAAATGTCTAGATGTATTTATGTTTTTACCTTCTTGGAAGACTATGTTAGTAGTTTTTCCCCTCTATTATGGGTCATCAGTTTATTATTGCCAACGTATTTATATTTGTATTGATCATTCTAAAGAGATCATCAAAATAATGTTCCTCTGGAATGTTTTGATTCCCAGTTCACCCTGTCTACAGCTATAATCTTTAAATTTATTTCTGATTTGAGATTCAAATGATTATATTATCTTAATTCTCTTGAAAATGTTTAGTCACAAAATTCTCACTTTCAAATCAGATACTGTAAACAAATGCTCCCTGTAGGCATTGTATATGTGAAGGTTGATAAGGATAAAGTATAGTTTTGTATGCTTTATAGGCTTTATGTAAATCTGAGACACCTAAAGTTAGATACATCCTTAAATGTCTTGATAAAATCTCAATATCTTATTAGTTTCAAACACTTAAAACTTGTCTTCTATTCTTTGACTGTGGTTCACTATGTACCTTTAAACTTACATTATCATTCTTCTTATATTATAGATTGGGACGATCATGTACTATTCTTTATTCTCCATCTCCCGGGCACCAGAACATATCAGCTGGTGATATAAGAGGGTGTGGTGTGGTTCCTGGGTTGGAACCAACATCTCTACATTTTTCTGTTGTCCCCACTTGTACCAATTCACCACTGTACCTGCCGGCACATCTTTCATGTTGGATACTGTAATAGCTGCCAAACCTTCTCTTCATTCAGTCACTATATCCTGATTGTTTTTTTTTAAATACCTCTGATGTCCTCTTCCTCCATTTCTGCTGTCACTCCTCTGGTAGGAGTGACACACGCCTTAAACATTCTGACAGTCTCTTATTCATTTATTTGTCCAACAGCATTTTGCTGAATGCCTTCTTGTGTCAGGCCTAGATTGTAGCCTGGGGATAAAAGTATGAAAAGATGCCATGTGTTTAGAAAGGGCTTTTAGTCTATGGGGAAAGAATTCATGAAAATAGAAATAGCATAATACAATTTGTATAAGTGCTATAATTAAGATAGAAACAAGTGCTTTGGATGCCCAGAGGAAGAAGAGATTCATTTCCTACCAATTGAATGTGTGTATTTTATACACATACTAACATCTCAGCCAAGTCAGTCTCCATAGTTTTGCCCCCTACTGCTCTACCCACCTTCAGTTTTCTACCATTTTTGTTTGCTCTTAAGACTGGATGTTCTAAAAGGTAATTTTAATCAGACCTCTCCTAAAGGTTGCCCATGACTTTCCCGCCCCATGAGGATGAAATACCCAGTGTTACGTAACACCAGAGCTCACATCAGTGATTCATACCCAATCCTTGGTCCACTAGTCCCCCTTTCTCCCTCCCTATCATTCTCATTCAGTTCATAAAATGCATCCCCTTCAATTGTTCACCCGCTTGTTTTCCACCACTGTGATCCTTTCTTCCGGATCATTTTCTTAGGTGGAATCTTCCTATTCCATCCTGGGGAGGTTCTGCTGTGAAGCCACCATTTTTACTCAGCCTGCTCACATTATTCTCCCCAACACTACTCCATGTAAGTGAAAACTGCAGTTCTCTCCAAAGACCCCACCTGTCTTGGTGTCCCCTTGGAAGGGAGCTGCTCCCTTCCCTCCACACACGAGGTCCATAGCTCAGGTGGGGCTTGGACAGGACAGGGCTCTGCCTCCTCTGCTATCCCAGGTGTCTCAGCTGACCCTCTTATAAAATCTCCTCTATTTTTTTTTAAAGAACATATTACTTATGTATGGTGTCTCCTTATTTTTCTTCATCTGTCATGATTTTTATCCCTCTTCCATGTATTTTGAGGCCTTTCTGTCTCACAGTTCTCATCATTTAGGGTAGGTCTTAAGGGACTGTAACAAAAAATAATTTAAATGCCATGGATTAAATTATTTTTAAGTTTATTTCCAATATATAAATATCTAAGTAGGTGGTCCAGGGCCAGCATGAAGCTCAACAGAGTTGAGGGCATAACAGAGTCTGACTCCATCTTAGATGTTAGACCAACAGATCTCAAGTTCCATTCCTCCCTCTTTCCCTTTGCCACACATATAAGCAAGCCAATAAGAAACCTCCTGTTCTTTCTCTGAGTGTATCAGCAGGAAACTCAAACCACACAAGATCTAGACATCCTGGGAACCCTCTCCCTGCCCCACATTCTAATCATAATAAAACCTGAAGCCACTTGATCCATTTTTTGCTAAAGTCATTTTGAACTTCCCTGAGTTCCTGTCCTGCTCTTCCTGAAAGGCCTTAATGTGTGAATAATAAATCTTTACATACTGTGCTTGTGCATGTGCATGCGTGTGCATGGGTGAGAGACAAAGAGAAAGAGAGCAACAGGTATCATCAGTATTGACAAATGAATTAATTTCGGGGGGAGGGTTATGAACCTACACGCTGTTGAACAACCATAAAATGAGGACCCAGATTCCTTCCATCTGGCGATGGAAGAAACTTGGTTGATTACAAAGTTGATTACAAAGGATATTGGTATCACTATTCCATTTTCTATTCCTCCATCCTCTCATTCTTTCTTACTTTGGTTTTTCCATTCTCTCTTCCTTCCAATGTCAATAACTCCTTCCCACCTCCCAGCTGTGTTTCTATATTCCCCTCATTCAGCTCACTTCTGCTTTCCCCTCAGTGGCTAGTACTACTATTCTCCAAACCTCCACTACTCTACAACTTCACCATTTTCAACAGATGACCATATTATTTTAAAGAATAGAGAGCCCAGTAAAAAATAATTACATCCTATTTACTTTCTCTCCCTCTCCAAAGGGAGTGAAAATCTGTTTCTTCTCCTCTCTAAAGTAACTTTCTTCATCTCTTTTCTTCTCAGGAACTTACCTGTGGGGACCCTTTTATTTCCAACCCATTTAACCACCCTATGTCCAGAATCATCTTTCCTTCTCAGGCATTAATGATCCACTACTGTATAACAAATTTCCCTAAGCTTAGTGGTTTAAAACAACAACAAGTATTAGCCCACTTTCTGTGGCTTATGAATTTAGATACAGCTTAGGTCTCTCAGAAGGCTGGGAAGGCTGATATCTTATCTGAAGCTTAAGGAAGAACCACTTCCAAACTCCCTCTTATGGGACAAAGGTCTTAGGTCCTCACAGACTCTTTGATTTAGTATTTCATTTACTACCACATAGGCCTCTCTAGATGACTATTCCACACACAACTGATGGCTTCCTTAAGAATGAGTAAGGGGGAGAGTCAGGGAGAACAAATGAGACAGAAGTTGCAGTAACCGCACCTGAGAATGAATAACTCATCACTTCTACTGCATTCTGTTTATTAGAAACAAGTCACTAGGTGATCCAGCCCATGTCAAAAGATAGGGAATTACTCAGGGCATGAACACCAGGAGCTGGGGATCACTGGGAGCCTCTTAAGAAGCTGTCTGCTATGGAAGGTCACACATGCTTTCTTCTTGGTTGAGCTTCCTGAAAGGGTGGTTCAAATCTACTGTTTCTAATTCTTTCTCAGCCTATGAAGTATTGCATCTGTTCTTGGTACTGATCTTATGTGACTCTACAAAAGCCAGCAGTGGCTTCCCAATTTCCAGATTTAGTAGGCAATATTTTTGCCTCAGGTTCTTCTACCTCTTTGCAGAATTTGAAAGTCTGGTGTAACTGACTACTTTTTCCTTTTCTACTCTCTTTCCTTTGTCTTCCCTGACATCATTCTCTCCAGGTTCACTTACCTTCTAGTCTCCTTTCCTTCTGTTACTATCTTACATGATAATACTGTCCAGAGTTGTTCTCATCTTCCTTGTCTCCATTCATTTCACTCTTTCTGAGGAATCTCATTCACATCCTTGGCTCATGACTCCAGCCCAAGACATATATATCCTAATAAGCTGCCAAATGACCATCCCAATTTTGACATTGTAAATTTAATATGCCCACACGGAACGCAAAACTTACTGCCACCTCTTCCCTTTTCCTGAATTCCTCTCCCAATGGATTGAATGGCCATACACTCCATCACTACAACCATAATTCTCAGAGTTAATCAGAATCATAATTCTCAGTCTCTCCTCTCTCATGTCCCATCACACAACCACTCAGTGCTATTTCAAACTCTCTTCTCCTCCTTCATCTCCATTGCTACTTTCGTCTGTCAAACCTTATCATTTTTCATCGGGGTTATTAAATTATCAGTATACCTTCCAACTCCTCCCCTCCAGTCTGTATTGGGATAACTTTCAAAGTAATCATTCTAGGATGCAAATATGTTCATACCATTGACCTATTTTAAAAAATCCTCCAAGGGTTCCCTAGCCACTAGAGGGTCAGATCTAAATGCCACAGAAAACAATGATTTGCCTCTGTCTCATTCTCCTGCTTTTTTTCTTGCCCACTCTCCTACAGTTACCTCATTCTAGTCATACTTCTTGCAATTCCTTGACTATACTTCATGTTCTCTCGCTTAGGCACATGTTCTTGTTGTATTAAATGATCTTCACCCATGCGCCTAGCTTTCTCCTGCATTTGTTTTGCAACCCAGTTCAAAAGTCACCTCCATGCATCCTTCTTTGAAACTCTTTCTCTCAACATGTTCATTTTACTTCTCTTATCAATCCCTGTACAAACCTATATCGGGGTGTTTACCCTATTAGGCCATGAATATTGATTTCTTGCTGTTCCACTAAAGAGAAAGTAACCATAAGAACCCCTTATAGGTAGGTACACATGTATCCTCTTTAAACTTTCCACAATAGCTGGTTCAAGCATTAAATAAATATTTGATGAGTGAGTAAATATTCACCCAGGACCCTCAAGCCAAATGAGCATTCCCCTTCCACTCACCACACTTTTTTTTTTTTACCTCTTATCCTGAGTTCTAGCTTTTCTTCAGCCCCACGTCAACCATCAGGAACAATCCTTCAACAAATCAAAGAGTTTCTAGCAGAAAGACAAGTTACCATATTTAATCAAGTTGGAAATTTTGTAGCAGAGTTGTTTTAGTTGTTATTGTAGTTTTTAAATACATATAAGACACAGAAGACCCTAAAATAAATTTCTCCATTTTGTAACATAAAATCTGACTGAGAAATAATTTTATATATATAAGAACTTGTTCTCATATATAAAAAGAGAACAAAAGAAACTGTAAGTCATTAATCATTGGACTATGTAGAACATGAACAGGGAGAGTTAGTTCTCCAAGAACAAGGAGAGTTAGTTCTGGCCATCATTCCTGGAAGACCACAGGGATAGAATGCCACCTTCTATCTAGTGGCTGAAGGAATGACCATGGAGTCTGCCTGAAGATTGCAGGCCTGCCGTGTGTAGGTAAGGAGTGCGAATAGAACATCTATTTCTGGTAGTTTTAGGAACTGAGGAAAATGCCATAACCAAGAATAATGTGAATGTTGCCTTTTATATTTGATCTTGATCATGGAGCAAAAGACAAGCTGTTGAAGTTTATGGCCTAAAATACACAAATATGCTCTGAGGTTCTACAGTAATGTCATCTTCACTGGCAAGGTGAGGACACTAAGTGTATTGATAGGGCTATCATTGTACCCTCTTTTTTGAGAAAATTTTGCAAATATTATTTTTAAAAAATATAATATGGAACTAAAAAATCTAGGTTGAAACCAATACTTTTTAGTGAACCATATCTGAACAAAAAATACTGTGTAAAGAAAACATTGATCCAATTATGTTTCCTATAGGAAAATATTTGCATTAGTACATATTACCAATTCCCTTAATATTCTCATTTGTTGTAACTCACATAGAAATAACACAGTGAATGTACATGCTTGCATGCATATACACACACCCAGGTACTCCCATCCAAGTGCTTGATAGGAGAATGCTATTGAAGTATAAGATAACAATCAGTTCCTTAATATTTTAGTATTTGAATCATATTTTATGGTTCAAATGTTTATATTTTGTTTGTTTACCAATTAATCTTCATTGATTTTAAAGTAATCCTCTTTCATAAGTTAAGTTTCTTTCTCCTACATATTTTTCTCCTATTTGACATCACACTTTTAGATAATGAAGGACTTTTTTATAATGAACATGTCTATGGAATTATATAACTTTAAATTAGCAGTAATGTATTTCTTCTCTCACCAGTTCTTTCTGTCTAGTGGAGGAAAAAAAAGAGCTATTTTTTTGACATTTTAAATATAACAAATTGCAAATTAGTACAAGTTTTCTTGTTGTTCATTATTAACTCATTTTTCTCATAGCCAAGCTTTTAGATAATTGGTTCAGTAAAGTATGTCAAATATTTTTCTCCCTTAAATATTCAAGTATACTTGGCAACATTCAGGTTATTCTTGGTTATGGCATTTTCCTCAGTTCCTAAAACTTCCAGAAGCAGATGTTCTATTCTCACTCCTTACCTACACACGGCAGGCCTGCAATCTTGTAGACTGCAAACTTTTTCCCTCACTTTTTTAGTCTCTTTAATATACTACCCTCAAATTGCCTTTTTGGTACTTACACACAAAATGCATTTAAAACATCCACATTGGACATATTTCTAAAGACATGAGGGAAAAGTTTTATGTTTATATATAATATGAAGTACCTATATCTTTGCTTTCATTTAAGTAACAAAGTGCCTTGAATTAACTTTTGTAAAATAGGAACCATGAATAGCCATTCTTTGAATACAATTCTTTATTATGTTGTCCTCATTTTTCAATTGAACTTCTTTCTGTTGGACTGAATTTTATGGCATTAATTACTGACTTGCTTGAGTTAGACTCATTAAAAAAAAAGTCTAAGTATATATCTGACAAGCCAGATACATTAATCTTAGGTTTTACTTCTTTTAAGCCACGAGTCTAGGTGGAAACCTCTAAGCATTGATTGCCACTTGGGGTTTGAGGTTGATGGAAGGTGGGAATAGTTTCCTGCAAATGCAAATAGTCAATTAGCTTTTATAACTACTCTTCAATTAAAATAAAAATAGAATTCCCAAGGGTGAAATCTAACTGGAAAAATCACCACGCTGTAAATAGGCCAGTCAATTTTATAGAAAAAAGCCTCCAGCACCTAGCACTCATTCTCATATGTATTGATTTATTTATACAACAAATATTTACTGAGTGAATATGCTGTCCGAGGCATATAAAATTACATTTTATACACAGAGTGACATGACTCAGTTTGGGCTACACAGTAGATGAAACAAAGACTAGTACTTAGTACTACAATTAGTACTATTACTACTATTAGCAACAACCACCAGAGTCTGTGCGCCTCTTACATGCTGGGCACAGTTCAAGATCCTCATCATCCAGGTTATTTTCAACCTGAGCAAAGGGCAAAGACGATATCCATTTTATAGGCAAGAAATTGACAGAGCTTGTGTTTTTCATGAGCTATCAGACGTGTCTGTAGCAAAATAGGAAAATAATTGGAAAAAGTTTTTATTTCATTTCTGGGGAAAAGACTTACTCGTAAGAATAGTGATAAGCCAAGAAGAGTGAAGAGGACACAGAAGAAAACCTAAAGTGAGAGTTTCCTTAGTCTCATACTTCAAAGGAAATGAAAAAGAAACAAAGACCAGGGATAGGTCAGCCATTATTTAGTGCCATTTATTTCCAACCGTACTAGTTAGTGGGGGGTGGGTGGGAGATGAGTTGAGACTGGAATATACAAAGTAAAAGATATGATGGGTTCCAACCCACCCTTTGCCTTATAATAAAATTTATTTAAAGAGATTTAAAATGTTTTCTTTGTAGTAGTTGTATTTTTTTTTACTGAGTGATCTAGTTACTTAATCATCCACAAATTCTCTGTCAGAAGTGAAAAATCCATCAAGGCATTAAAAAAATGTAAAATGTATCCCCACAACCCATCCCGGATGCTTCTAGAAATTTCTATTCATCTCCAATATTCTGAAGTTTAATACTGATGTGATGAAGTATGAGGTATTGTGTTGAACAGGTCAATGGGCTCATTCAATCTAGAAAATCATGTCTTTTATTTTGAGTGGTTCATTGCTATTATTATTTATTATTTATTTGACAATTATTCTTTTGTATTTATTCTATTTTTCTCCTCTGCAATCTTTTATCTATGTTGTTTTTATTGCGCTGCTTCTTTATTTTTTTACTTTTATCTTCTATTTTCTGGATTCTTGGAGATAATATTCCAATATATGTATTACATTTCTTCTATTGTGTCTTTAATGAACTAGAGTTGTTTTCGTTCTCTGAATTTCCCTTCTTATTTCAAGGTTTGTTTAAATAGTGTTTAGAGAAACAACAATGATAGTTTTTAAAATATTATTTTACTTTGTAAACTGTTTTCTCCATTAAAGTAATAAAATTAAAATAATTGGAAATAAAAATAACTAGAAAAGTTAGACCAGTGCAAATACAATGGTACTGCCATCTTCCAAATTCTCTCTAGCCAATTTTTTTTTCTTGTTTTGATTTTAAAGCATGGAGGATTCCCTAGCACTGATTTTATATTTCACTTGATTACATATGAAATTCTTCCTGGCATGCACCCTCCTGAGCACAGGCATTCATTCGCCTTTCATTTTACTGTGGTTAGAAGCATGCCTAGAAGAGTGACTAAACACCTGGTAGGTAAAAATGAGTCTTTGTTGGGTTAGTCCATGATTGAATGAGCAAAACGTAAAATCTCATGTGAGAACCTGACATAAAATGTGACTCAATGGGAAAGCATATTATATTCCTGTTTGGGAATATGGATATATTTAAGGCCAATTTTACTACCTTGTTGAATATAGATAAAAGTTGCAAAAGCAGAATTTTGGAGGTCAGTTTTAGGATGTTACAATCATCTCCTGGTATATAAAGCTCAACTGGACCAAGGTGTTAGGAAGGACATCAAGTGTAAAGGCCAGGCAAAAATCTATTATGATAAGACAATTCAGCAAGACTTGCTATTTCACATTGCATAGTGTGCATTCACAATTATGTTTTTTTTTTTAATTGAAAAGTAGTGAATAGACTAAAGGTCATTTGAATGTTTCTATCTCTATATTTTTTTCAATTTATCCTTCTATTTTCTATATGCATAGAAAAATTTCTCAGTGTTTTTGTCAAGTGTATTGTAGTTGTAATATTTTTGTGGTTTTAACTTAGTGTTTTATGCTTTTAAAACAGTGAATTTTTTGTAATTAGTGTATAGTTACCCAAAGATAATAAAGGTATTTTTCTTAAAGGCAGAACTATCAAGAAGCAAACAAAAAAGTCCAATAAAATGAAAAGGGGTGTCAATAGAAAAGTGTGATTAATTAAATTTAACAGAATTTATCAGATCAAGAAAAAGGTTCTGTAACTGCCCATCATTCCAGAAAGATGGTTCAGAATGTCCCACTCTATCACATGCTCTGATTTTGTTTACAAATTGGAGAGAAGGAAGTGACATACAGAAACAACCTGAGTAATGGCAGTCAGCAATGACCTAATATGGGCCTGGTTTGATCAGTTGGCAGTCTGTGATTGGCTGGAGTTAAACTGCTATGATTGACTGAGACTTGGTTGCTTCATTACAAAGGGTACTCTTGGCTTAGATTATGATTTGTTTACACATTAGGCCAGAGTACTAGACAGAGGGGCTTCTGTGGGCTAAACTTTATCATCCAACTATTGAGAAAAAATTAGGCCAAACTTATGTCAGTTTAACAGAGGCTGTTGAAATGGGAACTTTGTTACTTTTGTGCTTATAAAGTGAACACTTTGGGAATATGCACTACACTTTTAAGACACAGAAAACTATTTCTATACTTCTTTCAAAGTAGAGTTCATATCATATCATGCCTGTCATCAGAAAGATCAATTACAGAAGTGGAAAGCCTCAAAACATGTTCAAGTGTATAGGAAATATAAAGGGGAAAAAAGAAACTGAAATATGAGAAAGCACTAACTAATAATGAAATTATATCAAAATGATTGAACGCACAAAACATGCTATTGAAATATGTAGATTAGAGGGAAGATGGAAGCTGGGGCAAGAATCTGCTTAGTTCAGTAAATGAACAACTGATTCCTGAAGCAAAACAATTCAGGGAATTGAAAACAAAAACAATTGTAATTGGTATTTTCAGAGAGAAACCATAGTTATTAGTGTATTTTTCTCTACTTATTTATTATCCCTCAGCATTCTAATTGTGAAAAGAAAAATAACATCAACAACAAAAACAAATTATCTTTCCTGTCTTATAATCCTCCCACTCACTCCCACACACCCTATATTTTTTCCTACTCTAATAACCCCTTTTCTTTCCTTCACAGGCTTACTTATTTTCCTGCTGAGATTCTGATGTTTTCCATATAATAAAATTATATTGATTAATTAGTGAAATAAATGATTTTTCCATATAATGAATTTATAGCATGTGATGTAAGGAGAATCTTGTATGAAGAATTCTAAAATATGATTCCCTGGGTAGCTTTGTTGAGGTTTTATTTGGCAAATCCACTTTGTTGTCTCAGTTTTCTCCTCATCAATCCAAGGAAGGTAGCTTTCTATCTCCATTGAGGGACCATCTTAACATAATATATTTTAAAACATGAGATAAATGCATGTTGTATACCAGGCATAGTGCCAAGAACTCTAATTTTACTTTGTAGAAGTACAGAGATCAAGATAGATTTAAAAGACAAATTAAAAAAACACTTGCTAAATGTGGCAGAAGCTAACAGTATTCAGTGATATCCATGTACTCAGTTACATTTTCTCATCTTGCCTGGCAATTGGCTTAGACATGTTGTCTGATGAAAAGTGACTAGCTCTGGTCAGTGGTCACTTGTCAAAGTGCTTTACACACACATTCCCTCTTCTGCCTTCATCTGCTGGCTTGATGATGAGAATGCATCCTTGTAGCCAGAAGACGGGAATAGCCTGGATCCTGGAGTTGCTGTGTGTTAGTCAGCTTTCTATGATGATGACAAAATGGCTGAGATAATCAACATAGGATGAAAGGTTTATTCTGGCTCATGGTTTCAGAAGTTTCGGTCCATGGTCACTTGGTCCTGTTGCTTTGGGCCCTCTTACAGCAAAGTACATCATGGCAGGAGCTAGTTGTAGAGGAAACCTCCTCAACATATGGTGGCTAAAAAGCAAAGAGAGAGGAAAAGAAGCCAGGGCCCCAATATCCCCTTCAAGGGCACACTGCAGTGACCCAACTTTCTCCCAGTAGGCCCTGCTTATCAAAGTCCCACCATCTCCCAGTAGTGCCACAGGCTAGTGACCAAGCCTTTAACACATAGGCCTCTGGGAGACATTTAAAATCAAAACTATATCGCACTGCTTGGAGGATAGCTACCCTACCTGTATTATAGCAATCAAAATAAGAAATATGTTTATATTGTGTCAAGCCACTAAGATTTTATTATTTATCATCAAAATTAATATCAATAACTAGGGCTAGTGTACCCACTATTACACAAATAATATTTGTAGAGGATGCAGGGCTTGACACTTGAATTTTTAGTTTTATTGCCTGTGTTCTTAATCAGAAGCTAACTGAATCAGGCTGAGATGGGACAAAGGTGGGAAGGGAGAGAGCAGGGACTTGATGTGAAAACCAGACCCTCTCTGGAATTACAATGAGATGCGGTGGCTGAGATAAACCTGGCTAGTGTCCCACATACTGCTGTATTTTCATAGGCAAGGTATTTAACCTTCCTGGACCTTTTTCTTCATCCTTCACAATGAAGATAATAAGCACAGCGATGACACACAGTGGATAAATAAGTGGCCAAATATTATTTGCATTAATTACCTACCCCCTAACCTTGATAGAATAGGAAGAAAAGATAGAAATCATAAACATAAAAACATTGTGCTTAAATGCTGCACACTGATGTTTATTTTGTAATGAAAAAGAGAATAAGGGAAAAATGTCATTATATGTACAAAGTAATATAAAAAAGCATAATTGAGAAAAATAGGAACATTTTGTGTCTTTACCAGGGGCTATATAAAGCCTTGTAATATCCACACAGATTTGGATAATGTAATAAAATGAATGCATCTCACACTGGAATAATTGAGAGTCATTATTTTCAAAAGCAATGGGGCAATTATCAAATGGAAAAAAATCCTAAAATTATTCTGCTACTCTATTGTAATATCAATATGGAATTTATGAAACATGGTCTTTTTAAATGACATTGGAACATTTGAGAATGTGGCTGTCAGGTTGGAGGATGGCTTAAGAGAAGCTTTGAAGAATTAGAATTCCAGAGATGTGTGCTAAATGAACATTAATTACTTGATATTCAACTTGTATTACCCTACTTTCATAATAAGAAGTGATTTGGAGTTCTGGAAGACAAAGGTGCTCCATGCAATCTCATTTTCTTTTCTAACTAATCACAGCAAGCCCAGAGTAATTTATTCTCTCTTATATAACCTCTGCTCTCATGGCCTTGCCATTTCACACTGTAGAGAAGAGGCAGGGTTACAGAGATGTTATTGTAGGAATCATAGTCCTCAGGCTGTGTGGGAGCTGTGGTCACTGAGAACTCTTAACTGAAGGCAGCCTGCTTTGGTCATCTAGTCCCAAATCATAATTATCATTTTCCTAAGTGGCTCCCTAGCTCAGTTTGTACCATCTAATCCGAGTGTAACCTCTACTTGTAATTCAGAGCTTGATGACTCTTATTTGGGTCAAAATTGGGAATTTCTGAGTTGCTATGTTTATGTACTGTGAGAACAACAAACTACAATATCTAAAACCTCTTAATACAAAAAACAAAACAAACAAAAAACCTATAAATTAGTTTCTTACAAATGGGTGTTCCCTCCATGTTAAACCTGTATTCTATGGAGTTCATATTCATTTGTATAGAGACTTGGTCCCCAAATGTCATAACTACCATTCTCTCTATCCAGATGTCCTGGAGAGAACCTACTGGTTTCCTCGAAAGTAGCACATTAAGGTATTTGATTTTGATGATTGTTATTATTTTGAACATTCTTTAGTGTCAGAATCCTCATTTGTAAACTAGTATGTGAAATCATACTAGAAACAGGGTAAACATTTTCACATTATAAATTGATTGTACAATCCAATTCATTTTGCTTTGTTAACAAACAAAATACTAAAGGGGAAAAAATATTAAATTTTTCCATTTATGATCCATTTCTTCCTTCCAGACCATACTCTTTTTCTAGCCAACTTAGTCTCTTTTCGATAAATATTTAGTCAACTCAAAATTTCAGACTTCCCAAAGAGGTGTTCCCCTTCTCTGAAGTTTTCCCTCCGCATCTTTTTTTCCAAGATGCCACCCAGATGGCATAGCACATTTGTGTGTACTGAGAGACTGAATATATAGACAGACATTGACCAGACCATATATTAACCTACAACTCTGACTCAAACTGCAGCATCCTACCCAGTGTCTATTATAAACATTTCAGGAAACCAGCCTGTTCTAAGTCAGATTTGCAAGAAGCCAGGTGGCTATATCTAGTGTCAATCTCAGAACATAAATAACTCTTGCAGTAATCCACTACGACCAGGACTTGACTAATAAATGAAACTTCTCTAATTTTTCTACCATTTCCACCATAGGACTGATCCAGAGAAAGCCAAATACATGCATCCCTAACCAATCACACTTCTAGTTAGCCCAGCTCCAGTTTTCCCATGTCGCTAGCGTCCAATCCAGGCACTCCAGAGTCTTCCTTTACTCCACCACACTCCTGCCTTCCTGCTTCCCGACTCCTCTGCCTGCCTTTGAGTCTCTGTGATGGTGGTGGACTCCCTGGCCACAGCAAGCCTTTGCTTTCCCCAATCTGGTGGTCATTATTGACTTCTACAATTCCACAGCATTAGTGGGAGGCAACAGAGCTCCATGCTGTCCTGTGTGGGTACCTATTGACCTCTCTCTGAGACATGACAGAGATCTCTGGCCATTGCTTTCATTCTCCCCACCTCTGCTGATCAAGTGTCCTGGGCCGGTGTACCTTGAAATATACATCCTCTTGACATAG
Organism: Xerus rutilus; assembly: GCA_028644305.1. NCBI lineage: Eukaryota > Metazoa > Chordata > Mammalia > Rodentia > Sciuridae > Xerus > Xerus rutilus. The sequence continues at coordinate 116,553,558 of CM053404.1, read as the reverse complement.
GAGGGGTCTCATGGTTCTGACTCTACCCTACAGCAAATTTAAGGTACCTCAGCTCTCTGGTATGCAGATCTCTGAAATTTTAGTAGAGTATCCTATCTAGTTCCTACCTATTCTGTGCACCCCATATTCTCTGTTATGATATCATCTTGCCCTACAGATCTCTGGAATTTTAGTGGAATACTCCATCCAGACCCTGCCTAGGCTGTATGCCCCACAGTCTTTGCTATGAGGTCATCTCACCTCTCACCTCAATGCCTCTTTGGCAGGGCAATTTAGATCTCAATCCTCAGCTACCTCCCCATTCAATTCAAGTTCATCGAGGTTGAGGTCTAACTTTTCTGTGATTTAGGATATCTTCCCTCCCTCCCTGTGTCTTCCAAGCCTTTTCTTCTCTTCTTTAATAATATCTCCCCCTATGCTATGTCTTCATTTCCTCTACCTTGTGAACTCCTTACTTCCAGATTATTCATTTACTTCTCTTCCTTGGAGAAACAAATCTTACGATTAACTTTATGTAGAAGGACTGCAGAAAAATAAACCAATTTGCAAGTAATGGATAACACACAAGAAAATGTTTCAAAAATTGTACCCCATCACTCAGCCCTATGGATTACTTTATGGTGCAGTAATAAAAATCAATGGAGATAAAGAAGAGAGGAGTACTTTGTGATTAAAAGCATTGGCAAATTTGAAGTGCTCATTATTTGAATCACAATTTAGCCATTCAGTCTTGTTACTAAAAGGGGTTGGCCTCCTTTGCTTATTTGAAATAGATTATTCCCTTTTTTTCTCTGTTGCTTTTAAGAAGAAAAAGTCAAATTTAAACTTTTAGTCTTTTTTCTCTGTGCTATTCAAAGGTGTGAATTTCTGTCACTATTCTTCATTCAATGGTTTCTCATCACTATTTTAACTTTTACCAATAAAATCCAGGAACTGGAATTCCAAACATTTTCATGTGATTTTTTTTCCTTTTCTTTTAAAGGTAGTGAGGAAAAGTCCTCAGAGTAATTGGACAAAAATCCATCTGCTACCAGGCACTAGCTCTTATTCAGGTCTGTAACTGAGATTAAACTGTGATGCTATCTCTGCTTATCCATAAATATGTGGGAAAGAAAAAATATTCTATAGTCCTTGAAGATAAGCTTAGTGAGCTCTCAAAACTGAATTTTCCTCACATGTGAGGGCAGTCTTCTCTGACTTTGGGGGAAAAAAAAACTAGAATTATGGGCTAGGAGTGTAACTCAGTGGTAGAGCACCTGCCTAGCACACGTGTAGCCTTAGGTTTCATCCCCAGCACTGCAAGAACAAAAAAAATCTAGAATTGCTATTTATGTAACACATCATAACATACCAAGGTTTTTTTCCTTCATTTATAAAATCTTTTTTTGTGAAAATGAAAATCTTATAAGGTAGCTATTCTCACTTTTACTTTGCAGATGAGGTTAGACTGACTTAGAATAAATGAAATGGGAAATCTGCTAGCTACTAATTGTGCTTTGTATTGAAACTGAAAGTTCTTCATGAATATGGATGTGATCTTCACAGGGATGATTATTCCATAAAGTGGTACCCAGAAAAGAGAAAGAGGATCAAGGGCTTTGATGTAGAGACTAGTGTCCCCTAAACTTTCCCTAAGTGAACCAATGAGTTGATTGGGAAATAATGTATGACTAGACACCATGAGGAAAGAGGTCTTAGTTGATTTAATTTGGCGATAAGCTATAACTTCAGCTTTTGATGCTTCCAGGTAAGAGGCAACAAAACCACTTATACAAGTAAATGCTCCCAGATCAGTTGAAAAAACATAGGAGAAAAGACAGACCATAAAATGAGATTTAATAAACAATTTTTCATGTAGTTATATTTTGATTCTTACTTTAATTCAGTGTGCTCTTTATTTAGTCAGTTCACTTCCTTTTCAATAAGTGCCTTTAGGGGGACCTTTTTACTTACCTAGGAAAACAGCAGATTGGAATAAAGTTCTTATTGTACCTTAAAGCCTTTCAACTCAGCGGGACAACAATGGTAGGAGAACCATGTTCCTTATTGCTCTTCATTGTCAAAGCTCGCCTGACCTCTGTGGAAGTTAATATATGCCATCAATAAAATCTATAACTATGTATCTTGGAAACAATGTTTCTATGGCAATCTAGTATTTGCCAGAGCAGTGGTTATGGTAGTTCAAATGTTTTAACGGCTGGCCAGAGACATCGCACCTGTTTCTAAGTGAGTTGCAGTTACTCTGTGTTTTCTTGACCAAAATGTGTTGCTCAGAATACATACTTTTTGCAGATAAATTCACCATCACCATTTTAATAATTTATTGTTTAATGAGTGCATTTAATAGAAGAGGAAATGTTTGCTAGTTTTTGAGCGGAAGGAAGAAGTTGACTTGGAAATGTGAAGCAGGTGGCTTTCCCAGATGTTAGGCTTGATGTGGGACAAGGAGATAATGGAGAGAGAATGTGTGGGGTAAATGAAGAAACTGATAGAGGTGGTTATAACTGAAAAGTCACAGGGCAGGAAACTTCTTGCATTATTGAGTGGAAAAGGAAAGGAGTAGGTAGTATAAAAGAAGTGTTTTGAAACAGGAAAATAAAAAGAGGAAGAACAAAGAAGAATGAGAGAGAAAGAGAGAGAGACATACTGTGAGTGTATCCATTGCTCACTCATTTCCTGTTGGGATTCAGGAAATTCAAGAGATTGGTGGGAAACTGAGGCTGAGAACATTGAGTTCACACAGACAGTAAGCAGCAGACCTTGGCTTTGACCCAGAGTCTTCTGATCCTGAGGTCATATTGGTGCTATTAGGCCCCACAAAAGGCATTGATTTCATTTTTTCTTATATGTTTTTACATTTTCTGAATTAAAGTATGTTTAAAAGGAGGTAGGAGTGTAGATTTCTAAGTGCTGGAGAGATTGAAAACCGATGAAATCACTAATTAGAATAACTTTCTACTCTGAGTGGTGGAAGTGCTGAGAAGAAAGTCAGCATATGTTGGGGGCATCTTTAAATGAGTGGACACAGGCTGTCAGGCAGCTAGGGACTCTCCAGGAACTGTCTTGTTCTTCGTTTCCTTTTGCTTTTATTCATTTGTAAATATGCAAGGCTTCTGAAGAAAATTATTAAGGGCTGCATATTTTGCTTTAATTATTATATCTTTCCTCAATCATGAAGTATAAGAGTAACTTATTAGATCACAAAACTAACATTCAGTATTTTTATGAGCTAAAATTCTTGACAAGATATTATTATCTGAATAGATTAGAATTATTTTTAAAAAGTTGATAAAAATAAATGTCCTCCCAAAGAAATTATTTCCAACCTTAATGCAGTGCATCAACCCAACAAATTAATAATTAATGTCAAGTAGCATAACACTGGAGATTTAGATTCAATCTTCACAGAAAATTGCCCAAAGAGTTTGGTTATTTTCAATTTAAAAACTCAGTATATTCTGTAATCTTCAAATGACATTAATTTGGGGTTCAAACAGAAATAAATTTCCTTCTGGATTTCATTAAATAATTTCAAGAATAGTTCAGAAAGGGTCCAATAGATAAATGAAGTGGAGACAATTACACAACTAAACTGGCTTCCAGTATTTCTCACTTCTGAATCATCATTTTTACAAATATGTAGATGTCTACCTATTTCACATTATCTCTTTTTAATTTTTTTTTCTGTGCTAGCACTATTCTGGCAGCTCAACTCCTTGGAGTCAAAGCTTACATTGTATTTAGTGGCTCCCTTGTATGAATGAGCATCTAGAAATCATTTAACAATTATGATTGGGGTAATCATGAAAAAATATGCCATTTGCCTATTTCCAAATGATTCTTCATATTCTGTTTGGTTGACAATGTCTGCATATAAGGGCAAGGGCAAGTTTGTCTGTTGTTACAGAGGTCCTCTTCTCCAAGTAGCAAAATTTTCTCCCATGCATTGAATATTTTATTGAGTATCTTCTGCATATTTAACATTGTGCACTGTGCAGCTGGAGATTCATGGGCTATTGTGAGTCATTTCTTAGGGAAGATTTAGAGTCTCATTTAGAAGGAACATCCCATACAAATGGAAACAAATATGTATGTGAACGTCAAACTGTGTGATCCAGAAAGTACCTGCCAAGGAGATCAGAAGAGGAGGGCAGAATGAATTCAAATAATTTATGAAGGTTACCTAAAAGAAACACTCCTTGAAGAATGCTGAGCCAGGACCTAGAACATGGTAATGGGTTTAATAAATATTAGGTGAATGGATGAATGAAGGAAGAATAGGAAATACTATGGGAAAAGCATGCACAGGCTTCCATTAGACTTCTGATGCTAACTGAGGAATGGCCTGTGGATTTCTTCTCCTCTGAGACCTTGATTTCCCAAATGATTACTCTATCTGCTCTTTGTCTGATAGCCAATACATTCATAAACTCCTGCTTCCTGCTCAAAAGGCTTACAGTATTCCCACATGTGTGATGTTTTGCCTTTTCAGTGATCATGTGCATATTCTTCCCTTCCCAGAGACTGAACTTATGAAACCCTGTAATGACATAGCTCTACACATAAGAAAACTGGAGCTTAGGGATATACTCGAAGCCAGGTAGAAAATGTACTCATGGACTATGCTGACATCTCCAAAATCACTGTTTCTTAATGGACAGTCTCTGAATCAAAATAAAGCAAAACCAAAAAACAGTCTCTGCAGTGAAATAAGAGACACTACATATTCTGTCTCACCTCTGTAGACTTATAAAGCACATTACCATATTACAGTCTCTGAAACGCTATGTCATAAAGAAAACACATTAAAGTATGTTTAGTGCAGTGTTTTCCTTCATTTATGGTCACAATTTTTTTATCCCATTAAAAGTTATCAATGCCTCACAGAACATCCAAGCACATATTTTACAACTTGCTTTATCTCTGAATGTGGCTCTAGAATATCTTCAAATCTAGCTTCCACCTTCCCCTCCTACCAATTTTTAAAATCATAGTAACTGCCTCTTGCCACATGCTCATTTATCTGGTTCCTTATCCTATTATAGAGTGAATTGAGTGTCTTCCAAGATACATAAGTTGATGCCCTAGCCTCCAGCACCTTAGAATATGGCCTTATTGAAAACAGGGTCAAAGCAGTTGTAATTAGTTGTACTAAGATGAGGTCTTACAGAAGTAGGGTGGGCTTCTAATTTTATATAACAGAGTCCTTATCAAGAGGAGAAATTTGGACACAGACATGCACACAGGGAGAATGCCATGTGAACATAAAGGCAGAAACTGAGGTGATGCATCTACAAGTCAAGAAACACCAAAGATGGCCAGAAAACCTCCAGAAGCCAGGAAAGAGGCATAAAACCAACTTTCCTTCATAGCCCTGAGAAGGAACCAACCCTGCCTATGCCTTGATTTTAGACTTCTAGCTTCCAGAACAATACTTTTTTTGTTTTTTTGTTTTTTGTTTTTTTTGTAAGCTACCCAGTTGGAGGTACCCAGTTGTAGGGCACATTAAGAAAGGTCATATCCTAACTCCTCCACAGGATGCTCTTCTTCCTCCTTTCAATATCCCCTCTTGTAACTTTCAAATTGCTTGAGACTCAACTCTAAGGCTCTCTTGATCTCCCAGCAAAATTAACTTCCTCCTATCTTTTACCCCCATAGCTTTTTATTTCTCACTGGTGTAAACCCAGTGGAAATAGTCTTATTCTACCTTTATATTCACAGCATTTAATGATAGTCATCCTTACCTATATGCCCAATAAATGTACATTTGAATAAACAGCTCAATGACCAATGAGTGTTTGGTGTTTTGCTCCCGATTTACTATGTCACAAAGCGATGGAGTGGTGGTGATGCTGGCCTTCTGAAATAGCACAAATAGCTTTCTACAGAGCAAGTCTAAGTGTAGGATAAAGTGATCATTAGCATCTCTTGACAACCCTTTGCTGGAGGATCAGATGAGATCAGCATGTTATGAACACGCTATGATGCCCTAGTACAGATGCCATTAGATTAAAGCACCCAGGTTCCCAGCACCAGTTTTAATTTCACATCGAAGCCCGAGGGAGTGGGACTGATTGTAATGTAAATGCTTCATGGTTTTAATTGGAACATTCAGTACTCTTGATACCTGCAATGGTTCTAATGTGAGATGCAGGAATTTTTAATTAGCATCTTTACTCTGGATTTATTTCTCTCCCTCTAAATAGGAAAAAAATGTTTATTTCATAGCTATATTAAAAGAAAAATTATCAAACTATTTTCATATATTTGTGAGTTAGGAGTGATACATACCAATGTACCAGAAATAGACTTCTAATTAGGACTAAGGCTTATGTATAATGGTTTCCTATATTTTACTCTAGTGTACATACAGATTTTGTTTTGTGAAATATATTTTGCCAATTTATATAGTGAATCTATACAACAAAGCATTCATTGTGTTTTAAGATGCTGAATTTTATATCTAGAAAAACTGACTGTCCTGGTTTTCCCAGGACTGTCCATTTTGGCAGTGAAAGACCTGCTTCCCAGAAAACCCATAGCTTTGGGCAGTCCTGAACTGTTCGTCATCCACTTAGCACCCCAAAATTTAGACGTATGTAATTTAATTATGTTAAGGCTTCAATTAAACATATCTTTGCACTTATATTGTATTAGGCATGGGGAGAGACAGAAAGAGAAAATATCGATCTACTTTTTGGCTTTAAATCTAGTGAGCATGATATAATGTTAAATATGCTAGAATTCATTAGAGAGTGCAACATACAGTTGAGCTTAGGAGGGAATGGCTTCCTGATTGCTTAACAGGGCATGAGGTGGCATTTGAAATTGGTCTATTAGGATAAGTAAACTTTTGTAAAAAAATATTTGGTGTGGTGAAAGAAATAGAAAAAAATGTTGTTTAAGCTTTTGAGATTTAATTTTTTCAATTAATTAGTTCAGTTGTGAATGCCTTCAGCATTCACATGGCGCTTGGTAATTATGGAGAATTATACTACTTTAAAGATCAGTTATGTTGATGGATAATATGCCTTGCTGTGCTCCCTTGCATGTGGATGTGTGGTGTGTCTAGTCTTTCTTTTGAAATATTAATTGTAAAATGGGCATGACATAAAAACCACCATTTTAACTATTTTAAGTGTGTAGTTCAGTGGCATTAAGTATATTCACATTGTTGAGCAACCATCACCACCATCTGTCTCTAGGACTTTTTTTGTTTTTCAAAACTGAAACTCTACCTAAAACAGTAATTCTTCCACTTTTTCTGTTTCTATAAATTTGAATCTTTCAGGTATTTCACAGTGGACTCATACAACATTTATTATTTTGTGACTAGTTTATTCCACTTAGTATCTTCAAGTTTCATCCATGTTATAGCATATGGCAGGATTTTCTTCCTTTTGAATAATATCCCTTTGTATGTGTTTATATATATTTATATTTTTTAAATTTATATTTTGATCCATTAATAGACACTTGGATTACTTCCATATTTTAACAGTTACGAATAATGCTACTATGAACATGGGTGTGTGACTCTCTCTTTGAGGCCCTGCTTTTAGTTCTTTGGTTATACACACAGAAAATAAATGTTATTGTTGCTGTTGTTTGAATGGGTCTCCCTAAATTCCTGTGCAGAGCCCTTATGAAGGGATTAACATTGTCTTAGTCAGCTTTTTTACTGCTATGACTAAAGGACTTGACCACAACAACTGTAAAAGAGCAAAGGTTCATTTAGGGGCTCATGGTTTCCAAGATCTTAATCCATGGAAGGCCCGCTCCATTTCTCAGGGCTTGAGGTGAGATAGAACATCATGGCAGAAGAGTGTGGCGGAGGGAAGCAGCTCACATGATGTTCAGAAAGCAGAGAGAGACTCCACTCAACAGATACAAAATATATACCCAAAAGGATGCCCCCAATGCCCACCTCCTCCAGCCACACCCCACCTGCCTTTAGTTACCACTCAGTTAATCTGTATGGGGTATTAATTTGCTGATTTGGTTAAGGCTATCACAACCCAATCATTTTTTTCTTTGAATCTTCTTACACTGTCTCACACTTGAGCTTTTGGGGGACACCTCACATCCAAACAATAACAAACATTATTATGAAAGTAGATTAGTTATCCTGGAGCAAGTTATCTGGAGCAGATTCCTGATAAAAGAGAAGTTCAGATTCCTTCCCTTTTCCCCTTCCCCGCTCCCTCTCTCCATCTCTCTTCCTCCCTGTCTCTCTCTCCTACTCCCCCTCTGTCCAGCACACACACTGATGTCCCTGCTTTTGCGCTTGCTCTCTGGCCTTTCTGCCTTCTACTGTGGGGTGGTGCAGTAAGAAGATCCTCACCAGTGTAGGTCACTTGATCTTGGACTTCCCAGCTTCCAGAACTGTAAAAAATAAATCTCTGCTCTTTATAGGGTATCCAGTCTCAATGCTATTCTGTTATAATAGCAGAAGAAAGACAAAAACAATTACTAATTTTATAATTGATAAGTAATTAAAAATAGAGCGTGTGCCACTGAGATACTAACTATAGATCACTATTCCACATTCTGCCATGCAATGCTGATTACTACAAATTGGGCCACTCTGCTGCCTTCTAGCTCCTGTGAGCCTCTGCCACTAGGGGTGCTAGATGGAGATGCTTGACTGGTAGTGGAGGAAGAATGCTGTCCTTTAACTTTACTCCCAAAGTCCTTCTGGCCACGTTTTTTCATCCCAGCACGACTGTTCTTTTTGGATAAAAATTGAATTTTGTTTGATCTGATAACTTCTAGAACCAGGCTTAACACTCTCCCTTATGTACATGGCCCCTGATAACTTCTAGAACCAGGCTTAACACTCTCCCTTATGTACATGGCCCCAATGAGCTGATGTTCTTCTTCTCACAGATCTGGATCCCAGCCCCATGGGGCACTTCCCCCAGGGTAGTCCCCCAACCCATATTAGCCAATTATTCCTTTTCAGAGATTCCACAGGGGCTTCCTGATATTTTCAGCCTCTTCTTGACTTTCACTCAACCTTAGGAATGGTAGTCTCTTCTTGCAATTCCTACATCATTGATATCTTGGAGTTCTATTTGTGTACTTTAAGTTATTTGGTTAATAGTTCTTTGTAGTAAATTCTATTTTTTTGAAAGGACTGGCTAGTTTCTATGTCCCAACAGAGCCCCAGTAATATAATGCATATGATCTGATCACTCAAATCTACATTTTCTTCTACTTTTTATTTTCATGTTTTCTTAAATCATTTATTTTGTTTCAGGTAGTGTGTGGTATTTTAACAGTTCTGGCTACATTTCATATCATTTTAACTCATTTCCCTGAAACTCTTAATACTTGCCAGTATGATCAAGGCAGTTTCCTGTGTAAGTTTCAAGATGTATCTCTTTTTGATTTTTAGGTACCAGGGTTTGAACCCAGGGGCACTTTACCATTGAGCAACATCCCCAACTCTTTTTTCTATTTTATTTAGAGATAGAGTCTCGATGAGTTGCTTAGGGCCTTGATAAGTTGCTGAGGCTGGCTTTGAACTCTCAATCCTCCTGCCTCAGACTCCTAAGTTGCTGAGATACAGGCATGCACCACAGTGCCCAGCACAAGTTATTTTTAACAGCTTCTCTTGAGAAGGCTAGCCAGTTTCCGAGAGCCAGCAGGTATTCTAGAATCTCAACTTACACTGATACTTACTGTTCAAGAGATGCCTTCTGAAGACCATTTGGGGAGGATAGGGTTCCAAAGTGTCCCTTTAGGGTGTTTTATTGCACAACTGTTAAACGCTATGCTCGTGACTACCCAATTTGTGGGTTTGCCTAGCACTTTATCCCATGACTTAACACTGCCATGTTATAGTGCTTTTACTGTTATTACCAATTTTAGCATTTTCATGCAGATATAACAGTTTTCTTAAAGTAGCCAGTTTGTACACCTAAAATGTGCCCCACTCATTGACATTAGAAAAAGATCCTAATAAGACTGTTTTCTGGATCAGGCTCTGCTAAACAAAAATGAAAACACTGGGCAGGATGTTTCTGAGTGCTAAGGACAACCATGGCATTAAATATATCCTTTGAAGTCCATATGAAGACACACATTTCAGCATTGTGTCATTAAGAAAATGCAAGCCACATTTACATCTTCCCCAGTAATGGGTACAACATTCAATAATTGTGCAATGAAACACTCTAAGCAGAATAACAGATTTTATTACCTAATTGTATATAGAATAAATGTTTTATTTATTAGGTGTTTTATACATATCATTGCTGTATGCTTCAACTCAATATATGTTATTCCCATTTTCTAGAAAGTAAATAAAGCTCAGAGACGACTCATTTTTGTATATGCAAAAACTACTAAAGCCATTGCAATTGTCACATACTAAGGCCTTATTGTTTCTGCTTCTTATTCCTAAGCAGCCTCTATGGCAACAAATGGATCCAATATTAAGGTTTTCTGAATAAATAAATAGTAAACACAGGCTTTTGTAAAAATCATAAAGGTTATGGAGTCAAGTTTACATACCTACATACCTATATGTATGTGAATATAAAATGTGTAATATACATATTTATCATATATAAATATAATATGTGTCATATTATATTTACATATAATATATAGTATGTATAATATTGTAACAAAAATTCTGTGTGTGTGTGTGTGTGTGTGTGTGCGTGTGTGCATTTTGCACCATGACAGAGTCCCTGGACTTGTGTGTGTGATCTTGATTAGGACAGTTCATTGCCTCCATCTGAGTTTTATTGTCATAAAATGTGAATAATTATATCCACCTTATCGGGTTGTTGTGACAATTAACTTAATCTTTGTAAAGCTCTTGACACAGTGCGTGGCACATCATCAGTATTCAACACATTTGTTCTCTCTCTTTCACTTCAGACTATCCAGGCATAAAGCAAAACAGGACACTACATGTGACTGTGTGTCATAAGCTGTAACGATCCGCAAACATTTAATATGTTCTTATTATAAAGCTATATTATCAGTAGAATCAAAAATCCACGAAGTTAATTATTCTGAGAACAATGAGATGCAACTTTCAATTATTCAGGATGATGAGGAAAAGCTTTGGGTAATCCAAAACAAAAGACTGTTAATTTAAGCAAATTAGACTGCATTATATTAATGTTATTATCTATTTCAATTCTGATAACCATCAATTAATAATAGTTGTTTGCAGAGAGGAGACACAAAACAACAATGGACAGAGAGGTGAAGCCTCGTCCACTTGAAGCCAGTTCCCTTTGGCCAGTGATTTTGTTGACTTCTTAGACCAAGGGGTCTGGAGTGTGACCTGGACATTACTACTCTCAAGTGACCTTCTGTGTAAGGGTTTTCAGCCCAGCTCACCATCCACTAGCCAGTTCTCACAAAATGTTTTGATGGAACATAATGTGCTGCTTTGTTTTTTCTCAGTTGTATTCCATCTCTTTTCCAGGTTCTGACAGGTGACTACTTTTCCCAGACTCCTTTGCAATTGTAGTTTGGCCAAACGAAGGCACTGGCAAGAGACTGGAAGCCAAGAGATGGGGTAAAAGCAGGTGTTGCTGCCCTTCTCTACTTTAGGAGGCATCTCCACAGTTGGCCACATCTGCATCTTCTTCATGAGTCTAGCACCTGCCTGTAGTTTCTCTTTCTCAGGTCCCTACTTGGCCAGATGCCACCCTCTTCCACAGCTCTGTTTCCTGAAGGTAACCTTCCCCTGGGCTCCAAAAATGCCTATTATCATTTTTCCTATTATCACTCCAGGCTTAGGGGTTGTAGTGGCCTCTTCTTGCTGCTGCTGCTGCTCTAAGTTTTATTAGGACTCCCTGTTTGCCTTTTCTACCTTTGCAATACATTTCTTTTATTCAGTTCTCTTTGTTGAAGATTCTGGAAAGGATTTTATTTTTGACTGGACCCTGTGAAATTCATTTGAGATTGTGTGTATACCCCTTAGATTGGTGAGGAGGGGCTTGGTCAGGGTCCGCATCTCATTCCCAAACCAGTCTCCCGTGTACTCTCTCCATTCCACCCTCCACCGTGGCCAATTCTCTGGTTCTAGAAGACACCATGTACCTTCCTGCTGGATGGATATTGAATAAATATGTCCTTTCATTTTTAAAAATCACGAGCAGGTGGCCAGGCTACATGAACAGCAGAAGGCTGAGGATTAACAACAGAATTTAGTAAAGTAATCAAATTAAACTTACAACAAAATGAATCTTCCATGTAGAAATGATATACAGAATCATCACAGCCCTGCTTTGGAGATATGATGGATTAGAATTAGCTGCCGGCAAGCCCATTATTACTTTTACTGGACCTAATTTATATTTTCCAGATAGTTTTGTTTGTTTGTTTTAATCTCTGTTATTTTTCTGGCCTTTGTAGACAACATCGATGTTTATATTTTTTTTCCTTAACTCTGCATATTTTCACTTTCATTACAGACACACGCTCATTAAGTGCACTCTTCCAGAACTGACAGCCAACCTTGTGCCTACACATTTTCCACATCCTCAAGCACAAAATGAAGGGCCCTTGGGTGCAATACAGCAGCCACCACATGCAGCAGTAATGGTGTCAGAAAAGCCACAGTGAGGCTATCCATGCCATGGGTGTTATCTCATTTAATCGTCTCAACAGGGCTACAAAGCAGATAATATTAGTATTTAGATTGTGCACTGAGTCTCCAAGAGGTTAAGTAATTTACCCAAAGTCATATACCCTATAAGTCAAAGACTTGGGATTACAACCCAAATTTATCTGACTCCAATAAAAGATGTTAATTTCTATAGGAAAAATGGCATCAATTCAGGGAAAAGTGGCACTGTAGATAAAAGATCCCTTCCAGAAAAATAAAACAATTCTTTTCCCTTCATTGTCTCTGCCTAATTGCCTCTCCTGTTCTTAGACTTCTGAGTGATCCAATAGATATGGTCCCATGTAGCACCTGAAATCAGATCCCTACCTTCATCTTCACATATGATTTCTTATTCTAATCAAGGAAGGGTTGCAAAATGATGTGCTTTAGGGTAGAAGGTAGTTCTTCATGAGCTATATCTAATTCTCGTATTTTAACTCTCCTGCAGTCCTTTTCTGAAGCAGTCTACTGGGGAATGGGGAGCTGCTGGAGACTCACGCTGTTAGCTGTTCAGCTATTCTTGGAAGCCCTTATTGAAGTGAAACTCTTCCCTCCCTCTTATTCAAGCCTTGCATGCTAGTCCTAAAAGGACAAGGTGGAGGGCTAGGAATCCCTTCAATTACTTGTTTCTGGGTGAATGCAATTCAAGGAATGCTAATGGGACCTTCTCTAAATACATTTTACAAGAGACTGTCTAAGCAAAAGTCTGAATTCTAGTCCTCAGAGGTTGTAGCTATGCTTGCCAAAGTATGAATTCAAAGGACACACTCCCCCAATCCGCATAAAGCTATTTCCTGGTACTTGGATTCCAATTCTTTTTTTCCAATAAAGATTTTTTTCTAAAGCTCAGAGAATATTCTATATTGATTTGTCTCTCAGCTTTTTTCCCCCTGATTGTTTCTGCAACATTCTAAAATGCAAATGAGATGAAATCCTGTTCTCTAGTGTTATAGTTATCTTTCCTCTCTAGTCCATCAATAAAGTAAGGAGGAAAAAAAGCAAAATTATATTTTTTAAGGACAGTTGCTGAGGCAGTTCTCTTTGAAATATATTTTCCCCATTCTAACTTTAAATTGCTGAATATATATTCTAGAATTTAGTTATATTTTCTTTTCACTCTTCAAACCTTCAATATGTAGGTTTTGGAGTATAAGATCATCTCTGAGAGAGGCAGGAAAATCTCCCAAGAAAACTAGAATAGCTTAGCCAGGTGGCACATGCCTGTAATCCCAGTGGCTCAGGAGGCAGAGGCAGAAGGATCACAAATTCAAGGCCAGCCCCAGAAACTTAGTGAGACCATAAATAACTTAGTAAGACTGTCTCAAATTAAAAAAGAAAAAAGGCTGAGAATGTGGCTCAGTGGTTAAGTGTTCCTGGGTTCAATCCCTGATACCCCCATACCCCACTCCCCCCTAAAAAAAAGAAAACTGGGAAAGAATGGTAAGCCTGTGAGAAGAGGGGAAAGTCAGTAAGGCTTAGCCTCCTCCTTCACTTCTCTTTCTTTCAATTTTATCTTTAATGCCTTTTCCATATTTATTCCCCTCCTTTCTTTCCCTGATCACATTTAAGAACATTATTTATTCAACACCTTTACAAAAGGACAGCCATGTAACACCAAATCTGTCATCAGTGGTTTACATTACGCATCTTCACATACGATTTCAAAATAGAGCTGCAAGGCTGGGTCAATCAAACATAGTCTCTTGTTGGGACAAATAAAAACAAACAAACAAACAGTCCCAATCATCAATATAGATCAAACATTAAAAGTTCAACCACCACTTATAAAACCCATAGAAAAGCCCTGTAAAACATGAATATGATATGAAACTGACATTTATCCTTATACGTGATTACTTTCTCTAATATAGTACAGGTGATCAAATTATGTACTTCAGGGTGGAAGGCAGTTCTTTGTGAGCTGAACCAATTCCAGGATTAGTCATTCTCTAGCATTATTTGTCTGTGTTTCAAAATCTGCCGTGTCTCATGAACACCTAAATCTCCTATATTTCACTTGACAAAACATTCTCTCCTGTTTTATTTGGTTAATAAATGTATACTTCTTGGCCAAAGAAGAGGAGAAAAAGCCCCTAAGAGCTATTTGCCAAGGAGTTGGGGATTCATCACTTGTTTCCAATATGGTGAGGAGAGTCCACCTATTAACCATTGTGCCTCACCTCTCTGACACACTCTGTGCACAGACTCAGTCTCAGTCTCATTCTGTACCCCTCATTTAGACTCCTTGATCTGATTATCTTTCACCAACAGAACCAGTAGACAAGCAGGGGCTTGCTACAATAATCATGTTAGATCCAGAATAAGCTTATGAGAATCAAGCCTAATTTAGAAAGAGGTTGATTCATTTAATATGCAAACCTTGCCTTTAGGTTCCTTCTTTCTTCACAGTTTACAGACCCAGGGATTCTGTCTCTAGGCTTTATCTTCTCTGATTTTCACTTTTCTAGGTAAACCCTGCTCCCCACATCCATCCAAATATACTCATCTTGAGGAACCATACCTTACTGCCTTTCTAGGGAATCTCTGAAGTAAATTCAGTATGCATCTTAACAGTGGTTAATGAGTTGCCCCTTACAAATAGTGTTGTTTTGTTTTAATTTGATTCAGTTGAGAAAATACATATCATCACATAATGTGTATAAGGCACAGTGTTAGGTTTAAGTGTACAATCAAAATGTGGGTGACAGTCAGTTGTTGTCCTGACCATCAGATACTAAGAAGAGACTTTGAAGTCTAGAGTGAAAATAACACATAAGCTATGTAGCATGATAAGGGCTTTGGTAATGATGATGGCCCAGAGTACCTGACTAACGGACTCAGATTTTTAGAATCAGTATCTTCTGAGACCTGAAGAGTGGGTTGAAATTAGCCAAATACAGTAATTCTGACCAGATGCAAAGGTGCAAAAACCATAGAAAGAATCAAGAGAATTTCATGCTGCTGCAAAACAGGGGGAAGAACAGAGTGGCAAAGGGAAAGGCAAGTTTATCATTTGCTTTGTCCCCAAAGGCACATTTTAAGTGGTGGTTATTAAAGATAGTTATAGCCCGTGGAGACAAATATTAGGAGAAGACACTCTTTGAAGTTCCCTCTAATAACAATTTATAAGTAACCCATTGTTCACCTACATAATTGGCAAATTCTGACATAGTCTCTTTAAAACTTTTTAAAAAAAACTCATTCATGCATCTCTCAACCCAGAAGGCCCTAAAACACACCATTCACATGTGAGTAGCCAGAAGTCTTTCTAAACCTTAGGCTAATTTCCTAAACATTGTGAAATCCTGCTTTCTCCTCAGTCCTGGAGGAGATGTCAATAGTCTATGTCTTTCCTACAATTCCTTAAAAGAAAATGCAGCCCACTTCTAGGTACAGTTGGCTCCCCTCCAATGTTCTGAATTAAGAGAATATTTACAGTTGAATATTTCAGAGCTTCATAACTGATGGAAGGGGAGTCAATCCACAGGCAGACTTGGTGTAGCATGGGTCAAAAAATGAGCTGCTACATCATATCCCTGCTTTCTGTAATCTTAACTGGGGGATGGAGAGACTGGACCAATTACTGAGGGACCAGGGAAGAAATTCTTCTGTATGTCTGAGTATAGATCATGGTATCACCAACTCATGTGCAGATCAAAGTTCATTGGCCATTTGGCAAGGATCAAATAAGTTAGTGTTGGAAATACTTAGAACATTGTCAAGCACATAGAATATGCTTAGTAAGTACCACATAGAATATGGTACTTGTTTTGTATCTTGATACTGGCAGTGTGGCAAGAAAGAAAGAAAGAAAGAAAGAAAGAAAGAAAGAAAGCAAGAAAGCAAGCCTTTGGTAAAGACAGGCATGTGGAGCAGATGCATAGAGTGAAACAGATTCCATGAGGGAGAAGCTAGGCCCAGACCTAATACTATTTTAGTTTCAGTTTGAAACCACATGTATCCCTTATATAGATGCTCTGTCTCTTAAGGTAACTTGGAAGAAATTTTATTCTTTACAGCTAAATAAAGCCAACTAAGAAACTCTCTCATTCAGAGAGCAAATTAGGCAACAAGAAGTACTGGTACAATTTTTCCCAAGTGTATGCTAATACAATAATTAATTTTATAATTTCAATGCAATCTTCATTCCACTGATGAGCTAATAAAATTTGGCCTATGAATTCTCACAGATTTTGCCTGTAAAATATTGGGATGATGAACTAATTGAAAAATTTCACCTACAGGCCAGTGCTGAGACAAGCCTCTTTGATAATTGTGTTCTGGGAAAGGTAAAATAATATTTGTGTGTAGGTATAACCAAGGCATTCACAATAGGTTAAGTCATTTAAACTTCCAATGCAAGAGAAAGTGAACAGAAAAATTATAAGTGATCCTAACTGTAGAATTGCTATGAATAGAGATGAATATATAATTTTATTAAAATTGAAATAAGGATTATGTGCTCAGATTAGAACTTAAATGAAGTGATAAAACAGGGTGAAAAATTCACTTGGCATAGAAGTATAGCAGCAGCAAATGATGAAGAACCAGGTAGCCAGAGAAAATAATAATCGAGGCATGTAGTTTAATCAACATCACCTGCCCTGCCTCCAAATCATGATTTATGCTTTTGAGCTATGCAGTGAATCTATTGGTATCTGAATTCTGTCTTATTTCTCTGGTTTATCTGAATCATCACGCAGTAGTTAAACTGTAGACTATCTCAGGAGGACGTTCCTGTTTTCCCATTGCTGGGGATTATTATTTGTAGATGGACTTCCCTGTTCACTAGTTTAGGATGGGTTTCTCATCATGGTTCTCAGAGATGGGCTTCCTGTGCTGTGTAAAGATAAGTAAAGGACAGCCATTACTTTCTTTGTGAGGATTTTAGTTACCTGCGTAACTTCAACCTCTCATAACATCTTCCATCATCATTTGATCTCTCCCCTCAACTTATTGATTTGTTTGTTTTTCCTTGAGTGTTACAAACAAATCCCAGACAACTCACTCCATTTATAGATAATTTGCTGTGAATAAAAATCATCAAATATTATATTTTTTTAAAGAAAAGGGAACTTGAAAAATAGGAACCTCCACCACCACATTTCAGGAATCCAGATTTTACTCTTCTTGCAAGCTTGCTGAGCTTCAATAGACACCATCATCATCTGACCTGCACATTTGGGGATTCATTTCCTGCTATCTTGTAGCCTGTCCTGAGTTCACTTGATAAACATAAATTTTGTATTTTTATTTAACTTCTCAAAATTAATGTTGTTTCCCAAGCTAGAACTAGAAAGCAATGTGCCGTGAACACTCAAATTTAGACTCATAAAGTCTCAGTTATATTTGGGCTGCTGCTATTTTGCTAAAATTTTCTGAACTCAGTTTTCCTAGCTATAACAGGGATACAAACTTGTCTGCGTTACACTGTAAGCTGCATGTTCTTACATTTTAATTTGTGTTTATTTTAATAACTTAATTTTTAAACATGGGAGATCAAAAATATATAAATATACCTCCGCACAACCAAAAGTGTTGAGTGTAATTTTTAATAAAATAAAATAACATAACTCTCTCTCTCTCTCTCTCTCTCTCACACACACACACACACACACACACACACACACACACACACACACGAGGTTCCCATGAAGATTAGAAGATTAAATAAGATAATGGGTGTAAAATGGCTGATTCATAACAGACCACAATAAATGGTACTGATTATTATTTTCTTGTGAACAATTATCTGGAAGAAAGATTTCTGTGTCCTAGAGAAACATTTTCCTTCCACACAGGCTTAGCCTCATGATCCACACTATGGGGAGAAGCTCAATAAATATTTGGGTCTTTGCTGATAAATCAAGTACAAATTATTTTAAAACACTTGCAATACGGAGACTGTTGTCTACCATATCTGGAGAGAAGTTTGGTATGATATGGAATTATTTGACCTGAGATTCTCATACAGATCCTTATTCTAGCCACATACAAACAGGATTTTGAAAGCTGCCTAAGGCAAAAATGAAAGAACCTCAGAGTTGTGACTCAGCAGAGTTATCTTTCTCTAATCTCTTTATCTTTCTCTAATCTCTTCCTCACGGTCTGGAAGAATCTACTGGGCAAATTAGCAGGAAAAGTAAACAACCTAGCTGTGCCCTTGCATTCTGGTAATCCTGAAAGCTGCGAGCATTTCCAAAGTCCTGTCTTGTGTGATGCTTCTAGCTCTGCATAAACATCTTAGTAAGACTTGTAAGCCAGACCAGGAACTGAGACAATCTGTTGTGTGAGTGTGTTTGCATGTGCTGGTGAAGTCTTGGGGATATCTAACCATAGCCAAGTAAAGTAACAGGAGTGGCTCCTAACACACTTCTCCACACAAGAAAATGCAAGCAGGTTTAGTTGTCAGTAGATCTCCAGAACTACAATGCTCCCTGAACTTCTTCCCTTCCCAGCAACCCAGAACTGTGTTGTTTCTCCATGTGCTACCAAGAGGGGCTCTGGATTTTCCTGGAGGATAGAAGGCCAGAGTCACAAGGCTGGTGACAAATTGCTGTTTGGTATTATTAACAGGTATCAGTTGAGACTGGCCAAACCTCTCTCCCTCTGTTCCCTCACTTGTCAATATTTATTGATTCTCCAAAGTGTACAGAGCTGTGTTTAACTTCCCATTCCCTTCTCTTCAGCCTCTCCCTGTGAACAGGGTCACCTTAGATTCTGGGTTTAGAAATGGATTGCTGTACCTTCCACAGTAGTGAAATTCAACTACATATGATTGCATTTTTTTTTTTTTTAAATGTGTTGAGAGCCACTGTGCAGTTGTTCATTATAAGCAAAATACTCAGAGGACAGAGAAGTGTGAAGACTTTTCAAAAAAGTTACTCTCAGCCTGAAGCCCATCACAATAGTTAACTTGAAAATCCAGGCAGACAATGTGGATGACAGCTCCTCCTGAAAGCATTTCTTCCCAGAGGGCAGGCAGAGCTTGCTCAGTGGGGCAGTGTCCAGCTTCACTGTGGGGCTTAAGCATTCAGGGAAATGGGGTGAGGATGCAAGCACCAAGAGGCGAATGGCAAGCTGAATGAACTTTCTGTTCATTTTAGGGTGCAGACAGTGGTAGGAGTAGGTGGAAATGAATCAGTGAAATAAATCGGCATCTGCTAACGCAGAGAGCGTGCAGCTTCCTGACATGACTCACCACCCAGCTCCTCCTGTGCTCTGATTCACTGTGCACAGAGGCTGGTTTCTAAGGAGACCACTGAGGGCTGGGTAGCAACAGCCCATGTGGACAGGGTGCTCACATGGTTGTGGATCCTGTTGTCTGATGACCCCCTTCCTGGATGTAGTGACTTTTCCAGAGAAAGCTTAAATCTCTTTAAATGTCATTAGAAGGAGAAAAGAAATGTTTCATAAGGTTATTCTTAAGGTTCTTCGCAGACTCTCACTCCTGACAGTAATGAAGTTTCTTTGTCCACAATATGCCATTGATTCATGTTCTGGCCAAGAGAGCTGTTCTGAACACCAGCCGCATTTGGAATGTCACAGGTGGGGACAGAGGAAGGACGCAGGAATGAAAAATAGAAGAACTGAAGTGATATTCCAAAAGAAAAAAACTGAATTTATGGCAATATCATTACATGATAATGGCTCACATGCATAGTGCTTTCTATGTAACTGGTATAGATTGGCTCCTAGATGTCCTTAAAGGTCTATGTGTTGAAGAATTAATCACCATCTTATTGATATTGGGAGGTTGTGGAAACTTTAAGAGGTGGGGTCTAATGGGAGGTTTTAGAACATTGATGTTGTGCCCTCAAAGGGAATGTGGGACCTTGTCTCTTCTTCTTTCTCTGTCTTTTTGTTCCCTGCCATGATGTGAGTGATTTTTTTTTTCTCCTTCACATGTTCCCTGCCATCATATGCTGCCTTGCCACAGGCCCAAATGCAATGGGCCAACCAACCGTGGACTGAAAATTCTAAAAGTAGGAACCCAGATAAATCTTTCCTCTTTAGAAGCTGATTACCTCAGGTATTTTGTTATGGTAACAGAAAAGTGACTAAAACAATGGCAGACGCTGGAAATAAAAGATTAGCAAAAATGGCCATGCTCCTTGCAGACCATATGCATTCTGGGAGGGGCAAAGGGGCAAGCTTTCCAGAGAGCAACACTTTTGAAACTCATGGGTAGTAGGGAGTGCAGTTGTTATGGCCAGAATGAAATGCACAGACTCCACGTACTGGGTCAGCCTTTCCTCTCTACCAATCTACCCAGTATGTCAATTGGTTTTACAAAGCAGTGTAGAAGTCTTCATCTAACTTGGTTCATCAGATGATCTTGTTTGCCAGTAATGAGATGCTGCCAAAATGCTCCCAAAGTTTCTTCCCTTAAAGAATGAACTATTTCCCCTGAATAACTATTTGTACTTTCTAATAGCTTTAAAATACCTTCTCATAGACAATGGAAACATCAATCTAGCCAATGTCAAAATTATCATAAGTTCTGAACCAGTGGGTTTTACATTTTAATGAGCTTTCATTAGGTATTTTTCTCCCCTAATTTTTTATGTTACTGATGCTTTTCACCAAAAGGGCATAAAACATTATGTATTTTTAAAGGGTAAGAAAATTCCAAAGAACTAATTTTTCATTTAACCTTATGTTCAATGGACTTTGGTTCTTGTAAAGGAAGTACACAATTCAACCATCAAAATCAACTTCCTACAGAGTCAGAGTTTTTAAGTTTAAAATAACTTTATTACCTGAAAATAAATCTTCCTGAGCAAAAATCGCTTTTGTCCTGAGGCCGTTTTTAAATTCTGACTTAATATTATAGTTCTATAAATGAATATGTAAGATATATTTTATATTCATTCTTTAGCATTTTCCTTGGAATGTTGAAATTACTTCTTATTGAATAAGACTATTGTGTGCAATGGATGTTTTTATGCTTTCTATAGACTAGGGAGGCATTAGTAATAGAACTGTGGATTAGGTTTTTCCCCTGTCCCTTCTTACTTTCTTTCATGTCTCCTTCCCTTCTTTTCATTTTTCATTTCTCCTTTCTTTCATCCCTTCTTCTCATTAGTGAGAATTTTTTGAAGCCCAGATTTTGTCACATATTTCATCTTCTATCTTTACTCCAGGTATCTTTAGAAGAGACATACAAAGATGGTATCTTATTATCCTTCCAAACAGTCAAGGAAGAAAGGATAAATCCGCTGTAGCTAAAATGAGGGAAGCATAGAAGTGGAGAGATATTATGTCCTGGTTTTTATCTTTCTACAAATTAAGAGTGAGGGAATCATACATTTATTAGATTCAAAGAGGGTAGATATTTGCGGGATACGGCAGGTGGTCAGACATTTGGCACTAAATACGATTTGATCAAGAAATAAAAGTGACTAGGGTGGGACCAGGAGAAAGGAATACAGTTATTAGAATGTCTCAGAGAGTAATATCTTGATGTTCATTTCTTCATTCTCTTGTCTAGTTCAGAAGCAGGGAAAGATGGTGCAGTTAATGGCCAAAGATCAAATCTGGAACACTGAACATTCACTCTGTTTTCATTAGAAATATGATGGTAGGGAAAGGATGACATGAGACAGTTCATCTGAAAGTCAGTAAGATGTGATCCTCATTCTTCTATGCTCCCAGAACTGTACTGAGCATATGTCTTCTGTTCCCCAGGAGCACATGGCATCATAGGGTCAATAGACTCATAAACAACAAATATAACACAGAATACTAAGGGAACAGAAAGGCATGTTTTTTTTGGGGGGAGGGGGAAAATTGGAGAAGATTCCATGAAAGACTGACAGATTTTGGAGTTTGGTTTTGAATTAGGTTTTTCAGTATGAGTACTTTTACCCATGAGGGAAAAAAAGTGAGATGAATAGATATTAGGGACTTCCAAAAAGGACAGAGTTGTTTTCAGGAAATAGTGCATAGGTATTGTCAAAACATAGGTTATGGTAGGAGGTTCCAGCAAGCTCATTAATGAAGGAATTAAAAATATAGAGGACAGATTGTAAAATGTCTTGAAATATACTGGCAACGGTCATTAGAAAGAAATGCAAATTTTTTTTTCTTTTTTCTTCTCTCCCTCCTTTCCTCTATTTCTTTCTTTCATTCTTTCTTTTGCAGCAGAGAAGAGATGGGGGAAAGAATTAGCAGTGAGGGTATTCTATCAAGTCTCTATTTCAGCTAACTTTTTACAAGTAAGTAGATGATGGTATGTGGGAGAACCTCCCTGTTGGAGGATGGGTTCCTGGGAAGCCAACTCTAAGACAGAGATGTGCAGACAGGAGGTTTATTGGGAATTTCCTTTATGATCCATGTCTGTGAGGGAGCATGGGTAATGGGGTTAGGCAGAGGGTGAAATTGTCCCTAAAATGCCCAAAGCCCTAAGAATGTCTCAGAGGGAGCCTCAGAATTGTGATTGTCATGCAGAACTTTATCAGATTGAGCCAATGGGGCCAGGCCCTTATCCTCATATAAACCAGTCATTGGATGAAGAAGGGAGTGTCTGGTCTTGGTCAGCTGATATCAGTCATCAAAAGGAAGAATTCAGCTGTGAGCTATCAGCACCAATACTTTCAGCTATTGGAGTGTATTTGTCAGCTTTGCATTGCTATAACAAAATACCTGACAAGAACAACTTAGAAGAGGAAAAGTTTATTTTGCCTCACAGTTGTTTTCAAAGTCTCAGTCCATGGCCAATCAGTTCCATTGCCCTGGGTCCAACACAATGCAGAACATCATGGTAGAAGGGCATGGTGGAGGACAAGCTGCTTAGCTCATGGTAGATGGAAGAAGATGAAGGGGCTGTAAAGAAAAGAAACCCAAAGCTTGCCTATAATAACCTACTTCTTCCAAATAGGCCCCACCACCAGTAGGCCACTCAGCTATCAATGGATTAATCCACTGATGAGGTCAGAACCTTCATGATCCAGTCATTGCCTGAAAGCTCCACCTCTGAACCTCACTACATTGAAGGTTACGCTTTCAACATGAGACTTTGGGGGGTGTTCCAGATATGAACCATCACATGGGGTAATGAGTACTTCATTCAGTCCCCAAACCTGGCTTTCTTAATATGTAGAAATTGTCAACATTCTAGTAATCATGCCAAAACCTAGGGAACTTCCTTGGCTTGTTGTTTTCCTTTATTTTCCCCATCCATTCCCCCAGTAAACTCTATCAGATTTTCCTGAAAGTTTTCATCTATTGACAGAGTGTGTTATTCCTAGTCCACACTCTCACCTGCCAATGAATTATTATGAGATTCTCTTGAAGAGTCTCCCTGCTTCCATACTTGCTTTGTTGTTGTTGTTGTTGTCTTTTCTCCATATAGCATCATTTCAATTCATAAACCTATTAAGTACTCAATACACATTAAATATATGCACTAATGACCTCAGAAGACAGTGATATCTTTAGCCATGGAGAGATCATTTTTATGGTGAAATGGAGAATGTATGATGATCTAATAAAAGGAAAAATAAATTTTGGATTTAGAATATTTTTAAGAGGTAAATCCTAAAAATGTCTAAACCATTCTGCTATGGTTTGGATCTTAACTGTCCCCCCAAAGGCACATAATACTAAAGGGGTGGTGGCCAACCTGTGGCATTATTTGGAGAGAGTGGAACTTTGGGGAGGTAAGGCCTAGTGGAAGGGAGTTACGTCATTGGACTTGTGCCCTTGAAGGGAATATCAGGATGCAGTCTCTCTCATTCTCTCTGCTTCCCGGGCACCTCAGGTGAAGAGTCTTCCTTCACTGCATGATGCTGCCATGAGGTACTTGCTGTCATAGGCCTGCAGCAACAGGGCCAAGGAACCATGGACTGAAACCTCTCAAATCATGAACCCAAATAAATCTTTCCTTATTCAAGTTGATTTATGTCAGGTATTTTGTCACAGTGACAGAAAGCTAACATACATGCCAAACATATGTCAAAGATTTTAGTTAATTCATTAGTTAGGAAAAAAGTAAGAAGTTAAAACCTATTCAAAGATGAATTCCAAATAACACACCTATAGTAATAAATAATGTTCCAAAATTATTGGAGGGACAGACAGGAAATCAATTATATTTCTACCACCCTTACATTTATATTTCTATGAATAAGAATCATCTCCATTATTATCAGTTATCTATAACTCACAGAGATATACATTGTTCAAAATCAACAGAGGTCACAGAAACCTTATAGAATTAGCTAATCCAGAAATGTGTGCTTATACAATGCCTAGTTATCCATTGAGGGGACCCAGTAATATTTCTGGATCATTTCAAAGCTTTTCACAACTTTTTCTTTCATGTGGAAGAAGAAGGAAGAGGGAAAGGAAACAAAAAGGAAATTTCCTGGACAGTGATGGTTTGTGCCTGTTTTCTTAGAGAAATTGTGAATGGCAAGTCTTATACTCTCAAAAAAAAAATGTCCTGATTTGGAAGATAAGAAATAAGATAAGAAAGAAGTCATTCTTTCAGTGATTCACTGAAATTTCATTATTATTCACTTAAAATCATTGCAAGCAAACAACAAAAGGGGTTAGTTGTGTTAGAATCACACTCAGAAAGATTAACAATTACTATCTTTTATCTAAGTAATTAAGTCTCTGGGAGGAAAGTCAGCATTGTTTTGAAGTGAGCACAGCATGGGGCAGCCAGGACTACTATCAATTGGCCTCCTGAAGGTAACCCTGACTCATCCATCTGGACGGAGGTGGCAAGTCTGATTCCATTTCTTACAGGACCTTCTTGAACCAGGTGGTAGCCCAAATGCTTGGACAACTTCACTTTCTAAACCATAGGGCATTTGGAGATTTCTGATAATTCTCCAAAGGAGAAATCTATAATAATAGTTGTGAGTGTGTTGGGAACAGAAAGTTCAGGACGAAAAGGAGGAAAAGAGCAGGATAATGTGTATCCTATGGCTATGGTGTTCTGTGTTCAACATTTATCCAAATAGACAACAAAATGGATATCTAGCTGGGCATGGTGGTGCATGCCTGTAATCCTAGCACTTTGGGAGGCTGAGACAGGAGAATCATGAGTTCAAAGCCAGCCTCAGCCACAGCAAGGCACTAAGCAATTCAGTGAGACTCTGTCTCTACATAAAACACAAAATAGGGCTGGGGATGTGGCTCAATAGTTGAGTACCCCAGAGTTTAATCCCTGGTACCAAAAAAAAAAAAAAAAAAAAAAAGGATGGGTATCTAAATGACAGAATTTGCTTTGGATTTTGTTTGCTTTTAAAACACTATAACCTCTTCTTTTTTATGACCATGGACACTGAGCATTGTATAGTCACACATCTTTTTCTTTCCCTTCTTCTTCCTTCAGTCTACACTTTAGAGGGGTTTTCAAACCTGTCACCTCTGTCTTCCTCTGGGTGGTGTCACGCTGGAAAGCAAGCAGCTTAATCCCACTCCAAGAATCTTAAGAAAGATTACAACATGGAAAGTGCTTCAGAGGATTTGCTCACAATTTTTTTTCTTTTTCAAACCAGTAAGTCACAATGAGATCCATAAACATAACTCATTCCCAAAGGGATTAAGGCTAAATTTAGGACCTACTATTCCTAAACTGTCTGCAAATGGAAACACGTTTGAATCTCTTCTATGAACAATAGTATAAATAAATGTAAACATAGCTACTGCAAGAATTGGCAATTGCAGGCTCTAATCAGAGTGTCCTTTATTCTGAGGAGCCATGAGGACTTTGTAAAAGGTGTCAGCTCATCATCTGGAGGCACTCCTTGAAATGAAAAGTCAGAGTGGAAGTCCAAATGTAAGTCACTGGAGTGTTGGCCTCAAGTATCACAGTATTCTGGCTGAGCCTCTGATTTGTATGTGGTAAGACTCTCCCTTAGAAATATTTTTGAATCATTGACATTTACAAAACAAGTCGTTTGCCACAGAGGGCAGATCCCTGAAGTATGTTCTTGAATACAAAAGGAAAACAACCCATGCAGTGCCAACTCAGGCATACCAAATTTGTCTTCTCAAATTGGAAGGATCACGCCACAAGCATTTTGCAGAAACGTTCTCTGAATAGTAATACTTATAACTAACATTTGCCTTGCCCTTTTTGGTTTGCAAAGTGCTTCCAACTTAAGATGTCATTTCAGAAGCTCTCAAGGTGGACCTTGTGGAAGGGGGAAGAGAGGAAATGGCTGAGTAGACTGTCATTTGCAACTACCCTTTTCCTGGCCTCTGCTGTAGTGGCTCCCTGCAGATAAGATTCTCCTGGAAAGGATTATAAACTGTGGCTGTTCTAATACTTCAGAGTGTCTCTCTTGCATTGTCTGTTTTACACAAAAACCCATTGAGTTATGTATTATACTAGAACTGGTTTTGCAAAGTGAGTGTTAATTAAACTTGAAAACATTTTTTACAAATCTAAAAATAGCTCACAATTTACATTTCACTTTGGTTTCACCTCCGGATTGGTGCTAAGATTGATTAGGTTTTCAAGCAAACAATAATCAGATGGGCGTCTGTGTATTTTGAAAACTAGGTTAATTAATTTATATTTTTAGTAAATATTTAAGTGCTTATTTGGCCAATGCCTCTTATTTTTAGAAGTTACAAAAATGAATAAAGTCTGTGCCTTCTAAAGTTTATACTGCTAGAGAAGATATACACACAATGCCTATAATGCAAAATGTCAAAGGTCTAGAAAGATGAAGAATTACAATCTGTTTCGGAGTAAAGAGAATTAGAGCAATCCTCATGAAGTCAGGTTTGAACTGGGCCTTGATCAATGGGTAGGCTTTGTAATAATGGATAAAAAAAGTATTCCAAGGGGTTAGAAATAACATAAAAGAGGGAGAAAGATGGTGTATGAGGGAGAGGTGGTAAGTTACCTATTATGGTGCGATCACAAATGTGTCATGATAGAGAACTTCATAAATGAACAGCATTCTTGTGTGGTTCTGACAATTTTTTTTTCTGTGCATCATCTAAATAAAAGCAATAACCTCCAAAAATGTATACTTCAATGAAAACCATTTCTTAACATAGAATCATAGTTACATACATATATGTACTTAGCTCTGAGTAATTATGTGTGTTCTAAACTGGTTCACACACCTATTTTTATAGTGATCATTTTTCTCTTTTATTGTAAGGAAACAAAGAAGTTTTCTTATTATATAATACATTTTCTTAAATTATTAAGCACAAAGAATAACATAAGCGACCAAACTCTAACACCCAAAATTATCACTGCTCACATTTTATGTATATTCTTCTAGCTTTATCATCTACTGTGTGTGTGTGGGGGGGGGGTGTATACCAACGTATGGAATAAATACACACATATTATACAAATACACTCTAGTGTGTTACAAACATTTTCCCTCTCATTAAACATTTTCTACAAGTATTTCTATTTCTACATAAGCTTCCATTATTTAGAAGTGGCATGATTTATGTAACAAATTTCGCATTGTTCAAAATCTGGGTGGTTTATATTTTTCTCAACAGTCATGATTAAACTTTTGCATAGATCCATGAATATTTCCTAGGCTAAATACCTAGAAGTGAGATTCCTATTTTATAGTGTGTGTGTGTAGTCTAATTCTATTTGATAAATTTGTACCTTTCTAGATTCCCACCTGCAGTAAAGCAATATTACTTCTCAAAGAAAATGATACAATCTCCCAGGAAGATGGGATAGTCAGAAACATGGTATATCTTTGACATTTGAGCAGAAACATTAAATCACAAAGACCTGTGTGTAGGGAGTCCTCCAGCTGATATATCTTTCACCCAGAGAACCCCTCCTTTATCCATGAATAACCATCAATTGCTATTCTCTGCATCACGGATTCCTCTCCATTACCACCTCAGCCTTGAAAACACTTCTAGCTACTCCTAATATAAGCCGTCTGAAAAGCTAAGGTTTGCTGCTATTTTTCATTATGCTAAGGCTGATCACAGAGGCAAACCATGGCAATCACAGATACTAACCAGGCAGTAAGTAAGGGCAATTTCATCACAAGTGCACACTTGCATTTTATGCCCCTTAATCACAGTTACTGCTCCCCTAAGCCGCACATGCTTCCTGTTTGTATTTTGACAATACCTTCTTTGTCAGAAGAATGCTGCAATGAGGATGAGGGAGATGTTTATTGCCAGGAACGGTTTCCTGGCATCTGACAAAGAGGCAGTTTAAAAAGCCTCTGTGTGCATTTACACATGCACCATTGGCACACATGGCCTTACTCAAAAGAGCGGTGTTAATGCAGGTCGTGGTCCTATCTGGCTCAGCAGTTTTATGTTTTCATAGCCTCTGGATGTTTAATGAGTTTCCTCTTTTGCCCATCTCCTCAGAAAACCTAGGATACAGTGGAAAATACCCTGGGACCTGAAAAGCAGCCCTATCAGAGATGTCCGAATGACCTACTTGCTACACTGTACTTCTTCTCAAAGCATCTATTAGCCTGAAGTCACGATTATTGAGCAAAGATCATAAATTAAATTAAATTGAAGACATATAGGAAATGTCTGACCTGTCAGAACTATAGTCAAATAGAAAATCCTAAACTGGAGTGATAAATCAATTCCATGGCTAATGGGTGATTAAAGTTAACTTCGAGGAATTTCCCTGATATTTAGCTTCCTGGTATGGTACTGGCAGAGAATTTGTAACCAAGGTTGGTTCTAAATGGGAAATATACCATCTACAGTAAACTTTCATTGAAACCATGTTAGCCTAATAGTTCTTTCAGTGGGGGATTTTTCTGTGGCAAGGATTGGATGATAGAGAGAAGCCCTTATTATGGGTGGTTAGCCAAATGGGAAGAATGCATAAAATGATGGTTCCAAACTTTTTATTGGCAGGGGTTTGGGGCAAAATATTTCAAAACCAACATAACAAGTACTAACCAAGCCTGCAGTAGCAGACAGTAGTGGCAGGAAGAGGAATAATAGTAATACCTATCATTTACTGAAGGGTTACTAGCAATAGACACTATTCGTAACACTCCATTGAATCTTCCCAACAATTCTACAAAATAGGCATTATCATTAGACATGGATGAGATGACCTGAAGCTCTGAAATACTAAATAACTTGCCCACATCACTCACATGGCAATTACCAGAGTTGCAATCCAAAGCACTTTATTTCTAGGAGCCCAACATTCTCTCTGTTGCATTTCCTTAGAAAATTGTACTGGTTTTGGCTGTGCCTTTAGCAGAACACTTAGTCTTTCAGTCTCAATATCCTTATCATAAAATCAAAGATAATTATGCTTTTTCAGACTATTGCATGGATTTGAATGAAAGAAAACATGAGGTAATGAAAATGAGAGCCCTATGTAGTGAATTCTCTAGGGCAAGAGCTATATCTGTACGCCTTTGTGTTGAATACAATGTTCTGCACACACTAAGTGCTCAATAAATGTTAAATTCATGCATAAGGTTCTCAGCTATTATGATTTGTAACTTGTCCAGTGAGATAAGATTCACACCTTAAAGGCACAATAACATTCCATGGTAGTATTTGCTAGTATTTGCTAAGCTCCAAGTGTGGCATGATCATTAACTATGAGAGATGTTCCTTGAGGTAGGTGGTTGGAGCACTTAAGAAGATTTCATGTTGCCTGGGGCCTTGAGGGAAAGGCAGAAGAAAGTGTGGACATATGGAAAAGAAAGGAAGACCATTTTACAAAAGGAGAAATACATGATCAAAGATGTGGGGGTAGGAATGTGAAATTTGTTTGGAAATTGGTAAATAAATCTCTTTGACTAGACCATAACAGTTATTTTTTTATAGCCCAAAATGGTAGGAAGAATAAACATTAAGAGTTAGGCAAACAACATCACTCAAAGCAAATACATCGATACTACCAAACTTGGTGCTTGGTACACATTCCAAGAATATATTTTTTAAAAAAGATATTTTAAAACATCCTCTTATTCTTTTCTCAGAAAAATACTCTTTGATATGACTATGCTTAAAATTACTGAATTGTACATTTAAAACTGGTTATTATGGTTGGAAAAAAGCAAACAGAAAAAAATAACAAGGAAAAAAACCCCACAAATAATCTAGAGAAATGGTCCATCTGGAAAAAGCACCCCCAACCCTACAGTTATTTGAATTATAACACTTATCCTAATTTTTGATTGATTGTTTTCTTTCCAATTTCTTGCATTAGTGTGTGATTTCTTTCTGATTGGTCTTTTTATTTCCAGAATTTAGTGCGTAGCACACAGTACATATTCAATGTATTTTGAGTGAATTAAGTACTTCATATAAGCAAAGATTTGACTTGAATTGCATTTAGCTCAAAACTTTCCTTAACATTTTGGGAATGAAGCTTAGGGCCAGTCACCATTAATAAGAATGTATAATTCATATGTGCTGGGCATGAAATGGTTAAACAGCAAAATCCAAGACCCTGAAAGCCACTGGGAATTTGTGATATTACATCATAGGAAGTACAGCAGCACAGTCAACAACTTCTGTGCTGATAAGATTCTTTTCCAAGTAAATTTAATCTGTAAATTGTTCTCTTCCAGGCAAAAAGCCAGGGACAACCATATAATTCTCACCATTACTTTGGTACAAAGAGCACACAGAAAAGGCAAGCAGAGAGAGACAGAAAGACTTCCCCAAGTGAAAGGTAATTGGTGCATTGAATGTTTTGGGTTAAATTAATCTTTTCAATGACTAATTAGAAATGAGAGGAAGTACAAGCTCAAAACAGAACAGCTGACAAAGACACAGGTCTCGGAGGGAAGAGCTGGAGGATTTCCTATTTCACAGGTTAGTCCTATTGTAAGGAAAGGGATATTTCAGAACAGAGCAGCTAAGGATGTAGAAGAGACACAGGACCACCAAGAGAAGCCAGAGTGACTGGAAGTTTCAGCCAGGTTTGCTCAAGTGTTTTTGTCAATTTCTAAGTGGAGAGGAAGATTGGGGTCACTTTAAACCATATATGGAAATATGCATAAACAGTCACAAACATTTACTAACGTTTGTGTAATAAGTCTATACTGTTTCTTCATTATTCATAGCATAAGTTCAGCAAATTCTTACCGAATCTTTCTGTGAAACTTATCGAATCCTGAGTTAAAATAATGTATTCTGTGGTTGTTAAATTGGAGATGGGTGCTTCTGACTCTCTGTACCTTATTCTCTGTTCTGTCCTTAACTTTGTTTTGTAATAGCCTTGGAAATATAGATAAAATCCCAGAGTTACACATTAGTTACTAAGCAAACCAATCATGGATTTAAAAATATTCTGGAGAAATTGCTCTCAGGTCAAGTGTATTGGGGCTGGATTGAGAATGGTAGCTGAGACCTTATTCCTGAGATAGATATGTCTTGAAGTCTTATTTCTTGAGGTATTACTCTGCAAGAAGAAACTTATGTGCAGCAGCGATAAACTCAAGAACTGGCTTCTGCTCCCTCTACTATGTGTCTTGTGACAGAGATTTTGGATTGTACTTCTATTTCTGTATCCCAAAGTAGGATGCCCTAGTCAATAACCCAGCAGCTCAACATGCAAAGCACTGGGTGATTTTGCACTGAAAGCTGTCCCTAGAGGTGGAGACCAATTGTTCAATCATTCATTCATTCAGTTTTTAATTCATTTGACACCGATGGCTGAGATTCCCTTGTGTTTGGTGCTAGTGTGACATTGATTGTGCAGGATAGATTTGGTCTCTGTCATGACAGAACTGCTCAACAATAACAGCCTCCCCCCAAAACAAAATCTCAGTTAAACATGAATACAAATAAATGTGGTAGATGTTTGCTTAAGAGAAAAGCAGGGTCATATAGAACATATACCAGAAAAATAACGGTTAGGGATTGGGGAATTGGAAGTAGGGATCAGGAAAACTTTTTGTAGGAAGTGACTATTATAGTGATGCCCAAGGCAATGGAAAAAAAAAAAAAAAGAAAGGTGTTTATATTGTTGCAAGAAAAGGATGGAAAAACATGAAAGCCAGAGGGTATGATTTTATGAATTCTAGGAATCAGTTTCAATTCCATATTCTCAGAAAGCCATGGAGACATACCCTCATTGTAGCCATTACATAAAAACTTGGCCAGGAGCTCTATATATCTCTAATTTACAATGTGATTAGGCAGATTATAGAAGTACCCAAAAATGAAATTAAAGGAAAGTCACAAACCTGATTCATTGATTCAACAAATATTTAATGAAGGCCAACTCTGCGCTACACACATTTTTAGTAGTAAGTATATAGCAGAGAGCAAAATAAAGTCCCTACTCCCATGTGCTATTATTCTAGCAGGAAGAGGGAAAAAACTATGTGTCAACTGGTGGTAATGGTTAGGGAGAAAAAAAAAAGGTAGAGCAGCATGGAAAGGAAGAGAGTGACAGAAGCTGGGGTGGACACAAAAGGCTTGGCATCTGATAAGTTTTAAGTCCTCTGTGAGTGAGCTAAGTTCTGAGTTAGTCATGTAGACATCTGTGGGAAGGGTGTTCCATGCTGAAGGAATGACACGTGCAAAGGCCCTGAGGTTGAATTGTGCTTGGCACATCTGGTAAACAGCAAGGAAGACACTGACTGTGCAGTGAGAATGTACTCAGGTCTGAATATGAGGTGTTGTCCAGAATCTCAGGAGAGTATTCAGGGGTGTTCAGAGGTGAAATGATTGGATTATAAGAGTTCTGACATTCTCGGTGGATAAATTCATTGAAGGATTAATAATTTGAAATGACTACTGTATTGGGTAGTAACTGTAGGCAACTAGGGAGTCACTGAGATGTGCCTTTGGGGTTTATATTTTGTCACTGTGCCTTGACCTCTCTGCTTCCCGGCTGCCATGAGCTGAGCAGTTTTCTTCTGCCATGCCCTTCTGCCATTATTTTCCACCATCACCTCAGGTCCACAGCAATGGAATCACCAAACATGAGTAAACCTCTGAAACTATGGGCCCCAAATAAACTTTCCTTCATTGGAATTGTTCTTGTCAGGTGTTTTTGCCACAGATGAAGAGCTGACTCACACACAGAGAGTGGTAAAACCTGAGTACAGAGCATCCAGAAATGAGGCCAAGGACAAGATCGCACAGGCTCTGAGGACTCAGTTCAGTGTGTAGAAGATGGGAAGACATCACGGGTACAAATAGGCTGGATTTAGATAAAAGAATCCCAGTGGAGCCAGGCTTGGTGGCGCACGCCTGTAATCCCAGCAGCTCAGGAGGTTGAGGCAGGGGGACTGCAAGTTCAAAGCCAGCCTTAGCAAAAGTGAGGCACTAAGCAACCCAGTGAGACCCTGTCTCTAAATAAACTACAAAATAGGGCTGGGAATGTGGCTCAGTGCGCGAGTGCCCTTGAGTTCAATCCCCGGTACCCAAGCCCGCAAAATCCCAGTGGATGCTGCATGGTCCATAGAGAGGTGAAGAGTAAAGTAGAGAGGTCCACGTGGAGACTTGCAGGCATCCACAGTCCTATCAGTGCAGCCTGTTCGTGGTAGAGGTATTGAAAAATGGCAGGATTATTGGAAATGTGGAGCCTTTGGATTTGTAGGCAGACTGAAAACGAGTTTAGGGAAAGAGAAGAGTTAAGAACACCACCCAAGTTTGGGAGCTGCTCTTTACTAAGATGAGGAATTACTGTTGGACAAAATAACAATGCCAGCATGAGAGGCACTGTTAAAGAATTCTCAGGACAGTTTATATATCATTGGTTCTAATACCATCCTACTTGTAAATATCTTTGAGGCCACTAAGGGATTAGGAGAAAATGTGATGTTTGGACTTACTGAACCATGCTGTGGTTTTCCTGTATAAGGAAATAGATGTATTTTAGAAATATCTTTCATACTATAGACCTTCTGTTTACATTTACTGAAATATTGAGATATGGAAGAAGATTCACATATGTGAACTTCCTCACTGAGATTTGATACCCTCCCCAACTCTTAGTGATTCTATGTATCCTCCATTCCATTCTTCATTCTATCAACTCTTCTTCCCTCTCTTCAAAAGTGCCACTGTAGGATCTCAGGCTAGCAACTCTCCTTCAAAGGAGATGGTCAATGCCAACTTCCTTTATTTTGACAAGGTGGTATGTGGAGGGAGAGAAAAGGGCGAGGATGACATGAATAACATGGAAAAGAGGGTTACAAACGTGGGTCTTACCTTGTTGCATATATCCAGACTCAACTGGACATGATGTGGTCTAAGAATAGAGAACATGGAGCTTTCTAAACCAATCTAAACTGATATTATGGTTTGAATATGAGGTATCCTCCAAAAGCTCCTGTGTTAATGCAAGAATGTTCAAAGATGAAATGTCAATCATTTTATTATGATAGCTGTAACTTAATCAGTACATCCTGGTTTGAGTGGACTAACTGGGTGGTAACTATAGGAAAGAGGGGCATGGCTGGAGAAGGCAGGTCACTGGGGGCATGCCCTGGAAGGGTTCATCTTCCCTGAAGTCCCTTTCTCCCTTTCTCTCTGCTTCCTGGTCACCATAAGAAGAATGGTGCTGCTCGCCACACCCTTCCACCATGATGTTCTGTGTCACCTTGAATCAAGAGCATTGAGCCATCATCCATGGACATGGACTAAACCTCTGAAACCATGAACCAAAATAAAATTTTTCTTCTTCTAAGTTGGTCTGGTCAGGTAGTCTTGTCACAGTAAGGGAAATCTGATTAACAAAACCCATCTGATGGTGCATGGTGCAAACTGTATAGTCAAAAGTAAATGACGAAAAAGAAATTCAGTCTGGTTCCCAGGAGTGTGATCCAGTCCTTCTTCCAGTTTTACCCTCAGTTAAACCCAAAGATGAGAGCCCCATAGGGCATTACCAAAACCGATGTCATCTCCAATATAACACAACCTGCTCTTCAGTTCAGCTTCCGGACATCTCATTTGTCTCACACTAGCCCACCGAGCTGTGGAACAAATCTAATCTTATGTGAAAATTTCAGCTGCATGTGGGACTATAGCCTCTGGGTTCAGAATCCTCCATACTCACAGTAAAATTCAGCAAAGATATTAAAGAGAAAACTACTTTCAATATCCCATTTCCGTGTTTCTGACTACATCAGGAAATTGAGTCTAAACTAATTTCTTCGTCACTCATGTCTTCTTTGGCAGTTATTTAATTTGTTTATTTACTTGACTTTGTCATCCCCTCTAGAAAGCGAACCAGAGGAAGATAGATAGGGACCAAGTATATGCCATTCACCACAGACTCTCCAGTGCCTAGTACATAATAGATATTGAATAGCTTTTGGTTCTCGAATTAATGTATCATTCACTCATTAAGAGATTTGGAGCAAAACTGAGGGCACCTTATAGATACATGAGAGACAAAAATAATATCCTTTAAGATTGACAACATACTTAGTTTCAAAATGTTCTGAGCTCTTTGAGAGATTAAAATATAACTCACATAACATCTTGATGTGCAGGATGTAATCTAGCACATAAATATGACCACTTTAAGATGTTATTTTATGAATATTTAACTAAGCAATGCTATGGATTTTCACAGGGAATAAGTGCGATTAGTATGTTATTTTGTAATTTATCTTTCAAGTCTTGCTACTCAGAAGTATAAAGATATTTGAGTTTCAGTAGCTTCATCTTTTCAACACAAAATCCATGTGATGTGTTTATTAGAGTTTTGAAGTCTTTGTAACAAAAGATGTTTGTGGATTTTTATCTCCAAGTATTTCTCCAATATACCTGTAAAATTGAGAGCAGAGAGCACCTTATCTTTCAAATACAAGGCTTCTTAATAGGCATTTGGAAAACATCAGATTTAACGCATTGATTATAATATTGTTTTGGTTCCTTTTGATCAAAATTCAATGTTTATTGGGAGTTTTGAGGGCAGTATTGATATTCCAGGAGAATAAATTCCTCTACCAGGAAATCTGGAAGCTTCTTATAAAATTTGTTGACCTTTTCTTCAAATACTACTAGACCATTATAAATGAATGAAAACCAAAAACTGGATTTTCAAATTTATATTCAGTTTAATGACTATAAGAGGGGCTTACCAAAAAGAACTTCTGATAGAAATAGGTATTAAATTTGCAACATTCACAGTTAAGTCTTCATCTTAGTTGATTTTTGCTTTCATAATAGAATACCATAGATAAGACAATTTATAAGGGACAGAGTTTTATTTTTTACAGTTCTGGAGGCTGAGAAGTCCATGTTCAAGGCACTAGTTAGTCTGGCATCTGCTCAAGGCCCTGTCTCCATTTCCAAGATGGCAACTTAAATGTTGCATCTGCCAGAATGATTTATAGCATGTTTTATAGCTTCAATGCTGTTAGAGGCCCTGCCTTTTCAACCCATGCATGGCTCTCAATACTAGTCAACCAACAACTACAGAACCTCTGTGCCTGGTTATTACCTCTAAGGTGGGCCCTGACCCCTACAGTCTACATGTCTTACCTTTTGGGAAAAGAAACTGCTGTACCTGGAGGTTCTTGCAAGTTTATGATCTCTGCCAACTACTCTCCATGTCTTCCCTTTTTCCAATTGCTTAATTTCAATGGCACCTAATGGAAATGGTAATGATCTGCAATTTGACATTTGCCTTTTTTTAGCCACACATCATTTTGTGAGAATTTTTCCTGTGTCTTTAAGTGTCTTCTAAAACCTAGTTTTACATGGCAGCACATTTTTTGTTCCTGGGATCTGTCTTAATTAAATCACTTTCCTATTGTTAACTATTTAGATTGTTTCTAAAAAAAAAATATATCTATATCTTGCTGTTATGAACTTTTTAAAATATATTTTGAAAGGTTTTAACTAGATGAAAAAGCATGAAATTTTTGAGCTGCCTGATAAATTCTGGGCTAATTATTTTCAGAAAAGTTAATTCCTACCAGTATCAGCTCTCCCTCACCATGCCCTTGCCAATATGGTTACCTTGTATTTGTCACTTTAATACATGAAAAATTTGATGGCAAATTTAATGCAAATTGAGCAATCATTTCCATTTCACAAATGATATGTTACATACATTTGAGAGGATTGTAATAATTTTTAACCTATATAGTAAAACCTGGAGGTCACTTCTGAGTTGCTGACCTTTCTGTGGTCTTCATGTCCCATTAAGTACTGTGATACTTAAAGCCTCAGGTCACTTTCAGTCCTAATTGTACTTTAGTATTCTCCATTGTTACAGTATGTTTCAGGCAATTTAACCAGAAGGGTCTCTTGTCACCTTTTCTTCATTGGTTCATTTGCAGTTATAACAATGACAGATTTCCTGAGATGTTGTATTAGTTTTATTATCATTACAATGATTA
The DNA here is from genome assembly GCA_028644305.1 of Xerus rutilus. Classification (NCBI taxonomy): domain Eukaryota; kingdom Metazoa; phylum Chordata; class Mammalia; order Rodentia; family Sciuridae; genus Xerus; species Xerus rutilus. Next base: position 116,515,626 of record CM053404.1, on the reverse strand, counting down.
TTTTTACTGGAATGAAAGTAAGAATAAAAATATTCTCTTTCTGCTTTAGGTAAGCAGTGGTTGGGACAAAGCTAACAGTCAGAAATTCTCAATTGTTTGTATTTCATATCATGTCAGGGAATAAATACGAGGAAATAAATGTCTTATTAAATTGGTTGTGGTGCTTTCTGTTGCATTATTTTAAGTTGAGTAAATGATGGGTCTCAATGACTATTTACTTTTCTGTCTTGTTCAGGAGGAGAAATGGGTCTTCAGGGCTCAGTTTTTGTTTTTTTAAATTTTTTTCCCCTTCAGTGGATGCTGGCTTTTGAGAAGGATATTCAGCATCTTTATGTTCTCTTTCCCGCTATTAAAACTGACTACTGGACAAAGTTCTGAAAAACGATTTCATGTTAAAATATTACCTCCACCAGAGTTATTTTTGTTTATAAATAATATGAACACTTCTCCAGTACTCACAATTGAGCATACTCTTCAGTAAATATTTAGCCATAGCCACCTTGACCTCCAAACACCATTAGACATATTAGCCGAAGGAATGAATAACGAACGTGTAACTATTAAAGGTTTTCACAGTAGAAGCTTTTATCTCTCTTATAAAAAAGCATTCTCTGGTCCTTTGAAATAAAACAAACAGTTTCACTTGTGGTAGGAGCTACCACAGAACACTGAGTATGTGCCAAGCACTGTGTGTATCATAATTATCCCTTGCAACAAAACTTTCATTCTAAAAATGAGGAAACTAAAGCTCTGGGAAAAGTAAATAAATTTGGCCATCAGACAATGGTGGAGCAGAGATTTGAACCCATCTGATTGATTGCAAAGGCCATGTTCTCAAACATTATGCTCTGGATGCTTTTGACTGTGTAGTGGTCTGGAACCCTGTCCTACATCCTTCTGCCTGTGGCTTTGTGATTACCCTTCAAAAAGTAGAGTGTGTGTTCTCTCCTCTTATTTCTAGGATGTCCCTTTGACTCATTGATGATTAAAATGTGGCAAAAGCAACACTGTGTAACTTCTAAGGATGATCCTCAAGCAATCTCCAGCTTCTCTGCCCTGGCTTCTTGGTACACTCCTGGGCCCAGCTGCTTTAATGTAGGGAGGCCCACAAGGAGAATAACAAAGGCTCTCCTCCTACTGCCCCCCATAACTGCCTCTACAGAGCTCCCAGAAGAAGGCCAACACTCAGAGCACTTATACCATTTCCAAGATCCAGTGCAAAACAGACCAAGCTGGAGTCAGGGAAGTCAATCTTCTTCCTTTAGGTCCAACGCCTCAAAGTACAGTGGCCCCCATGGAATTGTAGCCTCTGTATCTGGACATGCTAGAATCCTGGACTTGGTAGTGGTCAAGAGTTGTCTACTGAACATGCCAAAGTGCTGTCATCCTAACCCAGCCTTGCTGGGATTTAAGTTCCCTGCCCTGTCCCAAGATGACATGAACCCATAGCCTTCACTTTCTCCATGTTTGCTCCTGGCCTTCTGCCAGCGGCTGGGGCAATGGCCAAAGAAACTAGCCTTCTACCCACTAGTCTGACAGGGCAGATGGCGGCAGTAATAATGGGGCAGATGTGTGTGGAGCTGGGGTTGTTAAAGACTGTGTAAGGCCCAAGAGCAAGGAAGCAAGATCCACAGAGAGGCCAAGAAGCTGCCCTGGGGCACTGGGAATTGGAAGAGGCAGGAATGCAAATGGGTTGAGGGTCTGAATCCTCTGCATTTGCACAGTTGTCCCCTAATTCTTTACTCACTAAATACAAACTTGAGGACAAAATTATTAAGAGTTTCAAAATGGCAGTCACAGAGTATTAAACTCCAATTTGGGGCCCTTTCCAGCATGAGACCCTGTGTGATTTCACAGATCACATGTGTGCTCATGAAGTCAACCTTGCCAGCACCAACTGCCAACTGTAAGAGTGAGGCCATTTTAATCCTGTGACTGTCCCAGAGCTCCAGAAGATAAACCATCCAGTCAAGTGACAGAAACATGAAAAATTAAATATAATTTGTACTTTAAGTCACTAAGTGTTGGGGTGGATTATTACATAGCGCTTAATACCTGAAACAACCTGTTATCATCCTAAGGTTAGGAGGTCATTCAGAATTATAAGATATGACAGCTATCTTCAAGACATTACAGAATAATTGGTAGGAAAAGTATAGGAGAAAGAATTATTTGCCACTATCAGACAATTTTCAATGAAATAAGAAGGGAAAAACAAAATACAAAGACACTTAAGAAAACAGAAAGTTCTAGGGGAGAGGAGAGTAAGATACACAGGAGAATTTCCCCATGGGAGGAAACCATGAGGCCAACCTTGTATGTGCTGTATCAGGCCCAGTGGACAAGAGACCCTATGTGACTGGCTGCTACGCTCACTCATGGGCAGCAGGCACACACATAAAAGTGCAGAAAATCCAATTCCCAGACTAAAAGACTGAACTACTGAGCTTCACCTACTGTATACCTTGCTCCTCCCTTGGATCCCCTCTTGACCCAGCCTTCATTTTTCCCTCTGGCTGAGTCTGAGAAATCAAATTCCGACCTTGTTGTTAGCATGTTAGTAGCAGGATTTTTCTCTTCTGTTTAGCTCAGAGGCACTAAATCTCTAGGCTCTTCACTTCCAGGGAACATTCTATCTCTAAGAATTCCACATGTTCCTGTGAAATGCACCAATTTGAAGATCATTTGAATATAAAACTAGTAGGATTTACACAAAGCATCATTTCCCATACTTATGAGTCCATAGGACCCCTTCCTCTATCATATGTAGTCCCTAAGATTACAAATGAGGAAATGCTACCTTAGCTCCAGTTCCTACAAGTTGACTTGCCATATCTGTCTTTGTCAAAGTCCCCAGACAATTCTGATGTGCAATGAAATCTGAGAATGCTGTTTTAGACCTTCATGAAGTTAGTGATAATAATCTTTTTGTAACATTTTATCTGTCCAACTCATTTATTCTTTAAGACTCAAATAAATATAAGATCCTTCAAACATCCATAACTTTTCATAATTTTAACTGAATTTATTAGCTGCTTGATAGTCATTGTAGCTTAAATCTGAGACATATAATCTTCATTTAAGCATTAGATTCTTATTTTCTCTACCTCTGCATGATGCTAGGATTCAGAAAACCTGAACTGTTTTAAGGATATAAAACTAAATAGATTAGCCTTTTTTGTGATATAATTTAATGTTCAACATAGACATAGGAGATTTTGGAATCAACCTGACCCAAGCTTTAATTCTTTATTTTTTTAAACATTTTTTTAAAATATATTTTTAGTTGTAGAAGGACACAATATATTTATTTATTTATTTTTATGTGGTGCTGAGGATCGAACCAGTGTCTCATGCATGCGAGACAAGTGCTCTACCACTGAGCCACAATCCCAGCCCTGAGCTTTAATTCTTGATTGCAACACCTACTAGCTATGTGACACTAGATAGATTATTTAAGATTTGTAACCTTCAGCCTTCTTGTTAGGGAACCAAAACAATAATATCTACTTTACTGGTTAATCTTAAAAACTAAAAGATAGCCAATGTACAGGTAATTAAAAACAATGTTACCTCAATAAGTCCTAGTCTGTTCTATCTTGTCAAATGCCTCAGCCTTCTAAAGGGCAAAAGTACCAATAAGTTTTACTTACCTACCAGGGAGTCATAGAGATAAAATAAGGTTACATAGTCTAAATTTGCTTTCAAAAATTAAAGGCATTTTATAAATGGCAGGTAACAGTATTTTCTATTGATGACATCTGAAGTTTCTTGAAGAAGTATTTCTACTTCCATTTTTAAAGGATTTAACACTTCATTTTCAGTTTTAAATCAGAATAAAACATTTAAATTGTATGTGTCAATGTACTCATTTTATATATATATATTTTAGTTGTTGATGGGTTTTTATTTTATTCATTTAATATTTATATGTGGTGCAGAGGATAAAACCCAGTGCCTCACACATGCTAGGCAGGTGCTCTACCACGGAGCTACAGCTCTAGCCCTAATGTGCTCATTTTTTATTAGTAGCGCTTAATTAAAAGTTCCCGATTCTAGATACATGTTGTCATTGCTATCTTTGTTTTGTGTTTTTTCACTTTTCGTCTTCAGTTCAATTTTTAAATGAACCCATAAATACCCTCCACACCCCTACACACAAACACACATACACACACGTTTTCCACAGCCTCACAGCCCATTTTAATGGCAACTATTTGAATGCATATTTCTTCTCATTTCTGATTTTGTGCAAGCTTAGAAAAGAAAATATTGAAGGTAAATGGAAAATGAAACTAAGTTATGGCCAGTTTGTTAAATAAAAATGACCCTATGTGTTTGTATTTGAATCTAAATTATACCAGCAAGGGCTGAGCATTCATCAAGTCCTTTTTAATTCTCGAAGATTCTGGTAAGTGAATACAGAGTCCCAACCATGCAAAATAATAACAATATTCTTAAAATGGAAAAACCAAGGACTGAAAATTTCATTACCCCAATATATCATCTAGCGTCAGAAAACATAATGCAAGTTCTCTGAGTAAGATTGTATTGAATGCTTGTACAATTTGGTCTATTAGCATGCTCCATTATTTTGAATTTGTTAAATTCTTGAATAAAAATCTCCATGTTAGCAGTTCTTGGCTAAATTATAAAAGTAATAACAACTGCATTATCACCTCCCAGGAAGAAGAAGTTTTGTCACCATGAGTAATGTTCTTCCTGCTGAGGCGTGATCAAGCATTCTTTACACATCCCCAGCACCAGGTCCTGATTTGATTTGCATATATATATTTTTTAAATTTTTTTATTTTTTTGCTGATATGAGAGACATGGCCAGTGATTCCATTTGTTCAAGTTTGGAGTTTGTGGACACTGAAAATCTATTTACAGACCCATGGAGACATGCATTGCTCCATGAATATAGACTCTAGTATTTTTATACACTCAGTTTAGCAGAGAGATATTAATATTAGTCTTGCTTTGCAGATAGGAAGTCAAAGGTAAGTCAGTGAGGGAAGTATAGAGGCATTAATTCTTTCAGAATTTCTTACTTCTAAAGCAGGAAGAATGACCAGGAGAATCCTTGATCCTGGCATGCTACCTAAACTGGAACAGGGCAGACAAGATTGTACTTTTGCAGAAACTGATGTATCCACCACTGCAGGAGCATTAGCCCCTTCAGGGACACCCTCTCAGTCTATGTAAGTGGGTTGGATGATGCTCCAAGAACTGAATCGAAAGTGTCCTAGACTGGGAGGCAAACACCATTAGTATTCCACATAGGGCACACTGCAAATGTGCTCTCTGCATGCCCACCCTCGAGGCCTTTTGGGAAAAAGGTACTCAAGGTACTTCAGGGAACCAGGATTAAGATTCTTTTACTTTTTATAAATTGTAATAAGAACACTTAGCATGACATTTATACTCTTAAAGTTTCAAGTGCATAATGCAATGCTATTAACTATAAACAATGGTGTACAGCAGGTTTCTACAACAAACTCATCTTGTGTTAGTTTATGCCCACTGAATAGCAACTCCCCATGTTCCCCATCCTCTTAACACTGGTAACTATTATTCAACTCTGTTTCTATGAGTGTGACTATTTTTGACACTTCATAAAAGTGAATCGTGCAATATTTGTGCTTCTGTGACTGGCTAATTTCATTTAGCCTAACATATTACAGGTTCGTTCATGTTGACGTATCTGGCAGAAGTTCCTCTTCTTCAAGGTTGAATAATATTAAATATGTATGCTATATTTTATTTATCCATTCACACATTGATGGACCCTCTTGTTCCCATATCTTGGCTATTGTGAATAATGCTGAAATAGGTATGAGAGTGTTAACATCATGTTAAGACCTTGATCTCAAATCTCTTCATATATACCCAGAAGTAAGATTGCTGGATCATACGGTAGTGTTTTTTAGGAAACTCCATATTGTTCTCATAATGACTGCTCCATTTCTCACCAACAGTATTGATTTAGTCTTTTTTGCTATCACAAAATGCCCAAGGCTGGGTTATGGCACTATGGTTTGAATGTTTTTGTACCCTCCAAAACTCATGTTGAAGTTCAATATTCAATGCAACAGTGTTGCAAGGTGCTCTGTCCTCATGCCATTATAAAAGATTCATGCCATTATAAAAGACTTCATGGAGGAAATTTGTTCCTCTCTTGATCTCTCATCTTTTCCCCTTTTTCATGTGATGATATAACAAGAAAGCCCTTAACTGAAGCTTGCACCTCAACATCAGAATCTCCAGCCTCCAGAACTGTGATCTATTGAATTTTGTTCATGTAAATTATCCAGTCTATGGTGTTCTATTATACTAATACAAAAGTGAAGAAGTCACTTAGGTTTATTTTTGGAATCTCTATTCAGTTACACTTGTCTATATGTCCATCTATATGCCAGTATCATACTATTTTAGTTACTGTAGCTTTGTAATGCATTTTGAAATCAAGAAGTGTGGTACTTCCAGTTTTATTCTTTCTTTGGCTATATTTGGTTACTTTGTAGTTTCATAAGAATTTTAAGAATTTTTTCTATTTCTATAAAATATGCCATTGTGATTTTCTCTTTGAGATTCTGAGACTCAAACCTCATACATGCAAAACAAGTACTCTACCATTGAGCTACACCTCCAGCTTTGTTGACATTGGGGTTTTGATAGGGATTGCATTGAATACGTGGGTCACTTTGGGTAGTATGGACATTTTAACAACATTTCATGTTTGAATCCATGTATCTTCTTCAATTTATTTCATCAGTATTTTATAGTTTTCAGAATATAGATCTTTCATTTCCTTGGTTAACTCTTGAATATTTTTCACACTATTATAAATGAGATTATCTTCTTATCTTTTTTTTCTAGTGCATAGAAATATGCCTGATTTTTGTATTTTGATTTTGTATCCTGTAAGTTTACTGAATGTTTATTAGTTCTTGCAAGTTTTATTTTTTATGAAATCTTTAAGATCATGTTTTCCACACATGGTAATAATTTTGCTCTTTACTTCCTGATGGGTATGCTTCATTTGTTTTTCTTATTTGCTTGTTCTGGCTACAACTTTCAGGATTATGTTTGATATAAATGATGACAGGGGGAATCTTCACCTTTTTCCTAATCTTAAAGGTGAGCTTTTTGTTTTTCATCATTGAGAATGATATTAACTGTGGGCTTTTCTTATGTGACCTTCATTATGTTGAGATAAATTTCTTCTATACTTTGTGGAGACTTTTTATAATAAATGGATGTTGAGTGCTTTTTCTGCATCTATTGAAATGATCAGGTGATCTTTTTTCATTTACTGTATTCTGTGAAGGTGGTGTGCCACACATATTGATTTGCATATGTTAAAACCTGCTTGTATCTTAATGATAAACTTCACTTGATTCTTATGTATAATTCTTTTAATATGCTGTAGAATTTGGTTTTGTTGAGGAAATTTACTTCTGTGTCATCAGGGAAAATAGTCTAAATTATCTTATGGTGTCTTTGGTATGAAGGTAATACTGGACTCATAAAATGAGTTTGGAAATGTTCTTCAGTTTTTTTGAAAGAGTTTCAGAAATATTGGTGTTAATTCTTCTTTAAGTGTTTGGTAGAATTCACCAGTAATGCCATGTATTCCTAGACTTCTCTGTGCTGGGAATTTTTTTTAACCTATTACTGATTTAGTCTCTTTATTCATTATTGATCTCTTCATATTTCATATTTCTTTATGTCTTTATGATTTAGTCTTTGTAGGTTGTGTGTTTATAGGAATTTGTTCATGTCTACTGGGGTATCTAATTTTTTGGCATAGGAATGTTTGCAGTAGTTTTTTATAAAGGTTCTCATTTCTGTGGTATTAGTTATAATGTCTCCTTTTTCATTTCTGATTTTATTCATTTGAGTCCTTTCTTTGTTTTAAAATATAATCTAGCCAAGGGTTTGTCAATTTCCTTTACCTTTTTAAAATCTCCAGTGTTCAGATTCATTGATGTTTTCTAATGTTTTCATGTTCTTTATTTTATTTATTGATGTTTGATCTTTAGTAATTCCTTTGGACTTAGATTTTTCTTTTTCTAGTTCCTTGTGGTATAAAATTAAGTTGTCTGTTTGATGTCTTCCTAATTTATTAATGTAGTCATTTATCACCATAAACTCTCCTCTAGGTTCTGTTTTTTGTTTCATATACTAAGTTTTGACATGTTGTGGTTTTGTTTTTGTTTTTCTCAAGATGTTGTACAATTTCATTTTTTATTGCTTCTTTGACCAATTGGTTGTATAAAAGGAGATTGTTTATTTCTATATGTTTGTGAATTTTCCTGTATTCCTTTTGCTCTTAATTTTTTAATATCACTCCATGGGGGTCAGAGAAGATACTTGGTCTGATTTCAATCTTCTTACATTTTTTTCCAGACTTATTTTGTGATCTAACATTTCATCTTTTCTGGAAAATATTCCTGTGTGCTTGAGAAGTATGTGTATTTTTCTTCTGTTAGGTGAATAGTTCTAAATGTGTTTGTTATTTTCATTTGGTTAATAGTGTTGTTCAAGCTTCCTATTTCCTTCTGATATTTTGGCTTGCATGTTCTATCCATTACTGAAAATGGGGTATTTAAATTTCCTACAGTTTGTCTCTCCCTTAAGATCTGTTAGTGTTGGCTTAATATAATTTGGTCTTTGATGTTAGGTGCATATATATTTATAGCTGATGCATTTTGCTAACGAATTGGCCCTTTTGTCATTATATAATGACCTTCTTTGTTTTTGTAACACTTTTTGACTGAATACATTTCTTTTATATTAGCATAGCCATTCTTGCTTTCTTTGGGGTATCATTTTTATGGAAAGTCTTTTTCTATCCCTTCATTTTTAGCTTATGTGTGTCCTTAAATTTAAACTGTATCTCTTAGCATACAGTTCTAGGATCTTGTTTTTTCAATCTATTCAGTTACTCCATATTGTTTGGCTGGGAATTTTAATACATTTATATTCAAAGTAATTATTGATAAGTAAGAACTTCCTATTGCCAGTTTTGTTTTCTCTCTTATCATTTTCCCCTCTTTCCTCTCTTGTAAATTCCTCTATAAAGTTTAAAACTTTTTGTAGTGACATGTTTTATTTCTTATCTCTTTTCCTTTTCTATATCTTCCATTGATATTTTTGAGACACCATAAGACTTCTATAAAACATAACCAACAATCTATTCTAAGTTGATAATAATTTAATCATATACAAATCTACTTTTACTCCTGCCTCACACACTTTATGCTGTTACAGTATACATTGATTTGTATTGCATGTTCATTAACAGATTTTGTAGCTACTGACATTCTTAACATTTTTGTCTTTTAATTTTCGTGGTAGAATTGAAGCTATTTACACACCACCATAATAGTGTTTAGAATATCCTGAATTTATTTATATATTTACCTATACACATGGGTTTAAAGCTTTAATATGCTTTTGTGTTGCTATTTAACAGTTTTGCTTCAACTTGAAGACGTTTCTTTAGCATTTCTTGTGAGGCTAGTTTACTCTTCAGATTCTGGGTGTCAGGGAAATTCTTTTTATATCCGCCTTTCAGGTGGGTATAATACAGCTGGCAATTGTTTTGTTGTTGTCAGTGTTTGGAATGTATCATCTCACTCCTGTCCTGCAATGATTTCTGCTGAAGAAACAACTGGTAGTCTTGTGAAGGCCCATGTATAGGTGATCAGTTACTTTACTTTTAGTGGTTGGAAAGTTCTCTTTGTCTTCAACTTTTGACTATTTGATTGTAATACATATAAGCTTTGACTTCTTTAGATTCATTTATTTGTCCTTTGGGTTTCATGAGTCTAGGTGCCCATTTCTCCCTCTAGAATCGGGGAGTTTTCAGCCATTATTTTGTAAGCATTCCTTCTTCCCTTTTTAGAAATTTCACAATGTATATATTGATTTGTTTGATGGTGTCTTGTAAGCTTCATGAGATTTCTTCTTTTTCATTCTTTTTTCTTTTATTTTTCTGACTGGATAATTTCAGATCTTGTTTCCTTGAGTAAACTGATCTCTTCTGTTTAAACAAGTCTGCCTCTGAAACCCTCTAGTGATTTTTTTTTTTCAGTTTGCTTATCATTATCTTTAGCTTCAGAATTACTGTTTTTAAAATCAGTTTCTTTTAATTGAGACTCTCAGTGTGTTCATGTAATAGTTGCCTGATTTGGTTAAGGTATCTATTCTTTTGTTGCTCACTAAACTTCTTTAAGACAGTTATTTATAATTATTTGTCAGGCAATTCCTAAATCTCCATTTCTTTAGGGTAGATTGCTGGAGATTCATTTTGTTTGTCTTATTGTATTATATTTCTCTGATTCTATGTGTTCCTATTGATCTGTGCATTTGAAAAAACAATCATCTTTCCCAGTCTCTAAAGTCTGGTTTATCAGGAAGAACTTTCACCATTCAGTCCAGCTAAAGATTCTGGGAAAATGCCAATCCTTTTCTGTGCATGTGTATCCTTTGGATTTATGCATATAGATTTTTTTTTTTTTTTTTGCACCAGGAATTGAACTTAAGGGCACTCAACCACCCAGCCACATATCCAGCCCTTTTTTTTTTTTTTTTTTTTAGTACTGGGGATGGAACTCAGGGGCACTCGACCACTGAGCCACATCCCTAGCCCTATTTTATGTTTTATTTAGAGACAAGGTCTCACTGAGTTGCTTAGCCCCTCTCTGTTGCTGAGTCTGGCTTTGAACTTGCTATTCTCCTGTCTCAGCCTCCTAAAGTGCTGATATTATAGGCATGCGTCACTGTGCCCAGCTCCCAGACCTATTTTTTTTGTATTTTATTTAGAGACAGGGTCTCACTGAGTTGCTTAGCATCTCGCTTTTGCTGAGGCTGGCTTTGAACACGTGATCCTCCTGCTTCAGCCTCCCAAGCCACTGGAATTACAGGCATGCGCCACCACGCCTGGTTAGATTCTTAATTCAATGTGATTTATTGTTCTTTCTTTTCTTTAACCTTCTCTCCCCCCCAACTCCTCCCCGTCTAAGCACCATCTCTTGATCCCTCTGCTCTGCCTGCTGTACTGCAGGACAAGTTGTTGGAGGCATGCTCCCACTTTTGTCCCTTTTCCTCTATGCAGAAGCCTTGAGTCTGTGCCTTCTCCCAGTCTCACTCAGCTGTGCTGGATGCTACAGGTCACTGTTGATTTTTCCTTTCTTGTTAGCTGTCTCAATCAAATTTGGGGGATTCTATCACCTAGAGAAATAGGTGGTACACCAAAAGGCCAAGGATGTTGAAGGCATGCTTTCTTCTTCTCCTAGGGGAAAAATCCTCAGATTTCATGCCCTTCCCTAATCTCATGGAGATGTGCTTGTCCCAGTAAGCTGCCCATCCTTTTTTCTTTGATATTAACTGTTTCTGTGCATCTGATCTGTGCTGGTTGTGTCATTGCTCTGTGTGAGACAAGGTAGAATCAGGCTTCTGAGCAGTATGATGAAAGGCCCATGGCATTGGAGGCATGTTCAGGTTCTACACCTTTTCTGAATCTTGCAGAGTACTGCCAATCACAGCAAGACGAGTATCATTTTTACATTGTTCCTAATATTTCCTGGGTAAGCTGTGTCAGTTCTGTTAGTGCTCTGTGTGAGTTAGACAGAAACCAGCCTCTTAGGTAGCATGAAATACTGTACTGAAGGCATGTTCCATTTCTTTTTTTGTTTTTGTTTTTTTCACCTGAGGAAAAAAATCATAGACCAAACTGGTCTCTCTTGGTGCTGAGCTGTGTCATCTTGGGGAAGGGTCCAATGTAAAGTGAAACTTCTCTTTCTACCCATTTTAGTGCATCTATTCTCTATTTTGTGCTCATTTGGGAACTCTGGAAATTGATAGTTGGATTCTGAGCTCCTTGTAAAAGTATTTTGGTCATATGTTGTTGATGAAATGATATGTCTATAGGAGAGAAAGAGATTGGACTTCCTATTTAACCACCTTGCTGATGTCACCCCTAGAACTAAGAATCTTAGAGAAAAATCACTCATCCATACTGTCATTAAGCATTATGAATGGGCAGGGAAGGTAACCTCTTGGTAAAAGTGAATAGAAGGGCAATTCATCTTCTTTGCCATTGCTCTGAGAAATCATGGTCCAAGGTGTTAAAACAATTTGGAAGTTATGAGAAAGTTGAAATGTCAGGCCTTATGAAGCTAAACCAAAAATATATAAAGACATATATGGATGGATAACCTTCCATCACATTGGATGCCTCACATTGGGATAAATACATTTAACTATTAGGCAATGAAAATCTGTGTGATTGTGGGTGGCAGAAGAAATATTTGCCACTTAAATAAGGACAGAGACTCAGGATGTTTGGAAGTAGTGGAGAAGCTTTAATAGCTACTGCAGAGAGATCCAGCAAGTAGATGGCCTCGGGGTGCTGTACATAACACTGGGAGAGTCAGACATTACATATTACTGAGTACGGCCACATGGCCAGTCTTCCCAGTATTGTTGACTTGAGAAGAAAGAGCTAAATTTTTAAACCAATTCTTTTGGGTTCCCTGACCTTACACTTCCTTCTCCTCTTACTGCTATCAGCACTGGTGTAGCCTAGGATCTAAGAGCTCTCTATGCATTCGCATGTAAACCTTTTTGAAAAACAGAGCCAGAAATAAAATTGACAAGAAAACTGTCCAAAATTGGAGTTTCTTACCTATGGAATTATGACTAATAAATGGATTTAGCATTCCTTCAGAAAAACTTCTGTCACACATGTATAGTCACAGTTACACATTTGGCTTAGGCACTACTCCAAACCTGTCCATACTATTCACCAAAAACTATTAAGTGATAAGGCAATAATCGTCTCTACGAGATTTTGCTAAAAATACTAAGCATAGTGATCTTTATTCTCTCAACCCTAGAGTACAAATAAAATGTATCAGACACAACATGGCCTTTGATCATATTCTATCTAGTAGATAGAAAAATACAGTATCTACTTTGGGGTAAGGTAAAACTGGACTTGAATTTTATTTGTACCATTTTGCATGTGACCTTTGGTGAGTTTCTCAAATTTTGTATCTCAGATGAATAACTACCTAATAATGTAGGGTATACATTTAATGAAATGCTGTATGCTAAAGGTTAGCTGAATGTCTGACATATGTTAGAAACTCAAATGTTAACTGTCATCATATCCATTATTGTTATCCATTGTCTTTTCTCCCACATAGATTGTGATCACCTGGAGGGCATGGTCATGTTGTATAGTGTGTTGTTGTTGTTTTTATAACTGTATGAACATCACAATATCAGCAGTAGCACAGCTGTTCTGCTGCCAAGTGGGAACATATAGTCAAGTACTTATCTATTCCAGGGATATTTTTATAGTGGTACTTCATCTAGAAGAAGAGACGTTTGTCCCTGTGCCCAACTCTTTCTGCTTTCTCTACATTGTTTTGTGTCTCTCCATGTACCACAATCCCTCAATGTTCCATTACTTATAAATATTGAAACTTGCCTTCTTTATAAGCTTCTTTTTTTTTTCTATCTAAAATGGGCTTCTCTCTCCTCTTTATCAAAAATATAGGCCTTTTTCCCAGTGAACAATTCCATTTTCTCCTTTACTTGTGCCTTCAGATATCATGGAAGAGTGTTTCACTGGTATCACCATTATTTTTGACACTACTTGATTACTCCTTAGTTTTTTTACTTGGAAGTTGCCCTGCTCCTATATTGAAACCACTTATTCATCTCTCACTAGTGACCTCTAGTTCACTTAATGTAGAGTCCTTTCTCTGATCCTTTCTTCTGAACTCTGAATGCATTATATTGTTGACTTTATTTCCATTTTATCATTTATATCTTGTTTGGTTTCTATGCCACCATATTCTCCAAGTTCTTCTCTAACTTCATGGGATATCTATTTCACGGTCAAATACTAAACAGATTATAAGTGATTATTTAGATAACTTCTGTTTTATCTAAACATTTTTCTAATTTGGCAGATTGATTTGTACCAATGTAATTAATTCTCAAAACTAACATTTTCATTACTGATTTTTCATATCCTTCCATATTGTGCTAATTTTCGTATTAAAATATTAGCAATTAGGATTGAAATATTAACATCAATATTAGCATACTGATGTAACATTATTCTAATATTCTTAAAATCTGAATTGTTTATGCATTATGGTCATCTCACAGAGATATAAACCACATTAAATTATAAATAAAAGGGGAATTGATATAGAAAGCACTATGACACCAGAGATCACATATATTATCTTATTCATTATACCCATCATCAGATTTGAAATCTAATTCTTATCTAGAAGTCCCTCTTGAAGGTATCTTAGAGTGGAAGAAAAAGAGTGTGGAGATGGATATGAAGTGAGGGAAGTGTAAAAGCTAGAGGAAAAAACATGGAGTAAAAAGAGAAGATCCAGTACTTCCCCTGGGTTCTAACTGTGTCTTTGTCCCTAATCCAAGAGGTTTTCCACTCTGCAAAACCATGGCCACAATGGAATATTGTTAAAGTCATTAATTTTAAAATTGGGTTTTAACTGTATTCCAAAAGGGAGTAAATTCAATGTCCTCTCATGTCCTGCTGTGGCTTGAGTATCACTAGTATTCCCCAAAGCTCCATATGTTCAGGTCATGGTCCCCAAGGTGGTGCTAGTGAGAAGTGGGGCCTAGCAAGAGGTCCTTGGGTCACTGGGGACTTGCCTTTGAAAGGAATTATGGGACATGACCCATCTTCCTCTCTCTCTTACTGTCTCTGCTTCTGAATAGAGATGGGATCGCTTGCTTGCTCCCAACACTCATTCACCATTGCTATCCATATCATGAGATGATGCAGCTGAGGGGTAGTCCTCACCAGCTTTATGCTGTTGGGATGTTAAGCCTCCAAAACTGTGAGCTAAATAGGCTTCTCTTTACTTCATAATATACTGTCAGGGATTTCTTTGTATTAATGAGAAGCATCTGTACTTGTATTATCTGAGGACACATTTTGTAGCCCAACATTCGTTTTCTTTCCCTTCCAGAGAAATAACCATTACTGTAGAGCTTCACGTCTCCCCTAGTTTAATTTATTTTAAGCAAGACTTTCTTTTCCAATCAAGCTACCTAGAAAGACTCAAACTAGAAGTACATAGTAATCTTAGACTTGGCCCCTAGACCTTTTTCTGCAGCATTAAAGAAGAAATGTGAATATGATTATTTCCCCTCACTAAAACACAAGTTTCATGAGCTACAAAGGTAACAAGAAGTTCTTTAAACTACTATTAAACTACTTTTTTATTACACATAATGTCACATATTTAAATACAGTCAATTGTTTCTATCCATCAAAGATATAATATATGTGAATGTTCAAGTTGTAAAATTTTTGACTAGTGCAAACCTCTTTGCATTTCTTTCTGAGTTCTTTAGGCACAGCTTTACTGTTTTTTTGATGGAGTCTCTGTTGTATGCTATGAGGAGACAGTCCAGACTTATTTTTCACATTTCCTGATACAAAGCTGGAATCAGCCATTTCTCCAGGAATTCCTGGTTTCTCTTCATGGGATATAATATTTAAGAAATGAAATTTATGAGACAGGAGAATTGCGAGTTCAAAGCCAGCCTCAGCAATGGCGAGGCGCTAAGCAACTCAGAGAGACCCTTTCTCTACATAAAACACAAAATAGGGCTGAGGATGTAGCTCAGTGGCTGAGTGGCCCTAAGTTCAATCTCCAGTACCAAAAAAAAAAAAAAAAGAAATGAAA
Source organism: Xerus rutilus (assembly GCA_028644305.1). Taxonomy (NCBI): domain Eukaryota; kingdom Metazoa; phylum Chordata; class Mammalia; order Rodentia; family Sciuridae; genus Xerus; species Xerus rutilus. The sequence goes on along the minus strand of CM053404.1, from coordinate 116,499,862 downwards.
TTTATGTGCTAGGCATATTGCTACTGGGTTGGTCATTGTTCCTAAGCTATTTCAATTGACATAGCTGGGGGGAATATATTTAAATATAAAATAATTTCAATTGATATTCCATATTACTACAATTTTTCTTAACCTTTTTTTAAAATTAAATCTGCATTGTTTTATCCTGTACCAAATATCCTAGTTTTCATAGACATTGAGGATTAAAGTATCACTTTTACCTGCTTTTCCCACATTGAATATACAATAGTTTCATAATACCAATACCAATGCTGGCACCAAAAATATGATTACTGCATATAGTTAAAACATTTTTACATATGCCCTTCCTATTATTTTATAACACTTCCACTGTCAGAAAATATATACTACTTTCTGTGCTCATTTACTCTCTATTCTATAAGTAAATATAATTAATACACACTATTTACCCATTATACTTCTGTGCTTATTTAGAATTGCCTGAAGCTTCTTCTAGAGTAGATTTTTCAGGAAAGGTCCATAAGAACAGGTTACTGTGTTGCCCTATGCTAATAATAGTGTGTGTACAGCCTTTATATTAAAAGGTCTGTTTTGCTGGATAAAGCATGCTTGGCTTACATTTTCTTTCCTTAAATACCTAATTCTATTCTTTTTGTCAAGAAGACTAATATCAATTTTAGTTTCTTTCCCTTATAAATGATTTGGGTGTTTTTGTATAAATTACCAAAAGGCATTTTTTAAATTCCATTTTTTCTGGGAATATGTTGGGTTTGACTATATAGTTTCAATATTGTAAGTTTTGTAGTACATCTTTTGCATATGTAATTTCAAATCATTTTGTATTTCAAAAAGATTTCTTATCATCATAGTACTTGTTCTATAATCTTAATCTTATCCAATTCCCCTGTCCTTTCTAGTCTGTGACATCCTGCATATGTATCTGGATCTTCTTTGCCTATCTGAGGTGTTCATAACATTTTTGTAAATCCTTTTCATCATTTCATTCTGACTTTTAAAACAGTTCTCCTTTTGCCTTATATTCTTAAAATATTGTCTATAAGCTTATTTTAAATATTGTCTACAAGTTTATTTCTCTCAGTCTTCATTTTTAAATGTTTTCTTTCTGATTATTATCTGATTTCTACAATCACATTCTGATACTAAATCATTTATAATTCTACATTTGTTCTTTTATAGCATATACAGTTTTCTTAAAGTCTTTTATTTTCAGACACTAGTTTCTAGTTTTCATATTTTCACGTCATGCCTTTCTAGTATTTTAAATTTTTTAGCAGCTCTGACGTGCTGATGCTTTTCTCTTTGTCCTTATAATTTATATGGAGTTTCACTCCAACTCTCCCCTGTTGAGTTCAATGTACAATCAATTCCCTGAAACCTTTAGAAGGAAGGCATGCTTTGGATTTTTCTTTCATTGAGGTCTAGAGCTCCTTCTATCAATTATAAAAATTCTCTTTCTCATTTTCATTTGGACCTATTTTTCTTTATTTTCTCCTATCTTTGCCCTGCTTAATTGGGAATCCCTTCACATCCACTTTTCCTCATGTGTGTGGCTTTGTCCTTGAATGGAATCTTGGCTCTTCAGTTTAGAGAATTCAAGGACTCAGTCTATCATAGCACTTCTGAAACTCACTGCAGTCCTAGTGCACTTACCTGGTGCTGAATGTATAAAATTCCTCCCAGTTCCAGCTTCCATCATCATATTGGCTCCCTGAGGATCTGTTCTTTATTTTGGTATTTCTAATCCATCAGATATCTTGTCAATTACCTGATTTCTCCTATGAAGTTTCTGATATTATACAGGTATTGTTCTGGCAGTGATTGGTTCTTACCTGCTCATCTTTTGGATTTCATGAGAATATTTTGTCAACTAGATATTTGTAGATATTTGCTTTGCAATTGGGGCTTGCTATCCTAATTTCTCAATTCTCATGTGGAAGCTGAAGAGATTAAAAACCACAGTTACTGCTGTCCTTCCCAAAACTCAAAACTTTTGAATTTTAAAAATGTAAAGGTACTATTTATGAAGCATAAAATTTATATTAAACTACTTATAAGCAAAATAAAGGAAAGTTTTATCCTTGGATACACATACTTTTTATCATAATACCTTATAGAAAGTATAGTCTATATGACTATCAGTTCATAAAATTATTTATTCTCTTTGTTTTTTCATCTTTCATTTTTGTATGATATAATTTCATGGTTGTAGGAAGCTTTTCTTAGAAGATATTTACTTAATCACACAAGTAAATATAGTAACACTTTGATGAAAACCTGGTAGAAACTATATCAAGCAAGTATTAGAAAAAATTAGATATAACATGTAGATAATGATATAATACACTGGGGACACAATATCACTTTTGTGTTATTCTTGCTGAAACATCCTGACTCTAATCATGAAGAAACATCAAACAAACCCAGATAGAGGGAGATTCTACAAAATAAATACCTAGAACTCTTCAGAAAGATCAAGGTCATGAAAGATTTAGAAACTATTGTAAACTGAAAGAAACTAAAAAAAGAAAGAAATATAATGTGTGATGCTGGAATAGAAAAACATGTTCCTGCTTTTATATAATGGACATCAGTGAGATAAATTTGGAAATATGAATGAATATGGTTTGTAGATTACATAAAAGCACTATTTTAATTTTAACAATTGATTTTATAATTGTATCATGGCCATATAAAAAAGTCCGTAATTTAAGAAAATGCATACTATTTAAAATTAACACCTATAAATCACTTGTGTTCCTATACACCAATGATGAATCAGATGAAAGAGAAATTAGGGAAATTATCCCATTCACAGTAGCCTCAAGAAATAAAACAAAATATTTTGGAATTAACCTAACAAAAGAAATGAAACACCTCTACAATGGAAACTACACAACACTAAAGAAAGAAATTGAAGATCTTAGAAGATGAAGAGATCTCCCATGTTCTTGGATAAGCAGAATTAATATTGTCAAAATGGCCATACCAAAAGTGCTATACAGATTTAATGAAATTCCCATTATGTTCTTCATACAAATAGAAAAAGCGATCATGAAATTCATTTGGAAAAACAAGAGGCTAAGAATAGCCAAAGCAATCCTTAGCAAAAAAAGTGAAGCAGGAGGCATCACAATACCAGACCTAAAACTATACTACAGAGCTGTTGTAACAAAATCAACATGGTATTGGCACCAAAATATACACAAAGAACAATGGAATAGAATAGAAGACAGACAAACCCACATAAATACAGTTATCTCATACTAGACAAAGACACCATAAACATACATAGGAGGAAAAATAGCCTCTTCAACAAATGTTGCTGGGAAATCTGGAAGTCCCTATATAACAGAATGAAATTGAATCCCTATCTTTCACCCTTCACAAAACTCAGCTCAAAGTGGATCAAAGACCTAGGCATGAGACCAAAGACCCTGCACCTACTAGAAGAAAATATAGGCCTACTTTCTGTCATGTCATCTTAGGAACCAACTTCCTCAACAAGATTCTTTAAGTGCAAGAAGTAAAATAAAGAATCAATAAAACTAAAAAGCTTCTTCACAGCAAAGAAATAATCAAGCACATGAAGAGAGAGCCTATAGAACTGGAGAAAATCTTTGCCATCTGCACCTCAGATACAGCATCAATCTCCAGGATATATAAACAACTCAAAAAACTTAACACCAAAAAAAGAAAAAAAGAAAAGAAAGAAAGGAAGAAAAGAAAAACCAAACAAACAAATAATCTAATCTAAAAATGGCCTAAGGAACTGAACAAGTGTTTCATGGAAGAAGAAACACAAATCGTCAAAAAATACATGAGAAACTATTCAACATCACTAACAATTAGTGAAATGCAAATTAAAGTACATTAAGATTCCATCTTACTCCAGTCAGAATGACAATTATGAAGACTACAAGTAACAATAAATGTTGGTGAGGATATGGATAAAAAGGTATACTCATACATTGCTGGTGGACTGCAAACTTATAAAACCGCTACTATGGAAAGCAGTGTGGAGATTCCTTAGAAAACTTGGAATATAACCATTATTTGACCCCGTAACCTCACTCCTTGGTACATACTCAAAGGACTTAAAATCAGTATACTACAGTGATACAGCCACACCAATGTTTATAACAGCTCAATTCACAATAGCCAAACTATGGAACCAGCCTAGGTGCTCTTCAACAGATGAATGGATAAAGAAAATGTGGTATATGTACACAATGGAATATTACTCAGCCATAAAGAAGAATAAAGTAATGGCATTTGCCAGTAAATGGATGAACTGGAGACTGTCATGCTAAGTAAAATAAGCCAGTTTCCCAAAACCAAAGGCCAAATGTTCTCTCTGATATGTGGATGCTAACACACAATAAGGGTGGTAGTGGTGGGAAGAACAGAAGTTTATTGGATTAAACAAAGGGGAATTAAGGGAAAGGAGGAGGGATTGGAATAGGAAAGACAGTAGAATGAATCAGACATAAATTTTTCCTATGTTCATATATGAATGCATGACCAGTAAAACTCCACATCATGTACAACCACAAGAAGGGAGTCCTATTATACATACATACTCAATGTATGTATAATATGTCAAAATATATGCTACTGTCATGTATATCTAAAAAGGACAAATAAAAAAAGAATAAATGGCTATTTTGATGGTGACTTTGTCAATTCTTGATTTTCGTAATATAAATGGAGCATTCCTAACCAGAAAACCCCAAATCTGAAATGCTCCAAAATCTGACACTTTTTTGAATGTCAACATGAAACCACATGTGGAAAACCCTACACCATGAATCATTACATCTTTTACAGAATTATTTAAAATATTGTGCCAGGTTAACTTTAGGTTAAATGCAACTTAAGTGAATTTCATGTTCAGACTTGCATTCCTTCCCTAGGATATCTCACTAGTTATGTGCAAAAATTCCAAATTCCAAAAAGAATATACCAAATTGGAAACATTTCTGGTCCAAAATGCTTTCGATAAGGAACACTCACCTGCAGTTATATTCTATAAACTTGATGAAAATACTAAGTTGGTGAATGATGAACCTTTATTTCTTGGGTAAATGTAAGATTAGGATCCTGTGATCCTTCGATCACATGTTTTCATTAACTGATTATCTTTGTCCCTTTGTGCTGCTATAAAAAAATGCTGAGACTGGGTAATTTATAAATTATAAATTATGTCCTCACATTTAATTGTGGAGGTTGAGACATTCAAGATCAAGTATCAGCAGGTTTGGACTCTGGTGAGGTATGCTCTGACTCTAAGCAATGAGAGATTACCTTATTGCTGCATCCTTCAGAGAATAAGGATACTGTGTCCTTATGTGGTAGAAGAATGGAAGAGCAAAAGGGAAAAAGAAATCTAAGTGTTTTAGTGAGAGTTTGTTGTTGTTGTTGTTGTTGTGATCAAAGACCTGACAAGAACAATTTTAGAGGAGAAGTTTATGTGAGGGCACAGTTTCAGAGGTCTTGGTCAATAGATGGCACATTACTCTGGGCTCAGGTAAGGCAGCCGTTCATGGTGGATGAGTGTGGAGAAGGAAAACAGCTCAGGACATGGCCACCAGAAAGCAGAGAGCTCTGGCTCACCAGAGACAAAATATAAACCCCAAAGGCATGTCCCCAGCTACCCACCTCCTCCAGCCCCACTCTACCTGCCTACAGTCACCACCCAGTTAATCCATTCAAGTGGATTAATGCACTGATGAGGTTAGGGCTCTAGTAACAAAATCAGTTCACCTCTAAACTTCCCTGCATTGTCTCACACATGAGCTGTTTGGGGAAGCCTCCTATCTAAACCATAACAGCTAGTTTCCTTTAGTCTTTTTATAAGGCACTGATCCAATCCTGAGGGGAGAGCCCTAATGATTCAAGAACTTCTCAAGACACGCTACCTCTTAATCCCATCACAATGAGGAGTAAGTTTCAACATGACATTTGGATGGGACACATTCAAACCATAGCGCTGATTAATACATAACCTCATTTTATGTGTGTTTCTGTAAGACACTTTATTTCATATATGCTATATATACATATGTATGTATATATATGATTGGTTCATTAATATTTAAATCATAGCCAACACTATCACGTATCTCTAAATACAGCTTATCTAATACAGGTATTTTTTCCATAAGGTAGAAATATATGCATGTAATTTCACATTTTAATATATTATGTGTAATAATATATTAATGTGTAATAAATATTAATATTGGAGTAATCTGTGTAAAAAACATACAAGGTAATTCTTTCCATGAACTTTCCAATTTTTCTGTAATTTTGAAATTATTTGAAAATAAGAAGAAAAAACAACAAAAGTGGAACTATTTCCCTGTTCTTTGTTGATATCACTCAATCAGTTAAGAATTGGCATATGTTCCATGAATACTTCTTTAAAAAAATGAATGATTAGTGTCAAGTAAGGGATCAAGTCTAGGGAGCCAGGGGTAGAATTACTGCCCTTAAAAACAGTGATAATATGCATGAGAATTAATGATCTCTGTACACATGAAGGCATGGGTAAAGAAAGGTTGATTTTTTACTATGGTTTTCATCATTGATCAGAAACAGAAAACTCAAATTGTTCAATTTAGCCTTCTTTCTATGATCTCTTATAATAATCATGATTAGTATGTTTATAGACTTTAATTATAGTAATAGTAATTTTCAATTAATTAATGTTGTTAACCTGCCCTTCCTTAAAATTGCAACTTTTCAACCATTTATTAAATATTAGGAGCATTCAACTGACCTTTGTTTGATCTCAGATAAAACTTACAACAGTTCCAGGTTCAAGATGAACTTGGGCCAGGATTTCACTTCTTCAATGCATGTCATTTAGTATTCTGCCGGTCTAAGCATCTTATTTTAGAATCAACCATATGGAATTTTGATGCTAAGGCTTATCTTAATTCTGAGCTATCTGATAGCATAGTAATTACTACAAAGCCATCAAGTACCACCAAACAATTTGCATCTCCTTAGGGAGTAATTTTCCTACAGGACAAATAGCAGTTGTCAAAAGACTAAGAATAATTTTGTTTACAAGCACAGATTTAGAAACCACTAAACAAGTAAGAACATGCACTGGAGATGTGACTTCCACTCTTAAGTATCTGACTTTAAATCATTAAACTTTAAATGCTTGTAATGAAGGGGGAAAAAAGGCATTTCAGCTCTTCTGATAAACAATAATAGGAAACTGAGCCTTTGTGGTTCTTGCTACCCATTAATGGGAATGTGTGTTAAGAGTCCTTGTTGGTCTGACCATCTTGGTTATAAAAGTACTCAGGACTGGAAAAAGAAAATTTTGTCCTTAAATTAATACAATTCAGAAACTCCATTTAGAAGTAACCATGAATCAACCACTTTTTTTTTGTGGAAGACATTATGCATAAAGCCTTAGAAGTACACTTTTTTAATTTCAAATAATTCCTTTACTTCTCATGGTGTGTAGCAGTACACAAAAATTCCAAAATATATGCCTTTGACCTCTCATATTTACTCAATTGTTCTTTCTCACATAAGATACTTTACATTAAAAATTTCCATATATTTCTCAAAAATCACAATTTATTCCACAAGTACAATAGTTTTGTTCTCCTTTGACTCTGTAGAAATCGTCTTGGGATTATAAACATTATAAGTTTGTCCATTAATAAATTACCCTACAAGAAAGAGTATAAAAGATTAATCTTATCAGAGCCTGTGATGTTTCTGGAAATTGTACTCTCATTATAATTTGCTGCCTTAGAGTTGCCTCCAAAAAATAAAAATAAATTAGTATTTAAATTATGCATGAGTATAAAATGTTTTGATGTTTCAAATTTTAGACAGACCTAATGTTCATCGTCTTATTAAATAAAAATTTAAAAGTACATCTAGGTACCTCCTAGTCATTTAGTTTTTCATTTGGCTGTGATTTTTTGGCTTACAACATTAATTAAAATACCCTCATGCTGAGAGATCTTTGCTTCCCTTGGTGACTTTTCCTGGAATTGATATACTTTGACAGACTTGGACTATACTGCAGTAGTCATAGAAGCAAAGCTGAACTATATGTGCTCATATTCTTGAAGATTTTAACTAGCTAAACCCTTCATCTGAGCTTACATGATGGCTATCAATAAGAGTGTTACCTGAGACAAAGAATTGCCTCATCTGTAGAGCTTACACAATGCAGTTGACTAGCCAGTACTTGGTTTTGCCATATTTTTATTATCAAGCTATATCTTATAAAGTGCAAAAACTATGTTTTATGTTTCTAAGACCAGTAGTAATAAGTATTTATTTAGAAAAAGGATTTGTCTACATGGTATCATCCACAGACAAATCGGTTATATAGATAAATGAGTAGATAAATGAATGGAAATTCACATACCAGGACTCCCCATTGGGGCTATAATTGGCCAAAACAAGTAATCATAATTATTTCTCATCAACATATTATAGATAATTTTTCTCATAAGATTAAGATGACTTTGAATTAACCAAATCTTCTTAGCAAGTGGCTAAGTTATCTGGTTTCCATCATGAATGCTGCTGCTGCCAACTGCAGTGGAATTTCCATCAATTGTGAAAATGTCCCAGAAAGAACGGTTGTGCCATGAGTTTTCCCCATTCATTTATACTGTAGAGAGACAGAGCAAAAATGAAGACCATTCTTTTTTCTCTATCTTTCATTGACTAACCTGTCAATGAAAAGAAAAATCTCTTTCTCCCCTATGAAATTAAGTGTCTGCAGTTTTCTGGTTCAGGAAATTCTGTGTATCTATTACTTGATCAATGCTTTATTGTTTGCAATAAATATCCCGAACATCCCAAGATATCAATTATACCACCTTATACTCTTTTGCCTTCAAATGACCACAGCAGGCTGGGGTCCTGCTACTAAACATGTTATTTTGCTAAGATGCCACCTATAGTCAGAAACCATTAATACAAGGTCAATTTTCAGAAAAACTACTTTGAAGAGGAAAAACCATATTAGAATATGCTAATTTTAATATTCATATTTTGATGCTTAATTTTAAATTATTAATATATTTATGTACATTAGAATATTTTCTCAAATTTTTAAGAAAATAACAAAATATGCAAAATCTGAATAAAAACAGGCAGTTCATTAAGCACCTCCCCTGGAACCCACCACTGAAAAGAGGGTCTGCATGAGGTGGCACAAATAATGAAAGGGAAAGAATGTTTATCAAGTTAAAGAGCTGTTCTGTGCCGCTGAACATCTCACATTCTTTCTGTGCTTTTAATATATAATATGTGGATTGGATTTTCTTAAAATTCTCTGTTCTATTATATCATTGTAAAAAAGGTGGAAATTGTCTTTCATAGATATTAAAAATGAGTGAAGAAAATGTGGTGGGATAGGAATCTGTCTTTTTGAAAAAGTGGTTATTTTTTTGGGAAAAAATTTAAGGAGAAAGGGTTGCAATCCTGTGACTACTACCGCATTTAATGAACATAATTCCTCCTTAAATGGCAATCAGGACAGCCTATCAGTCTTGGCATGCAGAAGCACCCACCTGTAGCATGGAATATTTTTCTGAATTGCCAAAAAATGCTGATGCTTCTGCAATCTTTTTCTTTGAGTTCCAAGGTCAACAAGAAAGACTCATGCACTTTTTTCTTTTCTTTTCCTTTTCCTTATTTATTTATTTGTTATTTTTTGTGTCAGTACCAGGGATTAAGACCAGGACCTCACACATGCTAGGCAAGCTACATTCCCAGCCCTAAATCATTTCTTAAGTACTGATAGAATGCTTCTGAATAGGTTCAGTTATGGTCTTTGCTCATGAACTTTCAGGCTCACTCTATAACTTCCAAGAAAACCCTCTTAGACTTTGGAATTTGCCATTGAATCTCTTTCCCAATAGCTCTTTAATGATTTTATATGGAAATAATGTTCTCTCTCCTTCCTTCCCTTCTTCTATCTTACTCTCTAACAGAATGTACTGTACTGTAATAAATTATGCCGTTTGCTTTTCAATCCTCTATGATGGACTAGGAAGATGATTATCTAGTTCCTATTCTGGTTGTTGCCAGTTGTACATCAAGGGGCAGAGAGGCCCATGTATCTGACTTGCCTGGCTATGATAGCTGAAGGACAGCAGTCACACATTAACATGACACAATCCTACACAGGGCAGGCCTGGCTTCAAGGTGAACCCACCAAGGATACAGAGGACAATTTTCTTCTACTGATGTTTTGTAGTTACATCTCCAGATGGTAAAGGAAAGAATCAAGCAGATGAATAATAACAATAAATGTTTATGGCCATGCTAATAAGGCTGCATTCTGTTGGAATGCACTTATATGCCAAAAGAGTGAAGCTAAGATTCCAGGAATTCAAGAACAGAAAAAGAAATTCTTTCAGTCACTGATTGATTGGAAGTAAATGTTTTCATTTTACAATTTGAGTTGAGGCATAGCTCACACCTACAACCACCTGAAAGAGGAAACGTCTTGGCTATTATGAATCATATGTGTCAGATTCTTTCTTAATGGCAGATTTTGATAAAGAAGATGAGATTACAGAGACATATAGTTCAAGGACAGAGATCTACAGAAGAAAAGACCAAAAAGTAATATCAGAGAACTGAATGGGTCAATGGAAATTCTTTAAAAAAATTGGTCTGTAAGTGAATATATATTTTAAAAATGAAATGTAGGTGACTTTCTACATAGCATAACTATTACTATAGTCTTTTACTAGGGCATGGTTAAGAGACAGGTGATTTATCTGGAATAGCCACCTAGAGAGAATAGCAAATAAAATACCTGTTAAAAGAGTAATGACAGGGGAATTGACCTGTCAGATAATAAGATGTACTCTAAGCTACAAAATAAAAATACCATAACACAGAAACCAGAATTGACAGATCAGTAGAAGAAATTAATAGTTCAGAAACAAACCTTAGTAAATACAAACTATACCATATGATAAATGTATTAAATACAGTAAGGAGAATGATTAGGTTCTTGAGAAAATTATGATTACATTATTGAGAAAATTAATATATGAGGAAAAAATTCTTGTTCCAAAGCACAGGCAAAAAATAGCAATCACCCTCTCATCTTGCACAGTTAAGTTCCCCAAAGGATAAGGGTTTTCTCCAAATACTAAAAGTTAAAGCAAACAAACAAACGAAAGAACCAAAAAAGGAGAGTTGAGCAGGTGCTGGAGTGGAATATTTCTTGGAGTTGATGGCAGACCTGGGAAAACAAAAAAGTCCATTTTTTTATTTCCACAGAAAGACAGGAAGTAAAGCTCTCAGGCCACTTTGGATGAGGGGTTAAACCTGAGAGTACCATGTAAACGTACGAAGTTTGATAGGTGCATCTTTAGAGAAAAGTGGGCTAGAAAAAAATAATCATTCAGCACAGGGATATAACAAGAAACTTGTCAGATTGGTTTTTTTTTTTTAGACTGTTCTGATTTATTTATTTTTTGGTCTTGCATTCTAACATTTTCTAAGAGAGGTGCATTAATAATATGACCTCTGGACTTTTGCTTCAGAGTGGATGCTATGGTCAATGGCAGCCAAATGTCTTTCTACAAACACTATAAAATACTGTATATATTGCAAAGATCCTACCAGAGAGTCCTAGAAACAATCAGCACTCAATGATCTAAAATTCCAGAGATGGAAAACTCCTTCTTAAGTTGGCTAACAGTATCTCACTGTTGTCTTCTAAGGGCACTTGATGATTGTGAGTATCAACTGAGAATCAGGCTTGGCACAGGCAGAGGGATTCTAATGGAGAACAGAAAAATGGAAGAGCTCTTGGACACCAAATAGGGATGGTATGACAAATTATAAAACAGGACACAATCACAAGGCCATTTATTCCCAACAGGACTTTGCTGAGCTCTTAGGCAGTGAAGGAAGATGAAAGCTATAATAGAAGGGCAAAGGAAAATCTACCTAATTTTGCAGAGGGATAAAACTTCCTCTAAAGGAGATCTGCAAGAAATATATGATCATTATGCCCCGAAGACATTTTGAACATATGTGAACCGAGGGACTAAAGATCTATGCTCTAAACTTTGGAAAGCACGAAGAATATTTGGGGGCAGAGGAGATAAAGAGTACACAGCACTCAGTCAAACCAAGGAGGGCCAGATCTCTGGAGGATATTGGGTGAGAAAGGCCTAGTTATATTTCCTGAATTCTTGTAGTGCTTAAGAGAGAAGCACCATTAACCCGATGATATTTGTCAGATGTTAAACTTATAAAGAATAGAAGTCTAAAGAGTTAAGTTCCAAGTCTCTAAAGAGTAGAAATTCCCATTCGATCACCCCTGGTGCATGTATGAAGACACAAATAGTGTGACTCTATCTGATTTGCAACCAGAGAAATGGAAAAACTGAGCTCTGTTTATGTACTATGACTTGAAACGCATTTAAATAAAAGAATTAAATAAAAAAAAAAAAAGAGTAGATATTCCAGCCAGACATGGTGGCGCATGCCTGTATCCCAGTTGCTCAGGAGGCGGAGGCAGGAGGATCGCAAGTTTGAGGCCAGTCTTAGCCATTTAGCCAGCTCTAAGCAACTTAGTGTGGCTCTGTCTCAAAATAGAAACAAAGTTAAAAAGGGATGGGGATGTGACTCAGTATAAAACCTTTCAGTCCTGGGTAGCCAAAAAAAAATTGAAATTGCAGGGTAGGGATAAGAGACAAACCAGGTCCTCAAAACAAACAAACAAAACTTAGGGGCTAGGGATGGAGGGAAGCAAGAATTCACAAGGAACAAGGAAAATTTAGAGAGAAACAGGTTTTCCTCAAATGGCTGTACTCTTTGTCTCTTCAGATAGAGTAGATTAGTATCTTAACCTATCTGCCTAATAAAGGAATGAGAAAACACTCATTGATAAAATATTCCAACTGATAATTCCATATAATTTTATACACATTATGTGATTGACAAGAAAAAAGAAGAGAAACAGAAACTATGGAAGTCAATAATTAATAAAAGATTTGTTTGAAGTACATAACACACACACACACACAGAGAAAAAACTGTCAACTTAGAATTCTATTTTTAGTAAAAGTATCCTCCAAAAATAAGATGGAATTTTTAAAAAATGTATTCAGACGAAGAAAAGCTGAGAGCTTTGGGCACCAGTTGGCATGAATGATGAATAGGGAAAGAAGTTCCTCATGCTGATGGAAAATGATTCCAAATGAAAGTATGGAACAATACGAAGACAGCAGAGCACTGGGACTGCTGGTGTGTGCATGAATGTAAAGGAATACTGAGAGTTTAAAGCATAAAATTATAGTTTTGTGGAGTTTGCCCCTTACGTTGTGGTCAAAATATACTTATCACACAGGACAGAAGGGGATTCAAATGGTGTGGAATTGCTATATTGGCACTGTTCAGAAGGAAGTAAAATCACAAACTGAATTTTTTTTTTTTTGGTATCAGGGATTGAACTCAGGGGCACCCAACCACTGAGCCACATTCCCAGCCCTATTTTGTGTTTTATTTAGAGACAGGGTCTCACTGAAACGAACTGAATTTTATTGTAGCTCAGCTATGCACTTGATGTCTATGAGGCAGTCACTTAAAAAAACACAAGAATAAAAAAGCCAATAGCTTAAGACAAAAAAAAAGAAATGACACCAAAAGAATTCATTAATTCTACACAGGCAGGAAATGAAGAAATAAACTAAAGAGATGGAAGAGGTATAAAGGTAAGATAGTGGACTTGAACCCACTCTGTTAGTAATAACGTCAAGTGTGTAACTGGGCTGAACATTCCAGTAAAAGGGCAAAGTTCATTAGACAGGATAGAAGCCAAACAAATGGTAACTGAATCCAACCAAATGCTGTTTACAGTGGACATGCTAAAAATTCAAGGACGTGTGGAAAATAAAAGGAGTGAAAAAAGAAACTATGTAAACAATGAACAAGTGTGCTTTGTGATAGTAGTGAAAGAAGGTGGATTTTAAGGCAAGAAATATTACTAGAAATGACAAAAGCTACTATATTAATAGAAAATCATTCTAAATTCGTATAAATTTATTGACAAAAGTTAAAAATATACCAAGCAAAAACGTATAAAAATTAAAGGAAAAATAAAGCATGTTGAATCATTGTTGATTTTTTCATTTTTCAGTAATTGATAAAACAAGCAAAATATTAGCAAAGATATAGAAAATTTGAATGTTAATATAAAAAAATGGTCAAACTGCTTTTGATAATCATCACAAGTAATAAATGAAGAATGCAAATTTTTTATGTTCACAAAGAATGAATTCTATGCCATAAAAAAGTCTTAGTATATTAGCAAGAATTCTTAGTGTATTAGCAAGTATTCCTTGAATGTCCAAATATATTCTCTCATCAGAATGCAATTAAACCAGAAGCCATTATCAAAAAGTAACTAGAAAATTAGAAACTGGAGAGCCGGGCGTGGTGGCACATGCCTATAATATCAGTGGTTCTGGAGGCTGAGGCAGGAGGATAGTGAGTTCAAAGTCAGCCTCCGCAATTTAGCAAGGCCCTAAGCAACTTAGCAAGACCTTGTCTCTAAATAAAATATCAAAAACAAGGGAAGGGGATGTGGTTCAGTGGTTAAGTGCCCCTGCGTTCAATTCCTAGTACCAAAAAAAAAAAGAAAGAAACAAAAGAAAAAGAAAATTCTAAAATAGAAATTTTGTAGCTACACTAGCATATATTAGAAAAGAAAATCAATGATCTTTCTCAAGATTTCATCTCAAGATGCTATAAAAAGAATAGCAAATAAAATCCAGAGACAGTTTATAAGGAGAACTAGGAAAAATGAGAGCAGAAATTGATAAACTAGAAAATAGACAAAAAATAAAGAATGAGAAAAAGTCAACAGTGTATCAAATAGATAAACTTCTAGTAACAGTAATTCAGAAAAAAAATATTGAAAGTGCATATTGGTTATTTTGGGACAAAAAATGAAATATTACTAAAGATGATTTTACGGACATTTAAAAAGATAATATTGTGGGAATTTTTATGACAATTCACTTAACATCTCAAATTCAATGGAGTAATTAATTGAAAAATAAGGATAAATAGAAATTTTGACAAGACCCATATCTTACATAAATGGAATTCTTAATTTAACATTATGAAGAAGGTATTAATAACAACAATATTATAATTCTTTCAGAAAATAAAGAGAATATGTTCCGATATTTATTATGAGGCCAGAATAACTCTAATACTAAAATATTGCAAGGAAATTTCAAGAAAAGAAAATTTTAGGCCAATATTTCTATGAACACAAAAATCCTAAAAAAAAAGTAATAGTAAATATTAGTACAAGAAAAGAAAATGATATAATAATACAAAGATTGGAATACATGAAGCAAAACTGCCTTATTGGTAAATGGCATGACTGTATATGTAAAAAAATTCAAAAGTATATAAAAAGCATTATAATTAAATCTGCTAAATACAATGCCATTAGCAAAACTAAATTGTATTTCTATTATGATGAATAGACATTCAAAATGAAATTTTTAAAAAATCATGCTTTTATCATTTCAATATGATAAAAATATCATCTTAATAGTGTTAAAAACTATTAAATACTTAGAGAAAGATGCAAAACCCCACAAAACTATACTGAGAGAAATTAAAGAGGATAACATAAATAAATATAGAAATACATTGTGAATTGGCAGACTCACTATTGCTAAAATGTTAGTTCCATCCCAAGAACCTAGACAATGAAAGGCAGTCTTGAAGAACAAAGTTAAAAAGGTCAAACTACCAGATATCAAAACCTACCATTACAGAGCTAATGTAATTGGTATTGAAAAAGGGTAGACAAATAGAGCAACGGAAAGAATAAAGTTCCCAGGAATAAACCCATACATATAAAGACATCTTTTTTCAAAAGCCAAGTTAGTGCTGTATTTTTTATTTTACAAATTTCTTTCAATAAATGATGATGAGTCAATTAAATATTCACATGGGAAAAAAAATGAATGGTGCCCCCTACCTTGCTTTATCCATGTTTGTTTGAGTTTAATCATAAATGTGAAAGGTGAAGCAATAAATCTTCCAGATTAGAAAAAAAAACAAAACTCTATATCAATGATTGTGGTTTTAAAATAAGTGGGTAGATTCTTCCTCCAGAAAGGTGAGTTAATGGACATCCCTTAATTGTAGGCCAGACTCATCAACGTTTTTTTCTAATGAACAAAATATGCTAGAAGTGACATTCTGTGACTTTTATGACAAAGTTTAAAGAATAAAAATAAGTTCACTTAGATCTCACTTTTTCTGAGGAAAAGAATCTTTGCATTTTTGAGCCACCATGGAAGAATCCTGGCTACCTGAGGCCTACACGTTGTCAAGGCCATGCGAAGAGAACACAGGAAAGGGCTGGGCTTGCTCTTCCAGCTCTCAAATCTTTAAAACCATCCACTTGTGTTAGTTTCCTGATACAACAAATGTCAGTAAAAAATTACCACAAATTTGCTGATGTAAAATAACACACATTTATTCTCTTACAACTCTGGAGGTCAGAAGTCCAAAATGAATTTTGCTGTGTCTAAATCAAGGCGTCAGCAGGGTTATGCTCTTTCTGGAAGCTCTGGTGAAAAACTCATCACCTTTCACCTTTCCTTTTCCAGTTTCTAGAGGTGCATTCCACGGAATGGGGCCCCTCATTCTATTTTAAAAGCCAGCAGCATAGCATCGTGCTTCAGTAGTCACATTTCTCCTTTATAAGGACACTTGTAATTGCATTTAGGACTCAGCTGGATAATCCAAGATAATCTCCCCATTTTAAGAACTATAATCATATCAGGAAAGTCTCCTCTGCTTTCTAAGTTACATTCAGATTCTAGGGACTCAGACCTGAATATCTTTGGGAATCATTATTCAGCCCGCAACCCCATTCCAAGTGAGAGATGTGTGAAAAGCCCTTAAGATGACCCCAGCTGCGGTACTACCTGGTTGCAGCCTCATGAGAGGTGAGATCCAGAACTATCCAGCTGAGCCACTAAATTCCTAACCTACCAGTCATGAGAGACAATAAATATTTGCTGCTGTATTATACCACCAAGTGTTGATAAAAAAAACTTTCTGAAGAGTTTTTATAGACAAAAATGAATAAAAAGGATAATGCAAATGAGCTCGACACAAATCTAAAATTATTTATTTTACAATGTTTTACTTTGCTCTTACTTTATCCTTTCTATTCTTTTGGTGCACATATACTCTATTAGAATATTATATTTAAAGTACATAATGCCTTTTTAATAGTATGAGGGCAAAATAAGTCATCTTTGTCATTTTTACATTTTTAAAAACTTTGCTTTGCAATTTGGAAGTCAGGAAATTACTGGCTATAGGATAAAATCTAGCCTCATCAGCCCCAAAACAATCATTTTGTCTCCTTCTGCAGCTTCTTTTCCTGGTGCAGCTTTCTGAAATTTCCACCTCAATGTCGCTTAACTACAGATTCCTTCACATACAACATACTGTTCCACTAGCAGATGCCATTCATTTACTGGAAATTCTCTTCCTTTAGTTTTTTATCATCAGACTGCTTCTGCTCAACCTTACAACCTCAATTTTTTTTTAACAATGTCATTTTATTTATTTAAAAAATTTTTTTTTATCTGTAGATGGACACAATATCTTTTTAAAATTTATTTATTCTGCTTAGGTATACATGATAGCAGAATGCATTTTGATTCGTTATACACAATTGGAGCACAATTTTTCATTTCTCTGGTTGTACGTGATGTAGAATCACAACATATGCAGTCATACATGAAGCTAGGGCAATAACGTCCATCTTATTTCACCATCTTTCCTGCCCCCATGGACACCGTATCTTTATTTATTTTTATATAGTGCTGAGGATCAAACCCAGTGCCTCACACATGTGAGGCAAGCGCTCACCACTGAGGTACAGCCCCAACCCCTGCAACCTCAATTTTAAAGAAACTTATTCCTTTCTCTTCTGTGTTCATAGCTGTGTATTATTTTGGTGCTGGGGACAGAACCCAGGGCCTCACACACATGCTAGGTAAGTGCTCTACCACTGAGCTATAAGCCAACATCCCAATCCACACACCTGTATTTTAACATTTAAAATTGTACTGAAATGATCTAGTTTTACATATGTCTCACCTGCTACGTGGTAAGAGCCTCAAGGACCCATTTTTAAAAATCTTTAAATTTCTTGAAATTTACAGGAAGATGTGAAATAGAGGAGGTGATCAAGAAATGCTTGTCAAATTATGGATATGTTTTGAAATGCAAAGAGAATTTAGTTCTGATCAATATCCCCATCTGGTTTAAATTTCTATCAGACATTGTCGTTCCCTCTTGGGTAACCACTTCTTTTTTTAGGTGACTTTATGTCTTCAAGAAATCTTTTCCTTCTACTTCTACTACAATCCCTGTGTCTCCAGACCCATACAACGAAGTTGAAGTCTCTTTTATGCAATAGTGTTTTAGATAGTTAAAGTCAGCGAGGAGGTCCTTACTTCATCCTCTTTGCAGACTAAATATTCTTTACTTATCCATTTCTTGTTGACATCCTTTCTCCACATTGCACACTCAGGTCACTATCTGTATCAGTCAGGGTTGTGTTAGGCTGCCAGTAACAGAACCCATGACATCAGTGGCTTAAATAAGATCGCAGCTTATTTCACCATGTACAAAAATGCAGAAGTAGGTTGCCCTGGCAATGACATTGGAAACCTGGGCTCTGCTAATCATCCTTAGCATGTGGCTTTTGTCTTCTTTTTTATTGTTCTCACATGGTTACCACATGGCTTACCTACCTTCAGGACAGCATCTGTATCCATGTCAGAAGAGAAAGAGCAAAGCACAAAAGATATTTGCCTATGAAATATGTATTTTTTAAAGTGATTTCTCAGAAGGATCACAGTTTCACAAACATTTGTTTGAACATAATTGCATCACAGTTGCAAGGGACACTGGGAAACATATTTTAGCCAGGCACATTATCTACCTGAAAAACATTATAAAGAAGGAGAGAGGAGTAAATATTAATATTGATAGTGTGTTTCAATGAATAGAGCTTTACTAATGACTGTCTTAAAAGCCCTTAGGCCAGACAATAATATTCTGGAAAGGTAAGTGCACCAGAGTGTGGAGTGACCACAACCTCCTTCTATCTGCATATAGAATTTTATATGAACTTATTAAAGTATTTGAGGATTGACTATTTTTTTAATGTGCCACATTACAACTATAGATTTATAGAATTCTTATAATGAACTTAAACACATAGTTATTTCTCACCTATATTCAGTTAGTTCTCCTTTAAAACTTTGCAGTTGCTCTCTGAAACCCAATGAAGAATATTTCGTTTCCTCCAATGGATTTCATCCTATATATCCTGCTCCATCATTTCAACACACTGACTTCTTGAAACTTAATTTTGTTGTCCAGTGCATTCACTAGCCTTTCAAAATTTGCATATTTGCAAAATTTTCAAGTGTTTCTTTATGACTTGATAAGCAAGACACACATACAAACCTATAATTAGGGTGAAATGGGGTAAGTATGTTATTGCAGATATGTACTGAGCATTGGAGGAACTTTGGAGAATAGCAACAGGCTCAGCTTGTCTAGACTCTGGAAGGTTCAGGAACTGCAGTGAAGATTATATTGATATCTATTATTAAAGATGAAGTGAAATTTGGTAAGAGATCATGAGCATTTTTAAGATAAGAAATAGAATAACAGAAGGCCCATTGTGTGATCTGGCACATTAGATACATGGCAGGGAGACCATAGGATGTGAGGCAAGGAGTAACATAAACTTGTCCAGGATGTTTGCTCTTTACGTTTGATTGACAGTTTTAAAGACAGACATTAACATCAGAGATACATCATGTACAATCAGAGATTTTTCCATAACTGTCTTTTAAATTACAGATGCATTTTTATTTTCAATGATAGTTGAATCAAAAATAGATGATGAAATGATTTTGGCCATGTGATTCTCTGTACCATGTGATTCTTTCCCTTCAGATGTGACAATCATTTGTCTCATCTTTCCCCCAAATTTTTCAATTTCAAATAATCTGTCTTGTGGCTGCCCCAAATATTCTGAGACTCTTTAGGACATGTGTGTTGGTTTTTGTTCCAGCAAAGGTAGCTGCAGAGCCTCAAATCACATACTCCTCCTGTCACGGGAGACGGTTTTGTGGTTCTTTCCACATGTTCTATTGGGTCTATCAAGGGAGACATCCAATTTGCAACGTGAATTAGGGAACCAAGGAATACCATGCTTGCCATTTTATTTAATGACAATGAGAAATTCCAGTAATGAAAGGGGTAAGCAACAGCACAGTCTGTAAGCTTGCATTTTTAGCCTGTGTACAAGAGGCTCACAACCTTAATTTTCACAGCAACATAAATATTATGACTATAATTAACCATGAATATTTGATGAAGTTTGAGAGCATTATCTACACTTGCTTAATATCACTGGGTGTCATTCTAAATTCTGGATGCTTTTTAAGTATGGAAATGTTCTTCATGTGCTGCCAAATTTCTAAACAAATGCCTGGTGGAAAATTACACCTTAGCCAGAACAATAATCCAAGTAAATAGGTAATAATGGGCATGTATTTTGCACATTAGCTTGACACACAGCATTAAAATATCCCAGGGCATTAAAAACTGAGTTCTTACAAAGAAAATTAAAGTAGGCATAATAGCCATGATTTATCCAGGAGATTGATGCATTATAGAGAAGTATTTTTCATATGTGAAAAAGAAAATTCTGCCTTGTTAAAGTGCCAGGATTTTCAGGTTGGGAGGGGTGAGGTGTCTTTGGCAGACTACAATGCTTAAAGATGTTCTGGGGGTGAAAACCCCTGTGGTTCTCTATATGTAATTTACAGGGTAACTTATAGCCAATTAGGAAACAAAACATAGGCTTACTATAAAGTTTTTCTAATTTCTCTTTTTGTTAATGTAAGAAAAATTCCTTCAAAATGTTCCTTTTCTTTATTTTATAGTTAAAACTACATAAGTTGAACTAAAAAGGAAATGGTCTCAGTTTGAACACACTATCTGTTCCTAATAACCCAATACCAAGACTAGATAAGTTACAAAAAGTGGGGAGTTATTAGTTTGGTTCATGACTCTGGAGGTGTGACATCCACAGACTTCATCTGGTGGTGGTCTCTTGCTGGCAAAGTCCTGAAGTGGCACAGACATCACATGGTGAGACACAACAAATGCATGTACATGTATATATGTCTCTTCTGTTCTCTTTCCATCTTCTTATAAAGCCACCAAGGTTCAATTGTGGAGGCTCCACTCTAATGATCTTATCTAATCTGAATTTCCTCCCCAAAGCCTCACCTCTAAACACCATAGGTGGGTTAAGTTTCCACTCTCAATATCTCACAATATGTGTGAAGTTTCAACACATGAAGCCTTGGGGGACACTCAAACTATAGCAATCTCTGACAAAAATGCATTTTACATATTAAGCAAAGTACAGCCGTGATAAACAACAACAGATTTTCATAGTCCTCAGAGGCATTGTCCCTCTTGGTGTAAATAATTATAATAGACTTAAAGCTTGTTGAGTAGGACTTGGTACTTCTAATGACTTCAGCACTGGGTCAGTCAACTTTGCTGTGATCAAAGTGCCTGACAAGAAAAACTTAGAGGAGTAAAATTTTCGTTAGGCTCATGATCCAAAGGTTTACTTCATGTTCAGCTGAGTGCATTGCTCTGGGTCCAAGGTGAAACAGCACATCATGGCAAAACAGCAGCGGCAGAGGAGTGCTGCTCCCATCATGGCAGGCAGGAAACAGAGAGAGGGAGAAGGGAAGAGGCCCTGGGGACAATGAACCCTTCTAGGGTATGCCGCTACTGGCCCACCTCCTCTAACCATGCCCTCCCTGCCTAGTTACCATCCAGTCCATTCCAACTAGGGTGGACCAATTCAATTACAGGTCTCATAAGCCAATCATTTCACCTCCAAATATTCCTTTATTAACACAGGTGTTTGGGGGGCACAACTTACATCCAAACCACTTTAAGCGTGCAGAAGGTCTTCAGATTGGCAGGCATTGATAGATGTGGTAGATTAAAGATGGATCAGTGTGTGCTATTTTTCTCCTTGAGAAGAAGAGCCCAACTTCTCCACCATCTGATTCTGGCTTAATTTTTGAAATGCTTATTCAGTAAAGCATTGAGGAAGTGTTTATATGCCAGCTCCAAGGGTAGCATTAAACAGAACTATCAGAAGCTGCACTTGTGGCTCAGTGGTAGAGTGCTTGCCTAGCACATGTGAAGCACTGGGTTCGATCCTCAGCACCACATAAAAATAAATAAAATAAAGGTATTGTGTCCATCTACAACCAAAATATAAATAAAGAGAGAGAGAAAAAAACCATCAGGTTACACTTAGTGTTCCTAGAACCCTGAGCCTCTATGAAGGGAGACTGACTATACTGAAGCCATCTTTCTCTGTGGAAGCCCAAACCACTTGAAAAGGCCACATGTAGGTGCTCTTCTGGACAAGTAAAAATACACCAGCACTCAGTACCAATTGCCAGTCATGTGAGTGAATCCCGTATGCTTGGACAGCTATCCCAGTAAAGACTTCAAATGACTCAACACTAGCCACCACTATATGGAAGAGACATGAAGGATATCAAGTAAGAACTGCCCAACAGAACTCAGTGTTTCCATAGATCCATGAGGGATAATAAATTATTGTATTTACCATTAAGTTTTGGTGTAATTTGTAATGTAGCTATAGATATCAAAACTGGAGGGACAGAGGCAATGTGAGAATAATGAATCTGAGAACTTTTTGCTCTTTCCTTTCCTGATTATCTCCTATTTTCCCTCTGTCACAAGGGAGTTGGAGCCCAGGATGAGTTTGAGAACAAGTCTCAAATAAACATACTTAGAGTAGGGAGTGCAGAGGCTCTTGATACCATTAGTGTCCACAGCTTGTGCTACATAACATTTAAAGATTGTAGGCTCTTAAGGCAGAGCTACTTCAGTTCAAAATCTAACCCAACCCCACTACCTGTGTGTCCTGGGGCAACTTCCATCATTATTCTGTCTTAATTTTCTTACCTAAACCATAAAAGAGAAAATGTACATAAATCTCTTTAGGCCTGATCATGAACTGGGATCTTTAAAATCATGAGGCAAACTAAACTAATTGACCATAGTGAGCTAGTTGTTCACCAATGAAGGAAAAGAACAAACCTAAAAGATACATATGGAACTTTGGAGACATTATCAAAGGTCATTTGAATGGTAAGTTGAAAGCCAAGCCATGAAAATATTCCTATGATCCAGACAGAATGAATCACCACGGAAGTGTTGATCATAATTCTGTTTCCTGTAAAAAATGAAACTTTCTTTACACAACATTTTTCAGTATAACAAAATGTACTCATTTATCTAATAAATGGTGTCAAGAAATTCTTTTTCCATTTTCTAAATCAGTCTGAGGAAGAAGGTGTCTTTCAAATATCACCTCTTCTTTAGTTAAAGCATGACTTTGGGTAATTAATTTATGTTGTTGATGTTAATGTTTCATTTGTTATTTGAACTAGTCATTTAATATTGTCTTATATTTGGAGATTTTATTATATTTTTAGAGTTATAGACATGAGCACTCTACTTATAACATAAAAATCTCTACTTCTTTATATTCAGCATTCTTGCATATTTTCAGGAATGAATTATGTTCAAAAGTAAGGAACTGATTAAAAGTCCCTTGTCTTTGAAGGATTAATTGCTATACCCTTGGTTTCTGATTTAATAGAGCATAATGTTCTGATTTAAGAGAGTTCAATGATAAAGAAAAAGCAAATAACTTGCATAGAAAGAAAACTCCTATTCGCTTATAGAAAGTCACATAATATATGCTTAAAGTATCCTGATTCACTTACCAGCCTACTGCTTCTGTTTATTCTTCTATATAAAGATGCATTGTGCCAGCTTCACAGGAAGAAGGTAGTCAGCAAAAATTTATAGCTATGTCATTCTATGAGAATTTTCATGTAAACAAATCCTTGAGGCTAGAAAAGCTAGAGATGGCACCCTTGATCATGACATGCTTCTAAAAGAAGTTATAATGGACTACCATTAACTGAGCTTCAGCAAAGCAAGTGCCCATCATAAGAGCTCAGAGGTAACTGGACTCCAAGGCTAAGCTACCCAACTCTACCTTTGACGAACAAGAGTGAAGCTGTGTTCCTCTTTTGTAGACTATGAGACTCTTTCTCCATCAGTCCTTTGTCCTCTCACCAGTCTCATACCAAAGTGAGAACACCAGAAGGAAATATGGACACTAGGATATTTTTTCATACTCAAAGGCCTTCCCTCTACTGCCATGCAAAGTGTGAAGTAGAGTTGAGGAGTCGTGTTCCCAGCAGCATCAGCCACATCAGGATAGGAGGAACATTATGGTTCATTTGGTTTGTTTTGTAGATGGTTATAGGAGTCCTAGAGAAATGGAGTGACTTGCTACTTCATAAGTGCCATGGCTAGTAATATGGTGTCTGTTTTAGTCATAATTTTTGCTGCAGTGACCAAAGGATCTGACAAGAAAAATTAGAGGAGATAAAGTTTATTTGGGGGCTTTTAGTCCCAGAGGTTTTAGTTCACAGATGGCCCACTCCATTCTTTGGGGCCTGAAACGAAGTAGAACATCGTGGTGGAAGGGTGTGGCAAAGAAAAGCATCTGGGATCATGGCACCAGGAAGCAGAGAGAAGGGCGTCTGCTCTGCTCAAGAAGGACACAACATAAAACCCAAAGGCATGCTCACAGTGACCCACCTCCTCCAGCCATACCCTACCTGCCTACAGTTGTCACCCAGTTAATCCCTACCAGAGGATTAATGCACTGATTCGGTTAAGGCTCTCATAACTCAATCATTTCACCTCTAAACTTTCTTGCACTATCACACACATGAGCTTTTTGGGGGTACCTCACATCTAAATCATAACAGTGCTTTATACTCAGCCTAGTGTTTTATTCCACTATTTTTGTTTTCCAGTGAAAGAGATGATCATTTAGATGAACTACTTGGATCTAGTTTTCTTTTCTCCCTTTCACTTCCCACTGCCCCCATGGGATAAGGACTAGTCTACCCTTAGATACAATTAAGACAGAGGCTTAAACTTGTACAAGTTCAATCAGATTGTCAGTAGCAAAATCGAAGTTTCCATCTGTTTATGTGATTACAAAATCCATTGCCTTCTGACTGTACCTATTATCTCTAAGAAGAAGAGTTTTCTAGTGGCTTGTCTGCAAAGTGTTCAGGATAGGTTGGGATACCTACTCTGATACATAATACTGGGTGCTGAGGACGGGGCTCACTTTTCCCCACCATGTACACAGGCCTCATTTCCTTTCTAGACTTTGCTGGGCTAGGCATTAACTCAATAAAGCAAGAAATATGCTTCTCTTGCCATTTGGGTACATTTCAAATGCCATGCATAGACGTTTAAAGTTTCAAATTCCAGCTTCAGTCACAATAGGTCACATCCTGGGATGGAAGACAAACATGTGGAAGGACAAAGATACCCATCTTAGCCCTGGATCACCTGAGAATTTCCATGAATAATGTCCTAAACATTGCCTTTAGCCACAACTTGGGATTTTCTCATCGTTTAATTTTACATACATAAAATTACAGCCCAAGTTGGTATAAGCAAATATATTTTGGAAATATATGAAATATTTTCCAAATATATAGAATTCATTTCAATATTCCTTTTGTAGGCTTTTTTTACTGAAGTTCTTCAGAAATACATAAGAAGAAGGTATTTAGCATTTTGCAAAAAAATAAAGAAAAAAGAAGACAAACCACAAACCAAAAGGTTTAGTGATTTATAATACGGCATGAGAGTGGGGGGCAGAATCTCAGCTCTTCCATTAATTCTATTCTATGTATCTGCATTCATTGTGACACCCAAAGACTTTCTAACACAACAGTGAAGTTGGAATTTGTTCAATTCTAATTTGTTCAATTCTAATTAAATAGAGGATTTCTAGCATGGGAACTAAGCAAGAATTCTTGGCTGGTTTGGAATTTAATCAAACCACTCAGTTTTGGGGGTAGATCCTAATGGAGCCAACAGTTAAATGGTCCTATGTCCTTTCCTGGAAGAATGCATCCTGGTCTGTGTGTGTGTGTGTGTGTGTGTGTGTGTGTGTGTGTGTGTGTGAGAGAGAGAGAGAGAGAGAGAGAGAGAGAGAGAGAAGAAGGCAGGCAATTGCTTCAGTGGATTTGGCACATCTCCAGGTCCTGCCCCCTGTCCTCCTGGCATGTCCATTTCATGCTGGGAGTACAGGTGTAGGGCAGTGGCCTGGGGATCAGCAATTCTGATGGGGAGGGAGTAAAAGCCCTCAGGTACAGAGAGAACCGAACCCAGTGACAGTGTTTTCCTACTTTTGAAGAAACAGTGGCTACTGGCTAATAAAAAGTTTCCTAACAGCACACTTAGCATAATAAATGCAAATCATTGGCTCAGGTTTTCTTTCCTTCAGTGTCTGTCAGCAAAACTGTTTTGAGTGCAGGTGCTTGTGAGAAATACCCAAACGGTTTGCCCGCTGCAAGCCCTCTCAGGACTTGCTCGCCTACAAATGTATTTCTCATGTTTCCCTAGAGGACAATGAGTCGCAAAAACCCTTCCCCAGACCCACAAACCAAACACTGACATATCCCAGCGATCGTTTCCCATCACCTTCATCCTGGAAGCTTTCTTTGTGCGCTCAACTCGAAGAATCATTCTGAGTGCCCTCAGATAAACTTAGGCGACTCCTCTCTCAGTGTAAGATGTGTACTGTGGAGCGGAAGTGTTTTGTTAATGCTTAGCATGACACAAAAGCTGTTTCTGCATTTTCCCATCATACATTTCTACTGCCTATAGCTCAGCATCCCTATGCCATGGGGAGAGGTACCACATAATGCACAGATGGAGTGAGAATGGAGGCAAATTTCTATGGGGCTCAAAATTCATTCTGCCATATGCTGTTCTTTCTCCTTCCGATTTCTGTCAAGCACACCACTACTGACTGGCACAGAGTGACAAAGAGTGGCTTTAATCAGTTTGAAAGACTTCAACTTACCATTTAAATAGTCTCATTAAATAAAAAATACAAGTATTGATTCAAATTATTTATTTTGAAAAAAAAATCCTGTTTCTCTTCACTGTGAAACATTTTTTCCAGGAATTCTGTGTGATCCCACAAAAACAAGCACTTAGCATTAGCTGTTTTCTGTAATACAGAAATGATTTTAATATCCCAGCAGATTAAGACATAGTTTTATTACCTGCCAGTCTTCCTTTCCTCAAATGTCCCAGCCATAACATTCTTTATGTCTCTGCACAACTTAAATTACAGGCCTGCTTACTTTTTATTTTAAACATAAATAAAATTTATTATCAACAGAGCAGTAGTGAATCCCAGGTTTTTATACTATCAGACTTGCATAGAGGGAAAGAAATTTTGTTCTGCTTTCTTGTAGCTTTTCAAAATCTTTTATTCTAGCTTTGGTCTTTTGTTTCTCCTTTATTTCCTCTTATGATATATTTTTTCTTTTTCAACTTATGTTTTAAAATGTAATAAAATACTCCAAATTATTTTAGTTTCATATTTTAATATCCATACATCTCCCATACACATCTCCCATATCCACACATTTATCTTTATAGTTCCTTCTAGAAAAATTACATTTTAATGAATTTTAAGGGATTATCTTTTAAATTGTAAAGGGAAACCCCTTCTTATTCAAATAGCATAGATATTCTTTCAATACTTCAAAGATAATCATGAGCAAGAGACACAACTAGTCAAAGTCAGTCTTCACAGACATCTTCAGCTTCACTCCCTTATCTGAGTCCTACCACAACCACAGCAGCAGCCACAGAGGCCAACAGTAGTGACTGATTCCAAGGATTCAAAGGGGGCCAAAAAGTGCTTTGTGAAGAGGTATTTAAGAGTCACAACATCTGCTTTAAGAAATAAATGAGGTTTCCCAGATGATTTTAATTTATAGTGTCTCAAAAATTATTTGAAGCTTAGACATTGACAAAAGGAATTGCTAGGCATTCTTTCTTAGCTTTACAGTCTACATCTGGGTTATTTTATATCACAAAGGGATGAAGGTCAACTGATAGATTTTGTCCAGTAGAGATGCAAATGATTTCTGTCCAGTCAGTTTTGTACCAAACCCAGCAGTAATCCTAATCTAGAAACTCTAGTTTACACAACACATTTTGGATTGAGTTTCACAGTGAATTAGTTCCCTGTCTAACTAGTAAATTAAATAAAATGTTTGACACATGTTTATTCTATATCTGCATGAGAGTCATTATATCTCATCCTATATGAATTCAACATCTATCAAGTTATTTTGGCATTTACAAAACCTGTTTTATTTATTTGTTTTGGACCATTTTTTAAAATTCATGTTTTATTTCTATGTAAATTCTGTTATTTTAAAGGATTATTACAAAATTCTGTTTTTCTGATATTATGCTATCAAATTTATATCAGATGCCACACCAAATTAAATCTTTCTCTCTTTCTCTCTCTGCCTCTCTCTCTCTCTTAAATTTTTTTTCTAGAACTAGGGATTGAACCCAGGAACACTCTATCCCTGTGGGGTATATCCTCAAGCTTTTTTTCCTCTAACTTTTGAGATAGGGCAGGGTAGCTAAGTTGCCCAGGATGGCCTCAAACTTATGATCCTCCTGACTCAGATTCCTGAGTAACTGGGATTACAGATATGCTCCAGCACATCCAATTCCAGGCTAATATTTAATATCAGAAAAGTGTCCTAAATGCTTGACCCCATCAAGAACTACTTTCTTGTAACTGATTTTCACTGGGCCTTCTATAGCATTATTATGCCTTTCTGGAGTGTAGGCAAAGAAAATTTATTTTCCAAACATGCCTAAGAGCAAAATCATCAGAGAGAAAAAATTTGGAAGAATCATCATGTTGTGCAAAGTATTTTGAAGCATTTAACTTTATCTAATCTTCCCAGTACCCTAGTGAACTGTATGTACTATCACCACTAACAGAAGACTGAACTGAGACCACAAAGAATTAAGTGGTTTGCCTAGTCCTTAGACATCTGGTGAGTAGTAGAACCTAGATCCAATCCTAGTTCTGCCCAAACTCTATGTGCTTTCTGTTATTGGATATCACTTGAACTAATTTTACATTCTTATTGCAATTAACTTGCTATGGGTACTATACCATAATGAGCACCTTTGTAAACCAAACAATGCATTAGACATCATGACCCTGTGCCCAAATCACATAAGGTGCAGGATCGCATTTTTAAACTTCATGGGCT